>OZ024741.1:157510132-157655132 GCA_964016885.1 Eledone cirrhosa
ATCATCATCACCGTTTTACGTCCGTTCTTCCACGCTAGCATGGGTTAGACGGGTTGTCCTGTTGTGGGCAGTGTCTGGTCGGCTGACCATGCCTTGCTCATACAGGAACTGATTTGGCTTGATTTCTACAGCTGGATGCCCTTCCTAACACCAACCTCATTTACAGTGAGTGTTGGGTGCTTTTTTGTGGCACCTACATGTCCACTTTACAGTGTGGGCTGGGTGCTTTTTTGCCGTGGCACCTCCACGACCACCTTGCAGTGGTCGGGTGTGGGGGCATATTGTCTATATGCTTCAGCTTGTACCCATGGGAGGTCGGGTACTCTGTATTACTGCGTGACGCCAGAGGTCACGGTCGTGTGTCATCGCCTTTGAGAGGTGTAATTGGGTAAGGTCGGCTTTTATCACCTCATCCCAGGTCATCTTGGGTCTCCTCACTCCGCGGTTTCCATCGACTTCTAGTGCTCTGCACCTTTTTATGCAGCTGTCATCCTTCATACGCATCACATGTCCATACCAATGCAGCCACCTCTCCTGCACACAGCATTTGATTCCTCTTATGCTCAGTCTCTCTCTCAATTCATTTATGCTTTGTCGTTCGCGTATATTACTGTTACACATCCATCGGAGCATGAAGGCTTCGTTTCTCTCTAATCTACGTAAGTCTTCCACCTTCAGCGCCCAGGTCTCACTACCATGCAACATCGCTGTTCAGATACACGCACCATACAGTCTGCCTTTCATTTTGAGGGAGAAGCCTTATGCAGCTTGCATCTTCCATCCCGTTCTTACCCTAGTTATTGTACTTTCTGAACACCCACCTCCGCTGCTAATTCGGTCACCTAGGTAGCAGAAGCTGTCTACTGTTTCTACAGAGCTCTCCCAGAGATTGGTGGTACTTGTTTCCTGTGGCTGTTTGCTGCTTGCTGTCCCAGCACAGCTGCTGCATGTGAAGCCTACATTCTTAATTAAGCTTCCTGAGATCCCGCTACATCTCTTGTGTACATTTGGGGCAGAGAATGGAGTTCCGACCTACACCTTTCCTACATACTGAGCAAGGCCATTTCCCTGAGGAGATCCGGGTTCTGTTTTCTCGTCTACTTACAAGGACCTTAGTCTTTGTCATGTTGACTTTGAGACCCTTTCTTTCTAGTCCCTACTTCCAAGTTTGGAATTTCCATCTCTAGTTCTACCAGAGATTCAGCTATAAGTGCGAGGTCATCAGCATACAGGAGTTCCCATGGGCATCCGGTCTTAAACTCCTCCGTTATTGCCTGCAGGACTATGATGAACAGGAGGGGGCTAAGAACAGAGCCCTGGTGGACACCAACCTGTACGCTAAATTCCTCGCTATACTCATTGCTAATCCTAACTTTGCTGACTGCTCCCCTATACATGGCTTGTACCGCTTTCACAAGCCATCCATCTACTCCTAGTTTTCTAAGAGCCCACCAGATTACAGCACGTGGAACTCTGTCAAACGCTTTCTCAAGATCGACAAATGCCAGGTAGAGTGGCTTACTTTTAGCTAGGTACTTTTCCTGTAACTGCCTGACAAGGAAGAGGGCATCAGTGGTGCCTCTTCCTGGTACAAACCCGAATTGCATCTCACCTAGTTTTACCCAGACCCTAATCAACTGTGCTATAACTCTTTCTGTTACTTTCATGACCTGGTCCATCAGCTTTATACCTCTATAGTTTCCTCTATCTAGTGCATCACCTATACCTTTGCAGCAGTTGACAATTTTGCTACTGCACCAATCTTTTGGTATGATACCTTCTAGTATTACCTGGTTAACAATACGTGTGGTTATAGTGTGACCTACAGACCCAGATGCCTTCAGCATCTTGGCAGCTATACCCGATGGACCGGTTGCCTTCCCCAAACCACTATCTCTTTCTCTCTATCTTTCTCTCTGTGTGTTTATGAAGGTACCCAGAAAAACCCCATATCTCGGGAACCTGTGCTCTGATTTACGCGAAACTTGTTTATTCCATTTGTATTCCCATTTCAGCGTCAACTTCCTTTTAAAGTATTTTCTCATTATGCACCCTTTTGGCTGTATTACATTACAGACAAGCAAGCAATCACAGACATTTAGTATTATATAGATAGATTGGTAAAACATTACCTCAAAGGATAGAAACCAGTAGCTACGAATTCTAATATACTTGTGATTCAAAAACTCGATGTTCGAATTAATTTTGTTTATAATAATTGTTTCTACTTTAGGCACAAGGCCAGCAATTTTGGGGGAGGGAAAATCGACCCCAGTACATTACTGGTGCTTTATTTTATTGACCCCATAAGGATGAAAGGCAAAGTTAACCTCAGTGGGATTTGAACTCAAAACGTAAAGGCCCATAACTCTATGCTGCAAAGCATGGTGTCTGACGCTCTATCAATACTGCCAATCCAGAGTTTATTCAGGTGTGTTGCTTGTTTCATGATTGATCACCTCATGGTTCGATCTCTATTGATCAGGCTCGACTCTGGAATCAAAAGCTCATCAGACTTCTGTTAGTTTAATGATGGAATGAATCCCATAGTGCTAAAAAAATTATAAATATATATATATAACCAGCCTGTATTAATCAGGAAACGAAATTGAATTACATTTTGTATTTTCCAAGTATTTACCATATTCACCAATGCCTCTTGCCACATTTTTATACACATATCCTAAATTCTAAACATTCCTGATGCATACACACACACACACACACACACACACACACACATATATATATATATATATATATAAATATATATATATATATATATATATATATATATATATATATAGGTACACATGCAAGAGAGATGCACACAACTTACTTCTACCATCAGAACCACATGCATGTGTGAAAAATTAACAGAATGATCCTATTCTGCTATTACAAACAGGAAATATAGTCACATTGATTACTCTGGATATTGATGATGATTGTGATGATGTTTTATGCTTTTGATTTATCATTTTTACAAATTTACAATATCAGTTTTATTAACATATTACATTTTTTTAAATTATTTTTATTTTATTTTATTTTGTGATTTACCACTAAGGATTCTCTTATGTTGTTCTTCAATATGTAATCTATCTTGTATTTTAGAAAACTCATCCTCAGATATTTTCTCTTAATGTTATAAACATGAATGTATGTAAGGTAGTGGGGGGAGGAGAAAAATACTAAAACGGACACACAGAAATGGAATCTGAAATACTTTTCCTTCTAAGGCCACATCTCTCTCTCTCTCTCTCTCTCTCTCTCTCCTTCCCTCTCACTATCACTCTCTCTGTCTATCCCTCTCTGTCACTCTATCACTCTCTATGTCTATCCCTCATTCTCACTATATCCCAAATAACATGGTTAGATCTCAATATAGAATTCTATCCATATGGTGCTTTCATGGCAGAATTGAACACTTTAAAGAAAAAACAAACAAACAAAGACCCACAAAAACTTATGATTTTCAGATGAGTGAGTTGATCAGATGACAGGAAATGATACTTAGAGATTTCCTGTTCATAATTCTTGAAAACAGCACTTAACTTTATATTTCATATAACTTTTATGAAGAAACTTTGCCTGGCTTTGTGGTTAGGATCTTTAACTCCTGAAACTTCCCAAGAATCTTTTAAAAGGTGCAGTCTTGTCGGAGGCCAGCTAATTGCTGTAAGATACAAACATCATTTCAAATTTCATTATTCTTACCTGTATCACATGACCTAGTGGTTAAGGTATTGAACATATGATCATAATTAGCTACTGCTAGTTAATCCTAGCTAGTCAAAATTACTCTATATGCAAATGAGCATATCCAGCCAATGTTTCATCCATACAAACCATATAGCATTTAGCTTATTCCCATTTCAGTACCGAGTGAGTAAATATTACTGATGAAAGATGAAATCTAGACACAGCTGTCTGGCAATCTTACCAGTTACTGAGATATTTTTGACATGAAGTGAGACACTTGTATGTTTATTATACATAAACATATTGTATATTCTTTCATATATGCCCCTATTATGAGCATAATGACATGGGTTCAATTACTGGTCTAGTTGGTACAGTGTGTTTATGAGCAAAACACCTCATTTCATTTGCTCCAATTCACTTAGATGAAAATATGTACCAGCAGTAGCTGGGAGTTAAGCCTGTGATGGACTGGCATTATGTCTGGCCTTGTGCCTAAAGTAGAAACAATTATGTCCAGCAAGGAAGTTTCGACTCTCAGTCACTTAACAGTGATGAAAAAGGAAACCAGGGATGAATACTGGCCTATTGTGTCTGATGGCTTGGGATAGACATTAACATTTTTTTTAACTTACCTGTATAAATAGTCATGTCTCATATGTAATACAGATGCAACATTGATTTTCCAACATTTTGGCTCCAGCACAGTGATGGTATATCAGTTTTTCCAGACTAGATAATAATCCACTAGAAACATTATAAAATTAGAAACACTTTCCCTACACACCAACTATAATAATATGAAAGGTCAAATATTTAAAACTAAATATAATGCCACATGCTTGACTGGCCACTGGGAATTCAAATTCCCAGTGGCCATCCACCATAATATCCAAATAAACAGAAGTGCTAGACCATAAGTTGCTGGAAAATCAGTGTTTTACTTGTATGGTAAATAAAAAACGTCTATTAACTGAGATTAACTAAGCAATTAGTAGAAAATACTCCGACTGTATTGTTTAAAAAACAACAAACAAGGGAGATAACACCAATAAGGTAAAAAATGTTTTACCCCTTTAGTATTTACATTACTCTATATATACTATTGTATTTTCACGGTAAAGTCTTTACCTCACATAATATCTCACATAATATCAGATCTATGAGATTTTGATATTTATTTTGAGAGCAATACCATAACATCACTATGAGTGGCCAGTTACAGCTGGTTTGAATAGAAAAAGGTAAGAGAATTCTGGCCGGATATGGCCGGCTTAAATGCAAAAGGGTTAACAATGATTTCTGATTTAAAGCACAAGGCCAACAATTTATAGGGGAGGGAAAAGTCAATGAAATCGACCTAGTGCATTACTGGTGCTTTATTTTATTCACCCCATACGGATGAAAGGCACCAACGGTGGATTTAGTGGTGGCATCAATGGTGGATGTAGTGGTGAACCGTGGTGGTGGTGGCAGCAATGGTGGATGTAGTGGTGGCGCTGGTGGTGGTGGTGGTGGTGGAACCAATGGTGGATGTAGTGGTGGTGGTGGCACCAATGGTAGATGTAGTGGTGGCGGTGGTGGTAGCACCAACAGTGGATTTAGTGGTGGCAGTGGTGGTGGCACCAACGGTGGATTTAGTGGTGGCAGTGGTGGTGGTGGTGGAGGTGGTGGTGGCACCAACGGTGGATGTAGTGGTGGTGGTGGTGGTAGAACCAATGGTGGATGTAGTGGTAGCGGTGGTGGTGGTGGTGGCGGCACCAATGGTGGATGTAGTGGTGGCGGTGGTAGTGGTGGTGGCACCAACAGTGGATGTAGTGGTGGCGGTGGTGGTGGCGGTGGTGGTGGTGATGGTGGCACCAACGGTGGATGTAGTGGTGGCGGTGGTGGTGGTGGTGGTGGTGGTGGTGGTGGCACCAACGGTGGATGTAGTGGTGGCGGTGGTGGTGGCGGTGGTGGTGGTGATGGTGGTGATGGTGGTGGCACCAACGGTGGATGTAGTGGCGGTGGTGGTGGCGGTGGCACCAACGGTGGATGTAGTGGTGGCGGTGGTGGTGGCACCAACGGTGGTGGTGGTGGTGGTGGTGGCGGTGGTGGTGAATAAAGGGGCTGTCAGTCCAAGCATATGTAACTATATCAGGAAGTTGCATTGGTTGGCAGATAAGATAGGAAATGTTATAGTCATTGATAGATTTATGGAGAGGCTCAGCACTGTGTGTAGGAAGATGGAGGGGTGTTGGGATAGATTTGTTTAAATTGATGATGGGGGAGAGAGAGAGAGAGAAGGGGAGAAGGAGAGAGAGAGAGAGAGAGAGAGAGAGAGAGAGAGAGAGAGAGAGAGAGAGAGAGAGAGAGAGAGAAGGGGAGAAGGAGAGAGAGAGAGAGAGAGAGAGAGAGAGAGAGAGAGAGAGAGAGAGAGAGAAGGGGAGAGAGAGAGAAGGAGAGAGAGAGAGAGAGAAGGAGAGAGAGATGAAAAAAGAAATTGTGAAAAGGAAAAAGAGACAGCTGGAATCATCATCATTATCGGCGCCATCATAATTATCATTATCACCATCATCATCACCAACATGATCATCATCATCACCATTATTATCGACTCTATTATCTTCATCACTCTCATTATCATCAACGTCATTATCATCATCATCATCATCATCACTATCGTCATCACCAACATCATCATCATCACCAACATCATCATCATCATCATCATCATCACTATCGTCATCACCAACATCATCATCATCACCATCACATCTTCATAATCATCATCATCATCACCATCATCGTCAGCATCATCATCACATCTTCATAATCATCATCATCATCACCATCATCATCAGCATCACCATCACATCTTCATAATCATCATCCTCATCATCATCATCACCATCATCGTCAGCATCATCATCACATCTTCATAATCATCATCACCATCATCATCACCATCATCATCAACATCATCATCATCAACAACATCATCATCATCATCATAAACACCAACTTAATAATGAGCAAATAAGTTATATTAGTAAATTACTCCAGAGTCTGAATTATTTTCCAAATTATTTGAAAATTAAAAGCAATGTCTTTCATTAGAAATATTGTCATAAAAGGATTAATATGTTTAATGCAGTAAAAAAAAAAATTAAAAGCTGCATATGTATATATTCTTTTTATTATTAAGCTTAACCCTTTAGCATTCACATAACTCTATATTTATGACATCTTGATATTATTTATTTTAAGAACAATACCTTAACATCAGTATGAGTGGCCGGTTTCAGGCAGTTTGAACAGCGAAAGGTGAGAAAATTCTGGCTGGTTTAAATCCTAAAGGGTTAAGGGTGGTAGATTTGCAGTATCGGTAGAGTGTCAGACAACATGCTTTACAGCAGAGAGTTACAGCCCTTTATGTTCTGAGTTTAAATATCACCAAGTTTAGCTTTGCCTTTCATCCTTACGGGGGTTGATAAAATAAAGTACTAGTAATGCACTGGGGTTGATTTAATCGACTTTCCCCTCCCCCAAAATTGCTGGCCTAGTGCCTAAATCAGAAACCAATATTAAGCTAAAGGGTTATTTTTATATTTCTCAGTAATATTTGGGTGTGTTTCATGAAATATCAACTTCAAGAATTCTTTATGTTTCCTAGTAATAGTTTGAGTTCATAATATGAAAAGAAAATTGGAGAACATTAGTATATAGGGCGTTTGTTTGAAGTGCTGATGGAAAATGATGCAAGTTAAACAAACAAGACATATTAGAAGACATAACAAAGCAAATGAGATAGCAGTATATATGAGAACAAGTTTGAAAGATGGAAGTGGAATGGATGGTTTTGACAAGTGTTCCAGTTGTTCAATCAGTAGTGTGGCCTTTTCGTGAAGTGGCTGAGTATCTCACTGATACATTTACCTTTATCATAGTTCTATAAAGGAATGTAACTTTAACATAATTTTCAAAGAGATTCAGCATAAAACAATGTGGTGTGAGAAGACTAACCCTTTGAATTCCAGGTACAGTCACCTGATGCACTTTCAAACAGTTTCTGTCTGTCCATTCACAAAACATGATCTGACATGCGGTTAAGGTAAATAATTGTTTCTACTATTGGCACAAGGCCAGCAATTATCCCAGTGTATTACTGGTACTTTATTTTATCGACCCCATAAGGATGAAAGGCAAAGTTAACATCGGCGAGATTTGAACTCAGTCCGTAAAGGGACATAACTGTGCTGCAAAGCATGGCGTCCGACCTTCTACCGATACTGCCAATCCAAAGGTAAATAATACTTGCTTAAGATACCATGCTATGGGATTGAAACCTGGACCTTATAATTAGAAAGTGAACTTCTTAACCATTCAACCATACAAATCAAAGATACAGTGTGCCTGAATGAGCAAAAATATTGGGTAGTTGCAGCTGGAATGCCTTTGATCATAACTTTGCTTGATCAGAGCCAACTCAGAGTTAAACAACAACCACTACATACACACACACATACTCACTCACTCACTCACTCTCTCTCCCTCTCTCTCTCCCTCTCTCTCTCTCTCTCTCTCTCTCTCTCTCTCTCTCTCTCTCTCTTCGTCTTCTTCTTTAAATATTGACACTACTTTGAAAGAGTAACTCTATCATGTTCTATTTCTGTTTTATCTCAGTAGGGGTGGACCAGTGCAAACACTGGGGTAGGTATCGGATAGGTTTAGCTGTGGGTGGTTGACTTCTGAACATTCTAGTTGTTGTTGCCAAGTCAGCTGACTAGATAGATCTGTGATTAAAGGCATTCCAGCCATGACAATCCTGTATAATTTTTGAATAGGGACAAGCATAGCTGTGTGTTTAAAGTTTGCTTTGCAACCCAACCACATGGTTTTGAGTTCACTCTCACTGAGGGGATTATTATTTATTATGAACGTTTCAATGTGGCTTGAATATCACATCCATTTGCAGAACAACTGGAGATTATTAGTTATTAATTATCTTCATTATGGGTGCTTTATCTCAACCATATCCCTTCAGGAAACATACAGAACAAAATAACAATAATTATATACCATAAAACAATATCAAGAAAGTGACAGGATTCAAAGTAAAGAGCTTATAGGCAAGCAGTTAGATTTTCAGGTGCATGTTATGCATAAGCTTGTATAAGGGATTTTTTCAAACATGGAAGTTTATAAATTTATCTGTGCCTTTTTCCGGAAAAAATATATTATAACTAGGAATTGATTACAGTAGTGGTTGTTAAAGATTTTCTTTATAAAGTTAGGGTATAATAATAATGAAACTATTGTGTACAGTGGTCAGGTGTACTATAACTCATCAAAGGTATAGTACATAGAATAATGTACAAATGTCAGGAAAGTGAACAGTATTTTTTCAGTTAGTTATTAGAGAAAGATATGAAAGTATTTAGTAGATTTTTTTTCCATTAATTCATGTCATATGCATGTGTATAAGAAGAAATTGTATATATGGAGCAATAAATATTCTCATATATATATACTATAACCTCTTATACTATACATATATATATATATATCACTATAAAGTGGTTGTGTAGGACAAAAAGCATCCAGTCCACACTGTAAAGTGGTCATGTAGGCGTCATGACAAAAAGCACCCAGCACACACTGTAAATGTGGTTGGCGTTAGGAAGGGCATGCAGCCATAGAAACCAAGCCCAAATGAGTTCTGTGTGAGCGAATTATAGTAATCCAACCTGATCTCTCACAAAGGGAGAGCCTGCCCTACCCATGCTAGCATGGAAGATGAACGTTAAACGATGATGATGATGATGATATATATATATATATATCAATATATATGTATGTATATACATATATGTATGTATGAACCTAATACTAACACTTTGTACTGCACTCTTTGTTATTGTTTTTGTTTTTTTGTTTTAACTTATATATATATATAGGGCAGCACTATAAATTAATAGATACAATCCTATACAGAATACCTCAAAGTACACCATTGCTGAAAAAGAAAAGTTGATATGATCAAAGTTTGGCTAAGTAGATGGAAACTATGCTGAAGCCTGTGGAATGAATTGCACCTGCAATTTAAAAGTCGTCATAACAAATAGTGTGAAATTATGTTAAGGGAACGCATGTACCGTATTTCCCGGCGTCGAACACTCTACTTTTTTCCTAAAATAAGTCTCAAAAATCTACCATGCGTCCTGGAGACCGAAGGTTGTTTATTATGTTTTTTCAAATTTTTGGTTGTCATAATTAGGGCGTGTACTTGAGAACGAAGCTCTTCAGCTCCGGGAAGTATGGTATATGAAAAGTTCAACCACTTTCAAGTTAATTCACAAGTTAAACTCACAGTTAATCAAACAGTTGGATGTTCATTGCCGAAACTGATCAGGGATCCATCAATATCTATTTGATTGGGGCTGACCTGGAGCTAGAAAAACGGCAACATTAGTACTTTTATTGATTCTCTGTGTATATTGATTGGTTATATCGACTTTGATGGAATGTCTATTGTTATGATCTGCTATCTAGTATAACTACTTTACCAGATTGTTTATTATTGATAACGATCAACTATAAATTAGTAAGCAGCAAGACATTGTGATGATGTCCATTCATTGATTGCTTAATGTACACATACACACACACATACACAATTGTGTGAGTGTGTGGTTGTGTTGTGTATAATAACGACACACACAATTGTGGATGTGTGTATATATAGTAACTAGACATACAAACCTCACACAGCACAGTTTAAGTCCTTTAATCCTTTAGCATTTATTCATTGAGAGTGTTCTACAACTAATTACAACTTAGGGCTATGAGCAACCTCTCTCTCTCTTTCACTTATATATATATATATATATATATATATATATATGTAGATAAATCTACCAAGAGTTTACGGTAGTGTCCAATCCGTATGAAGAACTCAATGTATTCCGGATATCATGGAAAGAAGAGATGTAATGAAAAATCACTTTCGGTGAAAGATAAACGGAATACAGAGTCAAGATAAAATATTAAACAAATAATGAATAAAACAATGAAACAGTTCCTTATATTAAACAAAAAAAGTTCATTATTTAACGATCGTTTCTAGGATATATATGTGTTAGAATTGGCATGCATATTCAACAGATCTATGTACAAAATTATACAAAATTATACAAACTATCAAGATTAAATATACATACCAACACATGCCGGCATATATATGTGTTGGTATGTATATTTAATCTTGATAGTTTGTATAATTTTGTATAATTTTGTACATAGATCTGTTGAATATGCATGCCAATTCTAACACATATATATCCTAGAAACGATCGTTAAATAATGAACTTTTTTTGTTTAATATAAGGAACTGTTTCATTGTTTTATTCATTATTTGTTTAATATTTTATATATATATATATATATATATATAAATGAAAATGAGTGGAACAAGCAATCATCAAACAATCTTTTAAATAAATTAAAAAATAATTTAAATATTCACCTGTTCTATTGCCGTTACCGGCAGTTTCACTAATCAAAAGATTGGAAATTCAGAGAATTTCCAATGGAAAGAATTAGATCTTCAGACAGCTATTTCCATACTATAAGGGTATAAAGCCTCATATATATATATATATATATATATATATATATGAGGCTTTATACCCTATCATCATCATCATCATCATCATCAACGTTTAACGTCCGTGTTCCACGCTTGCATGGGTTTGGACGGGGGTAGTCCCACTTGAGGCAAGAGTGATTGTCTTGCTCGCATAGGACTGTCTGGCAGGTTTTCTACAGTTGGATGCCCTTCCTAACACCAACCACATTTACAGTGTGGGTCTGGGAGGTTTTTACCGTGTTGCCTACACGGCCACATTACAGCGTGGACTGTGTGTTTTTTTGTCGTGACACCTACACGATCTCATTTGTTTCGGCCTGGATGGCGCGGCACCAACATAACTTTACATAGAACGGGGTGGTGTGGATGGGGTGGGGGTGGTGGCGGGACGGGGTGTAGTTTGTTAGAGATGCCTACTGGCAAGGCGGGTCTTCTCTGTTACTGAGTACCGCCAAAGGTCACGGTCCAGTGACATTGTCTTGGAGAGGTGTAAGTGTGTGAGGTCGGAGTTTATCAGCTCATCCCATGTTTTTCTAGGTCTGCCTATTCCGTGGCTACCGTCTATCTTTATTGCCCTGCACTTTGTAATACAGCTATCGACTTTCATGCGCATCACGTGTCCATACCAACGCAGCCTTCTCTCGAGTAAACAACATCTGATCCCTCTTATCTCTAATTTTTTCCTTAGTTCGTTTATGCTTTGCCGTTCACGTATATTACTGTTACACATCCAGCGGAGCATGCAAGCTTCGTTCCTCTCTAGTCTGCGTATATCCTCTGCACACAATGCCCAGGTCTCACTACCATGCAACATTGCTGTTCGTATGCAGGCATCGTACAACCTGCCTTTCATTTTTAGGGAGAACCCTTTAGCAGCTAATAGTGGTATAAGCTCTCTGAACTTTTTCCAACCAGTTCTGACTCTAGCTACAGTACTTTCAGAGCACCCTCCCCCACTGCTTATTTTATCGCCCAGGTAACGGAAGCTGTCCACTATTTCTATAGAACCCTCTGCGCAATTGAAAGAGCTAGTATTTTGTGGGCACTTGCTGCTACTTATTGCACCAGAACACCGGCCACATGTAAAGTCTATGTTCTTAGTTAGCTTACCTGTGATCCCACTACATCTTTTATGCACCCATACTTTGCATTTAGGACATAAGATGGAGTTTCTACCTACGCCTTTCCTACATACCGAGCACGACCATTTCCCAGAAGGGACCGCCGCCTTGTTTTCTTTCCTACAAACTAGAACTTTGGTCTTAGCCAGGTTAATTTTAAGTCCTTTTGACTCTAGGCCGTGCTTCCATGTTTGGAATTTCTTCTCTAGCTCGGCCATTGATTCCGCTATGAGTGTCAGGTCGTCTGCGTATAGGAGTTCCCATGGGCAGCCTGTCTTGAACTCCTCTGTTATAGCCTGAAGGGCAATAATAAATAGTAGGGGGCTGAGAACAGAGCCCTGATGGACGCCAACTTTTACGCTAAACTCTTCACTATATTCGTTGTTAATTCTAACCTTGCTGACTGTTTCTTTATACATGGCTTGTATAGCCCTCACAAGCCATTCGTCAACGCCTAGTTTTCTAAGAGCCCACCAGATAATGGAGCGGGGGACTCTGTCGAAGGCTTTCTCCAGGTCGACAAAAGCTAAGTAGAGGGGTTTACCTTTAGCTAGGTACTTCTCCTGTAGTTGTCGTACTATGAAAAGAGCGTCTGTGGTGCTTTTGCCTGACACAAACCCGAACTGCATTTCATCTAGATCAATTCTCTCTCTGATTAGTTGCGCTATTACTTTTTCCGTGACCTTCATGACCTGGTCGATTAATTTAATGCCTCTATAGTTACTCCTATCTAGGGCATCTCCTTTACCCTTATAACAGTTAACGATGATGCTGCTATGCCAGTCCTTCGGAACAACCCCATTCTGTACGACTTGGTTAACTATGCGGGTGACCATGGTGTGTCCCACCGTGCCAGATGCCTTCAGCATCTCAGCAACTATTTCCGAAGGCCCAGCCGCCTTACCAGTCTTCATATCCTTGATTGCCTTACTTATTATACTCCCCTCGACTAACACTGCTGGTCCCTCTATCGGGTCGATATGGGGGAGACTGTCTTTCTCCCATTTATTCTCCTCATTTAGTAGCCTTTCATAGTGACACTTCCAAGCTACCTTCTTATCAGTGTCGGTGATGGCAAGTATGCCATCATCGTTAAGTACACACTTCTCCCCGACATATATATATATATGTATATATGTATTTATATACACACACACACACACATATATATATATATATCATCATCATCATCATCATCATCACCATTTTACGTCCATTCTTCTAGCATGGGTTAGACGGGTTGTCCTGTCATGAGCAATGCCCGGTCAGGTGACCATGTCTTACTCATACAGAACAGATTTTGGTTTGATCTCTACAGCTGGATGCCCTTCCTAACACCAACCTCATTTACAGTGGGTGTTTTTTACCGTGGTGCCTACACAACCATTTTACAGTGGTGGGGGGTATATATATATATATATGTATGTATATGTTTTTGTATCCTCATCATCATCATCATCATCATCATTTCTACAGCTATTTTTCCATGCTTGCATGGCTTGGATGGATCCTTTTCAGCATGGCATCTCTCCACTTGCCGTTTTTCTTTGTGATCTCCTCTGTGAGTCTCAGCAACTTGAGGCCAGCTCTTAACACCTTTGCCTAGGTCTTTCTTGGTCTACCTCTACTGTGGCTGCCATCCACTGGCATTTCCTGGCACTTCTTCACCCATCGATCATCATCCATGCACATCACATATCCGTACCAACATAGTCTTCTCTTTTGGACACCATCTCGAAATCCCCGTAAACCCAGCTTCTCCCTCAGTTCGTCCAAGCTCTGCCTTTCTCTCACAGTTATATTGTACATCTAATGAACCATGACTGCTTCATTTCTCTCAGGTCTACACATGTCTTCTGCAGTCACAGCCCATGTTTCACTACCATGCAGCATATATATATATGTGTGTGTGTGTGTGTGTGTGTGTGTGTGTGTGTGTGTGTGTGTGTGTGTGTGTGTGTGTATACAGTACTTTTACTGACATTCCAACATGCTTTTGCAGTATCCTAGCAGTGCAGTCATGCATAGGTTTGTTTGTATGTCCAAAAAGATGATGATGACGATGATGATGAGGATGATAATCATAATGAGGATGATCATCGTGAGGAGGAGGGTGAGAAGGGGGAAGAAGAAGAGTATGTCTGTAATCAGGTTTGTTTATCAACTAGATACAGTACGTTGTATTCCGGTTGATGGTTAGAAACTGGTATTTGACATTGTCAAACTGTTCAATAATTTAATGATTAATTAATTGTTTGCTAATGAATACAAACAATTAGAACAAGTCAAATAAATCATTCACAAACATGTTATAGGGTTTTATTAACTGTGTAATTAACTGTTCTTGTTCTCTTGACAATATTTGAAACCTACACAAGAAGTAAATCAAGCTGAAATCCTGAATCAGGGAAAATTAGTAATGGTCTGCATGGGTGATGATAAATCATAGAGAGATATAGTAGACATTTAGATATATGATAAATACAGATAGTGTTGCTGGTGTCATGACAAAACGTACCCAGTCCAACCTGTAAGGTAGTCTTACTGGCGCCACAATAAAATGTATCTAATCCATCTACTCTTTAAGTATACTGGTGCCATGACAAAAAGCGCCCAGCTTATTCTATAAGAGGGTTGTAGAGGTGCTACAATGAAAAGCATTCAGTCCACCCTGTAAAGTGGCGGTACTGGTGCCATGAGAAAAAGCACACAGTATAATTTGTAAGGTGGTCGTACTGGAGCCATGAAAATTTTCTCTGTACAAGTGGGTGGTATTAGGAAGGGCCTCCAGCCATAGAAAATGAAGCCAGATGTGGTCTGTATGAGCCAGACATGATCACTTGACCTGTCTAGCCTAATAATATGACAGCCCATCTAAGACCAACACATCAGAGACCAACACTAATAATTGTTTCTACTTTTGGCACAAGGCCAGCAATTATCCCAGTGAATTACTGGTACTTTATTTTATCGACCCCCGTAAGAATGAAAGGCAAAGTTAACCTCGGCGGAATTTGAACTCAGAATGGCAAGGGCTGTAACTCTATGCGTCAAAGCCTGGCGTCCCACCCTCTACCGATACTGCCAATCCACCGCCCTACCAACACTAATAATGATGAATCTTATCCATTATTGGTTCTCAAATGCTCTGTGTGCTCTAAGATGTGCTTTCAAATGCTGGCTTGAAGTCACACCAATGAGCACATGATGATAAAGTGCAAGTTGATTATTCAAACTTTGTTGCAGAGAATCAATTCCAGTGCCATGTTTGTCAAAAAATTTGCAAATCAGGTGGTGTATTAAAGTGACCTCTAAACATACACAATAAGGAAACTGAAAGTTTAGCAAAATAATCACCAGGCTTAAAAAATAAGCAAAAAATAAGAACTGGGTTGATATTATTGACTAAATCCTCTTCATTGCAGTGCCTCAGCATCGTTGCAATCAAATGACTGATCTCAATAAAGAAAAAAGAAAAGAATGAAATAATATAGCAAATATACATTCAGTGGAATCATGCTATTTTGAAACCAAATTCCTATTGCGGTCAGATAGGAGAGATAAAAATAAAATTTACTGGGAGAAAAAATACAAAATTTAAATACATAGCAACATGAATGATTTAAAGAGTTTTATAGTAGATGTGGCATAATTCCTAAAAATATGGACATAATGTAAATCAGAAACTAATTTTTGTCTTGAAGAAAATATGGAATTATCTCATAAATCTTTCAACAGATTTCAGTACTTTGGAAAGTGGTTGTTTTATGGAATGTGTGTGTGTGTGTGTGTGTATATATATACAAACATACACATGCACATCTCTCTCTCTCTCTCTCTCTCTCTCTCTCTCTCTCTCTCTCTCTCTCTCTCTCTCTCTCTCTCCTCTCTCTCTGTATGTATATATATATATATAATGATATTTTGGCTTTTCTTGATTAACAAGTCTGATGAGCAGATCGGATTGAAGTTGGGTCTATAGCATTTATATAGATCCTGAGCTCATACTATATATATATATATATATATATATATATATATATATATATATATATATATATATATATATATATATATCAACTTCATCATCATCATCATCACCATTTAACATCCATTTCTGTGAGACAAGACAGATCAGGTGACTGTGTTTTGCACATATAGAACTGATTCTGGCTTGGTTTCTGCGACTGGATGTCCTTCCTAATGCTAATCACATTCAGAGAGTGTACTGGGTGCATTCTGTCATGTCACCAGCATGACCACTTTAAAGTGTAGGCTGAGGACTTAAATGAAGGAGGTACATGAGGATTGGGGAGGTAGATCTAGAGACGTAAGTGAGGGGTGTTTTGTTAGGGCATGGGTGGGGGTGTAGAGACGTGGGAGGTGAAGATGTACACTAGAAGTGTTTATATATATATCCATCTCTCTCGCACTTTTGCCATGTCTCTTTGCATATCTTTCTACATATATGTGTAGTATGTACTTTCTTTATCGACCACAAAAGACTGAAAGAGAAAATGGCCTTTCGCTGGATTTGAACTCTGAATGCAGAGACAATGAAGACAGAGATGTTCTGATGACTCTGCCAAATATGCAATATATATACATACCGTCCAACATACTGAGTATCCAACTCTTGCTAGGAGAAAAAACAAACATATGATGACAAAGGTGATACACCCACTTCATACCAACCACATACACACCCCACACCATGGGGGAGACAGAGGCTGTGCCAGTGGGAATTTGGTTCCTTTGTGTTTGGACCTGGTGTATATGTATATATTCATTTACTGCACCACACACACATTCACCATATATACACAGACAATAACAAACCACTTATATATGACATATTCTTCCAGTTGTAGAAATTCTCTACATTCCTTCACAAATTATTTGCCTTTCATTTTTTTAGGGTTGATAAAGAAAGTACCAGCCGTGTGCTTGTGCAGCTCTCTTTCCTTCCAGCTGTTACATTCTAGATGTTCTGCTGGATCAAAGGAGGTAGGGTCAATAGGATGTTTGTATTTGCTTGCCACTGCATGGGCATATAAGACTCTTAAGAAATAATGTGTGGTACATGTTACCCAGTCATACTCAAGTGCAAGTGAAAGCTGTAGTTTTTACCTATTTATCTACTCACCTAAAAACAAAACCAATAACAAAAAACGTAAAATTCTTATCAATGAACAAATGTATCTTTGCTGCGTTGACTGTTATTGTTCATTCAACAGAGAGATTTACACCGCCTAAACATTAACCATCAATTAGTAAGGGTTTACAAACAGCAGTGCTATTGTAGCTTGCACACATCATTTCATCATCATCATTTCATCATCATCATTTGATTTTACGTCGACTTTTCCCTGCTTGCAAGGGTGGGACGGTAACTGATTTTGGCTTGATTTCTACAGCTGGATGCCCTTCCTAACACCAACCTCATTTACAGTGAGTGCTGGGTGCTTTTTTGCCGTGGCACCTCTACGACCACTTTGCAGTGGAATGATAGGGACCCCAGTCCCTATCATCTCATTTCTACAGCTGAGTAAACTGGAGCAATGTGAAATAAAGTGTCTTGCTCAAGGAAACAACACATCACCTGGTCTGAGAATTGAACTCACAACCTTTCGATTGCAAGGCCAATGCTCTAACCACTAAGCCATGTGCCTCTATGGATTACATTTAGACAACACTCAGTGTTAAGTTCAAATAAATAGTTTATTCTTTATTGAAGCAGATTTCACTGTTGTTCTTTCAACATTTACTTTACTTTGTTGACTCAGGCCATCTATAATCTGGAAAAGATCTGTAAACACTGGTGTTACACAAATCTAAGCCATTTTGTTATATATATATATGTGTGTGTGTATATATATATATATATATATATATTTATATATATATATATTGTTTCTTAGCATATTCCATATCTCTGGAAAAAATCATTTGTGGATTGAGCAGTTTGATGCATGTATTATAAACTCACAAGAATGACAGCAAAATAATTATGCATAGGCCAGTGACAAAATACACCATTCATACAGAATATCACATACATAAAACAAAGTTTAAATTCAAACTAATATTAACTACATTTACTACTATATATGGCACAGCCTACTATTCTAAAGACTTTATTTCAATGCCAAGTATATAGAGAGCAAGAACCATATATCGTTTGAGAAACACATAATATTTTGAACATATATAAAGCACATTATATTTAGGAAAAAATACGTACTTCAAGGTGGAAAAGTTATTTTTCTTTATGGTACCATTTCATGATTTGTAATCCATAACAAAAATCGATCCATTAATCATTGATCACCAACTATCGATTTTGGTAAAGCTATGTGTGACGTGAATCAATCATCAGAGGATTTGTCTTTGGATAAGTTTCAATAGAGTATAGAGTACAAAATAGTTTTATATCTATCAGGATCCAACATCATAGATCCAACACCATAGACAGCATAGTGTGGAAACGTTTTAATGTTCATTGAGCTTTTCTACTGAGAAACATAAGCATTATACATATTATATATGTTAAGATACCTTAAATTATATAACTACTCCAAATTCTTAAGTTGTTGAGCTACTCATACTGTGACTAATACTTCGCACATCTTTCTAGCAGATATAACTTGCAATTCTATTTATATCTATCGCCATAAGAAAAAGAACTTTTCCACCATATTTTTTCCTAAATATTATGTGCTTTATATATGTATAAATACTATGTGTTTCTCAAACATATGTACAAAATACTCTGGCGAGAACTCTGAGATTACAAGAGCTCATCAGTACTCCACCAACATGCCAAAATGAAACACAGGGTCACATTAGAGAACATATAAATAAAAATTATAACCACACACAGAAAAGATGCAATGTTCCGACAGATTACAGAAGTGACAAACATAAACGAGCTCCAACCAAAAATTAAACAGAAAACATGATTAGAATAGCACCAACATCACAACTAGTAACTAAGGACAAGCTAAAGACATATAGAGACACACAAATACTAAACTAATAAAACAAACCAGACACATAGATATAAAAAAGCAACCAACTAGTGACAAGTAAATAAATGTTTAAATAAATAAATAAAAACACACTCACACCTGAATGTAATACAAGAGCAACCCAAGTGTTATATGGTTGCCCATGTGTTATATCCAGGTGTGAATATGCGCCAGTGACAATAGTAGTAGTAGTGGCATCAGTAATAATATAATATACTAACCAGTATGTAGTACAATACACATTAGTTGAAAATTAGTGTTGACATATATGAATGTTAAAATAGAATAAATTAGAATAAAGTAAAGTAAAGTAAAAACGAGGTTGAAGATAGATGACCATTAAATAAACAAAGAATAGATGACAAGAGTAAAATAAATGGTACAGAGGTAGAAACAGAGGTCAGAAAAAAACAATAGAAGGTGGGATGTGCCAAAAATACCAAGATTAGCCCTTTAGCATTTAAACCGGCTGCATCCAGCTGTATCCGGCCAGAGTTCTCTCACCACTTTCTATTCAAACTTGCCATAACCCACTGCTCATACTGATGTTAAGGTGTTATTCTCAAAATAAATAATATCAAGACCTCGTAGATTCGATATTATGTGAGATAAAGTGTTTACTGTGAAAATACAATAGTAAATATAGAGCAATGTAAATGCTAAAGGGTTAGACTATGCCAATGCCTAATATGTATCACATACTGTACGTCTGTATACATATATGTATGTACGTATACATACATACTTGCATTTAAGTAAGTGCCGTACTAAGAGTGAGAAATGAAATTTCGTTTCATTCTATTCCATTTATATATATATATATATATACATATATAGAATGCACTACCCAACACAAGTTAGTTATTAGTGACATCAAAATAAATACAAGACAGAACAAGACACGTAGGAAAATATGGAGACAGAAGATCTGGAAGCTAAAGGACTTTTCGGTTAAATAAAGGTATAGGTTTAGAAAGGCCCTACGTGATGCACTTGATGAGAGAGATGACAAGCTAGATACATATAATGTAGAGGACAACTGGAAATTCTTAAATGACAACCTTTTGCAAACTACCGATGAGACTTGTGGCTGGAGTAAAGTGCCAGCCAGACAGACGGTGACATGGTGGTGAAACACCATTAAAGCCAAGAGACAGTCATGAAAAGACTGGAAAAAAAATGGGGGCTAGCTGAGACCAGTACCAGGTAGCTAAGAAAGTTCGGAGAGAGGCTAAAGAAAGTAAATTTGCCAATGTCTTGAGGCGCAAGGACCAAAGACATGAAGTGTTCCATTTTGCAAGTGTAAATTAAGATGTTGGTGGGGGAAAACAATGGCTGTATGACCCCTGTGTGCAAAGTGCGATGCTGCATGGTAGTGAGACATGGGTTGTAACTGCAGAGGACTTGCATAGACTGGAGAGAAATGAAGCAATCATGCTTCATTGGATGTGCAATGTAAATGTGAGAGAAAGGCAAAGCTTGGACGAGCTGAGGGAGAAGCTGGGTTTATGAGGAATTTGAGGTGGTGTACAGGAGAGAAGACTGTGTTGGTATGGACAAGTGATGTACATAGATAATGACGGCTAGGTGATGAAGAAATACCAAGAAATCCCAGTGGAAGGAAGCTGCAGTAAAGGAAGACCAAGGAAGACTTGGACAAAGGTTGTGAGAGCTGACCTCAAATGGCTAAGACTGGCAGAAGAGATGACAGAGGAATGTAACTCGTGGAGAGATGCCATGCTGAGAAGGAATCATCCAATGAAGATGATGATGATATATATATGTATAGGAGAGGGGGGGGGAGAAAGATATATATATCTATATATAATAACTAGAGATTGATTAACATATAAATAAACATGAATAATCACAGGAGATAATTTTTACAAGTGTGTAACCACACATAGCTAGGTAGGTAACTAAATAAAGTTGACCAGAACTTCAAAAATAGATACCTTATAATATGATTAATCTTCCCTGTATATATTCCATAAAGAAATATATTTCACCAATTAATCAGATGGTAAACCACAGGAGTGGAGACTTGGATTTTCAACACGGATTGCTGGAACTTCTTCCTTGTTGAAAATCCAAGTCTCCACTCCTGTGGTTTACCATCTGATTAATTGGTGAAATATATTTCTTTATGGAATATATACAGGGAAGATTAATCGTATTATAAGGTATCTATTTTTGAAGTTCTGGTCAACTTTATTTAGTTACCTACCTAGCTATGTGTGGTTACACACTTGTAAAAATTATCTCCTGTGATTATTCATGTTTATTTATATGTTAATCAATCTCTAGTTATTATAAAATGCTCGGACCTACTGATTAGAATCTTAGAGCTTATTTTCCGGGTGATATGGCGCATGTCTTTCTGGCATGACACCCATAATTTTGATTTAGATTAAATTCATTTGATTTATCTTAATTTTGGATATAGATATATATATATCTATATATATATATTTATAAAAAGGTGAAGAAGCTTATATTTTCTCAACTCCATTTTAATTCCTATTATGCTGCATTTCAGAGGTAATGAATAGCTTAATAGCTTCTTGTTTATCACGTCACTCATCAGATGATTTTATTTTGGTAGATCATATTTTGTATGGTATACGTCCATGTAGTATATAGTCTTTTTAAGTTGACTCTAATCACCATTAACCCTTTAGCATTCACATTACTCTATATATACTATTATATTTTCATGGTAAAGGCTTTACCTCGCATAATTATCTCACATAATATCGAATCTATGAGATTTTGAAAGTATTTATTTTCAGAACAATACCTTAACATCAGTTTGAGCGACCGGTTACAGCCAGTTTCAGCAGAAAGAGGTAGAGAATTCTGGCCGGTTTTGGCTGATTTGAACATTAAAGGGTTAACATTTATTATTCCATCTGTTGTTGATGTTTATATATATATATATCAGGGGCGAAGGCTGCGTGCATGCAACACATGCAGTGCATGCGTTATAGAATCTTGAGTTGATCAATTGCGTCGGTTGAAGCAAGCAGAATTTTGGCTGCTTACTAAATCGTAGACACATAAAAAGATAACACACACACTAGATAACACTGCATGCGGCTTTGACCGGGAGGGTCATTTAGAGGGAATTGGGGGGGGGGGGGGGGTAAGGCTGCACGGCCCCACTTTCCGCCATGGTTACCCTTCGCCACTGATATATATATATATATATATACATAATATACTGTATATATACATACATATATATATGAAAAATTCAGGACCCCGATGGCTGAGCTACTGCCATTTCGGGTCTATCTATTGAAAAGGCAGGAGCTCAGCC
This sequence comes from Eledone cirrhosa, assembly GCA_964016885.1. NCBI lineage: Eukaryota > Metazoa > Mollusca > Cephalopoda > Octopoda > Eledonidae > Eledone > Eledone cirrhosa. Next base: position 157,532,942 of record OZ024741.1, read on the forward strand.
ACCAGGGTCCAAAATTTTTCATATAATCCACACTCTACTACCCCAAGTATCAAGTACTCTGGTGAGTAAGGGTTTTTACCGCTTCTATTCTGATATATATATATGTTTATCTCGGGTTCCATCAGGGGTAACCACAGTAAGTAAGGTACTCAATACATAGCAGAGTATAAATATTTAATATAGAAAGGCTTCTACAGGACTAGAACTGTTTCATTCGGGAGAAATCATCTTGAAAGCTGACTGTTGGCTTTCCTGATGATTTCTCCCAAATGAAACAGTTCTAGTCATGTAGAAGCCATTTATATATATATGTGTGTGTATATATATATATGTGTGTGTGTGTGTATGGAAGAAAAAGAAAGTTGAGAATCAGTAGAAGAATGGAGGACTGTTCTTTCTTTCCATTTGATATCATTCAATTATTTATTCATTTGCTCATCCATTAATTCACATATTTAATGACTTGTTCCACCATTTAATCCAAGTTACAGTTTTAAATAATGGAGGGGAATGGGATCTGAGGAGTGAAACTGTTTTGTTGTGTTGTAGTGTTTCTGGTAATGTTGTTGTTGTGGCTGTGGTTTTCACATGCTGCTGCCGCTGCTGCCATCGTTGTTGCTGCTGTTGGTGTGTTGTTGTTTATGCTGCTGTTGTTGTATAAGTGGGTGTAATATGAGAAACTAATTTTAGAACCTTGTGTTTCCGGGACTGATAAGACATGACCATGGTCTGTGGAATTTTGGGGAGAGAGAGGAAAAGAGATAGAGAGAGAGGGAGGAATATATATATATATATATAGAGAGAGAGAGAGTTATATATAGGGAATGAGAATGAGTGGTGAGAGAAGGGGTGGGAGATGAGGTGAAAGTGAGAGGGGGGTAAAATATATGCAAGACAGCGAGAGACATGAACAGTGGAAGATGTATGTGAGTGAATATATGTGTGTGTGTGTGTGTGTGTGTCTGTCTGTCTATGTGTGTGTGTACGTGTACATTTAATAAGGGTTTCGTTTATATTGCCGCATTCTGTAAGTTTCAAGATTAAACAATAATTATTTGTTTAATAGGAAGATCTCTCCAATTAGCCCACCTATTAGCAAAGGTCCTCCATTGAGTAACAGTCTCCCTATTAGCAAAGTTCTTCTTCCCAGCAAAAAAAATTAAAAAATTCCTAGAAACACACAAGATCATTAAAAGTAAAAGGCAACCTAAATCACTAAAACATATTCTCACTGGAACAAATATACAGAAACCAATCTCCAGCCTTACGGTAACAAAATGCGGAAGAACAAACTGTGGCACAGGTCTATACTTAACTGAAGGACAAAAATTCACATTTAAAGATGGCCAAACTTTCACAGTGAAAAGCAACTTCACTTACAACTCAGAGAACCTGATCTACGTAATCACATGCGGTGGTTGTCGACATAACTACATAGGACAGGCGAGTGTGTCATTACGCAAAAGAATGACCATCCATCGCCAACAAATCCGAGACATAAATACAAGAAAAATCCACTTGCGTAACCACATTGCAGATTGTGCAAGAATGACCCTACCCAACTTTAAAATCTTCCCCCTTTACCAGTGCTCTGATTCTTTCACACAACAAGAAAGAATAAATAAAGAAAAACTATTTATTAACAGATTTAAACCAAAATTAAATATGTAATCAGCCCCATTAGATTCTCTCTCTCACACACATACCACAAAATAAGAAAGAAATTGCTCATACACATATTTTCCAAAAATTCCTTATTGAAAGCCACCACTGATGCTTTGCTCTTTTTTTTTTATTTCCCACCACAAAGGGACCTGTGACAGACAAACTAAAGCACACACATGGGAACTTTTATATGCTGATTATTTGGCTCTTATAGCTGAATCTGTGGAAGAACTGGAGTAAAACTCCTGGCTGTGGAAAGATAAATTAGAATCAAAATGGCTCAGAGTAAGACCTTTTAAAGCTGTAGAAATTATTTGAAAATCATAAGTGGTGTGTTTCATTAGAAATATAAGCAATGAAAGTGTTAAAAGGAACATATCTATCACTCTAGAAGACTATTTTCATTGGCATGATATATGAACATATTCAAATTTATCAATTCTGTTTGTGTTTAGACTCGTTGAAAGATTAGTCCTGGAGAATGCTTAGTTTTAGCAGTAAAATTAGTGAGCATTTTATCTTGGTTCATCTTTGGCAAGAATATCTTATATCTAACCATCTAGTGAGCAATTTTGGAGTTTGGATACTTCTGTGTCTCTGTGTACATTTATATGTGCATTAGTGAGAGTGAACGTATAATTTGTATGTGTGTATGATTTGTGTGTACATGTGTGTGGTTTGAGTGTATGTATGTGTGTTATTTGTGTATGTTGGTATATGTTTTGTGTATGTATGTCTGATAGTATATGTGAATGTATATGATTAATTTTATGGATTGTCTGTGTTTGAGAATGTGTAGCTTTATGTGTGTAACAGAATATGTGGTTTGATATACATGTGTGTGGTTTTATATATATGTGTGAGGCTTGATGTGCATATGTGTGTGGTTTATGAGTATATAGTTTGTGTGTGCATGTGTGTGATTTGAATGTACATACATGAGAGTATATGGTGTATGTGTGTGTATGAATATGTGTGTATCTGGTTTGTGTATGTGAGTGTGTTGTCTGTGTAGTTTGTGTGTGAGTGTATGAGTATAAGAATATCTATGTTTGTCTGGTCTGTGTATATGAATTTCCTTGTGTTGCTTTTTTTTACTAAATCGTAGATAAGACATTTAAATGTTTCCAGTGCGATAGCATTAACAAGATATGCTGTATTTAGAACATCTAAATATCCCGTCATATTTCCAGGATATTTTCCTTTAATGAGATAATTTAACTACCCATCCCTAACTTTGTCTTATCTCTCTTATCCTGAACTCATCTCACCAATCCACTGGTGTCATATCATGAGGGCATCATGGACAAGAAACTACCAGTTCTTTCATCATTATAATCATCATATTCAACATCATTATTTAACATTCTTTTAGGGCGGTGGATTGGCAGTATCGGTAGAGGGTCGTCCACCATGCTTTGCAGCACAGTTACGTCCCTTTACGGACTGAGTTCAAAACTCGCCGAGGTTAACTTTGCCTTTCATCCTTAAGGGGTCGATAAAATAAAGTACCAGTAATACACTGGGATAATTGCTGGCCTTGTGCCAAAAGTAGAAACAATTATTTAACATTCTTTTTTTCCATGCTGGTTTGGTTTGGAGGAGTTGTCACAAACTAAGTCACTACATAATCAGAGATACTGTCAGCCCAGATGGGTTGTGAGGCAACATCTTATTTACGTACATTGCAGTTTTCGCATGGCTTCTACAGCTGGATTCCCTTCTTTTCACAAACTCCTTTACAGAGTATACTGGATGCATTTTATTGTGGCACCAACACTAGGAAGATTGCCTGTGCTTGACCCAACTAAAGAGTGATCTCACCTCTTTGTTTGGCATAATTTCTATGGCTGGATACCCTTCATTATTTTCATAAAGGATGGATTGGCAGTATCGGTAGAGGGTCGGACGCTATGCTTTGACGCCTAGAGTTACGGTCCTTGCCATTCTGAGTTCGAATCCCGCCGAGGTTAACTTTGCCTTTCATCCTTACGGGGTCAATAAAATAAAGTACCAGTAATGCACTGGGTATTTGCTGGCCTTGTGCCAAAAAGTAGAAACAATTATTTTCATAATGTTTATATATTCCTAGCGATGGCGTAAGGCTGTGTACCCTCAGATTGTCTTATTTATCATTAGCCCATTAGTTTCCTAGCCTGTCACAGCTTTTGGAACTAAATCAGATATTTTAGTATAGTAAACCCTCATAAATAGCTGGTACTAAATTATTTAGACACTTGATGTTATATCTATTTTACTCTGTATCTATCTATCCCCTATTGGTGATTTCGATAGTTAAATTTTTTACACGACTGTATGTAAAATCCCTGGCATGTGTCTTCGTATTGTCCCCTTTTCTTGTGCACCCTTGTGGCAAATAAAGAAATATATCTGTCTATCTACCCACCTCTATCTCTTTCTTTCTTTCTTTCTTTCTTTCTTTCTTTCTTTCTTTCTTTCTCTCTCTCTCTATATATATATATATATATCATCTTCATTTAACGTCCATCTTCCACGCTAGCATGGGTTAGATATATATATTATAAAATTAATGAAGATCGTTGGTTTTAAGTCACCAGCCTCTAGCCAACGTCTAGCTCAATCAATGAATCTGCCAAATTGCAATAATGCAGTTGCAGTCAGCTGTTCAGAGTGCACACATTTAGTTAATAGCAGGTTTAGTTAATTTAGTTAATAGCGGTGGCTGTGTTTTGGTAGAGAGAAAGTTAAAATTCTCAATATATACTCGTACATATAAATATATCTACCTCTCTACTTATTCTCATACCAATACTCCTTTTGTTTTGCTTACCTACACTAGAACTGGCCTCCTCCCTCTCCTTATCTTACCATTTCTTTACTCCATAAATTACCTCCCCTCTACCTCCTCCCTTGATATTGGTGATTATTACATCTACCTCTTATTTAAACTAAGTTACTTTTATATATAGGGATATGAAACCACATTAGCAAGACATACTTGAAAAGTACAAAGCAGCAATATGATTACATTATATAAAAATTAAAATCTGAACATTTTTACAATGATTTGTCCACTAGTAAAATGCTATAAACATTTGAATTAACAAACCAGTTTTTATATGCAACATTTAGAAAATATTAAATATTTCATTAGAAAACATTAAATATGAAAGTCTCTCACAATAATCTGCCCACTAGTAAAGATGCTATAAACATTTTGTTTAACAAACCCACTTTTAGCTATTTTCTACTAAATAATTGTCAAGGGTTAAAGGAACAAGTTAAAAGTTGTGATGCTGTTAGGATATTTCCTTAATTATGTTCTTTTGGGAACAATATAGTTGCTTATTTGCTAATAACTGTAATAACTACAAGAAAATAATATCACTGACATTGCTACTACCAGCACCACCACCACCACCAATAACAACAACACTAACAACAACACCATCAATGACAACACCACCACCAACAATGACAACCATGCTAACAACAACACTAACAACAACATTACTACCACTATTACCATCACCACCATCAACAACATCACCACCATCAACAACATCACCACCAATAACAACATCACCACCATCATCAACAACCTCATTACCATCACCAACACTAACAACAGTATTATTATTGTAATTAGTACAACTTTGAAAGTGGGTTAATTTCAGATTTCCTGGAAAGAAAATCAAGCTATGAAAAATATTGCCAGATGTTTAAATGTCATAAGATAGCGGATGGTCTTAATATATATATCTGCTCAATTTCCTTGGTGTTAGCATCATAAGTAAAATGTAGGATGATCTCAATACATATCTCAGCTCAATTTCCTAGATATTAGTAGGTTATGTTCTCTGATAGGATTGAGGTTGAGCCTGTGGCAGTGAGAAATTTCCAGCAGTCTTTGCTCCCTAGACAACATCCCTATTCACTGCTATCAGAATGGAGCTGGCTACCAGCAAGATCAAGTCTAGCAAGTTGGAGTAGCTGTTCCAGTGCATCTTGCTCACCTGGGACCACAATGCAGTCTAACCCTTAAAGATGTAGTACAAAGCCATACAATTTTTAATTCCCTCCCCGCACCCACTCCAAGCACCTTTATTTTATTTTTTATTTTAACTCTTTAGCATTTACATTACTCTATATTTACTATTGTATTTTTATGGTAAAGGCTCTACCTCAAATAATCATCTCACATAATATCGAATCTATGAGATTTTGTTATTTTTTATTTTGAGAACAATACTTTAGCATTAGTATGAGTGGCCAGTTTGAACAGAAAAAGGTGAGAGAATTCTGGCCAGATACAGCCAGTTTAAATGCTAAAGGATTAACGAGAATATCAGTAACAGAACAGGAAGTGAAGGGAAAAGATTGTAAAGAAGTATTGGTAGTAGCATGAATCATAACAAGACTTACCATTTATCTATAAGAATGTTTCATTACAACAAATTTTTTTTACCCCATGAATTTCGTTATAACAGAATTTCACTGTACTAATATATAAATACCTTTGTGTATTTGTCTGTCACACACTAGAAATGACTGAGAAAGCAAGGGGTGATTACGTCGACTGAGGAAGAAAGGGGTGAAGCCAAACTGAGGAACGAAGGGGTGATAACATTGACTGAGAAAGGAAGAGTGGCAGTGTCTAATATCCGCTTCACCTGTGTGTCTATATGTATAGCGAATTGGCTACACACATTGGCTGTTATGATTATGTGAGTGCTTATGTGTGTGTATGTGTGTTTGTGTAAATTACATTTATATATAATATTTGTGTGAGTATATATGTGTTTGTGAGTGTTTATTTAGAAAGATGCATAGACAATAGAATTACAAGCACACACAAATCTACACATACATATATATAAACAGACACACTTAGATAAAATTATTATTACATGCACACACATATATGTGATGACTGAGGAAGGAGGGGGTGAGAAACTATAGAAGTCCAGCATTCTAAGATTCATCACACTTGTGTGTGTGTATGTGTATCGATTTGGCTATACACATTGAATCACTTGTGTGAGTGGGTGTGAAGGAACCAACCAACAAACAAACATCTCATTTTTTATGTTATGTATACATATTACAATTAGTCTTCATTTTTGACTGCTTGGGGCCAGCTAGTTTTTGTCAATGACTTTTCATGACATCGAGTAATTTTGTATATTGAATGAATAATCTTTAGTATTCTAAAAAATTGTAATATAGTTATAAGACATTCATACATTTAGGGTCTGGTATATATTCCTGAAATCTTGGTGAATAGGCAGGATATTTAATAACAAAAGTATGTCCTGCTCAGAGATGCAGTGGAATGCTTGTTGGAGGTTTGAAATTACGATTTAGACAAAAAGTGAGCATATGAGAGGGAGAGTGAGAGAGAGACTTACAGGGTATAAGTGAAAGAGAGAGAGAGAGAGAGAGAGAGAGTGAGAGAGTATGAGAGATATTGTGAAAGAGAGTAATTGAGAAAGAGTGAAAGAGAGATTTAGTGAAAGAGAGTGAAAGAGGGAGACTGAGACAGTGTATGAGAGAAAGAAAGAAAGAAAGAAAGAGAGAGTATTAGAGATGTAGTGAGAAAGAGAGTAATATAATACTTTGAGAAATTATCTGGTACCAATTAACAGCTGTAAGACAGTTACTATTCAAATTCAAAGACCACATTATGTAGGTATATAATGGCTTAGTGGTTAGGGTGTTTAGTTTATGATTGTAAGGTTGTGAGTTTGATTCTTGTTATCGCATTTAGTCTTTGAGCAAAACATTTTATTTCATGTTACTCCTGTCGTCCCCTCAGCTGCCAAAATTGAGTTGTACCTGTACTGTACTAGCCTTGTCACACACTATGTCATGCTGGATTTCCATGAGAATTATGTTAAGGATACACATGTCAGTGGAATGCTCAGACACTTGTATGTTAATTTCACAAACAGACTGTTCCATTAATCAAACAATTGGAACATTTATTGTCAAAACTGATGGAGCTTCAACACACATATAGTAGCTAACATTAACAGCACAAATCACCCAATAAAAAGTTGTTACATGCTTTCCTTCGCTTGTTCTGTGTTTCTGAAGTACAAAACCTTGGGTGGATGCTGCCTTATGATCCCAGTGGAGAGAATTGTAAAGGCATTACCTGGGAGGGTAACGAGGAAGTTCCTGAAAGATAAAAATATGTGTCCTGGTTACAAATACAGTGAAATGTTTGTTGTGAGTTTGAAATTATAATGTAGCAAATGAGAAAATAATGTAGCAAATGAGAAAATAATGTAGCAAATGAGAGAGAATGACAGTAAAGGCCGAAGTAGATGGATAGAAAAAGTTTTCCGTGGCTATCGAATAGATATAATCCAACCAAATCATACATATCTGCCCTATCAAAAAAGTCGCTTGTGTTGTTTTTTTAACCCCCATCAGTGCCCTCACCGATGAGGAGGCATTATTATCTTACGGTCTTCACTATTTATGGATTGCATTCTATCTGTGAAATCTAGAGTTCTCTCTAAAAGGTTTCTGGAGTTTGAAAGGTCTATAAAGTTCCATTGGATAAATCTGGTATTTCCCTTATCATTGAGACTATTAAACCATCTAATTACTTCACTATGCTAGATTAGTAACCTTCTTAATATTGATATTAATAAATTTTCGTATGTTTTGCTATGCCACCTTCAGATTTGGCCAGTTTATTAGTCTACACTTCAGGCTGGAAGTGAAATTATCTTTATGATCCTTGATGGTAATAATAGTATATATATAATAGATATTTATGTAATGTATCTTCTTGTTAGTCTTCTTGTTAGCTCTCTCACTACTCACACACACCTATATATATCATATATATATATCAAGACACACACATATATATAATTATATATGTATATATATATATATATATATATATATATATATATATATATATATATATATATATATATATAGAGAGAGAGAGAGAGAGAGAGAGAGAGAGAGAGAGAGAGAGAGAGAGAGAGATTTAATATATTTTTCATCTTTCTCTGTGTGTTAGTCGTGATTTACTGTCAAGATAAGTTAATCTGCATTTCCCTAATGCCAGGAAGCAAGCAAGGGTAGGTAGCTGGGGAATAGTGGGTTGGACATGCTATAAAATATATATCTTAAGCTAAGACATACAAAGTGGTTATAAAATGTCTACAGAAAACAGGTGATTTATCTCCCTTATGATGAAATGAAAAAAAAAATATATGTACATACTGGCATCCACACGGTTTTTAGTTCAGTCCCACTGCATAGCATCTTCAGCAAGTGTCTTTTGCTATCTTGTCTTGTATTCACAAATGCCTTGTGAGTGAAATTTGCCAAAGAAATATGTAGAAACCAGTTGTATATATATAAACAATAGTAATAACTTGAGAGATCAAACTTGGTTAAGATATGCCAAGAAGGTTTAAAGACGTGCAACCAAGTGAATACCCCCCATCAGGCATCTACCATACTCTGAACGCCTTGCTTCCCTGGGCATCGATACATTGAAGCTCTGACATCTGGCAACTGACTTGGTAAACACCCACAAAATCATTAACCATCTTGCCAACAACAACACTGAGTACCTTTTTGATTTCCATGTGTCTAACACACGTGGGCATGGATACAAAGTCAGAAAAGAGCACAGCTCCCATGATTTTCGGAAACATTTTTTCACGCTCAGAATTGCTGAAGCATGGAACAAACTACCTGCATCAGTTGTTAGCTGTCGAGACACTGCATCCTTTAAAACTTCCATGCTTCCTGAGATTCGCCAACACTATACCTGATATCCCCCCCTCCCCCCCATATAAACACGCACACATGTATTTCATGACTCGTACACTGTTCATTTTCCTGACATTTGTACATTATTCTATCTACTATTCATGCACCTTTGATGAGTTGTAGTGCACCTGAGCACTGTACACAATAATTTCATTATTATTATTATTATTATTTATTATGTTCCTATAATCTGCAAATAGAATGAACTATTTCTTCCAAAGAGTAATCAATAGAGTAATTTAATCCAAAAGACGGCATGCATGCATGCCTCTATCTATACAAATTCAGATACATTGTTAAATAAGTGATCCCTTCAAAGCATGACTGAAACCAGCAAAAGAATAAAAGAAAAAAAGTATTATTTTTATGACTTAGTCAGAAGAGGACAAGCTATACTACTGAAGCATTTGGAGGCCCTCTATGACTGATGGTTTAGAAAAACAAAAATACCTCATAATCATGAGTCTAACACTCTAACCACTAAACCACACAACTTCACCAAGGCCATGCTCCTTCACCAACACCCTACCCCTTCACCAACACCCTACCCTTTCACAAATGTTGCCCCCCTTCACCAATGCCATAGCATATCACCAATGTTACACCTCTTCACCTAAGCCTTGTGTCTTCATTCAAGCTACACCCCTTCATTTAATACAAAGGTTCTCAACGGGAGGCATATGCATCCTCGGGGAGCGTTTCGGAACTCCAAGGGGCGTTTGGAGCTGGAGGGGGGATAAGGGGGCGCTGGAAGGCTCTTTACTTTGGTAAGTTTTATAAGCCATATTTGTATGTCTTTGAGACAGCCAGTGTGAATGCATTTGAATGAGCTTGCAGACAGCATAACTATAGTCTGACCGCAGCTGTGTGCAGGCGTATCTGGTAATTGAGACATTAACTGGTAATTGAGATCCTAAAAATGGGAAAAAACACAGTCAACTGGGTCAAGGACACTTTGAGCGCAGCCAGTTAGAATCTTATCTTTTCTTCACCGATAACAATGTATTTCATAGCTAACGTCGACGATTTGGACGTTAACTTTCAGGAAGAATTCATTGAACTTCAAGCAGATGACATGATCAAAATTAGATTTCCCAAAATAGGTGAACCCCTTTTTGGATTGCAAGAGGAAATTCAGCATTGATTTCCACACCTACATGCAGAGGCTAAGAGATTTGCTCTGCCTTTTCCAAGCTCATACTTAGTCGAGAGGAGGTTTGGTGCCGTTTCCAGACTGCACAGTAAGGCTCGCAACTGCTACAATGTAATTACACGTGGAGATCTCTGGCTACATCTTAGGAAAATTGAGCCTTATGTCAAAGAGTTAGCTAGACTCCATGAAGCTCAAGGGTCCCATTGAAATGAGTCAAAGTTAAAGTAAGTTGATTTATCCGAAAACTTGGATATGCTATTGTTACAAAGCAAACTAACAATTATTTTATTTGTAGTTGCAGTCTGACTGGACTGGAAACCATCTACTATAATTCAATTACTCATTTGTTGTATATATTTTACCATATATTAATAAATGTACCCTCCAGCGTGGTCATGAAAACCCTCTTCCGTGGTCTCTAAGCTCACAAAGCAGAGGGGACATCAAGTTAGATATCAACATTTATTCTGTCCGTTTCATTAAAGGGAAAATTGGAAAGCTTTGAAATGATATAATTGCCACTTTCTTCCAGATAAGAGCACTCTTGGGATAGACAGAGTTGCTCTTGTATTATGTTCAAAATAGCTGGTATCGCCTGGTGGGAATATAACAAATTCAACTGGTCCTTATTCATAAAAAAGAACATTTATGTTCCTTTTTTTGAAATTTATATATTTCCTTTCAAGGAATGTATTTATACTCTCAGCTGCCTGCAATGGTATCTTTGGAATATTGTTAATCAATTTTTTAGTAATCTACTGATATCAAAATCAGTAGTATATTGAAAAATGGAAAAATAGGGTAAGGGGGCATTTTGTAATTTCAAGGGACAAAAGGGGGCGTTTGGTCTAAATGGGTTGAGAACCTGTGATTTAGTAGATCATGTCCTTTCATCAAGGCCACTTACCTTCAACTAGGCTATGGCCATTACAAATATATATCATACGAAAAATAACACAAGAAGGTGTTTTGAGAAAGATTCAGTTTGAATTAGTTTCAATTATATCCACCTAATTATAAAGATGTAAAGGAAAGACTCAGAGCAGAACAAATTCTGTCTACAATCCAAGAATTCACAAATTAGTTCTGTGTGTTGAAACAGGTTAATCAAATGGTTAGTCTTCAGTGTGTGAAGACAACAAATCTGTGTTAATTATCTGTTATATTGTTTTGTTTTGTTTTTTGTTGTTGTTATAGTTTAACCCTTTAATGTTCAAACCGGCCAAAACCGGCCAGAATTCTCTACCTCTTTCTGTTGAAACTGGCTGTAACTGGTCACTCAAACTGATGTTAAGGTATTGTTTTGAAAATAAATACTTTCAAAATCTCATAGATTCGATATTATGTGAGATAATTATGTGAGGTAAAGTCTTTACCATGAAAATATAATAGTATATATAGAGTAATGTGAATGCTAAACATCTTAGACATATGATGAAAAATGCATTTGAGTCGTAAACCCTTTTACTTCTGTAAAGAGCAATATTGCAGTTGTTTAGCTGTTGCACATGTTGTTATAGTAGTTTAACATCAAGATAGTCCTGATTCAGCAGAGTTATGATAAATAGATCCTAGCCATAATCCTCCTTCTTTTTATAGCGCAATATTACAGTGTTTTAGTTGTTAGCTGCAGTAGTTTAATACCAGGTAAAGCTTGACTGAGCAGACTTGATAAATAAATCAAAACTTTCTCTAAGAGGTTCAGTAACCATGTACAGATATCCTCACTGGCTAGTTTCATTCCATATCATGGTTAGGGTTAATTTCTTTAAGCCCCTAGTTCTTAGACAAACATAGACATCATAAAATATTTGAATATGTTGTATGTTGTTCCATCTTCCTAAGATTTTGATATGGTTATGTTTGTAATATAACTTTATGGAACAGAGCAGTGGTTAAAAACCTACAACTCATGCAGTTCTTTAACCTATCTTGAGCAACACTTGGTCTCAACTAATGACTCAAATAGTGAAACAATTTCAGCAAAGATTCAAAGTCATAAATCATAGATTGAGTAAAAAACAGTTAATAAAATTTATAATTTCTTGTACATATTTTTGTTTATAATATATTATGTGTTTCCGATAGTCTCAATTATAAACTAAAGATAGCTTGACAGTTTGAAAAGGTTTTGAATTGAAAGATAGTTAAGAAAGATAAGGTAAAATAAATGGAATTGAAAGATAAGAGGTTAGCCGATTAAATTGACTCAGTATGTGGCCAGTGCATTATTTCATTGACCCTGGTGGGTGAAAGGTAATGTTGATTTTGGTGAAATTTGAACACAGAATGTAAAGGATCCAAAGTAAATACCTCAGTCTAGAAATTCCACTAAATAATATTGTTTCTAACATAGGCACAAGGCCAGATATTTAGAAGAACAGTTTAGATTAGAATATTGACCCCAGTACTTGACTGGTACAATATTTTATCAACCCTGGTGAGACAAAAGATAAAGTTGATCTCAGTGAGATTTGGACATAGATTGTAAAGATCCATAACTAAATATGTCAAGACATTTTATCCAACACTTCCCAACACCAGTTTAAAATATAAATTGGTAAATTTGTGTGTTTTTCAAATCTAATAATGCTTTCTAAATTAGGCACAAGGCAGAAATTTTCAAAAGTGCAGTAGTTAATTATATCAAACCCAATATTTGACTGGTACTATTTTCTTGAGTCTGAAGGGATGAAATGCAAAACTTGACCTCTGTGGGATTTGAACTCAGAACAATAACTGCTGTAACTGAACACAACAAAGTATTTTGCTTGATGCTTTATCAATTTTGCCAATTCCCTGGTTTAACCTTTTTCGTACAAAATCATCTGAAATGACCCTTGGTTTTTACAACACAAAACTGATTATTTTAAAATGTATATATTTATCTAAAAACCTACCATCATAATTTTATTTCACAAACACTAACTTTGTAATGAAAAATTTGGGAGTGGCAGTGGGATATTTTTGAGCATGTATTCAACATTAAATACTATCATCATTCATCATCATTTCATTTTACGTCCGCTTTTTCCCTGCTTGCAAGGGTGGGATGGGAACTGATTCTGGCTTGATTTCTACAGCTGGATGCCCTTCCTAACACCAACCTCATTTACAGTGAGTGCTGGGTGCTTGTTTGCCGTGGCACCTCCACGACCACTTTGCAGGGGAATGATATGGACCCCAGTCCCTATCATCTCATTTCTACAGCTGAGTAAACTGGAGCAATGTGAAATAAAGTGTCTTGCTCAAGGAAACAACACATCACCCAATCTGAGAATTGAACTCACAACCTTTCGATTGCAAAGCCAATGCTCTAACCACTAAGCTATGTGCCTCCATCTTTTAGCGAAATCCTTTAGTTATTTAATTGTGAATAACAAAAATGTATATATATATATATGTGTGTGTGTCTGCATATATATATATATGTGTGTGTGTCTACATATATATATATATGTGTGTGTGTGTGTGTGCCTACATATATATATATATACTAATATTAAAAAGGATGATTTGGTAGGTCTTCATTACGTTTAATGAGTAGTGACACATGTTTTACGATTGACAGCTCAAGGTTCGATCTGTATTGATCTGGCCTGACATTGGAATTAAAAGCTCATCGGACTTCTGATGTGGTAATGACAGAATGATTCTCTTATGGTTTTTCAAAAACAGTGAGATAATCATTCTGTCATTACCACAACAGAAGTTCAATGAGATAATGATTCAAGAGTTGAGCCAGATCAATACAGATTAAACATTGAGCTGATCAATCATGAAATGCATGTCACACCTCAATAAATATAATGAAAATTTAACATTCCATCCATTTTATTATTATTATTACACTCTGCTTAGTACAACACCAAAATACCTACTGGAGACTATGCATTGAGTGCTTACTCTGGTGAACCTACAATACCTTGATGTTACAATCCCTAAACTATATATATTATATATATAAGTAATTGGCCCTTGCCATTCTGAGTTCAAATCCCGCCGAGGTTAACTTTGCCTTTCATCCTTATGGGGTCGATAAAATAAAGTACCAGTAATCTACTGGGTAATTGCTGGCCTTGTGCCAAAAGTAGAAACAATTATATATATAAGTAATCCTGCCGAGGTTAACTTTGCCTATCATCCTTACGGGGTCGATAAAATAAAGTACCAGTAATGTTCTGGGTAATTGCTGGCTTTGTGCCAAAAAGTAGAAACAATTATATATATAAGTAGAAATATAAATGTTTATAACTGATTCAGAGCACTCGACAGTTTTCTGGAGTAAATATTCAATGATATTAAATATTAAATAAATGGAAACTATTATATATATATATGTCGGTTGCTATATTTGATTTGCAAAGCTGTCTAAACGTATTCTTATAACTCTGGGGTATTATTCTCCATCGAGTGCTAAGCTGCATTCCGAATCTGCATTCATTAGCCGCAGCCAAAAGCTTTCTCTTTTTCTGCACACATACTTTTTTGATCTATACAAAAAATACCCTACCACTACAACCACCATAATACTCTTGCTTACCCGCTTAAAGTGTTGCATTAGATATAACACCTTGCCACACAATAATCGTATATAAATGAGACACACTTGCATGCTCCATGTGTAACTAATGCATACACTACCTACTCGATCTGACTATCAAACTATCCTCTTGCATTATCTGTGTTATCTGCCGAATGTATTTTAATTTTAATTTTAATTTTGATTTTGAATTTGAATTGCTGTACAAATATAGTATAGTATAATATATGTCACTCCGCTGTACATCAATATATATATATGTATCTGTATGTCTCTTGCGTTGGATAGGAGGTCAATTATGTGTACAAACATTGAAAAATGCTCCGAAGACTCCAAGCCTAGGTTTGGATGAAACAATTGTAAGTGAATAAATGCTTTGAACATAGCTTTGATTCTTGTGAATTCTATATAACTGCTCTGTAGAACAACTGATGTTATTACAATGAGCTATTTATCTTACTGGTAATAAGGTAGTAATAAATTACTGACCTTCCCTGTTTATGGTTTAAAATATACATAACTATAAAAAGTTTAAAATATACATAACTATAAATAGTATCCTTAATATTATATATATATATATATATATATATATATGTAAAAGGTAAACAGAAATAACAACACAATCTGTACAGTATATGGAAGGTATATATTAGGTTAACGCTTGATATAGCAGGAAGAGGGTCTTAACGTTTTGGACGCTAGTCCTTTATCAGAAGAAAGAATGAGAAATAAAATAGATTGGAGGGACGGGCGGGATGGAATTAGAAAAAATGTCTTTTGGTGTATGTGTGTATATATACACATTAGATGTTGATTGGAGAATTAGTTATATAGGATAACAGGATCACAGTGAACACAAACAGAGAATAGAAAATAGAGGACAGGTTTCATACAGGGGTGGCCTGCCAATTCAGTGTTATTGTAACAGCAAATTCTGAGCAAGATGGTTGGATAACATCCATGAGCTCAGTTGGTCTTGCTGGGGGATCCAGTCATATCAGTTGGAGACAGTTGCATCTGATGGTACACTCTTGAAGGAGTGTGTGAGGACTCGGCCATATATATATGTGAGACCTGGGCATTGTGTGCAGAGGATATACGCAGACTGGAGAGAAACGAAGCTTGCATGCTCCGCTGGATGTGTAATAGTAATATACGTGAACGGCAAAGCATAAACGAACTAAGTGAAAAATTAGGAATAAGAGGGATCAGATGTTGTTTACTCGAGAGAAGGCTACGTTGGTATGGTCACGTGATGCGCATGAAAGACGACA
Source organism: Eledone cirrhosa (assembly GCA_964016885.1). NCBI lineage: Eukaryota > Metazoa > Mollusca > Cephalopoda > Octopoda > Eledonidae > Eledone > Eledone cirrhosa. The sequence goes on from OZ024741.1 coordinate 157,549,374, forward strand.
GCTGTATAACAAAGTGCAGGGCAATAAAGATAGATGGTAGCCACGGAGTAGGCAGACCCAGAAAAACCTGGGACGACTTGATAAATTCCGACCTCACACACTTACACCTCACCAAGACAATGTCACTGGACCGAGACCTTTGGTGTTACACAGTCATACAGAAGACCCGCCTTGCCTAAGTACAAAGCGAAACCTACAGTCAGTAGGCACCTCTTAACAAAAATACACCCCCGTCCCACTACCCCACCCCATCCACACCACCCCCTTAAATGTGAAGTTATGTTGGTACCACAACATCCAGTCCGAAACAAATGAGGTCGTGTAGGTGTCACGACAAAAAAAAAAACACATAGTCCACGCTGTAATGTGGCCGTATAGGTAACACGGTAAAAACCTCCCAGTCCACACTGTAAACGTGGTTGGTGTTAGGAAGGGCATCCAGCCGTAGAAAACCCGCCAGACAGTCCTAAACGAGCAGGACAACAAATTTTGCCTCAAGTGGTAAAACTCCCGTCCAAACCCATGCAAGCGTGGAAGATGGACGTTAAACGATGATGATGATGATGATGATGATTTATATATTGTTATAGTATTGCCAGAAATTATAATAAAACACACTCACTGTTTGGTTTGGGTTGTTTTTCAGTTCCATATATTTTATATCCCTATAGTTAATTTAGTTGGTAATCAATGTTTATCATTGATTGACCAACAGTTAAAAATATAGCTATAAATATAGCTATAGATATATATATATATAGTGGTAGAACACTGGAAGGTAATATCCGTAGTGGTAGAGCACTCAGTCCAAGGGACGAGTTAGGTAGAAGTGGTTACACAACAGTTAGTTCACCATACTGAGAACAATTGTTTCACCTTAGCGGATCCTCAGCTCGTCTGAGGATCCGCTAAGGTGAAACAATTGTTCTCAGTATGAACTAACTGTTGTGTAACCACTTCTATATATATATATATATAGTCTATCAAAGTTCTTTCATCACACACCTGTGACATCATCAGTGGTACTATAATATTTCCTCCTAATGTATTGTAAAGTTTACTTGTTCGAGAATGAATAAATAAAATGTAGCTCCTATTTCTAGCACACCTAGGGCCCACCATGTTGTTTCCCCTATTTAGCTGCTATTTCTAGCACATCTATGGACCTCTATGAGATTCCCTCTATTTAGCTGCTATTTCTACCACACCTATGGACCATCAGGAAATTCCCCCTATTTAGCTACTATTTCTAGTACACTTATGGACCACCACGATTTTCCCATTATTTAGCTGCTATTTCTTGTACACCTATGGACCACCATGAGGTTCCCTCTACTTAGCTGCTATCTTTAGCACACCTAGGGATCACCATAAGGTTCCCCCTCTTTAACTGATGTAGCTACAATTTTTAGCAAACCTATAAACCACTATGAGGTTCCCCTATTTAGCTGCTGTTTCTAGCACACCTTTTTACCACCATTAGCTTACCCCTATTTAGCTGCTATTTCTAGGACACCTATAGTCAACTATGAGTTTGCTCCTATTTAGTTGTTATGGCCTGCATATGGCCCACAATGAGGTTCCCCATGTTTAGCAGATGTAGCTGCTATTTCTAAATCACTTATGGACCACCACGAGTTTCCTCTTATTTAGCTGCTATTTCTAGCATACCTATTGACCTCTATGAGGTTCCCGTGTTCAGAAGATGTAGCTGCTATTTTCAAAAGACCTATGGATCCTAATAACGTTCCCCCTGATTAGCTGATGTAGCTATTATTTCTAGCACACCTATGGACCACTATGAGGTTACCCCGATATAGATGCTATTTCTAGCACACCTATAAACCACTATGAGGTTCCTCCTATTTAGCTGCTATTTCTACCACACCTATGGATCACAATGAGGTTCCCCCTATCTAGCTACAATTTCTAGCGCACCTATTGATCACCATGAGGGGCCCCCTATTTAACTGCTATTTCTAGCAAAACTACGGACCACGATGAGGTTCCTCCTATTTAGCTGCTATTTCTAGCATACCTATGGACCACAATGAGGGTCCCCTATTTACCTCCTATTTCTAGTTTACCTATAAACCACAATGAGGTTCGCCCTATTTCACTGCTATTTCTAGCACACATATAGAATACCATGAGGTTCTTTCTATTTAGCTTCTATTTCTGGAACACCCATGGACCACCATGTGGTTCCCCTACATAGCTACTATTTCTAGCACTCCTATGGACCACCATGAGATTCTCCTATTTAGCTGCTATTTCTAGAATGCCTTTAGACTAACACAAACTTCCCCGTATTTAGCTTCTATTTCTAGCACACATATGGACTACCATGTGGTTCCCTCTATTTAGCTGCTATTTCTAGCACACCTATGGACCAACATGAGGTTCTTCCTATTTAGCTGATATTTCTAGCACAGCTATGGACCACCATGAGGTTCCCTTATTTGGCAGCTATTTCTAGCACACCTATAGACCTCCGAAAGGTTCCTCCTATTTAGTGCTATTTCCAGCACACCTATGGACCACAATGAGGACCCTCAATCTGGGTTCTATTTCTAGCACAGCTATAGACTACCATGATATTCCCAATATTTAGCTTCTATTTCTAGCACACCCATGGACTACATTCAGGTCCCCTGTACAACTAATGTAGATGTTATTTCTACCACACCTATGGACCATGAAGTTCCTTCTATTTAGCTGCTATTTCTACCACGCCTATGGACCAACATAAGGTTCCTTCTATTTAGCTGCTATCTCTAGCACACGTATGGACCACCATGAAGTTCCACTCTTTACTTGCTATTGTAACAGAACTTTATGAGATTCCTCTTGTTTAGGTGATGTTGCTGCTATTTCTAGCACTCCTGTGGACCACCCTCGGGTCCCACTATTTACTTGCTATTTCTAGCACACCTATGGACTTCTATGAGGTTCCCCCTGTTTAGATGATGTAGGTGCTATTTCTAGTATACCTATGGATCCCCATGTGGTTCAACCTATTTAACTACTATTTCTAGCACACCTATAGCCCATCTTGAGGTTCCCCCTATTTAGCTGCCAATTCTAGCACACCTATGGAGCACCAAGAAGTTCCTACTATTTATCTGCTATTTTTAGCACACCTATGAACCACCACGAGGTTCCCCCTATTTAGCTGCATTTTCTATCACACCTATGGACTACCCAGTGGTTCCCCCTATTTAGCTGCATTTTCTATCACACCTATGGACTACCAAGTGGTTCCCCCTATTTAGCTGCATTTTCTATCACACCTATGGACTACCAAGTGGTTCCCGCTATTTAGCTGCTAATTCTAGCACACCTATGGACGACAATGAAAATTCCCTGTTTAGCTGATGTAGGTTCTATTTCTAGAACACCTATGGACCACCATGAGGTTCCCCCATTTTAGCTGTTATTTTTAACACATTTATGGACCACCATCAGGTGTCCCCTATAGAACTGCTATTTTTAGCATACCTACGGACCACCATAAGGTTCCCCTTGCTTAGCTGATGTAGCTGCTATTTCTAGCAAACCCATGGACCATTATGAGGTTCCTCTTATTTAGCTACTATTTCTAGCACACCTGTGGACCACCATGAGGTTTCCCTATTCAGCTACTATTTCTAGCACACATATGGGTCTCCATGTGGCTCCCTCCATCAGTCACTATTTCTAGCACACCTATGGACCTCTATGAGGTTCGCCCTGTTTAGATCATGTAGCTGTTTAGACAGCTAATTGTGGGAGAATAACACAATACTGCTATAGATATAAACAGAAGTTTATGATTGTTTATAGACATAAACAGAAGTAATGATTTTTTATTAGAAAAGGGAAAACAGACAACAGAAGAGTTTTTTTTTTATTTTTTACGTTATATTTCAGGTTTTATTGTGTTGTATCAGATGAAAGAATGGTATTTAACTAATGTATTGGTACGCGATGGGGCCCACCCACAGCCCCGGCGGACAGAATGGAGAAGGCGTTTCCCCGGAGGACGGCAAGGGAGACGCGCTGGAAAAGCCACTCCAACTCGCGGGGCTCACACCTGCGGCTGGCCAGCTCAGCGCCTATGGTGGTGAGTAAGGAGATAGCCCTGGGGCCGAGGACACCAGAAGTTTCCACTTCCAGGGGTACGACCGCAAACCTGTCGGAGAGCGACCGATATTTGAGGAGTTTGGCCCCCTCAGCCCGACGTGCAGCAGAACCTGGGTCAGTCGCAGACTGCACCAGGTTGCGGCTGCAGAAAGTGTCGGTGCAAGTGGCATCCCAGACGAGGGGTTTGCCACCGCGGAACGGGAAGATGGTCATGCCATCTGGCCTTTTGCCGTCCCCTCTATCTAGCCCCACCGGCTCGAGCTGGGAAGGGAAGCCTGCAGCGTCCAAGCCATGCTTAATGACCTCGTTGAGGGCAGTATGGCGTGGAAGGTGGCCGGCACTGTGGCGACAGGAAAGCGGATGGAGGCCGAAAGAGTCCACAGTGAAACCGCAGCGACATTGGTGTGGCTGGCAGATCCGGAGGCCGAGCCTCAGGGAAATGCCGATTCGCAGGCTATGGTTGTCTAGCTGCGTGCCAGTGGAGAAGGAGGGCAGAGCATGGAGCCAGACACCACTGTGGGGTTTGGAGGCCGCACGAAAACAAGCAAGGTGGTGCTGGTCGAGCTGGCGCGGGAGCCTGTCTGAGGCCAGGCTGCATTGGATGGCATCCCAAGTGCGTTGGAGGGACTTGACGTCAACAAGGGGAGAAGGAGGAGGGACGTCTACTGGGCTAATTCCCATCCGGTCCCACGTCTCACAGGCGGCCTCACGTTCTCTGAACACAGAGGGTTCTGTTGTGTTTTGAAGAACCCTGCTGACGAGGACGCGGCACGAGGTTGCCGACAAAAGATACGCCGGCAAACTAGTGAGATCGGGGACCGGAGGCCTAGGCCGCCATACCTGACCGGTAAAGTGGCCTGTTGCCACCCTATGTCGTCAAAGAGTTCTCATTTTGACTCCTGTCAGAAATGTTCTGCCAATTTTCAGTACATTCTTTGACTCATAGAGTTACGGCCCTTGCCATTCTGAGTTCGAATCCTGCCGAGGTTAACTTTGCCTTTCATCCTTACGGGATCGATAAAATAAAGTACCAGTAATGCACTGGTTAATTGCTGGCCTTGTGCCAAAAAGTAGAAACAATTATTTTCAGTACATTCATCCACCTGCTTCTCGCGGATACTACAGCAGACGCCAAAACACAACACTTGAAAGCAGTTTCTAAATTTAAAATTTAAATCAAAAACCAAAACAAGACATTTTGATGGAGGGTATTTAATTCACAAAATATAAGGACAAAATAATAATAAAGGTTTCGTCCATAGGTGTTCTAGAAATAGCAGCTAAATAGGGGGAACAGCTAAATGCTAGGAATAGCAGCTAAAAAAGGTGAACCGCATGGAGGTCCATAGCTGTGCTAGGAATAGCAGCTAAAAAAAGTGAACCGCATAGTGGTCCATAGGTGTGCTAGAAATAGCAGCTAAATAGGGGAAACATCATGGTGGTCGATAAGTGAGCTAGAAATAGTAGCTACATCATCTAAACAGGGGGAAGTCATAGAGGTCTATAGGTATGCTAGAAATAGCAGCTAAATGGGCAAGCTCATGATGGTCCATAGTTGTGCTAGGAAATAGCAGTTAAAGAGGGAAAACATCATGGTGGTCCATATGTGTGCTAGAAATAGCAGCTAAATAAGAGCAACCTCATAATGGTCCATAGGTGTGAGCTACATCAGCTAAGCAGGGGAACCATATGGTGGTCCATAGGTGTTCCAGAAATAGAACCTACATCAGCTAAAAAGATGTCCATAGGTATGTTAGAAATAGTAGCTAATGAGTGAGAACGACTTGGTGGTCTATAGCTGGGTTAGAAATAGCAGCTAAATAGAGGGAATGTTATAGTGGTCAACAGGTGTGCTAGAAATAGCCGCTACATCAGCTAAACGGGAGGAACAACATGATAGTCCATAGATGTGCTACAAATAGCAGCTAAATAGGGGAAACTTCATGGTGGTCCATAGGTGTGCGAGAATTAGAAGGTAAATAGGTAAAACATTATAGTGGTTCGTAGGTGTGCTAGAAAAAGCAGCTAAATAGGGGAAATCTCGTGGTGGTCCATAGGTGTGCAGGAAATAACAGCTAAATGGGGGAACCTTATGGTGGTACAAAGGTGTACTAGAAATTGTAGCTAGCTAGGGGAAACCTCATGGTGGTCCATATGTGTGCTAGAAATAGCAGCTAAAGAGGAAGAACCACATGGTATTCCATAAATGTGCTAGAAATAGCAGCGAAATAAAACGAAGCTCACGGTGGTCCATAGGTATGCCAGAAATAGCAGCTAAATAGAAAAACCTCTTGGTGGTCCACAGGTATGCTAGAATTAACAGCTAAACAAAGGGAAACTCAAGATGGTTTATAGGTGTGCTAGAAATAGCAGCTAAAGAGGGGGGAACCACGTGGTGGTGCAAAGAGGTGCTAGAAATAGCAGCTAAATAGGGGAACCTCATAGTGGTCCAGTGTTTCCTAGAAATAGCAGCTAAATAAGAGCAACCTCATAATGTTCCATAGGCGTGCTAGAAATAGGAGCTACATCAGCTAAGCAGGGGAACCTCATAGAGGTCCATAAGTGTGCTAGAAATAGAAGCAAAAAAGGGGAACCTCATGGTGGCCCATAGGTATGCTACAATTTGGAGCTTAATAGAAAGAACCTCACAGTATTCCATAAGTGTGCTAGAAATAGCAGCTAAATTGTGAAACATCATGGTGGTCCATAGGTGTGCTAGAAATAGCAGCCAAATAGGGGAAACTTCATGGCGGTCCATAAGTGTGCTAGAAATAGCAGTTACATCATCTAAATATGGAAACCACATGGTGATCCATAGGTGTGTTAGAAATAGCTAAATAAGAGTCAACTCATGGTAGTCCACAGGTGTGCCAGAAGTAGGAGCTACATCACTTAAATAAGGGGAATCTCATAAAGCTTCATAAGTGTGTTATAAATAGCAGTTAAATAGGAGAACCTCGTTGAAGATGGTCCATAGGTGTGCTAGAAATCGCAGCTAAATAGGAGGACCCACATTGTGGTCCCTAGGTTTTCTAAAAATAGCAGTTAAATAGGGGAACTCATGGGGATCCGTGGGTGTGCTACAAATAACAGCTAATTAGGGGGGAATCGTATGGTCTTCCAGAGGTGTGCTAGAAATAGCAGTTAAAAAGGGGAAACCTCATGTTGGTCCATAGGAGTGCTAGAAATAGCTGTGAAATAAAGCGAACCACATGGTGGTCCATAGGTGTACAAGAAATACCAGCTAAATAAGAGAAATCTCATAGCTGTCCATAAATGTGGTAGAAATAGCAGCTACATCAGCTAAACAGGAGGAACCATATGGTGGTCCATAGGTAGAAATAGCAGCTAAATAGGGGGAACATCATGGTGGTCCCTAGGTGTGCTAGAAATAGGAGCTACATCTTATTTATTCATTCTAGAATAAGTAATCATTATAATACAATGGGAGGAAACATTATAGTACCACCGATGATGTCACAGTTGTGTGATGAAAGAACTTTAATAGCCTATGTATATATATTTATATCTAAATTTTTAACTGTTGGTCAATCAAGGATAAACATTGATTGCCAGCTAAATTAACTATAGGGATATAAAATATACAGAAGATAAAAGCAGCCCAAACCAAACAGTAAGTGTGTTTTATTATTATTTCTGGCAATACTATAACAATATATAAATATATATATATAGCAGAGTTCTCACACACTCCTTCAAAAGGGTCCTGTCAGATGCAACCATCTCCAACTAATCTGACTTGGTCCCCCAGCAAAGACCAACTGAGCTCATGGATGTTATATAGACATATATAATGGCCTGATCCAGATCAGACTAGATCGGATCGGATCGTACTAGATGTGTGTATGTGTCTATGTGGATTATGTATCTGCATATATATATATACATATGTGCAGGTGAATGACTATATCTACATATATTCTAGCACCACTATCATCGTTTTAAATATCGTACACATTACTGTCACTGTTGTTAATGTTGTTTTTGTGAGGGTAGCATTGCCTTAGTTGACATAAGTAGAGGCTGAACAGAGATCATAAAACTAAAACTTTAAACTGCCTATATCACCAGACATAGCGATGCCTGTCCGAAAACGAAATAACTAAAGAATGTAGATGAACCGATGGTCCACATGCAGCAAGTAGCCTCAGGCCAGTCAAAAATTAGAAAATTCTTAAAGCCTAGTATAACTAATCAGAAAACAGATACATAAACTACTAAAACTTAACATACAGAAGATACATATGCCAAACCACTCCATTACTGGGTGGCCATCTGCATATCACAATGATTGCATAATTACACCAATGACTGCATAAGCATCTGAAGAAGTCACATGAATTACCATGTAACAGAAATATATACAATGCAATAAACAATTATGGTGATTTAATCCCATCTTAACTACCATTGTTTGATAAATGAATACTCCGTCACCCTTTATCACCTATCTGGGATAAACTACTGACTTGTAGTGCTTTGGATGGCTAGGACCTATTTATCAACAGGAAGTTACTACATTACAACTAAGATAAACAACAGTCCACGCTGTAATGTGGCCGTGTAGGCAACACGGTAAAAACCTCCCAGCCCCACACTGTAAATGTGGTTGGTGTTAGGAAGGGCATCCAGCTTTAGAAATCAAGCCAAATCAGTTCCTGTATGAGCAAGGCATGGTCAGCCGACCAGACACTGCCCACAACAGGACAACCCGTCTAACCCATGCTAGCGTGGAAGAACGGACGTAAAACGGTGATGATGGTGATGATGATGATATTCAGGCACATGGCTTAGTGGTTAGAGCATTGGCCTTGCAATCGAAAGGTTGTGAGTTCAATTCCAGGACCGGATGATGTGTTGTTTCCTTGAGCAAGACACCTTATTTCACATTGCTCCAGTTTACTCAGCTGTAGAAATGAGATGATAGGGACTGGGGTCCCTATCATTCCACTGCAAAGTGGTCGTGGAGGTGCCACGGCAAAAAAGCACCCAGCACTCACTGTAAATGAGGTTGGTGTTAGGAAGGGCATCCAGCTGTAGAAATCAAGCCAAAATCAGTTCCCGTCCCACCCTTGCAAGCAGGGGAAAGCGGACGTAAAATGAAATGATGATGATGATATATATTTATATATGTAAACATATATACACACATATATATATATATATATATATATATATATATATATATATATATACAATGATATTAAATAAATGGAAACTATATTTATAAAACCATATTTATTCTATTATATATATTTCAAGGGTACCAAAACTTTGGTACGCTTTCATCAGATAAAATACAAAGTTTGTTTTATAAATTCTGACATAACCAAGAAAAGATACCTTAACTGTTCAAGTTTTTCCTGGGATAGTGAAGGGATAAGAGAAGAAATGTAAGATATTTCATATTAAGATGAGTATGCAAATGAGGTTGAGGTATATGGCTGAAAAAACGTTATTTTAGACGCTATGCAGAATTTAAATAATTAGGATATATGTATGAGTAGGAAGAAGAAAAAAGGAAGAAGAAGAGCTTGTATTTACGTTAATTTAAAAGGAATTAACAATTTGGGGAAATGGTGGAATATGATTCCAGAATTTAAATTTATTTAGCTATATTATGAGTTATAATATTGTATATTGTATAACATTGACTTCCTGGAAACTGTTCAGAGACGTGCAACCAAGCGCATACCCTCCATCAGACACCTACCATACTCTGAACGCCTTGCTTCCCTGGGCATGGATTCATTGAAGCTCCGACGTCTGGCAATGGACTTGGTGAATACCCACAAAGTTATTAACCATCTCGCCAACAGCAACCCTGAGCACCTATTTGATCTCCATGTGTCCAACACACGTGGACATGCCTACAAAATCAGAAAACAGCACAGCTCCCATGACTTTCGTAGACATTTTTTCACGCTCAGAGTTGCTGAAGCATGGAACAAACTGCCTGCATCAGTTGTTAGCTGCCGAGACACTGCATCCTTTAAGACACTCATGCTTCCTGAAATACGCCAAAACTACACCTGATGTACCCCTTCCATACACATGCACACATGTGTATATCATGACTCGTGCACTGTTCATTTTCCTGACGTTTGTGCATTGCCCTATGTACTGTACATGCACTTTTTGATGAGTTGTGGTGCACCTGAGCACTGTACACAATATTTCATTGTTATTATTATTATTATTATATCATGACTCATACACTGTTCATTTTCCTGACATTTGTACATTATTCTATGTACTATACATGCACCTTTGATGAGTTGTAGTGCACCTGAGCACTGTACACAATAATTTCATTATTATTATTATTATTATATATAATCAATTAGATTATATGAAGAATTATGGTTGTAAGTATATTTTCTTCTTCCTTTTTTCTTCTTCCTACTCATACATATATCCTAATTATTTAAATTCTGCATAGCATCTAAAATAACGTTTTTTTCAGCCCTATACCTCAACCTCATTTGCATACTCATCTTAATAATTTGAAATATCTTACTTTTCTTCTCTTTTCCTTCACTATCCAAGGAAAACTTGAACAGTTAAGGTATCTTTTTTTGGTTATGTCAGAATTTATAAAACAAACTTTGTATCTGATGAAAGCGTACCAAAGTTTTGGTACCCTTGAAATATATATAATAAAATAAATATGGTTTTATAAATATAGTTTCCATTTATTTAATATCATTGAATATTATACTCCAGAAAAACTGTCGAGTGCTCTGAATCAGTTATAAACATTTATATTTGTTGAATTACCAACAAATTGAATATCCCTTTTGCTTATATATATATATATATAGTACCAAAATTATATTAAGGATGTCATGTCTGAGAATATCAGATTTATATACATATATATATATATATATATATATATATATATACATATCCATATATATATACATATCCATATATATATATATACATATTCATATATATATATATATACATGTATATAATATAAGATCAAAAGATGGTTAAAAGAGTTCCAAGTATTTTATTAAACTGTAGAGTGCTACTTATCCGATATTTGCATTGCTTTATTGTGCTACAATAAAACTCACCTCCTACATATACATGTATATATATATATATATATATATATACATATATATATATATATATATATATACATATATATATATATATGTATGTGTATGTATGTGTATGTATAGGTTTAGATGTTGGCATTTCCTTAGACTTCTCGATGGAATCTCAAGCTCAAATTTCTTGAGTATTTTACGAAATAAAACAAGAAATTCTTGGATGTAAGACAAGTTTGAGTTGATGTAGCAGAAAAAGAAACTCCGGATTATTATTTTTCCTTTCTTTTCTTGTGTTGTCTTTGAGTACCGAATTAAGAAAATAATGCCACTTGAGGAAACGAAGCATAATAAAATGATTAAGTTCAGCTTACTGGAATCTGATAATGTTATTTTATTTTATGTTACCAACCATGGTAGAGTGTACCTAAGTGCATACATTTAACATGCCACCAATTGAAAGCAATTGTGTGTGATAAGCCCATCACTAGTCTTTATGGCATTGGGAAGAAGAAGAAGAAGAAGAAGAAGAAGAAGAAGAAGAAGAAAAAGAAGATTTTTGCTGCTTTGTTTTGTTGAGTAGGGGAAGTTGATTAATCCTTTAGCATTGAAACTGGCCATATCCGGCTAGAATTCTCTCACCTCTTTCTCTTAAAACCAGATGTAACTGGCCACTTATACTGACGTTAAGGTATTGTTCTGAAACTAAATAATAGCAAAATCTCATAGATTCGATATTATGTGAGGTAAAGCCTTTACCGTGAAAATATAATAGCAAATATAGAGTAATGTAAATACTAAAGGGTTAAATCAATGCCAATATTTGATTGGTACTCTACTCTAACAAACCCTCAGCAGGATTTGAACTATGAATGTACAGCGCTACAACTAAATGCCGCACTATATTTTGTCAGATGGTCTAATGATTCTGAATATTCACTGTCTTCAGCTGGTTTCTAATTTATGTTCATGGTCAGCAATTTTGAGTGGAGAGTGAAGTGAATTAAATCAATCTCACTACTTGACTGGTACTTGGTACTTTATTTTATTGACCCCGGAAGGATGAAAATAAAGTTGACTTCAATGGGATTTGAACTTAGAATGTAAAAGAATCAGAACAAATAAATAATTGTTTCTACTTTTGGCACAAGGCCAGCAATTATCCCAGTGCATTATGGTACTTTATTTTATCGACCCCGTAAGGATGAAAGGCAAAGTTAACCTCGGCAGGATTTGAACTCAGACCGTAAAGGGACATAACTCTATGCTGGAAAGCATGGTGTCCAACTCTCCACTGATACTGCCAATCCACAATCCCCAAATAAATAATAATAATAATTAAATTTATTGTGTACAGTGCTCAGGTGCACTACAACTCATCAAAGGTGCATGTAAAGCACATAGAATAATGTACAAATGTCAGGAAAGTGAACAGTGTATGAGTCATAATACACATACACACAAACATGCGTGCGTGTGTATGGAGAGGGATTGGCGAGTGACAAAGTATGACCAAATTACTCCACAGCGATAAAATAGTGCCACTGCTTGCTACAGGATTATCAGGTGTAGTGTTGGCGAATTTCGGGAAGCATGGAGGTTTTGAAGGATGCAGTTTCCCCGACAGCTAACAACTGATGTAGGTAGTTTGTTCCATGCTTCAGCAACTCTGAGAGTGAAAAAATGTTTCCAAAAGTCATTGAATCTGTATTTTGTCCAACACTTAATGATTTTGCCAAACCACCGCTGTCAATTGAGTAAAACATGCAGAAATCTAAATCAGTGGAAACACAAGAGAAGTAATCAGATTGATATAAGAATAACTATGGGATCGAGAAGATTTTACTTCCTATCAAGTAAATTATAAAATGCTTGCAGTAAATAAACAAAGTAAATTATATTATGAAAGTAAGAGGAAGGCAGAAGGAATTGGCAGACTCTACACCCCAGTCTAGGAGGTATATATCAGCTGCATCCCACAGACAAAATAACAAATGCATTCCCACAAAGAATAACCACTAACACCCACTGAATCAGTCACTCCACCTCATAGAGCTTCTTCTTCAAACAAGATGTGCTCCTTCCAATTTTGCAGAGGAAAATGGCTATTCGGAACCAACAGACACCAGATATCTAAATGGTGACTGACATGACAAGGAAGCAGTTGCTTAAGCCCAGTAGTTGAATATCTTTTGCTTTTCTACACTATGCATGGTAGCGGCCTGGTTTGTTACTGAAATAACAAAACTGGAAGTGGAAAATATGTCACATGTCATCCCAGATTAGAGATTTACTCCCCTCCTCAAATGAGAAAAAAGTTATCCCTGTATAATTGAGAAGTTAATTTCACAATCACAGGATTTTTGTCAAATATATATTTTTTTTGTTTGCTTCCCTGTATCTTTCTTTTTTTTTTCTCTCTCTCCCTCTACATTCTCTGCCTCCTTTCATTGTTTGCAAAGATTTTTTTTGGTCCCTTTTGCCCCCTCTCCATGTATTCCTATCACCTTTATCTCTCTATCTTCTTTCCACATCACAGAAATCCAGTCAATCATCCACCCCCATTTCACCTGGCATTAGGGTGTCTCTATCTCCTTCTGTCTCGTCTTTAACAGTCTGAGGAGCCTGCAGCATGCTGGGGAAACTCTCAAGTAGCAGACCACTGAATCAGTCTTAATAAACTATGATTATATGTGCGTGTGAGAGAAAGAGAGAGAGTGCGTGTGTGTGTGAGTATGTGTGTGAGTGTGTGTGTGAGAAAGAGAGAGAGTGCGTGTGTGTGTGAGTATGTGTGTGAGTGTGTGTGTGAGAAAGAGAGAGTGTGTGTGTGTATGTGTGAGTGTGTGTATGTGTGTGTTTGTGTATGTATGTGGGCATGATATAAGATTGATTCAAATGGATGTTGTTATTTAGCCCTACGTCAACCTTGACACTAATCAGACCCATGATTAAAAATGTTCCAATCGTAAACATCCTATCCTTTTGTATATTTAGAACTATTTCATCTAATGTGTACTTCCCTTTTAAGAGGTAGTAGGGTGGGATTTGAGGGAGGATTGGCAGTAATGTTTAGCACTGAGACAACCACATTGAAACAAGCAAAGATAGATGTTGTGTTGCTTTCATAGTTTCTCATGCTTGATTATCATTTGATACCCAAACATTTTGGTCTGACAGCACCATTGCATTTAAATATTCATTATAAGTAGTGGTGATGGGGGGGGGGGGGGGGGGAACGTAACTTCACAGCAAAGCCAGAAGAATCTCATTTCTGTAATAGATAGCAATACGAACAATAATATAAGCAACAGCTACAGCAGCAACAACAACAGCAGCAGCAGAAGCAGCAACGACAACAATATAAACAACAGCAATAGCAACAACAGCAACAACAATAGCATCAATATCAACAACAGCAACAACAATAGCATCAATATCAACAACAGCAGCAACAGTAACAATAGCAACAACAACAACGACGACGACAACAACAACAACAGAAACAACAACATCAGCAACAATATCAACAACAGCATGAAATTCAGTAGCAACAACAATGTCATCACCACCACCACCAACAATACCATCAACACCAACACCATCATCACCACCACCTCTTCCACCATCATCATCACCACCACCTACTCCACCACCATCAATAACACCATTACCACAACCACCATTATCATCACCCTCATCATCATAAGCTAACTATTTGCATTCTGAAATGGCCACTAACACCATTACAAGTAAATAACTTGGACCATATCAAGGCTAGCTATAATGTTTATTCT
Organism: Eledone cirrhosa; assembly: GCA_964016885.1. Taxonomy (NCBI): domain Eukaryota; kingdom Metazoa; phylum Mollusca; class Cephalopoda; order Octopoda; family Eledonidae; genus Eledone; species Eledone cirrhosa. The sequence goes on from OZ024741.1 coordinate 157,564,381, forward strand.
ATACATCCAAGTATGTAATTCCTCATTCTATTTTTTAAGAATAAATTAAGCTATTTTATTTTATTGTTTTTACTATTTATTTCATCAAGAGGTTGCTCACCTCACTTACCTGGGCAGTTAAAATTAAAATGTAATTTACAGCTCATTCCTATGCTGGTCTAACTAGCTTCCAATGAGGAGGTTTCTTGGGTGTTATGATGATATGGGACCCAGTCTTCTCATGTCATTTTTACAGCTTACACCTATGTAGATTTAACTGATCTCATAGGAGATCAATTAAATCTAGCCCTCTATGAAGTTGTATCTCATTGTGCTTTAGATTGTAAGGTCTCCTAGTCCTATCATCTTGTTACTACAGTTCACACCTATGCATGTTTAGCTGACTTCATATGAAGTTGCATTTCATAGGAGGTTTCTTAAGTGCTTTAATGATAGAAGCCCCAGCCTTAACATGTGGTTACAGCTCACACTTATGTAGGTTTAGCTGAACTCCTTTGAAGTTATATTTCAGTGGATGTTTCTTGGGTGTTTTAATGATAGGGGCCCAAGTCCTATCATGTTGTTGTTACAGCTCATACATATATAGATTTAACTGACCTCCTATGAGGTTGCATCTCATAGGAGTTTTCTTGGGTGATTTAAGGATACGGGCTTCCAGATCTATCATGAATAGTGATATGCAATGAAACATTTTGCTAAAAACCACAATGTGCCACACAGTCCAGGAATTGCCCCCACAAACTTGTGATTATGAGGCCAGCACTCTACCTACTAGGCCATGTATCTTCATAATGGGATAATCATTATTGCAACAAAAGGAAATGCAGAGTAGGACTTCAGTTCCTGAATATGGAAGGAGCAGCAGATGTTACAGTCTTGAAGAATATGTAACATCTGGGCAAGTTCCTTGATCAGTACCCACATAAAGATTTTCATGTAATAGACTATTATACTGCTAGTACGGAATTGGTAGAGTGTCAGACAAAATGCCTTTGTGGTACTTGTTCTGGCTCTTTACATTCTGAGTTCAAATCCTACTGAGGTTAACTTTGCCTTTCATCCTTCCAGGGTTCATAAAATAAACTACCAGTTCAGTACTGAAGTTAATATAATTGACTTTCCTTTTTGCAGCAAAACTTCTGGCCTTGTGCCTAAATTAGAAACCATTATTATTAAGGGCGGTGGATTGGCAGTATCGGTAGAGAGTCGGACACCATGCTTTGAAGCATAGAGTTACATCTCTTTATGATCTGAGTTCAAATCCCGCCGAGGTTAACTTTGCCTTTCATTCTTACGGGGTCGATAAAATAAAGTACCAGTAATGTACTGGGTAATTGATGGCCTTGTGCCAAAAATAGAAACAATTATTATTAAGGGCAATGGATTGGTAGGCTCACTAGTGTGTCGGATAAAATTCTTTACGATATGTTCTGGCTCATTACATTCTAAGTTCAAATTCTGCTGAGATCCATTTTGGCTTTCATTCTTCCGGGGTCAATAAAATAAAGTACCAGTCAAGTACTGGGGTCAATTTAATAGACATTCCCCTCCCCCAAATTACTTGTCTTGTGAATAAACTTAGAAATCATTATACTTCCAATATAGTCGTTAAGATGTCAGAGAGAATGCTTTACGGCATTCGTCCCACCACATTGTGCGCTCTGAGTTCAAATCCCGCCAGGGTCAACTTTGCCTTTCGTCCTTTCGAGGTTGATAAAAAAAATATACCAGACAAGTACTGTTCTTCCTCTATAGAAAAAATTGGCTGTGTTCAGACCTGGAGAGGGTTGGGCTCCACCAGGTTTTAAAATGCCCAAGACACACCATTAGACGGTGCCTCTATGACTCCACTAGGAGTTATGGGATCTTTATCCTTTATATACTCCCAATGGAAATCAATGTAGGGGACACAAGGAAAATGCCTGCCAACATCACTCAAAGGCTGAATGTATTCTATCATCAGGGTTTGTTCAGAATACTTAAGATTACATACAGGGTGTAGTCCACCAACATTGAAGTCCTGAAGAGGGCCTAGTTGTAATTGAAAAGACCACCTTTGTCACACAATATGATATGCTGGATTTTCCTGAGGATTATATTAAGGATTTAAATGTTTGTAGAATGCTCAACAGTTTCACATTAATTTCACAAGTAGTCTGTTCTATTGATCAAACAACTAGAACACTCTTTGTAACTAATAGAGGTGCAACACACACACAAATCCGTATCTTAGTACAGAGCTGGGTATATATAGGTGTGTAGATATGTAGGTGTGAATGGGTGTGAAAATATGTTTCCTAGAAAGATAACAACATAATGTATAGACAACATTTTTATGTTCTATGTTCAGTGTATGACAGAACAAAGCTTTGTATAGTCCTAAATGGAGGAATCTATGTATAAATATGATTATAATGAATATGTATATATATGTGTGTGTGTGTGTGTGTGCATGCACACACACACACACATACATGTCTGTGTTTGTGTTTCCATATTTATGCATATATGTATGTGTGTGTGTCTGTCTGTGTGTGTGTGTGTGTGTATGTATATATATATCTACTCACCCATAAATTTCCTAGATGAGTACGCTTTCATCAGATAAAATACAAAGTTTGTTTTATAAATAGAGACATACCCATGAAAATCATACCTTATCGGTTGGAAATTCACTGGATAGTGGAAATATATTAGGGATTATTCAAACTTATGTGTGATTATGCAAAGAATATGTAAATAATTGAAAAACAACCGTTTATTTAAATGACACTGGAGAAACAGAGAGAGAAAAGATATAAGGGGATAAAGATAAAAAATATTACGAGAGAGATAGAGAGAAGAAATAGACAAGAGAGGATGAATAAAACTCATATAACGTTAATTTGGGGGAAATATATTCTAAGTATATATCTTAATAGTACGTGTATTTACTATTATTAGTTGTTTAAAATTCGTTTCTAATATAATATTTTCTGTTATAAGTAGATAAATAAATAAAAAAATAAATAAATAGATAAATGAATGAATAGATGGGTATATCATGTTATAGAAAATTGTTTTAATGAGTTATGAGGGATATTGGTTTTGTATTTAATGTAAGTAAATATTAAGTTAAATTAAATTAAATTAACTGAGTTAAGAATATTTATATTTATATATTTTAAAATGGGAAGATACGGAAAATCTCCAGTATAGTTTATTTATTCGTTAGTATGAGACTATTTAGTCAAAATAAGTATAAATGTTGAAAGATATATTTAGCCAGAATCAGTTAGTGGTTATAAATTTAATAAAAAATATTGAAAAAATATTAAATATTTGTATTTTATCTGATGAAAGCGTACCAATGTTGTCTTGGTACCCTTGAAATATATATAATAAAATAAATATGGTTTTATAAATATAGTTTCCATTTATTTAATATCATTGTTATATCATGATATATATATATATATATCATCATCATCACCATTATTATCATCGTTTTACATACATTTTTCCATGCTTACATGGATTGAGAAGGTCAAATATATAAATAAATATATATGAGTGTATATATATATATATTATATATATGTGTGTGTGTGTATGTGTGTGTGAGTGTTTGGCGTGTGTGTGTATGTATATATATATATATATACATATATATGTGTGTGTGATATATATATATATATATATATATATATATATATATATATATATATATATATATATATATATATATATATGTATATAATATATATATTAATAGATATATAATATTTATATCCAGCGTGTTACCAACCAATAAACATAATGAAGGAGTAGCCAATCGTCCTTGTTATTTTATTTCACTATAATATATATACACAGAAACAAAATGGCGTAGGACAGAACAAAGGAGAGGCACAAAAACAAAGAAAAGAATCCCCAGTCACTGAAGAGGTCACAGAATGTGTGACGAAAGAACTTTGACAATATATAAACAACTATCTGGTTGTGGAACCAACCAACCAACCAGAAATTTATAAATTCCTAAATTTATTATAATAAATTGAAGTGAAAGCAACTGGTGCGTGTGTTTCTTATTGGCAACATGACCCTACCAAAGTATAACAATATATATATATATATATATATATATATATATATATATATATATACATAGTCGATCGACTTTCATCAAGTCGGACCGAGGAAACAATGTTTCCATTGGTCTTTCCAATTGCTAATACTTTCTATCGGTTGCAACTCCAGGTAGAAGGAACAATGTGAAATGAATGTCTTGCTCAAGGACATAACGCATCGCCCGGTCCAGGAATGAAACTTACAACCTCACCATTGTGAATCCAATTCTCTTACCACTCAGCCACACGCCTTTACCATATATATATATATCATCGTTTTTTTCATCATTGTTTTTACAGCGCTTTTCCATGCTTGCATATATATATGTATATATATATATATATAAATGCATATAATATATATATATATATATATATATATATATATATATATATATAAATGCATATAATATATATATATATAAATGCATATAATATATATATATATATATATATATATATAAATGCATATAATATATATATATATAAATGCATATAATATATATATATATATATATAAATGCATATAATATATATATATATATATATATATATATATATATATATATATATATATATATATATATATATATATATAAATGCATATAATATATATGCATTTATATATCCACACCACCCCTTCCAATGTAAAGTTATGTTGGTACCACATCCAGTTCGAAACAAATGAGGGCGTGTAGGTGTCACGACAAAAAAACACACAGTCCACGCTGTAATGTGACCGTGTAGATAACACGGTAAAAACTTCCCAGTCCACACTGTAAACGTGGTTGGTGTTAGGAAGGGCATCCAGCTGTAGAAAACCCGCCAGACAGTCCTATACAAGCAAGACAACCAATCTTGCCTCAAGTGGGAAAATTCCCGTCCAAACCCATGCTAGCGTGGAAGATGGACGTTAAATGATGATGATGATATATATATATATATATAACGAAGTAGTTGTGGTAAGGAGCCAGATGGACCATAACGCAACAGAGTACTCAATACTTAGGGTAATAGGAGAAAGTATGACCCCGACGGCAGAGTTCAACCCGTTTTGACGGTATTTCTAGACAGTCCAGAAATAGCCGTCGAAACGGCTTGAGCTCTGCCGTCGGGGTCATACTTTCTCATATATATATATATATATATATATATATATATATATATATATATATATATATATATATATATATATATATATCCCACTCTCAACCGTGAAACTAAAAACCATATCATTTGTGCTGCCTCTCTGTTTGTTGTTCCCTGTTCATTTATTCAACTAATATATATATATATATATATATATATATATATGTGTGTGTGCGTGTGTGTGTCTGTATACACTACAAACTCTACAGATTGTATAGCGATCATATTTAAAGAACATGCTCAAAGCTGGCAAAAAAACAAAAAAAAATCTATGTTACACAAATTGTAAAACACATTGACATTCTCTTCTTGGACAAACTTCAGAAAAAAATCTTTTCATTGCAGAAAGTTTTATAAGAGGTTATCTTATTTTTCAGGCTTTTAATCAGCCACACAACAGCGAAATTAATTTTTTTTCCATTATAATTCTACTTGCAAGTAAAAGGCTGATTCACTTTGATAATATTTACCTAGTTTCCAAAAATAACTTCATGATTCTCAGTTTCAGACTTCGCCAAAAAAAATAAAAAAGTCAAATATTCTTCTTCTCTAATTTGGGTAGATGGGAACTGTTTGGAAGCCTGTTGGATGGGTTGTACTTGTAATTTAAACATCAAACTGTCTGAATAACACACTACCTGAAACCATGACAGATAATATTAGATATCAGTAATTAAATTATGTTGAAGGTTAGTTATTTCACTATTCAAGAGAATTGAAACTGCAATGTAGAATTCTGCCTAATCATCGCTGCTTGGCACATCTATATTTACATATATTAACACATATGTGTAATTATCTTACTTACATATATTAACACATAAGCGAAATATTTGTGTTAATATATATAAATAATATATAAACATTTGTTTTGATGTGAATATCTGAATGATATTTCAGCATTGTTTTGAAAGGAATCGTTCACTAGTTACTAGATCTAGATGTTGTCTGGGAAAAGAAAACAGAGGAGAGACACAGCTAACAATTTAAGAGGAGGAGAAATAAATTATATTGACCCCAGTACTTCATTGATATTTTATACTATTGAACTAAGATGAATGAAAAGCAAAGTTGACCTTGGCAGGATGAGGTGGCACAAGAGAAAAAGAGAGAAAAGTACCAGAAATTTGTGGAGAATTACTGCAGAAAGAGGAGGAAAGCCAGTGAAAGATGGCAGCCAAGGCTTGGTAGGTTGTTTCTTGAGTAAAGCCTAAGACCCTGGACATTACAGGATCAAGCAGGAGGTGAGTTATCAAAATCAATGTGGAAGCAGCAGAGAGGTCATCTAGATGGCTAACGTTAAAGAGAAAAGACCAGTGGAATCAATAGTATGCATGTTACTAGGACACATACTGAGACTAGATCAACCTCAGTTGAGTCACCTGGATGAGGGTGCTTATTGTAACACCCTCTGAAACACCCAGTGTCTGTAGGATGCAACACTGATGATGTGTTCAGGGATTTGCATCTGTGGATATTTGAAGACTTTCAATTTTTATTAGTTTTAGTCATTGAAATGTATCTTTAGTGAGGCATCAACTTCAAGTGGTTTAGTCGATTCTATCAATCCCATGAAACATTGATCATGGAAAGATGAAAGAAAGGCAAAGTGAAATAATCGATCTAGCTTGAATTCATAACATAAAAGAACATTTTATGATTTTGTCAGTTGACCAACCACTGCTAATGTAGGTACGGAGACATATTGTATTGATGAGGTTGTTTACACCACATGTGCTCAGAAACTCATGTCAAGTTCCTCTCCTTGCAGTCTCAGGTCTCTTTAAACGCTCTTAATTTTGAATTGTTATCTAGTCATTTTTACACACAATCCCCATAAATACATGCAAGCTTTTCAAACATCAATAATTGTCATCTAATCATTATACTTTTACAGGATTAATTACTGAAATAATTTATTTAAGCAAATTACTTTAAGATTTTTGTAAACTGTTAATACATGATCTGTTTTATAATTTATATTAGTATTTCATTTGATATATATAATATATATATATAATATATATATATAATATATATATAATATATATATATATATATATATATATATATATATATATATATATATATATATATATATATATATATATAATTAAGATGACAGATAGAAATTCTTAAATTACAATTGTTTCAACACAAAAGATGCATGTGTGTGTATGTGTGTTCTTTCTTGAATATGGCAGACCTTGTTGTCTCTTGAGGTCACTGGTTGTACTTGGTATGAACATAAAGTAAGATAAATGAAAAAAAAAAAAAATAATAATAATAATAATAATAATTGTTTCTACTTTAGGCACAAGGCCAGCAATTTCCCAGTGCATTACTGATACTTTATTTTATCGACCCCGTAAGGATGAAAGGCAAAGTTAACCTCGGCGGGAATGATTTCATTTATTAGCCACAAAGGCCGACATGTAGGGGACAATACAAAGACAGAGACAGTGGGGGTTTACAATAAGGTCGAGTAAAAGTGCACAATAGCAAGACTAATTTAACAATGAAGATATAAAAAATATAAAATAAACTATGCATAAATATAACAAAATAAATTCCCCTATAGGAGGTGGACGACCCAGGGGTGACTCAGGTACCCCACCAATCCTGAACCACCCTGCGCTTCTAGGGAACCCAGGGAGAGCACCCCTCTCCTCAAGTTAGCTAGCCTAAAATAATAATAATAATAATAATAATAATAATAATAATAATAATAATAATAATAATACGACACGAGAGTGCAAGAGAAGGAGAGGGAGAAAATTAACCGATACCAGGACCTAAAGTGGGAGGTGAAAAGGATTTGGAACTGCCATGAAGTCAAAGTGATCCCGATTGTCATAGGCGCACTGGGGACTATCTCCAAAAGTTTCCAGGGATGGTTAAAGAAAATCGGCCCCTTCACGCTTTTTGGAACGCTTCAAAAGGCATGCTTGCTTGGAACAGCAGGAACCCTCCGATACGTCCTGAATATCTGAGGCTGCAGGTAGTGGCTTGATATTCAATCCAACGGACTTTCCAGTTAACCAACATCAATGACTGAGATTCAAGGAATAACAATAACAATAATAATAATAATAATAATAATTGAGTCATGAAAGCTTGAGTCACTACTGAATGGGACACTAAAAAACATAGGCACTAAAAATAGACTGGAAATAAAATACAAAACTAGGAGGAAAAAGCTAAATATTATCATAGAGGAACTGAAGCAACGCATTGTAGCAAAGAGTGCAAAAATCAGGCGATACGAGAACAGAGTCAGTCAGTATAAACAGAACCGCATGTTCGACAACAACCAGAAGATGCTGTTTGGACAGCTTGAGGGGAAAGAAAGAGGCAACGACTTGATCCCTGGGGCGGAGCAAACTAAAACGTTCTGGAGAGGAATATGGGAGCAGGATGTTAGACACAATGCCCAGGCAGGGTGGATTGAGACAGTACAGAGGGAGATCGGTGAGCAGGCACAACAACAAACTGATTTGAGTATCACAGTTGAAACTCTTAAGGGGCAGGCCAAAAAACTAACCAACTGGAAATCACCAGGCCTAGATGGTGTGCAGGGGTATTGGATTAAACATTTAACATCCCTCCACCCGAAGCTGACGGCCATGTTCAATGACTGCTTGGTGTCGGGTGAGGTGCCAGAGTGGTTGACAAAAGGTACCACAGTTCTGATAATGAAAGACCGAATCAAGGGTAATGATGTTACCAACTATAGACCTATCACATGTCTGTCCGTAATGTGGAAACTGTTGACGAGCATTGTGTCTGAGGAAATCTACCATCACCTCCACACAAACAACTTGTTACCGGACGAACAGAAAGGATGCCGAAAGAAGTCACGTGGTACAAAGGACCAGTTACTTATTGATAAGATGGTAATGGGGAATTGCAGGAGGAGACACACTGATCTTGCCATGGGATGGATAGACTACAGAAAGGCATTTGACATGGTGCCTCATTCCTGGATCACCAAAAGCCTGGAGATCTTCAGGGTGGCAGATAACATCAGACAGTTGCTAGGCAGGAGTATGGGGTCCTGGGAGACAGAGTTGACATCAACTGGAGTATCCTTGGGAAGCGTGAAGATCAAGAGAGGTATCTTCCAGGGAGATAGCCTGTCCCCTCTGTTGTTTGTCCTTGCCCTGATGCCCTTGACCATTATGCTGCGAAAAGTGAGAGCAGGATACAAGTTGGGAAGGGGAGAGCTTACCATCAAATCACCTCCTCTTCATGGACGATCTTAAGCTCTTCGGGAAAAGTGAGAAGGAGTTGGATGTGCTTGTTGACACTGTCCGTATTTTCAGCAGTGATATATGTATGCAGTTTGGTATTGGTAAATGTGGAGTCATTGTGATGAAGAGGGGTAGGTTGAGCAGAAGTAACGGGATCCAGATACCAACAGGTGAGATGATAAAGGAAATTGACTCTGAGGAAGGATACAAGTATTTGGGCGTTCTGGAGGCTGATGGCATAAAGAACAAAAAAATGAAGGAATTGTTAAGAACTGAATACATTCGGAGAGTAAGGAGCGTATTGAAGTCACATCTGAACAGCAGAAATGCCATAAGCGCAGTAAATTCCCGAGCTGTGTCTATTATTAGGTACAGTGCGGGAATTCTGAGATGGAATGTTGCTGAACAAAAAGAAATGGATAGGAAGACTAGGAAGCTATTGACTATCTACAACATGTTCCACAAGAGGAGTGATGTCGATAGACTCTACCTAAGGAGATCTGAGGGTGGAAGAGGTCTTATCAGCATAGAGGACTGTGTTCAGATGGAGAAAAACAACCTATACAAATACGTGACCTATAGTAAGGAGCCAATGCTCAGAACTGTACTGAAGGAGGGGACAGTAGGCCAGGGGATGTCCAAGGAGGAAATAACATCAAGGAGGAAGAGCAGCCTTAAGGGAAAATCCCTTCATAGTACCTTCTTTGAGAAAACTGAATTTAGAGATCCACAGACATGGAACTGGTTGAGAAGAGGAGACCTCAAAAAGGCTACAGAAGGAATGCTAATGGCTGCGCAGGAGCAGGCCCTCAAAACGAAGTGGTTGAAGCACCATATCTACAAGGAGGAGGCTAGCCCACTGTGCAGGATATGTGGAGAGAGAGAGGAGACTGTGGCTCACATTGTGTCCGAGTGTAAACACCTAGCCCAGACCCACTATAAGGGCTGGAGACACGATGTGATGGGCAGGGTGATCCACTGGCACCTGTGCAAAGTAAACAATTTACCACATTCTGAGAAATGGTATGAGCATAGGCCAGAGGCGGTGATGGAGAACAATCAGGTGAAGATGCTGTGGGATTTTAGGATACAGACGGACAAAAAACTGGAACACAATAGACCTGACCTGGTGGTTGTGGACAAAGAAAAAAGATCGTGTCTGATTGTGGATGTAGCCTGCCCGTTCGACACGAGAGTGCAAGAGAAGGAGAGGGAGAAAATTAACCGATACCAGGACCTAAAGTGGGAGGTGAAAAGGATTTGGAACTGCCATGAAGTCAAAGTGATCCCGATTGTCATAGGCGCACTGGGGACTATCTCCAAAAGTTTCCAGGGATGGTTAAAGAAAATCGGCCCCTTCACGCTTTTTGGAACGCTTCAAAAGGCATGCTTGCTTGGAACAGCAAGAACCCTCCGATACGTCCTGAATATCTGAGGCTGCAGGTAATGGCTTGATATTCAATCCAACGGACTTTCCAGTTAACCAACATCAATGACTGAGATTCAAGGAATAACAACAATAATAATAATAATAATAATAATAATAATAATAATAATAATAATAATAATAATAATAATAATAATGCTTTCTTTATTTTTTTATATTTTTATTTTTTATATTTTTTTATTTTTTTTTTTTTTTATTTTTTTTTTTTTTTATTTTTTTTTATTTTTTTTTTTTTATTTATTTTTTTTTTTATTCCATCAGTGGTTGGCATCCTCTGGACTGAAATCGGAGACTGAAGGACTGATTATATCAACACAAGATCAGTGTCTGCCAACAAAAAAATGATCAAGCCAACATAATAAAAAATGGATGCAACCCATTATGCCGTGTATGTAAAAAACAACCAGAGACCATTGATCATATAATTTCAATGTGCAGTCCTATAGCTCCAACCGAATACCTAAACAGGCATGACAGAGCTGCACAATACATACATTGGATAATGTGTAAGCATTTTGATCTGCCCCATCAAAAGAATTGGTGGGAGCATCAACCACCTCCCGTACTTGAAAAAGATCACATCTCGATCTTGTGGAACTTTACCATCCAAACAGACAGAAAAATAGACCTGATATACTGAAGGACTTTAAAAAGAGGGTATGCCTGCTAATTGATATGTCCGTTCCAATAGACAAGATTGTATCTATAAAAACATTTGAAAAATTGAGCAAGTATAAAGACCTGGAGATAGAAATTGGAAAAATGTGGAAGTTGAGAACTAAAACAATACCAGTGGTTGTAGGTGCTCTAGGAATGATACCTAAGGGGTCTAATGATTACTTATCCCAAATACCAGGAAACCTACGTATAGAAGAAATACAAAAGATAGTACTAATGGGAACTGCCCATATACTAAGGAAGATTCTGTCAATATAAGTACATCACAAGTCTAAACACCTAAAGATGCATGTGTATGTATGTTCTTTCTTGAACATAGCGGACCTTGTTGTCTCTTGAGGTCACTGGTTGTGACTTGGTGATAACTCGTATGAACATAAAGCAAGATAAATGCAACTAACAGAATGCAGAATAAATAATAACTAGCAGAATGGCCCGGCATTGCTCGGGATTTGCTCTATGGTTCTTATATATTTGATATATATTTATCCTTATTGAGCCTTGTGAAATAAATACGTTTGTTTATATTTTGTTATTGTGTATGCAAAAATATCTGTACACGAATATATAATTATATATATATATATCAAAATAACAGATTAAAGTTTAAGCAAAGAATCGCAGCTTTCACCCTTAATGGGATCTTCTTAAACTAAAAAAAATCAATCTGTGAACACAGAAGAAAATATTTCGAAAAACATTACACACTATATATATATATATACACACACTATATATACATATACACACAGACACACACACACACAGCGTCATAATGTGGTAATGCAGACAGCCAGACATACAGACAGATATTATAAGGACGCAACATTATATCTATGTATCTATCTAAAAAGAAAGACTAAGAATTATAGAGAGAGATCGCTAAATTGCCTAATGCATTAAACATTTGAATTTTTTGCTCAGAACACTCAATAGGACCATAAGTATTACATGTGTAAAGTTAGAAAACAATCAATTGAGCGGTTCTCGAGTTTTAGGGAGTCAGACAGACAGACAGACATGCTCTGTTTTAGATATAGAGATAATAATAATTGTTTCTACTTTAGGCACAAGGCCAGCAATTACCCCAGTGTATTACTGGTACTTTATTTTATCGACCCCGTAAGGATGAAAGGCAAAGTTAACCTCGGCGGGATTTGAACTCAGACCGTAAAGGGACATAACTATGCTGGAAAGCATAGTGTCCGACCCTCTACCAATACTGCCAATCCAATAATAATAATAATGGTTTCTTATATAGGCACAAGGCCAGCAATTTTGGGGGGAAGGGAAAGTCGATTACATCGACCCCAGTGCGTGACTGGCAATTTGTTTCATCGACCCCATAAGGATGTAAGGGAAAGTTAACCTCGGCGGGATTTGAGGTTAACTTTGCCTTTCATCCTTACACGGTTGATAAAATAAAGTACTAGTAATCACTGGGGTTGATTTAATTAACTTTCTCCTCCCTCCAAATTGCTGGCATTGTGCCTATAGTAGAAATAAAGCACTAGTAATGCACTGGGGTCGATTTAATTGACTTTCCCTTCTCCCCAAATTGCTGGTCTTGTGCTTATAGTAGAAATCATTATTATTATTATGACAGATAGAAGAATAATAACTTCCATCTGTCATTTTAATTTGTTTTACACGCTCTCTGTTAGAAATGACACTTCTTATACTCTTAAGATTCTGCTCATTATATTCCTATCTGTAAGTGTGTTAACAGATTGAGCTTAAATTTACTCATTCACAATTTCTCTTCAAGTAACTCTATGTGTATATTTTTCTAATATATTATTAACCGAGGTTAACTTTGCCTTTCATCCTTACGGGGTCGATAAAATAAAGTACCAGTAATACACTGGGCAATTGCTGGCCTTGTGCCAAAAGTAGAAACAATTATTAAAAATATATAAGAAAAAGCTATATATGTATATATGTGTGTATAAATCTATGTTCATGTGTGTGTTTATACATATTTGATACAACCATATAGTTACTTCTTGCTTGTGTTATATATATGTATATATATAATTGTTTCTACGTTAGGCACAAGGCCAGCAATTACCCAGTGCATTACTGGTACTTTATTTTATCGACCCCGTAAGGATGAAAGGCAAAGTCAACCTCGGCGGGATTTGAACTCGGAATGGCAAGTGCCGTATGGCAAATACGTCAAAGCATGGCGTCCGACCCTCTACCAATACTGCCAATCCACCGCCCCTATATGTATATATATAATTGTTTCTACTTTAGGCACAAGGCCAGCAATTACCCAGTACATTACTGGTACTTTATTTTATCGACCCCGTAAGGATGAAAGGCAAAGTTAACCTCGGTGGGATTTGAACTCAGACTGTAAAGGGACGTAACTATGCTAGAAAGCATGGCGTCCGACTCTCTACCGATACTGCCAATTCGCCGCCCTAAAAAATATATATAATAGTAGCAGATTTGCATCCGATTAATTTTCGAAGACTGTCACAAAGCACTCGATGATAGAGTAATTAATAAATTTCTCCTCAGAGTGAACACAAGAAGTTAGGTAATAGTGACACAATGAATAAATATATATACATATTTAATACAATAACAGAGATAGCTTAAAGCTAAACTCTGACTGGTAACCATCTCACTCAACAAACATTAGGTTATATGTTAGTATAAACCTAATTTAAGTGTTTGGGCTGCTAACTATATGTATTATGTGGAAAGCCAGTTGTATTATTTTATGAGATATAATTAAAGTTAAAATATATCTCTCTTTCCAAACAATTGTTTCATTATAAGTTTTCTACAAATTGGGAGAATGTTTCCAGTTTATGTAGAAGTCTAACATATATTCATGTAAGAATATATTTAGGTGGGCGCTTATAAATCATCAGTGGAAGCCCATTAAACTTTGATATAAGAAAAAATTCTTACCGCAGTTAAAAATCGTGTCTGCTAAGCTGCTCCCTCACGCATCGAATGACCACCAAATTTGAAATTCCAGCAGTTTTTGACTGAGGAAGTATTATAGCGTCACGAAGTGGGAAGGGGAGACAACCAATACACGAGAAAAGAAAAAATAATATTCACGCGGGTTAATTAGTTTTTTCAAAAAACATTATCAATCCAACGTGTTAAGAACTCAATTGAAATTAAAAAAATAAATGCATGCGTGTATTAATTATACACGCATATAGATATTTTCTTAGGCTAAAAACAGAAGTTGTACCCGAATAACAAACCGCATTTCATAACCGTAGTAAATACGGAAAGTTACGCTTTAAAGGGCAATCGGGAATGTAAATCTCTGGCCGAATTAAGAGTAAAATATTAAATATACGTGGGTTAATTAATTATTTCAAAACTAATATCAATTCCACGTGTTAAGAACTCAATTAATTTTAAAAAAATAGAAGTATGCATGTAATTATTTACACAGGCATATATATATTTTCTTAGGCTAAATACAGAGAAGTGACAACCAAAAAACCAACATATCACACAACAGTAATAAATACGGAAAGTCATATTTATAAGGTACCTGGAAATAAATACCTCTGGCCAATCAAGAGTAAAATATTTAATACAATAACAGAGATAGCTTAAAGCTAAACTCTGACTGGTAACCATCTCACTCAACAAACATTAGGTTATATGTTAGTATAAACCTAATTTAAGTGTTTGGGGTGCTAACTATATGTATTATGTGGAAAGCCAGTTGTATTATTTTATGAGATATAATTAAAGTTAAAATATATCTCTCTTTCCAATATATATATCTCTCTTTCAAATATATATACATATATATTTATTAAAATAACAGATTAAAGTTTTTAGTTTCAGAAGATCCCATTAAGGGTGAAAGCAACGATTCTTTGCTTAAACTTTAATCTGTTATTTTAATAAATATTTACTCTACGGTTCTTATATATTTGATATGTATTTATCCTTATCAAGCCCTCTTTGGATTTTAGTCTTCAAATTTATTATTATTACTATATATGCATAAAATGTACAACATTCTTTCCCAGTTTGGATACCCAGTTTCCATTTCCTTGTCTGAGAGCCAAGTGCCTCTCTTTTGAAAATTATGTTAGAGTTTAACATGTGTGTATAATGACAAACACACATACGCACACATATTTGTATGCATTGTAATACTAAATAATAGCACAATACATCAGAGGCAGATTTACCATACAGCCATTTGGACAATTCCTGATGGGTCCTGGGCTGGATAAAAAACTATCATGAAAATCTGAAGCCATAATCACTCACAAGAATAGAAATGAAAATGAAAAGTGCCTCTACTAGGCAGTAAAAGCATGCCACTAGCTCTTAGTAGTCAACAGGTAGTTAGTGTCACCTTAGCTGAGCAGGGAAAACCCACCTCTGGTCCTCAGCAGTCAACAATCTACTAGTCAGTGTCACCATAATTAGGCAGTGAAAGCACACCTCTAGATTTCAGTTGTCAGCAGTTAGTCCCCTTAAATAAACAGTGAAAACCTGCCCCTGGCCCTTAGTCAGTGTCATCTTTTCTGAGCAGTGAAAATCTACCTCTGGACTTCAGTTGTCAGCACTCTGTTAGTGTCACCTTAAATGAACAGTGAAAACATGCCTCTGGTCCTAAATGCTCAATAGTCTGTGTCTCCTTAGATGAGCAATGAAAATGCACCTCTGGCTCTCGGCAGTCAGTCATCCATCCATTAATTGGTGTCTCTTTAAATGAGCAGTGAAGACGCATTTCTGGCCCTCATCTCTCTGTTAGTCAGCATTGCCATAGCTGAGCAGTGGAAATACACCTCTGGTTTTCAGCAGTCTGTTGTGTTACTCAGATGCTAAGCCAGTTTAAAACCCAGTTTATGTCTCATTGCAGCAGTATTCATGTGAAATAAGACTCTACTAAATGTATAATATGACGAACATAACTGAAAGAGTGTGTGCTGTAATAGTATATAACAGTTGCCACTATCATAAATCAAAAGGTGTGTTTACTTTGTGATATTTAACCAGTAAGCTGAGAAAGAGAAAACAGCACAGCTGTCCATATAGAACAACCAGAACAATCAGCTTGGTCAAGAGCGGAAGGTTGTGTACATTGACTCTGACTCACATAAGCATTTACCAATAACAGCATAGTCACAGCCATGGTAGATAAATTATTTGTCTTTTACATATATGCAGGCGCATGCACGCACACACAAGCACACTCGCATACACACATATGCCTACATGTGTGTGTGTTTGTGCATATGTTTATATCTACAGCAGCTAGATGAACCATTCAAGCTGAAACTTTGAATTCAGCCACTTTTCTACTTTAAAAAATTAATTCTTATATATACACACATATAAAATGGAGGCACATGGCTTAGTGGTTAGAGCATTGGCCTTGCAATCGAAAGGTTGTGAGTTCAATTCTTAGACCAGGTGATGTGTTGTTTCCTTGAGCAAGGCACTTTATTTCACATTGCTCCAGTTTACTCAGCTGTAGAAATGAGATGATAGGGACTGGGGTCCCTATCATTCTACTGCAAAGTGGTCGTGGAGGTGCCACGGCAAAAAAGCACCCAGCATTCACTGTAAATGAGGTTGGTGTTAGGAAGGGCATCCAGCTGTAGAAATCAAGCCAGAATCAGTTCCCGTCCCACCCTTGCAAGCAGGGAAAAGTGGACGTAAAATGAAATGACGATGAAATAATACACAAATGGCAAAGCATAAATGAACTGCAAGAGAAATTAGACATAAGAGGGATCAAATGCAGTGTGCAGGAGTAGAGATTACATTAGTATGGACATGTGATGCGTATGAAGGATGACAGCTGTATAAAAAGATGCAGAGTGCTCAAAGTTGATGGAAACAATGGAGTGGGCAGGCCTAAGGAGACTTGGGATGAGCTGATAAAAGCTGACCTTGCACCTCTCAAAGGCGATGACACAGGACCTTGATCTCTGGTGCTATGCAGTAATATAGAAGAGACAGTTTTGTATATAGTTCTTGGTGGTAAGAATCACATTTATTGCTTGGCCATTTTCATCAAACCCCTTCCAAGAGTTGGAAGAAATTATGCTAACTACATCCTTAGTGGCATTGTAGATTTAATCACAGGTTGTTTCTTTTAGGTATTTTATTGTTTCAGGTGTATAATGGACATCCGTCAGTCATGCTAAACTAGCTAGAAAGATTGAAGAAGCAGGCAATGTTTAGGTCACCTTTACTAGACCCCTCCAAATTTACTGATGAGCAGTGCTATCCCAAAAATGCTGCACAGTCACCCTTGGAGCAGCTGAAAGTCATCTCTGTCTCAAATCCGTGAATTAGTGACTTTTTTTATCTACCAAGAGCCGCCAGTGTACAGGTTGGCAGCTACGTACCTCTAGTTCAGCCTATCAGACCTATACACATCACCACCTTCCAATCACCACTGGATTTCAAAAGTCAAGAACACAAGACATTAAGTGTTAAGTGTCAGCAATTCCCGTGCAAGGGTTTTATGACTAGTGTGGCTTGCACAACACCACAATAACTCTCACTAGCAATACCAAGAAACCCAGGGATAAGCAAAGTGTAAGATATCTGGCTCAGTAGAGCAGCGGGTTTTATATATGAGTTAGACTTCTGCTAGAGGGATGCCATGAGGTACCTCACTCCCAGTGGGCTTACTGTGCCCTCTCAGACACCAACCCACATATTTCTATGATCTAGCATATGTACATACTATTGGATGGCTATTGACTCTCATGAGTTCATTCACCCTTTGTTGGGTTTTGTTTTTCATTTCACAGGGTGTCCAAAATATATCAAAACCTAATACATATCAACAGCACTGTTTACAGGATCTGTGAATACAGCATGGCCAAATGGTAAATAAGTTCACTTCACAATCAAAAGGTCCTGGGTTTCATACCAGCACATGACATCTTGGGTATGTGTCAACTCAAGCTTATGAGTGAAATTGGGTAAGTGGAAACTGCTTAAATGCCTGTCTGATTGACTGTACCAGTAGTTCAAAGGGCCTGCCTTGTCACATTCTGTTACACCGAATCTCACTGAGAATTACACTATGGATACATGTGTCTGTAAAATAATCAGCCACATGCATGTTAATCTCCCATGCAAGCTGTTCCATTCATCAAACAACTGGAACATTCACCATTGATATTGATGCAGATCCACACATCCTAATAGGATCTATTTGAAATGAAGAGTGTTATAGAAGAATCTAGAACTAATAGGAAGCCAAATATGAGATCAACAATTGGTTTCCTGAGATTGAATACTTAACATGTAAATGCACTTAACTTTTGCTTGTTGTAAATAGGTAGTTGTAGGGTAGGAACAATATGTTTTTTGCAAGTACTGGTTAGAAGCATAAAACAGAAGAGTGACTCATTTGCTTGCAGATTTTTGACTATATCTTTTAGATATAGCCTTTTTTTTCTTTTATTGTTTTGTCAGGGAAAGGCAGTGCCCACAAATCTTTAGGGCCTCTGTGACTGGTAGAAGAGAGGGAAGAAGAAATATAGTCTCAGACAAGAGACCTGGCCTGAATGCTTGCAACAAAGTGGAATTTGCTAAAGCTAACTTATGGTGCTGTTAAACCAGATGATGGATTAAGGCATCCACCCTTGCAGACAATAACAGGATTTGAACTCAAAATGCGAAAAGCTGGAACAGATACTAGGAACTAATAATGAAACCTTTATTTACAAAGTTGTTTGACCTGCTATATTGAGCAGCTAAGTCGCTCTGGAACTTAACTCCACATCTTAGTCATTTACTTACATGTCATAGATCTGAGACTTCAAGACTAACTAAGATACACACAATAAGACAAACAACAACACCAACAAAATCAATCAACAGGAAGCCTCAACATGGCTATCAATCTGCTAAAAATAGCAACCAAATCTCCTTCTTATCACATCCTATTATCTTCGGAAAGTAAAAGACACATTGGATATTATAATTTAATGTAACCTGAAAAATATGTGATGGTCGTGGTTGCAATCTCTTTGATCATAAGTCTACTCAAACAGAGTTGACCTGGGGTTAAATAGCAACAACAAACACAAATGAAACACCAACGTATTTAAAATAGGTGTGACAGTGTGTGATACCTCAGTTTTATATAAACTAGTATTTTTTCAACACGCTGATGTGTATGCATATATATGTGTGAATGTGAGTGTATGTCCATAAGCAATCATTTATATGTATGAGTATATGAATATAAACACGCAAACACAGACACACTCACAAAAATACACACTCACAGACATACATTCACACAAACACATACAAACACATACACTCACGCACACCATAGCAAATGAAACGCCAGCCACTGTTTTGCTATAGTTTTTTCACCATTCCCTTCCTTCCTTTTACACACACATACATTCACACAAACACACACACACATTGTAGGACAGACAGATAGAAGTTGCTCAAATCTATACATAGATTAAATATATAATAATTTCTTGCAATCAATAAGTAAATCACAAAACATCTTTGCCACATAGCAGTGTTGGGAAAATATGCTGTTATAACCTGTTACATGATTTTGTATGAGTGAATGTCGTCTGTGTAGTTAAAATTCAGGCTTAGTAATTTTAGTGTGATCAAAGCAAGACAAGTCAAAAATTAGTTTTGTCAGCTTACCAAATTGTAAGTTGAAAATATATCTTGTGGAGAATGGGGTATATAACTGGGAGAAGGGGGTACACAGTGCTGGATTTAACATTGTGCTTAAGTGTGCTTAAGCACAGAGCCCTGTTGGCTAGGGGAGGCCATCTTCCTGCCCCCAAAAGTTTTTACTTCCTTCAGGGCCCAAGTAAGAGGCCTCATAACTTAACTAGCACAGGACCTCATTTGTCCTAAATCTGGCACTGCAGGCATGCGATGTAGGGCTAGTTAAGGACATTAAATACCCAGGTGTCAGCCCAGTTTGCATGACATTATAATGGCCTATGTTATGGTTGTTGATTTTGAAGAACAGCGATATTTCAATGAGGGTGGCTACATCTAGATGAATGAGGGTAGTGTCAGGTTAACTGATGCAAGGGGTGATGAAGATGGGGATGATGGTGGTGATGATGATGATGAGGATGATGGTGGTGATGATACATACATATACATACATCATCATCATCATCTTCGTTTAACGTCCATTTTCCACGTTAGCATGGGTTAGACGGGAGTTGTCCCACTTGAGGCAAGGCTGGTCGGGTGACTGTGTCTCGCTCATATAGGACTATCTGGCAGGTTGTCTACGGCTGGATGCCCTTCCTAACACCAACCACATTTACAGTGTGGAACTGGGAACTTTTTACCGTGTTACCTACACGGCCACATTACAGCGTGGACTGTGTGTGTTTTTTGTCGTGACACCTACATGATATCGATCTCATTTTCTCGTGCTGTTGGTGGGAGTGGGAGGATAAGGTAGGGGTAGTGGATTGGGGTGCATATTTGGTTAAGAGGTGCCTACTAACTGTAGGTTTCGCTTTGTACATAGGCAAGGCGGGTCTTCTGTATTACTGCGTAGCACCAAAGATCTCGGTCCAGAGACATTGTCTTAGAGAGATGTAAGTGTGTGAGGTCGGAATTTATCAGATCATCCCAGATTTTTCTGGGTCTACCTACTCCGTAACTACCATCAATTTTGATCACCCTGCACTTTTTTATGCAGCTGTCGTCTTTCAGGCACATCACGTGACCATACCAACGTAATCTTCTCTCGAGTAAACAGCATCTGATCCCTCTTATTCCTAATTTCTCACTTAGTTCATTTATGCTTTGCCGTTCACGTATATTACTATTACACATCCAACGGAGCGTGCATGCTTCGTTCCTTTCCAGTCTACGCAGGTCCTCTGCATGTAATGCCCATGTCTCACTGCCATGTAGCATTGCTGTTCGTATACAGGCATCATACAATCTGCCTTTCATTTTTAGAGAGAAACCTTTTGTGGCCAACAGTGGTATAAGCTCTCTGAACTTTTTCCATCCCGTTCTGAGTCTGGCTACTGTACTTTCAGAACACCCTCCACCACTGCTGATTTCGTCACCCAGGTAACGGAAAGTGTCCACTATTTCTATAGAACCATCTGGGCAATAGAAGGAGCTATATCCCTTGGACACTTGCTACTTATTACACCTGAGCATTGGCCACATATAAAGTCTACGTTCTTAGATAGTTTACCTGTGATCCCACTACATCTTTTATGTACCCATACTCTGCATTTGGGACATAAAATGGAATTTCTGCCTACTCCTTTCCTACACACTGAGCATATACATATACATATACATGCATACGTATACATACATATGCATACATATACATACAAACATATACATTCATATATACACATACATACATACATTAATACATACATACACGCACATACATACATGTCATCTCTCTACTACCTCCCTGTGACACACGATGTGATAGCTAGAACCATCTGGAGCGCACTTAGGAAAATAAAATTAAAAACAAATGAGGAGGAATATGTTGAGACAGATGGCACTAAGGAATACTGGTGGAATCTGGAAATAAAAACTTCCAACAAATTAAAGCACAACCGTCCTAGTATTATTGTTTGGGACCACGCATTGAAAACGTGCTCTGTTGTAGATATCAGCTGCCCACTTGATGTCAACGTTGTAAGAAAAATACAGGAGAAGGAGGACATCTATGGACCATTGATGAGGAGTTTGCAAATCCAGTATCCAAGATACACTTTCAGCTTCATACCCATCATTATTGGAGCTACAGGTTATATACCAACCCGCTTGGACCAAAGTATGACTGAACTTGGATTTGTGGTCAAAGAGCGCAGCTCCCTAATTCATTGATTATGCTGCGATATCTGGCACCTTCAAAATTTACAAAACATTCTTGCGATTCAAGGGATGACAATTTCTTTTCTTTTACAGCCTTGCCACCAGGAAGGTGGCCGGTCAAAAATGTACTCGAAATTAAGAGAAAGAGAAACACATTAATACATACATATATACATATATACATACATACTTATACACAAATACATACACATACATTCACATATGAATGAATGAAATTATGTGCATATATATATGTGTGTGTATGTGAAACAGGGTTTCATTGACATCAGAGATATTTATGTTAAATGTTGCGTAGCTGTAAACTTCCTGCCAACCTTTGCCCCCATGGCCATCACCACCCTCACTTACTGTAAAATCTTATATGTATATGATGTTTGTATAAGCAGCCTTTTATTTATACAATTACAAACTACACTAATACACACACACACACACACACACACACACACACACACACACACACACACACACACACACACACACACACACACATGCACACATATACACACACAGATTCGTGCACATATGAGCCAGTGAGCAAGCCTCAATGTGCTTACTCGAAATATTAGAAATAACAGCTCAAATACTTATTCTACCATCTTAAAATAGAGACTTCTTTCAGTTTCAAAGATGAGCATTCCACTGGTTTGGTCAATAGAATGGCTTGCTAGAATACATACATATGTAGATAACCAGAGAGATAAACAAGCTGAGAAATTAAGAGACCGTTAGACAAACATACAACCATATATGTCATCTATTAGTCATGTTTTTTTTATAATTAATGAGATAGATACTAAGTAATTTGGTAAATGAAAATAATTATATGTATTCAGGGTAGTTGCTGAGATGCTGAAAGCATCTGGGATGGTGGGTCACTCCATAACCACCCATATCGTAAACCAGTTGATACAAAATTGGGTCATACCCAGCAACTGCTACAAGTGAAAGGGAATGAGGAAACTATAGAGGCATCAAGTTGTCTGACCAGGTCATAAAAGTTACAGAATGAGTTGTTGATTAGGCACCAGGTTAATCTCGATGAGATGTGGTTCAGATTTGTGCCAGGTAAAAGCACCATAGATGCTCTTTTTCTTGTGAAGCAGCTGCAGGAAAAGTACCTAGCTAAAAGTAAGTCACTCTACCTGACATTTGTTGATCTGGAGAAAGATTTTGACAGAGTCTCTGATGCCATAATCTGGTGGGCTCTTAGAAGACTAGGAGTAGACAAATGTTTTGTGAGGGCAGTTCAGTCATGTACAGAGGAGCAGAGAGCAACGATTATAATGAGGAATTTAGGGTGAAAGTGAAGGTCCATAAAGGGTATGCTCTTTGGCCCCTCCTGTTTATTATCATCCTGCAATCCATAATGGAAGAGTTCAGAACTGGCTGCCTGAGAAACTGTGCATAAGAGAACTCAGATGCAGTGTGCTTAAGAGAAGATTGTGTCGGTATGGACATCGGATGCATATAAAGGATGACATCTGCAGGGGGCTTGAAATTGAAGGAAGCTATTGAAGAGGAAGAACTATGAAAGCATGGGATAAAGTGATAAAATTTGACCTCACACAATTAAATCTCTCAAAAGCAATCCCCACAATTCTGCTGAAATGACTAAAAGCTCTCAGTTTATCCTGTAAGGTACTCAAACTGGTGACATAAGAAAAATCCCTAGTCCACCTGGTAAGGTACTCATGTTAGTGACATAATAAAAGAACAGCCATTTCACCCTGTAAGGTGATCATATTGGTGACACAGCAAAAAGTACCCAGTCCAACCTGTCATTTAGTAGTATCGGTGCCACGATAAAATGCACCCAGTCCACACTGTAAATGTGGTTGGCATTAGGAAGGGTATCCAATCCTAGAAACCAAGCCAAAACCAGTTCTGTATGAGCAAGACATGGTCACATGACTTTTCTCAAAATGAGACAACTTGTCTAACCCATACTAGCATGGGAAATGGACATTAATTATGATGATGATGATGATATATATATATATATGTCTTACTCCATCTTGTTTTTGTGAGCTGTGCACTTGAGCTGTGCATACATTATATCTAGGTTCACGTATGTGTTTCAACACGCTTTCAAATAAAAAGTTTTGCGAAACAAATACAAATATATATATATATACTTTAACACCCTCTTATCATTACACCTGAGCCAGGACTTGTTTGCACCCATAAGGGACCTATTCAGACTATCGGAGAATCGTGCCAAACTCGGTTGCCAAATTACCTTCTTAAAACGCTGCCTAAAGAACAACATCATTCCAACCACCATCAGGAATATACATCTACCCGAATGTTTACGATCACCATCCTTCGAAAACACCATCCGCCACATTCAACGCACGTTTATCAAGAAAATACTACGACACAACCACCACCAACTGCGACTCCATATACAAACGCTTTCCGAGCACATAGATCGTATAGCTCCAACCCTCACCCCTGACCACCAGGTCCAGGAAATACGCAAAGCTATAGATCAGTGTTACCACACCAGAGTCAAATATGATAAACAGCGCCTTATACGGAAATACGAATGGACTGTAAACAAATACTACAATGACAACATCCGCTCCCACAGACGGACCGACTACAACCACACCAGGGGCAACAGCTATACAACACCCTCCGCTACACCCCCCAACATCGATCTACCTACGATGCTTCACACCTCGTTACCGACCTAACCGGTACCCTCACCAACGACGAACTCGAACTTCTGCGCCTCGGACCCAAGTTCATCATTACACAGCGTCTCGATATCGAAACCAACTTCTGTCGGACAGCATATCAACTGAAATGGCTAACCGCCATCCAAAACAACACCGAGATCGATTACAACCCCACAACCCACCCCACACTCCCCACGTATCACCTCGACAACCCACTCCACCCCCCACCCACCAACCACGAACTTGACACTAAACTACTCAGGTTGAAACATTCTATCTCTAACATCCTTTCCCAACACACACACACACAATAAACGCAACCTCACCAATGCACAATTTAATACTCTCACCAACCTAAGATCCAGGAACCTTGTGTACCTTCCCTCTGACAAGGGGAAAGAATTCTGTGTCATCTCGAGAGAGACCTACAACAACTTAGCTCTCCAACATCTTAATGACCACAGCCTCTACTCGAAAGTCACAGGGACCTCCTCGACTCTAATCGAGGAAGGCATTAACACCATATGGACTAACATCTGTGTCCAACGAAAACTGCCAAAGAAGGTAAAAAACAACATAATGACTCGAAACAGTAAACTACCCACCTTCTACCACCTGGTTAAAACACATAAACAAGGACCCGATTTGAAAATCAGGCCCATTGTCTCTAGCGTGGAGGGCCCACTCTACAAAATATCGTGGCTGCTCTCCACACTACTGAAACCCATTCTACACACACTACCAGCCCACGTCTGCAGCTCAAAGGAGGTCTTGGAGCGACTACACCATCTGGCGCCCAACACCAGAAAGGACAACGGTTATGCCTTCAGTCTTGATGTGGTCGCCCTTTATACCTCCGTACCAGCATCCCCAGCTGTCGACCTGTTGACCGAACGAGTCCGAGCATCTAACTTACACTGCTTCGGACTCACACACACGGACATCCACCAACTCCTCTCCTTCGTTGTGGATAATGCACTCTTCAATTTCCTCGGCCACACGTACAAACAAATCTCTGGGCTACCTATGGGCTCTAGTCTGTCCGGCATACTTGCGATCTCGTACATGGACCACCTGGAACGCAAGGCACTCAATACCTGCCAACCCAACGCCGTCGCCTTCTACTCCAGATACGTTGATGACATCCTGATACTTACTTCTTCCCGTGAGATGGCGAATGAAATTCACCAAATCTTCAACGATACTGACCATCACGTCGATTTCACCATCGAACACCCAGGAGAAGACGGGTCACTCGCCCTCCTCGACTTCCGTGTCAACATCTCGGAAGAAGGAGACATAAACACCACCTTCTACCGCAAAGCAGCGTGCAAGGACTTATTTGTGCATTACAACTCAGCCCTCCCCAACAACGCTAAGAGAGGCTATGTCCTAAATGAACTGACACGGATCACTAACAGATGCAGCGACCCGATGGGTGGTCTCACCTATACCACGCAATTCCGTAATCTACTCAGATCTAATGGTTATCCCAAGCGACTGATTAACGGAATTAGAGACCCAGACCCAATAGACAGACACCCACTAGAAACTTAAATAAAAGCAGGTGCTTCTTTAAAATCCCCCACCTGAGTGAATATACCACGAACGCCATCCGCAGGGCCATACGGACGGAGGGACTTGACATACATTTGGCCCACACAGGACCTTCGCTGCGAAGATGCCTCTCCAACAAACCCGATGAGTCAGATGGGACGTGTTCCCTCAGCAACTGCCCGATACGGGGGGCAGATTGCCTACGCACCTATGTCGTATATAAGATTCAATGCGATAAATGTAACAAGTTTTACATAGGTAGCACCATCCGACCCCTACATGTTCGTATCAAGGAACATATCAACACCAACGCATCTTCCTTCCGTAAACACATCCTTAAATGCGGAAACCCACAGGGTAGACCCTTGGTCACAGTCCTAGCGACTGAACGCAGCATCGGATCCTTAAGGATAAAGGAAGCACTTGTTATTAAGAACCTCAGACCCCCACTTAACAACCGGGCTGAGAGAAATGAGCTGACATGGCTAACTTAACCATAGTGACCATTCACAGCCTACGGCCTGCTATCTTCACACACACGCACGTATATGCATACCCATACGCATACACACACACATCTATATTTATACACGCACACATGTTTTTACAACCTACCACCTTTCACACCCTTTGATTTCCAGCTTCTACAGCCCACTATCTTTCACACACACACGCACTCACACATATACACACACAGTTACACACACATGTATACCCATACGCTTACACACACACATCTATATTTATACACGCACACATGTTTTACAACCTACCACCTTTCACACCCTTTGATTTCCAGCTTCTACAGCCCACTATCTTTCACACACACACACACTCACACATATACACACTTACACTTATACACACACAGTTACACACACATATATATTTACACACACATATTTTACGGCTTTCACACGCTAGCGCACCCTCTTGATTTAACCCATTTGGTCAGTAGCTTTTGCCACAGCCTATCACGCGCACGCGCATTCTTTCCCTCGTTTAAATTTTAAATAATGTTCTCCCCATAACGACATTCCTGTCTTAACGACATCACAACTTTCTCCGCTTGGCCTGTTCCCCCTCTTTTGGAACTTTCCCCCGTTGATGGGCGTGAGCCCGAAATATTGGGATTAAATCTCCACTACGGTAACCCTTCTACCTTTGTTTTGTTTTCATCTTTGTCTCTCTCAATTTTCACTTTCACCTGTTTCTCCTATCTATCATTCACTTCCTACCTCGAGATTTCCCTCTGCATTGTTGTGGCTTTCTTAACTACGTATTTTATATATATATATATATATTATAAGAAGACTTAATAATCATCACTCGAGGGTGGCTGACCGGGCTAGAAGCTGCTAAATGTTTGGCTGCCCTCATGTCTATGCTTTTCAGCCCCATGGATTTTGTCTATTATATTCCTTTGTTATATTTCGAATACCTGATGATATCACCGGATTCATACTGAACCCAGTTATTGAAATGATCATAGTATAATAAACCTTTTAAGGAATTACACCAGTCCAGCCTCCTGTTATTTTATAATAATTATTTATGTTTTTATTTATTCGCTTTACTCTCATTATATACTTATCCTTGTACTCATTAGCACACAACCCTAGAATATTACTCTCTGTTTATCTGTATTCACTCCCCTTACCCACCCAAGAACCACACTACATATAACCTGGACTAACTGGGGACTAAATATAGTCTATTGACACATTTCATCAGATTTTACCACTTTCAACTTCACATCACGAGTGTGAATAACTAATAATCGTTTGGTACACGCGATGATCCGACTGATGTGGCGGCTTTCCCGACTGCACGCCAGGCGCTCGGGTCAATCACCCTTCCTAGAGTGCTTGGAAAAATTAAATTTCCCCTTCTTTCGGTAAACGAAAATACTCGGAACGGCTGTTACGTCTGTAGCGGTTGTCTCCCTTGTTTGGATTAACGTCTGGACGGGAAGTGGGGCCCTTTCTGTAACTTCCGGTCAGAGCCCTATAAAACTAACAACTTAAAGCTCTCTTTCTCTCATTGCCTTTTCGGCACCAGGTCAAGAGCCTCTCATTAGGCTCTGCCATTCATTTGGCCAACAGGCGCCTGGCCTTAGCCAGGCGTCCTCTGCCAGCCGCGTTTGCCTGGCAATCAAAACGGTAACTACTAACTTTGCTTCATTCTACCATCCTCATCTTTGACATGTCAACTATACTATCTACCATTGTTAATTAAATATTATACAAACAAACAATGTATTCCTTGTTACATTCATACACACCAGTACTCTTTGTCTTTTATATTATGTTGCATGTGCACCGATATTTATTTCCTAAACGTCCTTGGGCCCTGTGCGGGCTTGGAATCCGCCGTGCCACCGGTTATTGACCGCCAAACAGTTCCTTTAAATTCTAGGCTTTATCATAACTTTTAACTTTATCATGCCTCCTTCTACTAGCACTCAACTAAATCCCCCAACAGTGTGAATAACTAATAATCACTAGGTATATACGATAGCCAGCTGACGGTGGTGGACTTCCCGCTACCACACCCAACGCTTAAGACAGTAAATATTCCTGGAGTGCTCGGAAAAATAAATTTCCCTTTCTTTCGCTAGACGAAAATACTCAGAACGGTTGACACACCTTTGGGCCTCGGGCTGGCCGGGAGTCTGCAACATTGCTAGTTAATGTCTGCTAAGCATGGGTTTAATCTTTACTCTATATTCCACCCTGAAACTTTATCGTGACTATCTATAATACACTTATACTTTTTCATAAAAGCCTCCTTCTGTAAATTCGTTAACTAAATCTCCCAACTTTAAACCTAAATCTTACTTTTCTAATTTCATCTTAAATGGCATCTTTTAACTCTAAACATAAATTTAACGTTTCTAATTGTTAATCATAATTTCTGACCATACACTATACTGTGCTGACGCCATATATATAGCTTTGTTGAAGATATATGGGTTTTTTTTAAATATTTTTCGCGGCACTTTCTAGCACTCCTGACCAGCTTGAATGTAACCTGATCTCACCGCTGGCCTCTGTCTATGACGGGATGGTAGTAGTACACTATAAGCCTATGCCCCTTCACCACAAGGACATAAGAAGACTTAATAATCATCACTCGAGGGCGGTTGACCAGGCTAGAAGCTGCTAAATGTTTGGCTGCCCTCATGTCTATGCTTTTTAGCCCCATGGATTTTGTCTATTATATTCCTTTGTTATATTTCGAATACCTGATGATGTCACCGGATTCATACTGAACCTGGTCATTGAAATGATCATACTATAATAAACCTTTTAAGGAACTACACCAGTCCAGCCTCCTGTTATTTTATAATAATTAACTCCGTACTCGCACCACCAACAACACAAACGAAGACGGGTGAGTTGCATTACGTTGAGTGCTCTTCATAATATTACATCGAGGTTGACCATACAGAATGACCAGTTCTATCCAGTGGTGAACCAACAAACCTGTAGCGGTTGTCTCCCTTGTTTTGATTGGGATCTAGACGGGAGGTAGAACCCTTTCTGCAACTTCCGGTCAGAGCCCTATAAAACTAACAACTTTAAGCTTTCTAACTCTCTTTGCCTTTTCGGCACCAGGTCAAGAGCCTCTCATTTGGCTCTGCCATTAATTTGGCCAACAGGCGCCTGGCCTTAGCCAGGCGTCCTCTGCCAGCCGCGTTTGCCTGGCAATCAAAACGGTAACTACTAACTTTGTTTCATTCTAACATCTATCTTTGACATGTCAAGTATACTATCTACCATTGTTAATTAAATATTATACACCAAACCATGTATTCCTTGTTACATTCATACAACCCAGCATTTTCGCTATATTGGTAACCCTGACGTGATACGAACACGCAGCCGTTCATCGCTATAAGTGGTCACCCCGCCAAAAAAAGAAAAAAATAGCACATCTGGTTTTGTGAGTAACATTACGAATACACAGCAAATTTAGCGACAAACTATGAAAATACTCAAGGACACGCACACACGCACATGTGGAATTCGCACAGACAGACTTTTTCTCTCACGCATCAATTAACTGTCGCATTTCACCAATATATATATATGTTTCTCGTTTCTTACAACGAACACTTTCAAAACAAAAAAAAACAAAAAAACATTTCACGATATATATATATGTTTCTCGTTTCTTACAACGAACTCTTTCAAAACACACAAAAAAAAAAAAGAAATTTGATATTCTTTAAAAAACATTTCAACAGGAACATTTATTTTCGATGAACCATTGCCTTTTTGTTCATCGTTTTCTTCATCGTTCAAGTTTTTTGTTTTTTTTCCAAAGTTCACACCAATAATTATGCTGAGTGAAGCCTTTCTTTTTCATCATTGTCACTTTCAAAATTGCACTATCATTTTCTCGCGCGTTAGAAATATTATTTTTTTCAACCTTGTATTGGCACGTGTAGGCAGCACAAATTCTCGATTCACAGAGATGTCTCTACACACAGACATAGCCGCACGCCAGAGATAACATTTCTCGCCAAGGATTCTTCAGCCTTAAGCTATATTCTTCTATTTGCCGGTTTATAAATTTACAATGTAAATTTACCGTTGATAACCGCGCATTTATTAAGAATGCTTATTTCTCTGGTCGCTGGCCTCTTGACCCTTCCAGGTCAACGCATTCTCAACATCGACCATCAACTTCGGCTGCTATTTCTAGCACTTTGCGCAACTCATTTTTTCTATAAAAAAAAATAAAAAAATAAAAATTCTTTTTTTTTTACTGTGAATTTAAACACCGAATACGCTCACTCAGCGAGACAACAGCAGCAGCAGCAATACATCAACACAGCTTCACCAACAACCAGCAGAACGCCAGAGAATTTATTTTTGCAGCACTCTCCCTGTGAGAAAATCCATTCGGAGGTTGGAAATTTCACGATATACCACAGAACAGAGACCACCTGCATTCATTCTCTGGAACACACTTTCTTTCCTGCTGTCATGTGATTGCACACCTGTGAACTATATTTTGTACATTTGAACTTTGAGCTCTTCTATTACTTTTACTTTATTACATTGTATCTTTGGGTGATGGATAGATGGATGTCCAGTCGTTCTCTGGCCAAGAGCGGTTGACTACCTTGATATCTATCATTGATTTTTCCAAACATTCTTTTGTCGTAATTTTCATGCCTGTTACAACATTCTCGCCAACTTGCCACATATTTTCATTTCGATTTTTATACACTAAAATTCTGGCGGGAGGTTATGTAGCGGTTGTCTCCCTTGTTTTGATTGGGATCTAGACGGGAGGTAGAACCCTTTCTGCAACTTCCGGTCAGAGCCCTATAAAACTAACAACTTTAAGCTTTCTAACTCTCTTTGCCTTTTCGGCACCAGGTCAAGAGCCTCTCATTTGGCTCTGCCATTAATTTGGCCAACAGGCGCCTGGCCTTAGCCAGGCGTCCTCTGCCAGCCGCGTTTGCCTGGCAATCAAAACGGTAACTACTAACTTTGTTTCATTCTAACATCTATCTTTGACATGTCAAGTATACTATTTACCATTGTTAATTAAATATTATACACCAAACCATGTATTCCTTGTTACATTCATACAACCCAGTAATTTCGCTATAAACCTAAATAAATAAATGAATATATATATATATATATATATATATATATATATATATATATATATATATATCCTCTTGACTGAGTCCCGATACAGGCAAACAACAATTCACAAGATGTGTTTCAACTGAATATCCAAGCAGTCATTCCAGTTAGTTATAAAAAAAAAGTCTATGTTAGTAGCATGACATAGTCGTTCATTATATCAGTTGATCCAGCTTGTTATTATGTTGTTTCTCCCTATTTTTTCTTGTTGTCCTGCTTCTTTTGGTTTTCAGTATCCATGCTTGCATCATGGATTAGCTTCAGTCATCAATATAATGCCTTCAGCAGCGAAGAATGCTGCTTTTTATCAAAATATCCTTGATTTTGTCCTTATATCTCAAGAGAGAGTATCCTACAAGTCAAACACCATCCTCAAGCTCACCAAAAGAAGTTTCTTTACAGGTCTACAATCATCCATCTTGCAAACTGATTACTGTAGCTCTATTGAACATTATCACATGGAGCTGTTGTATTTCTGTATTTAACCCTTTAGCATTTAAACCAGCTGTATCTGACCAGAATTCTCCCAGCTCTCACTGTTCAAACCAGCCATAACTGGCCACTCATACTGATGTTAAGGTATTGTTCTCAAAATAAATAATATCAAAATCTCATAGATTCAATATCAATGCAATAATCACATGAGGTAAAGTGTTTACTGTGAAAATAATTGTTTCTACTTTAGGCACAAGGCTAGCAATTACCCAGTGCATTACTGGTACTTTATTTTATCGACCCCGTAAGGATGAAAGGCAAAGTCAACCTCAGCGGGATTTGAACTCAGATCGTAAAGGGACGTAACTATGCTGGAAAGCATGGCGTCCAACCCTCTACCGATACTGCCAATTGTGAAAATAATGTAAATGCTAAAGGGTTAAATGTGATATGTGCTTGCAACATTTCAAAAGTATTTGTATCTGCATCAACAGATTGGTTACATACCTTAGTTTCAGATCCTGTAAAACAGTGAAAGCTGGAATTGTTGGCTTAAACTTTTAATCTGTGCTAATCATAAATATACATAAGTAACTGCCGTACTAAGAGTGAGAAATGAAATTTCGTTTCATTCTATTCCATTTATATATAAATAGATATGCATATATGTGTGTGTATGTGGTGTGTATGTGATGTGTATGTGTGTGTGTGTGTGTGTGTGTGTGTGTGTGTGTGTGTGTGTGTGTGTGTGTGTGCCTCTGTCTGCGTGTGTATATGTGATGTGCATGTGTGTGTGTGCCTGTGTGTGTGTGTGTGTGTGTATATGTGATGTGTATGTGTGTGTGCCTCTGTGTGTGTATATGTGATGTGTATGTGTGTGTGCCTCTGTCTGTGTATATGTGATGTGTATGTGTGTGTGCCTCTGTGTGCGTGTGTATATGTGATGTGCATGTGTGTGTGCCTCTGTCTGTGTGTGTATATGTGATGTGTGTGTGTGTATATGTGATGTGTATGTGTGTGTGTGTGTATGTGATCGAATTACTAGATGAGGGGAAAGTGGTAGAGAAATAAAACCAGAAACTACTTGAAAAAGAAATGGACCCTGCAACAGTTATCGTTCTATAGAGGAATATCAATTAAGAGACATACAACGTCATTGTTGATTGTGCCGGTGTATGTGTGTGTGCCTATGTATGTATATGTGCCTGTGTGTGTGTATGTGATGTGTATGTGTGTGTGTGCCTGTGTGTGTGTGTGTAATAACTGTAACCCTATTGAACATTATCACATGGAGCCGTTATGTCTTTCTATATTTAAATGTGATACATGCTTGCAACATTTCAAAAATATTTATGTCTACATCCACAGATTGATATATATCTGTTTCAGAAGATCCTGTAAAAGAGTGAAAGCTGAAATTTGTTTGCTTAAACATTTAATCTGTGCTAATAATAAATATAACTCTCTCTCTCTCTCTCTCTCTCTCTCTCTCTCTCTCTCTCTCTCTCACTCTCTCTCTCTCTCTCTCTCTCTCTCTCTCTCTCTCTCTCTCTCTCTCTCTCTCTATCTATCTATCTATCTATCTCTATCACCTTGATAGAACGCATAGACAGAGCCCCGGTTACTGGAAGCTCAACTTGTCCTTGCCGGCAAGTAGAGCCTACAGGAATCGCATTAGTACGTTAGTTAAGGAACGGTTGACTGGAGCGATCGTCAACAGCAGGTGGTGGGTATCTCTAAAGAGAGAGATTAGAGTAGTCTCGATTGAATTTAGTAAGGTTCTAGCTGCGGATAGGAATAGGAAGGAAAGGGAGCTAATAGATAGAGTAGAAGAGGCAATTAGAAGCGGCGACGTGGCCAGAGTGCTAGCGTCGAGAACGGCTTTGAGCCAGTTTTTCGACGCGAAGCACGAAGGCTGCGTTGTCCGAAGTAAAATACGTGCTCTAGGGAACGAGGGGACCAAAGCTGTTAGCTGGGCCCGCGTGACAGAGGCCAACAGTGGAACTAAATCCACCATCCGGTCTTTGCGAGACCTGGATGGTCGGGCGATTCTTGAGCCTAAGCAGATGTGTGAGGCCTTTCAAAGGCACTTTGCCCGACTGTTCGGGAGGGGCGGGGAGCCGGTTGGGAACGTGGACTTCGGTCCATACCTCGACGGCCTGCCGCGCCTCTCGGACAGGGAGGCGAAGTCCTGCGAGGAGCCGATTTCGGCCGCTGAGATAGAGGACGTGCTGAGCCAATGCGGCACACGCAAATCCCCGGGTCTCGATGGTCTTCCTTACGAATTATATCTAGCTATGCCGGACTTGTTCCCCGATCTCCTCGAGGCGGTCTACTGCAACTGGCAACAGAACGGGAGAATTCCCTGTACTGTGACCAAGGGCGTAGTCACGCTAGTGAGGAAGGACGAGAACAAGGGGGACGAAATAAGTAACTTCAGGCCCATAACTCTGCTAAATACAGAGTTACAGATTTTGGCCAAGGTGCTAGCAAAGAGGTTGGCGCTTGTCGTGGGCAACCTGGTGGGAGATGCGCAGACATGCGCTATCCCGTCCAGGTCCATCCATGACAACCTCCACCTCATGCGATACATCATAGAGAGGGTTGGGAACGAACCCGGCTTTGGTGGGGCTCTGATCAACTTGGATCAATCTAAGGCGTTCGATAGGGTCGACCATGGTTACCTGGATGCGGTGCTAGCGGCGGCAGGCTTCGGACCCGTTTTCAGGGGCTGGATCACTGCTATGCACAGCAGCCGCATCTGCTCTAGGGTCAAGGTGAACGGCTACCTCTCGGAGCCGTTCAAAATCGCGCGGTCCATCCGACAAGGGTGCCCTCTCTCCTCCCTTCTGTATGTGTTGACTCTCGAGCCACTACTGCGGAAGTTGGAGTTGTTGCAGGGCATCCCTTTGGAACCGGGATTGCGGAAAGCGGTGTCAGCCTACGCCGATGACGTGACAGTAATGGTGTCGACGGCCTCCGAAATCGAGGCGGTCGGCACCTTACTGGAGGAGTACGAAAAGTTCACAGGGGCTAAGCTGAACCGGGACAAGTCGATCGGTTTGCAACTCGGCACGTGGAGGGGCAGACCGATGCCCTCCGATGGCGTCGTCGGACGCTGGACGGAGGGCTCGGTGAAGTTGCTCGGGGTCTGGTTCGGACCGGACCTCCAGATTGAGAAAAACTGGGCGGAGGTTACGAACAGGGTGTTTGCACTGACCCAGAAGTGGGCCAGTTGCAAACTATCCCTGAAAGGTCGGGCGGAGGTGGCGAACACTTATATAGCGTCCGTCATCTACTACCGCCTGACCGTAGTGCCCTGCCCAAGGGAAACCCTCACCAAGATGGAGCGCGCGCTCTTCCAATTCCTTTGGAAGAGGCGGGCTCCTATGGTGAGGAGATCCATCTGCTGTCAACACCCTTCGAAAGGAGGGCTGGGGATGCCGTGGCTAGTGATGCGTAAACACGCATTAAGGCTACGGCACCTCTACGTATTCCTCACCGGACAACCGGTGTGGGCCTCGTTTGTGAGACGAACCTTTCCCAGACTCGTCTCACTCACCGAGCTGCAATCCTGGGTCAAGCAAAGACCGAGAAAACTGGGCGCCTGGCACACTGAGTGTGCCCAGGCGCTCACCGCCCTCTGGCAGGCGGATCCGGTTATCAGTGGAGACTCCACCGCAACATTCTATAGAGAGCTGGTACGCAGCAAGTTCCGACGACGCCCTCGGAGAAGCCCTAGACATGGAGGAAGACGAACTGGCCAGCCTGTTCGGTAGGACATTCAGCCCGGGACCTATGGACAACTTCCAGAAGTCCCTGGCCTGGCAGTGCTACCGAGGGGCTTTACCCGTTCGAGAAAGGCTCTACAGACACGGGCGCCCGGGTAGGGACCCCGCCAAAAAGATCTGTCCCAGATGCGTGTGCGACGAGGAAACCGTTGCACACGCATTGGTACACTGCTCGGGCGTAGCCGATCTGTGGGGCTATGTCGAACAACTGCTGTCAAGGGTGGGACCGATCCGGTTGACCACCGAGTCTATTGTAATGATCAAGCCGCCTCCCCCCTTCAAAGATGAAGCAGAGGCGGTGTTTCTGTGCGTAATAGCCATGGCGAAAGAGGTTGTATGGTGGACGCGTCTGAAAGGACTGAGGTCAGGCACCTTTCTCTCTGGCCAACAACTGGTCCGTTTCTTCCGATATCATTTCGGAAGAAGGATCAGGATGGAGAGAGAGGTGTTGCACCCCAGTCGTTTTTATGAAAGGTGGGTGAAAGTGGCGAGAATGGCCCGTGTGAATGGGCCTTCTCTTTACATAAGCCTGTAGGTGGAAAAGAGGAAGGAACGAGGGAGCACCCCCTCTCTGTGCTCCTGAGGAAAAGGGTTGCACACTTTTTTCGGGGGTGTGTGCGACCCCCCAAGGCGCCTCCTCTCTATTGAGGATTTTGTTATAAATTTTATTTTTTGTTATATCTTATTTTATTTTTATATTTTGTTATTGCCTCCTCCTTATTGAGGACGCCTTTTTGTGTAAACTCCCCCCTTTGTACTTGTCCCACTTTTGATGCCCTAGTGGCAAATAAAAGAAACATATCTATCTCTATCTCTCGCTCTCTTTACTGGGCATTCTTTCTGTTTCTCCATTGTGATCCTGTCTCTAGTTGTACTCTTGAAGAAAGGCTTAAGCACGACACGTCAAACTTTTTTTCCTCTTTCCAATATAAAGCGTGAAACTAATAAGACTTTTTGTACCTCTGTTTGTTGTCTCCTTGAACTATATATATATATTGTGTGTGTGTGTGTGTGTGTGTGTGTGTGTGTGTGTGTGTGTGTGCGTATATATATACAGGGTGTAAACGATATTTGTTCGCAATTTTCAACTGCTAATTTTATGCAAATTTTTTTTTACTTCCGTTGTCACTCTTGTCTTCATAAAAACAGTGACTATATTTCCATTATTTATTTTCAGAATAATTGATTATGAATAATTTTGAACCTTCAAATTTGTGGAAGAGACACGGAGTTCTTCTTGGAATCCGCGTCGGGAGGACAAATAAGAAATTTTCAGACTTTCTCAGCGTCAGCAGGAGAATGGTGGAAAAGGTCAGAAAGGAACTGAAAGATTCAGGGTTCGACTACGAAGCAACATCAGAGAGGAAAACACATGATCGACGATCTGACGCCTTCAGAACGCCCAAGTTCGTCGCTGAAGTTCAGGATATCATCAACAATGAACCTAGCAAGTCGATGCGTGCCATTACAAGGGAGAAAGGCGTGGATGAAAAGCTCATTAGGCTGGTGGTACATGAAGATATTCGCTACGTTTCATACAAGATGAGGAAAGGACAATTTCTGTCAAAGGCGATGCAAGAAAAGCGACTGAAGCACGCAAAGAAGCTGATCAACAAGTTGAAACACCCACTGGAGCCAGACATGCTGTGGTTTTTCTCCGACGAGAAAAACTTCTGCCAAGACCAAAAGATCAACTCCCAGAACAACAGGTGGCTCGCTGTCTCATCCGAAGACGTGCCCAGAGTCATGCAGACAAAGTTTCCAGCGACAATATTGGTCTTAGGTGTCGTCAGCAGTCAAGGTGACGTCATGCCACCTCACTTCTTCACCTGAGGGCCTCAAGCTGAACACCGATGGCTACATCCGCGTTCTGAGCGAGGTAGTAAAGCCCTGGATCGACCAGGTAGCTGCAGGTAGGCCGTACGTGTGGCAACAAGACTCAGCGCCCTGCCATACCAGCCGAAAGACCCAAGCCTGACTGTCAGAGAACTTCGTCGACCACACGTTACCTGACATCTGGCCTCCCAGCTCACCTGACTGCAACCCCTTCGACTTCTTTGTGTGGGGCGCAGTGGAACGAGACACAACAGACCTAGTTGCAATACTAAAGACGATCTGAAGGCCAGGATCACAAGTGCCTTTAGGGGCCTAAGTCGGGGGACAGTGACAAATGCCTGTAGCCGGTTCCGAGGCCGCCTTGAGGCCGTCATCAAAGCCAATGGCGGGTTTATCGAGTGAGATCGAAAGAACAAGTCATGAAGACAAACTGACCCAAGTTTGATAAATATATCTTAAAAAATAAAACTACTTTGTTATATTTTCCTAGACAGTAATCTTGCAAACAAATATCGTCCGCACCCTGTATATGTATATATATATATATATATATATATATATATATATATATATAAGATAATAACATTAATAAAGATGCTGATGTTACATAAATCGCTTATTCATTATAATTATTTCAACGGTTCTCCCATGCATCTGAGTATACCGTTCTGATAACAACAACAAATGCATGAATTTCATCTTGATTGCATGGGAGAGCCGTTGAAATAATTACAATGAATAAACGATTTATGTAACATCAGCATCTTTATTAATGTTATTATTTTACTGAATCTCCATCGTAACTACAAACTCCTGTTTTTACCAAAACAATCTCTTCAGAACATATATATATATATATGATTATTTAATTTATTAATTCTTCATTGAGCCACATCGTGAATGGTTGCCAAAACACATATATATCTATGACTTTGTTTAATTGGTGTATATGTAAATCTTTATATTTAATAATCTCCCATAAGGTTGAGATGCAATTTGGGCAATATTGGGCTGCACTTTAGCAACCAACCCACTCACCGTAAGCAACCAATCACACTCTTTCTGACTTGACCACTGCCACGTCACAATTCTTAGCCATTTTGAATTCGTGTTTGGCGGGGGCCACTTCAGAAAATAATCTGTCCTAGTGAGTTTGTCTCCTGACGAGTTCGAAGCTCGAGATTTATCCTTAATAGGATATCTCAAAATGAGAACGAAATCCAAGGGTAGGGACATATCCTGGTATGTATATAAGCATTTATAACTTTAATTTTATACCTAATTGTGTATGGTTGACCGTATATTTAATTAATTTCCACGTGCTGTTGAAATGTTGGGTAAATATTCTTTAGCGGTTGGCCGCGAAGAGGCTGCTATTGTTTAATTATTTACTGTTTCTTCATAGGTGCCTTTTAATCTTATAGCCTGGTCTAATTGATTTGTTGGTCTAAATGATGTATATATATTATCAAATGATTCTATGGACATACTTTATAGTGTATATAT
The DNA here is from genome assembly GCA_964016885.1 of Eledone cirrhosa. Taxonomy (NCBI): domain Eukaryota; kingdom Metazoa; phylum Mollusca; class Cephalopoda; order Octopoda; family Eledonidae; genus Eledone; species Eledone cirrhosa. The sequence goes on from OZ024741.1 coordinate 157,604,376, forward strand.
ATATATATATATATATATATATATATATATATATATATATATATATATATATATATATATATATATATATATATATACGATTAATTAAAGTTTAACTAGTCTCTAATACTTAAACATCTCAATGAAAAGAATCTCTCAGAGGAACAATATTATATATTAAAATTAAGTGAGAAAAATCTCTATTTATGAGAGTACAAACAAGATAGACAAGTCTGGTACAACTTGACAAATTAAGGTGCAGTTTAATATTAACTAAAGATTAATTTATCAAGTTTTACTAGACGGTCTTTTGGCTGCTATTTCTAGTGACATTATAAGCCAGTCACATAGTCCTAATATGCTAGTTGATTTTGATAATGAAACACTACGCATGTTTTTATTTTAGTATGCTGCCTCAGCAAATGGAACAGTATGTATGTAGAATTAAAACTCCCCTGAAGAGTATGGTGGATTCTGCAATTACTGGTGGATACAATAAGATTTATATATCAGTGAGTTTAGATAGAATATTTTTTGTCTATCTTGTTTGTACTCCCATAAATAGAGTTTTTTCTCTCTTAATTTTAATATATGATATATATATATATTGTTATACTTTGGGAGGGTCATGCTGCCAATAAAAACACACACACCTGTTTGTTTTTACTTCAATTTATTATAAATCTCTGGTTGGTTGGTTGATTCAATAACAGGCTGGTTGTTTATATATTGTCAAAACTCTTTCATCACACACTCTGTGACCTCCTCAGTGACTAGGTTTTTATTTTGTCTCTCTCCTTTGTTCTGTCCTACACCATCTTCTATATATGTATATATAGAATATGTGAGTCCCGGATTAAATCAGGGGTACCCACAGTAAGTAAGGTGTGCAATACATTAGTGAAGTATATACAACATTTAATATTGAAATGGCTTCTACAGTACTAGAACTGTTTCTGGATAAAGAAGTGCCAAGAAATACCAGTAGAAGGAAGACGCAGTAGAAGAAGGCCACGAAAAACATGGGCGGAGGTGGTGAGAGCTGAAGCTCACGGAGGAGATGACGAAGGACCGTGACAAGTGGAGAGATGCAGTGCTGAATAGGACCCGTCCCACCCTTGCAGGCAGGGAAAAGTGGGCGTAAAAATGATGATGATGATGATATATATATAACTGACAGTAATGGCTTATATATCATATTTTGGCAATATTTAATAACATGCTAAGCTATAAAGTATTACATTTACAGCCTTGCTCTTCAATTCTTTAGTTTGGTCTATATATATATATGCATGCATATATGTGAGTGTGCATGAATGCTGTGCTCCAGCCTGGCTTTAACTGCAATGAATAGACCAAACTAAAAGATTGAAGAGAAAGGCTGTTAATTTAATACTTTATAGCTTAATATGCTATTAAATATTGCCAAAATATGATATATAAGCCATTAGTCAGTAAGCCAAGTTATTGAAATATATGAAGGGCTTGATAACACTCAGAGTAGTAATATACCAAGTTGTATTAGTTAAACTATTACAGTACAGCTATGTCATGAGGATGTATTTATTGCACTCTCGATTTCTTTCTCATCTCTCTCTCTCTCTCTCTCTCTATATATATATATATATATATATATATATATATATATATATATATGTAGATAAATCTACCAAGAGTTTACGGTAGTGTCCAATCCGTATGAAGAACTCAATGTAATCCGGATATCATGGAAAGAAGAGATGCAATGAAAAATCACTTTCGGTGAAAGATAAACGGAATACAGAGTCAAGATAAAATATTAAAAAAATAATGAATAAAACAATGAAACAGTTCCTTATATTAAACAAAAACAGTTCATTATTTAACGATCGTTTCTGGGATATATATGTGTTAGAATTGGCATGTATATTTAACAGATCTATGTACAAAATTATACAAAATTATACAAACTATCAAAATTAAATATACATACCAACTCATATATATGCCGTCTTCAGAAATAATTATTTCTGAAGACGGCATATATATGAGTTGGTATGTATATTTAATTTTGATAGTTTGTATAATTTTGTATAATTTTGTACATAGATCTGTTAAATATACATGCCAATTCTAACACATATATATCCCAGAAACGATCGTTAAATAATGAACTTTTTTTGTTTAATATAAGGAACTGTTTCATTGTTTTATTCATTATTTTTTTAATATTTTATATATATATATATATATATATATATATATATATATATATATATATATATATATATATATATATATATATATAGACTTAGCTTCTACCTTCAATATATATACCTTCAATATATATAGACTTAGCTTCTACCTTCAATGAGTTAGGACTTAGGATAACAGTAGCTACCAACCACTCTAGCGTAGATTTCTTAGACATTAATTTAGACCTTCGCACCCACACCTATAGACCCTTCCATAAGCTTAACGAAAAACTCAATTACATTCACAAGGACTCATGCCACCCTCCCACTGTTTTTAGAAACTTCGTAAATAATACCAGTACTAGAATCTCAAACCTCTCCTCTAATAAGGCTATCTTTGACAGAGCGGCACCCTACTATAACACGGCGTTAGCTAACAGCGGCTTCTCACAACCTATCACTTACTCTCCCATTAACAACAACAGCAATAAGAAAAGAAAGTGTAACAATAGACAAACTATCTGGTTCTCTCCTCCTTTCTCACTCAACGTTAAAACCAATGTAGGCAAAACATTTCTAGCCCTCTTAGATAGACATTTTCCCATAGGTCATAAATACCACTCCATCTTTAACAGGCTCAAAGTAAAACTAGGATACTCCTGTGCTAAGAACATGACGGCCCACATCACCAATAGCCCTAAGAGCAACACCCCACCAGGGTGCTCTTGCTGAAAGCCCGAACCTTGTCCCCTTCAACAGCAATGCAACACACCCGCTGTAGTTTATGAAGCTGTGGTCACTTCCAACCGACCAAATCAACCACAGGAGGTCAAATCGTATGTGGGTATGGCGGAGGGCCGATTTAAGGAACGCTTCCTGAACCACCAGTCGACCTTTAGGTACCCGGACAAACGTTCATCCACGAAACTCGCGAGCCACGTATGGTACCTCAAGGACTCAAGTATAGACTACTCCATTCAATGGAAAGCCATCACTAAGTTCAAGCCATACTCAAGGGGCAATCCGTCGTGTGGACTATGTATTGATGAACGAATAAATATTCTAAAGACATTACGCAATAGCGATTGCCTAAACTCAAGAAATGAATTCTTCACACGTTGTCCAGACGTCTCGAAACACCTCTTACATAACTACAAAGCTCCGGATTGAATTACAACAACATCCTAATTTTCTTATCAACTAGAAACTTTCGGACTTTCGCAGTTATCTCCCTTACACTTCTCGCACGCAATTTAGTATTGCCTGGGTGAAATGACCGATTCTGCGCATGCGCGTTCGTACGGGTGTCCTTCCCGTTCCGTATAACCATGTCCATTACGAGCTGAGGATCCGCTAAGGTGAAACAATTGTTCTCGGTATGGTGAACGAACTGTTGTGTAACCACTTCTATATATATATATATATATAAGCAAGATGTATGGTAGGTCGTATGTGAATCGCGATGATCACGCCTGACCTACCAAATATGCGACGGTAGCTAGTTAAGCTCTATGCGTATAAGCAGAGCAGAAATATTAATGAAAAAGAACAAAGGAACTATTATGACATTATAACAAGTTTATTGCCGACAGCCGTTTCGTCCGACCATATGGTGGGACTTTTCAAGGCATATAACAGGTGATTGTAAGTTCATTATTTACATCAACGTTTCACTCAAGATTAGCAGTTTGAAATTGTGGTATACATCAACAGCTCCGCTTGTATATTTGGGGTCTATATTCTAAGGGGGCTCTTTATATTAGTTGTCGGAGTTGTAAAAGGGATGGGTTATAGGGAGTTAAGAGAATTTGAAAAGGGCCTAAGAGTCAGGGATTGAAGCTACCTGGTCGATCCAGGGCTTTACTACCTCACTCAGAACGCGGATGTAGCCATCGGTGTTCAGCTTGAGGCCCTCAGGGAAGAAGTGAGGTGGCAACTTTGTCTGCATGACTCTGGGCACGTCTTTGGATGAGACAGCGAACCACCTGTTGTTCTGGGAGTGGATCTTCTGGTCTTATTTGCCCTCCCGGCGGGGATTTCAAGAAGAACTCTGTGTCTCTTTCACATATTTGGAGGTCAAAATTATTCATAATAATTATTCTGAAAATAAATAATGGAAATATAGTCACTGTTTTTCTGAAGACAAGAGTGACAACGAAAGTAAAAAAAAATTGCATAAAATCAGCAGTTGAAAATTGCGAACAAATATCGTCCGCACCCTGTATATATGTGTGCATGTATGTGTATATATATACATACGACTGTACGTCTGTATACATATATGTATGTACGTATACATACTTATATTTAAGTATCAGCCGTACTAAGAGTGAGAAATGAAATTTCATTTCATTCTTTTCCATTTATCGTTTTCGGTACGCCCGGCCGACTAACTCACTCGATATGCAAATTAGGCTGCACAGCCGTTGATATGCATAAACCCATACGTACATATATATGTGTGTGTATATATATATACATACTACTGTATGTCTGTATACATATATGTGTGTACGTATACATACTTATATTTAAGTATCAGCCTTACTAAGAGTGAGCAATGAAATTTCATCTCATTCTTTTCTATATATATATATATATCATCATCATCATCATCATATTCATTACCTTTTTATGCATGCCTGTTTTCCATGTTTGCATGGGTTGTACAGATCCTTTTCAGCACATGATTCTTCTACTCAGCATAGTCCTTCATCATCTCCTCTGTGTGCTTCAACACTTCAAAATCAGTACACACCACCTCTTCCCAGGTCTTCCCTGGTCGTTCTTTGCTGCAGCTTCTTTCCATTGGGATTTCTAATCTCTTCTCCCAGTAATCATTATCCATGTGCATCACATGTCCATACCAGCACAGTCTTCTCTCTTACAACTGATTCCTCTTATACCCAGGTTTTCTCTCAGCTCATCCATACTTGACATTCACATATTGCACATTCATCAGAACATGCTTGTTTCATTTCTCTCCAGCCTTTGCATATGCCCTGCATTCACTATACATGTCTCACAACCATGCAGCATCACACATCGTATACAGGTATCATTTATAGGGAGAAGCCTATTTTGTCAAGAGAGTTGGTAGCCCTCTCAGCTTTTTTTACCTAACAGGATAGAATCTTCAATTGTAAACATAAATCCCTAAAATATTTCTCTAAATGTCTTCTACACTAACTTAAGATTTTATCTCATAATTCTACATCAATTCTCATAAGAATGGCATCTCTTTTGACCAGCAGATTTTATGACAATGAAGACTGGCACCAATCATCATATTTTAATCCTTTCATCTTTCAAATTCATCATTTTTTCCTCTACTATCTTAGCCTATAAATCTTATAATTAGGCTATGTGTTGATTTCATGTCTAGCTTCATTTCATGACAACAGCCTCCCCCCCCCCCCCCACGTTTCCTAAAATGGTCTTCTTTGAACTATATAAAAAATTTCTTTCGACCAATGACATTTCTAACCGAGGCAACTTCATTGATGCTAGCAGCCCATTGGCTGTTATTCACCTAACTTCCTCCCCCTTCTCTTTGTACACAAATATACCTAAAATATATTTGTAATTATATATTATCTTCAATTATTTCATTTATCTCTGACGAGATTTCCAGATATAATTGTTTCTACTTTAGGCACAAGGCCAGCAATTACCCAGAGTGCATTACTGGTACTTTATTTTATCGACCCCGTAAGGATGAAAGGCAAAGTCAACCTCGGCGGGATTTGAACTCAGATCGTAAAGGGACTGGAAAGCATGGCGTCCAACCCTCTACCGATACTGCCAATTCCAGATATAATGCAGGTGAAAAAATACCCTTTGGAAGGTGTCTGAGGATTCTGCCCTCACAACCCTCTAAGGAATGAGTGGGAGAAGAAGAAAAATATCACACAATGATGAGGATGATGATGATGGATGAGGAGGAGGTGGAATAGGAGGAGGGGGGTGGGGTTGCTACTGATGATGTTGTTGGTGATGATGATGATAATGTTGCTACTAAGGATAATGATTATAATAATTGTTTCTACTTTAGGCACAAGGCCAGAAATTACCCAGTACATTACTGGTACTTTATTTTATCGACCCCGTAAGGATGAAAGGCAAAGTCAACCTCGGCGGGATTTGAACTCAGATCGTAAAGGGACGTAACTATGCTAGAAAGCATGGCGTCCAACCCTCTACCGATATTGCCAATTCACCGTGATTATAATAATTGTTTCTACTATTGGCACAAGGCCAGAAATTACCCAGTACATTACTGGTACTTTATTTTATCGACCCCGTAAGGATGAAAGGCAAAGTTAACCTCGGCGGGATTTGAACTCAGAATGGCAAGGGCCGTAACTCTATGCGTCAAAGCATGGCGTCCGACCCTCTACCGATGAGGAGGACCATCATTATAAATCTGATGATGGTTACTGATGATAATGATGATAATAATTGTTTCTACTTTCGGCACAAGGCCAGCAATTACCCCACCAGTGCATTACTGGTACTTTATTTTATCGACTCCCGTAAGGAATGAAAGGCAAAGTTAACCTCAGCGGAGTTTACACTCAGAACGGCAAGGGCGGTAACTCTATACTGCAAAGTATGGTGTCTGACCCTCTACCGATACTGCCAATCCACCGCCACTATGACACGGAGAATAAAGATGATGACAGAGATGACAATTGTGATAATGTTGATGATCATGATGACAGTGGGTGTGATGGGGCTGATGGTGGTGGGGCAGTGCGAGGGGGGAGGGGTCTAGTCATTAACCTTCTGTGCCATCTCATGTAATTTGGACATAAATATTATAGATTGTAATGGTGATAATCATGATGATGATCATCATCATCATCATCATCATCATCATGGTTATTATAGGGATGATGGTGGTGATGTGGTGATAAGGGGTGGGTTGGGGGTGTTGATGTGGTGGGGATGTTGCTGGTGGGGGTGTTGATAGTGGTGGAGGTGGTGATGGATGTGGTAATAGAGGTGGTGATAGTGGTGGTGATTGTCATAGTGACGGTGGTGATATGGTGGGGTAGGAGTGAGGGGTGGGTGGGTAGTGGTGGAGGTGGTGATGGATGTGGTGATAGTGGTGGTGATTGTCATAGTGACGGTGGTGATATGGTGGGGTAGGAGTGAGGGGTGGGTGGGTAGTGGTGGAGGTGGTGATGGATGTGGTGATAGTGGTGGTGATTGTCATAGTGACGGAGGTGATATGGTGGGGTAGGAGTGAGGGGTGGGTGGGTAGTGGTGGAGGTGGTGATGGATGTGGTGATAGTGGTGGTGATTGTCATAGTGACGGTGGTGATATGGTGGGGTAGGAGTGAGGGGTGGGTGGGTAGTGGTGGAGGTGGTGATGGATGTGGTGATAGTGGTGGTGATTGTCATAGTGACGGTGGTGATGTGGTGGGGTAGGAGTGTCTGTGTGTGGGGGGGGGGGGGGGGTAATGGTTGAAGTGTTGGTGGTGGGGGTGTTGATAGTAATGATGTTGATAGCAGTGGAGGTGGTGATAGAGGTGGTGATTGTGACCACTAGGCTACAAGCCTTCACAATGGAGGTTGTGATGGTGGAGGCAATGATGTATCATAATTGATGGTGGAGGTGATAATTGTTTCTACTTTAGGCACAAGGCCAGCAATTACCCAGTACATTACTGGTACTTTATTTTATCGACCCCGTAAGGATGAAAGGCAAAGTTAACCTCAGCAGGATTTGAACTCAGACAGTAAAGGGACGTAACTCTATGCTGCAAAGCATGGCGTCCGACCCTCTACCGATACTGCCAATCCGTGATAATGTAGGTGATGTTGGTGTGATGATGATGCAGTGATAGTGGTAATGGTGGTGATGGTGGGGGTAATGATAGCAGTGATGTTAGTGATGGTGGTGATGGTGATGTAGGGGATGGTGGAGGTGATGATGTTGGTGATGATGATGATGGTGGTGGTGGTGATGGTGATGTAGGGGATGGTGGAAGTGATGATGTTGGTGATGATGATGATGATGATGATGACGATGGTGGTGATGGTGGGGGTAATGATAGCAGTGATGTTGGTGATGGTGGTGATGGTGGTGTAGGGGATGGTGGAGGTGACGATAGCAATGATGTTGGTGATGGTGGTGATGGTAGCGTTGGTGATGATGGTGATGTAGGGGATGGTAGTGAGGGTGATGTAGGTGGAGGCAGTAATGTAGATAAGGTTGGTGTACATCTAGAGAGCCATTATCCTTATTTGCCATTCCATGTAACATGGACATTAATCCCGGATGCCATTCTCTGTCATGCCGCCATAACAATTTTTGATTATAGATTATAGGTCTATATCAATCCAATTTAGTTTTAGGAATAATTAGCATTGTTGTCATGGTAACTGCTATTAGACATTACCATCTGTCTGTGACTAATTACAGATGGATGGGGATGAGATTTAACAGGAACAGCTGTTCTTTCAGACACCTATACATGTAATCTATATATGTACATATATATATATATGTTAATCAGTATACACTGAGGATGAAAAACTCAGAGCTGTATGGGAGCCTCCCAAAAATCAGCTCAAAAGTGACACAGAGGAGACTGAGGTTAGCTGGACATGCTCACCGACATCCAGAGTTGACACTGCACTCAGTGCTCCTGTGGGAGCCCCTACATGCACACACTGGAAGAGGTAGACCAAGGTTAACATATGGTTGATGCCCTAAGAACAGACACTTGTCTGTTGGAGACGCAGGACATGGCAGTGATAATGAGGGACAAAGACCGCTGGAGAGAACTCGTCCATGGATCTCAGGAATTTTACCCGCCCTAGATAGATATATGTAAAGTTGGATATCTAGCATATATCATCATCGTTTCATCATCATTGCTTTTACATTGCCTTTTCCATGCTGGCACAGGTTTAACAGGGCTTTGCGCTTTCTGACATCAATCCTTTTAGGCCCTAATCAGATATGCAAGGATACAATATACCTATCCTAAACTGGATACACACCATTATGGTGGATTAGCAGTATCGGTAGAGAGTCGGACGCCATGCTTTCTAGCATAGTTACGTCCCTTTACGATCTGAGTTCAAATCCCGCCGAGGTTGACTTTGCCTTTCATCCTTACAGTGTCGATAAAATAAAGTACCAGTAATGCACTGGGTAATTGCTGGCCTTGTGCCAAAAAGTAGAAACAATTATTTGGTCAGTAGTTCCTGTGTATGTGTAAGTATATATATATATATGCTTGTGTGTGTGTATGTGTCTATATATGTATATTTGCATGCATGAATGAATACACTAAGCTTTAGATTTAGTAGAATGTACAACCACTGATTCCAGCTATTTGCACTATCGTATATTTTGATTTCTATTAATTCCCAGGGAAATTGGTTGACCAAATGCTTTGCTTAATTGTTTTATATATATTTTTTTTAATTCGTTCTTTCTCATAGATTTCAGGTATTTTTTGAAAGCAAAGCATTGGCCTCTAAAATACTACAGTGGGCCCTGCAATGTTACCGCGGGGTACCTGGGGCCCACTTGCTATAGGGCAACCTGGCAACCTGGCCAGTCCGCCACTGCATACATACATATATTTTTATATGTATTTATATATGTATGTATATCTTTATAACATCATACTGAAGCAAATCAAAAAAGAAAAAGATCCCAAAACATTCAAATGCTTCTTGGACAATTTCCTCTTACAAATTCCAAATAAACTGCTTACATCTTGATATGTTTCTGCTAACAACAACTCTTTACTGAAGTGGGTCATGGCAGACCTGCCATGAAAAAAATGCTAAAAAATGGGGACAAATGAGGCAAAAGGGGGAAATTTTACAGAATGAAAGCTATACCCATTTTCCCAAAAATGGGAGATGGGGAGAAATGAGCCAAAATGGGAAAAAGTTGATGCGTCTGGTCTGGTTTTCAATGTAAGATTGAAATATATAACATGATTTAAAAGACTTCAACAGATGGTGCTATTAATTTGACCTTTGTCAATTCCAAAGAAAGCCTATCAAAGTTACCAAAGTTATGTATATATATATACTATATTTGACTAGCTCCTTTATGTTGATTGCAGGGCTAATTGTTACATAGAACATGTAGTAATAGGAAACTAATTCTTCCATGTAACATGTAGTAATAAAAGAGGCCAATTGTTACATGTAACATGTAGTAACATAGGAAACCAATTGTTACATGGACCATGTGGTGACATAGAAGGCAAGCTCCATAGTCATTGATCTCATGACACCGAATGAAGTTGTAGGAGACACTGTCTTGGGTTTGTTATATCCGGCAACACTCATCCCTTTCCACATTTGACCATAGATGATTTCTTCCAGGGAAGGTGAGAGAGAGTGAGGGGGTGGGGGGAGAATCGACCCCAGTACAGGACTGGTATTTTATTTATCAACCTTGACAGGATTCGAACTGAGGAAGCAGAGAGCCTGGACAAATGCCACAAAACAATTCTATCTGATGTGCTAATGACTCTGCCCATTCCCCACCTTTCTGGTAGCAAGTGAAACCAGATGGATTAGAGCACAATTAAAAACAAACCTAACAAAACCAAAGATTTAAAAAATTATCATTGCAGCAGCTGACAGTTTTATGTGGTAATAAAAGGTAAGGGTATAATGATACTTTATTGCAAATATATATATTGTTTCTTCTCAATACTAAGCTTGATGACGAAAATTAGAAATGGCTCGTAGCAGCAGATGGTAGATTGTGTGTATGTGAGTGTGTGTGTGTGTGTGTGAATGTTTGTGTGTATATGAGTGTGTGTGTGTATGTGTGTGTGTGCGCACGCATGTGTGTGTGTGTGTGTGTGTGCGTGTGTGTGTGTGTGTGTGTGTGTGTGTTGAACCTCCATCGATTCTGACAAGTATCCCAGCTGATAGGATCAATGGAATAGCATAGGCATTGAATTGAACATGCAAGTGGCTGAGCATTCCACAGACATGTGTTCTTTTAACATTGTACTCAGGGACATTTAGTTTGACAAAGTATTACAGATACAATCCATCTCGTATTATAGTGTGAGTAGGGCGGTGAATTATCGGTAGAGGGTTGGACATGCTTTCCAGCATAGTTACGTCCATTTACGATCTGAGTTCAAATCCCGTCGAGGTTAACTTTGCCTTTCATCCTTACGGGGTCGATAAAATAAAGTACCAGTAATGCACTGCGTAATTGCTGGCATTGTACCAAAAGTAGAAACAATTATAGTGTGAGAAGCTGAGTATTCCACAAACACATGTACTCTTAACGTAATTCTCAGGAAGATTCAGCAAGACAATGTGTATGGCCACACTGGCCCTTTGAATTATAGGTGTAACTCATTTTTTGCCAGCTCAAGGACATAATACGCTGTTCAGGCCAGGAATCAAGCTCTCAAATTTACGATCAGAAGCAGAACATGCTAAGCACTAAACCATGCACCTTCACAGATGATAAGTCATCATCTACTAATGTAATAGCCTTGTGTATTTGTCCGTCACACACTAGAGATGACTGAGGAAGGAAGGGATGATTATGTCGACTGAGGAAGGAAGGGATGATTACATCGACTGAGGAAGGAAGGGGTGATTATGTTGGCTGAGGAAGGAAGGGGTGATTACGTCGGCTGAGGAAGGAAGGGGTGATTATGTTGACTGAGGAAGGAAGGAATGATTACGTCAACTGAGGAAGGAAGGAGCATCTAATGCACACACATCTATGTGATGACTGAGGAAGTGGGGTGGACTATAGAAGTCCAGCATTCTAAGATTTGGTCACAGCTGTGTGTCGCTTTGTATCACTTGTGTGAGTGAGTGTGAAGTAACCAACAAACATCTCTTTTTTATATTATGTATAGCCATCATTTTTGACGGCACAGGGCCAGCTAGTATAATAGATAATAAACAATCATAGAACAAACAATAAGTCATCAGACAAGTAGATGGTCAACAATCATGGAGCAAGCAAAAAGTCATCATATGGTAGATAATAAATAATCATGGAGCCATAAGTCATCAGACAGTAGATGGCAAATAATCATGAGGCAAGCAATAAGTCATCAGACAGTTGATAATAAACAATCCTGGAGTAAGCAATAAGTCCTCATACAATAGTTGATGATTCAGCGAAAACCTCCTTGGTATCTGATATATCTGATGTCAATGTAAAATGCTTCAATGTTTATGTATTCTCTTATAACTACTCTGTTGTGGATTTAAGTACTGATGGTTTTTTTTTTCTATGTTTATATATCTGATGCCAATTTTACTTATATATACATGTGTGTGTGTATGTATGTGTATATATTATATATATATATAAAAACATATATATATATATACAGAGAGGGGGGAGATACATATATATGTGAGTGTGTGTATGTATGTCAGTATGCATGTGTGTGTATGTGTGTATATATATATATATGTATACATACACATGCACACATGTATATATATATATATATATATATATATATATATATATGTGTGTGTGTGTGTGTGTGTGTGTTTGTGTGTGTGTGTGTGTGTGAACACATGATTGATTGCAGGAGAAAAATTATCCAAAGCACATCAGTAGTTTTCAATTATCAACATTCACTTTATTTGTTCTTGTATATTATTTGCTATCGTGTGTCTGAAGCTATATGTATTCTTAATTAAAGCAAACTGAAAAAGACACTCTCTTTATTATTATCATCACCATCACCATTATTATTATTTCTCTTTCTTACTAACAAAGTTAGTGGACTATTACTTAGGTTTTATTATGTTTTAATAGCTCAGCCCAGTATCGTATATGTAAAAGAAACTATATTGGTTTCCTGGCAATAAGGTGAAGTGAAATAATTAAAGACTTCTTCTCATACCACCACCTAGAGTCAGTTCTACCTGGAAGGTCAGTTAGGTAGCCACCTAGGGTACAGACTTCAGGGAAGTGATGCAACGATGAAGTCCAGCTAAGCAGCCACCTCAGGTACAGACCTCAGAGAGGTGCATTACTGAAGTTTGACCCTATAGCATTTATATTACTCTATATTTACTATTATATTTTCACAGTAATAGCTTTACCTCATATAATTATCTCACATAATATCGAATCTACAAGATTTTGATATTATATATTTTGAGAACAATACCTTAACATAAGTATGAGTGGCCAGTAATGGCCGGTTTGAACAGAAAGAGGTGAGAGAATTCTGGCTGGATGTAGCTGGTTTAAATGCTAAAGGGTTAAAGGATCGCAGATTTATACAGGGTTAGTGCTAACATTAATGCCAACTAATTAGTCACCTTGGGTGCAGACCTTAGAAAGGTACATTACCAAACCTTAATGTATCACAGGTTTATACAGAGTTGGTGCCAACATTAAGGCCAACTAGGCAACCATCGTGGGTGCTGACCCTAGTGAGGTACATTACTGAACCTTAAAGGATCAGTTTTATACAAATTTGAAAAATTCAATTAAATATAAAATGATTACCTGTAATCAGTAAATAAATTACTAAATATCTTTGCCACTTGGCAATATTGTGGAAATATCCAAAGTGGTGGAGAAGGTTGTATGGTGTTATATGATTTGGCATAGATGTATGTGAACTGTGTAGTGGAAAATGTAAGCTTAATAATTGTCTTAGTGTGGTCAGAGCAGGAACTATCAAAATCTAAGTTTGTCAGCTTGCCAAGCTAAAGTTGAAAATATTCAATTTGGGAGAATGGGGCACATAAATGGGAGAAGGGCATGTGCATTGTAGGACTTGCCTAGGATGCCTAAATAGCCAGAGACACATTAGAGGACTTCCCTGGGGCATTAAATACTTAGGCACACATTTTAGGTCTTGACTAAGATGCTAAATAGCCAGGCACACATGGTAAAACTGGCCTAGAGCACTAAAAAGCCAGGCACACATTAGAGAATTCACCTTGGGCATTAAATACCAAGGCACACATTTAGGTCTAACCTAAGCTGCTAAATAGTCAGGCACAAATTGTAAAGTTGGCCCAAGGCACTAAACATTGTAAGGCTAGCCTAGGGTACTGAATAGCCAGGCACCAGTCAAGGTTCACTATTACAACTTCCATTTCCAAAGAATACCCAGTAGTTATGTTCTTTTATTCTCTTATTCTTTTATTTATTGATTTCAATAGAAACCATTCTAAAAAAAGGGGCCGAGAGGACTCTTTAGTTGTGTTAAGGGCATGACAACCTCACTAATGTTGGTGATCTACTCCCAGATGCCAAATAATGGTGGGGGATAAGCAGTGAGGTGGACATTTGCTTAACTTCTTATAAGCAGGGGTGGTGGAATTGGTAATTGTATAGTGTACTTTCGTAAATATGGGATTTCTTGTAATATTCTTTTTTTGTCATATGTAATGATTTTTAATGTAAAATAAAATTGATTAGATTGTCCAGCTGCTGTATCTATACGAATCACTTACAATAAAATTTTGCTGGAGATAGATTAGCAAAATTCAATAAGCGGGAGGGGGGAGGGCTGAATAATAGTGGGGAGGGGCTGGAATTTGAAAAATTAATAAGCAAGGATGAACGATTATTCAAGATCTGAAAGTATTTGATAAAGGCATTGTTTTATGATCATTGAGTAACAAACAACTTTCTTAGATTCACTATAATGTTGTTGTCTATCTGTCAGTCACTCTGTCATTTGTTAGTCAGACCATCTATCAGTCTATTTATTAATCTGTCTATCAGTCAGTCAGTGTGTCTTTCTGTCCATCTATCTGTGAATTGTTAGCCTATCAGTCTGTCTATCAGTCTGTCTATTAGTCTGTCTATCAGTCTGTCTATCAGTCTGTCTATCAGTCTGTCTATCAGTCAGTCTATCAATCAGTCTATCAGTCAGTCTACCAGTCTGTCTATCAGTCAGTCTATCAGTCTATCTATCAGTCTATCAGTCAGTCTATCAGTCTATCAGTCAGTCTATCAGTCAGTCTATCAGTCTGTCTATCAGTCAGTCTATCAGTCTGTCTATCAGTCAGTCTATCAGTCAGTCTATCAGTCTATCAGTCTGTCTATCAGTCAGTCTATCAGTCTGTTTATCAGTCAGTCTATCAGTCTATCAGTCAGTCTATCAGTCAGTCTATCAGTCTGTCTATCAGTCAGTCTATCAGTCTGTCTATCAGTCAGTCTATCAGTCAGTCTATCAGTCTATCAGTCTGTCTATCAGTCAGTCTATCAGTCTGTTTATCAGTCAGTCTATCAGTCTGTCTATCAGTCAGTCTATCAGTCTGTCTATCAGTCTATCAGTCTGTCTATCAGTCAGTCTATCAGTCTGTTTATCAGTCAGTCTATCAGTCTGTCTATCAGTCTGTCTATCAGTCAGTCTATCAGTCAGTCTATCAGTCTGTCTATCAGTCAGTCTATCAGTCTGTCTATCAGTCTATCAGTCAGTCTATCAGTCAGTCTATCAGTCTGTTTATCAGTCAGTCTATCAGTCTGTCTATCCGTCCGTTTATCAGTCAGTCTATCAGTCTATCAGTCTATCAGTCAGTCTATCAGTCTGTCTATCAGTCAGTCTATCAGTCTATCAGTCTATCTATCAGTCTATCAGTCAGTCTATCAGTCTGTCTATCAGTCAGTCTATCAGCCTATCAGTCAGTCTATCAGTCAGTCTACCAGTATGTCTATCAGTCTGTCTATCAGTCAGTCTATCAGTCTATCAGTCAGTCTGTCTATCAGTCAGTCTGTCTATCAGTCTGTCTATCAGTCAGTCTATCAGTCTGTCTATCAGTCTACCAGTCTGTCTATCAGTCGCTGGGTAAGTTCTGCCTAAATTTCTATCGAAATTCCTAACTGTGAACCTTCATTTTTATATCAACTTGTAGAGGGACTGCCAGGTCAAACTTTCATCTGGTCAGTCTCTCAAAATATTCTACGCCTTTAGGCGAAATAGTATATAACAAGTTTTTTTTTTGGGGGGGGGGGGGGGGGCTAACATTTAAAAAAGAAATGACTAAAGTTTCTTCACTAACATTCGAAGGAGGAAAGGGGAAGATATGCTTACAGCTTCCCCCTGCCACTGTCATAGTTACAGATGTCAACGACAAAGGTCAGCCAGAGGTAGAATTTGCCATGGCAACAAATCAAAACAACATAACCAGCGGCACCAGCAACAACAATGCTATGACCGAAAACACAACATCACAAATGAATTCTGCAACCACAGATAAAGCAATTGAGAACTACAACAACAACAACAACAACAATGACAACAACAACAACAGCAACAATGATGACAACAACACCAACAGCAGCAACAATAATGACAACAACACCAACAAGAACAACTCCACAAACAAGGAAAAAAAGGTTTCGTTTGCACAAACTGTCCAAAAGACTGACATCTCTAATGCCGGAGAATTGCTAAGAGATGCCAAGCAATATATAACTTTTGGGGAGAAGGGCGCTTTTAGCATCACTTCTCCCCAAGAATTGCGTAGAGACACTGTCCTGAAGACCATAGTTTTTAGGACAATCTCAAATACCACCAGAAAACCAGCTCAATTAACTCAAAACGAAATTGAGCTGGTTCTAAGAAACTCCATAAAGGACATTGCCTTCATACAGAAGGGAATACTCTTCGGGAGTTTATCAATAATAATGAAAGACCAATTGACGGCACAGAAATATTCTGTGTCGCCAATTGTGTCCCCCCTCTACACCTTTTTCCCCACATACATGGGGAAAAGGAGCCAAAAAATAAAAATAAGCATCACACCAAATGTAAACATCTGGTGGATAATAGCTGGTTTCATCAATTTTGATGAAGACACAATAATTTCGGTAGGAAAGTCCTCCAGGGGCATATTCAACGGTACAAGCTTAGAAGTTCTGGTCCAAATGAGACCAGAACGGATAGCTAGAATACCACAACGTGTGCCTCTCGATGGAAATTCCTACATAAACATTTCTGTTGAGGGTAGGCGGCCTTCATGTTACCACTGTTTAAGCAGTGGTCACCTGAGCGCTTCCTGTCCTCAATTAACTGCATTGAAAAAAAAGGCACTACTGCCGACACCCAACACAACAACACAACCACTACCACCACCACAACAACAACAACAACACACAAAAACAAACCAGACTGCAAACACAGTCCCACCCAACCCCTCCCCACCTAAAACAACTCCAGAAACACCCACACACATAACAGCTCCTCAAAATGTACCCCTCCCCAACAACACGGATGAGGCCTCATTATCGTCACCCAGTGACGATGAGGGAGAGCCTTTCCGACCAGTAAAAATAAAAAAGAAAAGACATAACACAAACAAAAATGCAACAAACACACAAACACCAATACAAGCGACGCAAACAGCACAAACAAAAACACCCCCTCCTGAAAACAAAACACCTACTACAAAACGTAAACACACACAAGAACCACAGAAAAAAAGCAACACAACACAACAAAAATGTTACACCTACATAAATACTAACAATAAAACTTTAACAGACACCATATATAAAAACCCTTCGGTCTCCACCGAAGGGAAAACTTTTACACACTCTGCGGAGAATCCTAATCTTAAAATGATTAGGATCTCCATGGACACACATAAACAGTTAAAGGAAAAATTTCCTAACGACGTAGGAACCCCTGCGTCAAACCCTATAACCGCGTCCTTTTGAAATGTTTCCCCACCCCCACCCCAGACACTCCCACCCAGACGCCCAAACCCCACCTGACACCCCCTCCCCACCAAACATATCCGTCCCCACCCCGCCAGAGACCACCACCCCACCAAAAAACCCCTCCAACACCCCCATGGAAATTGTGCAGCCTGGTCCCCAGGAGACGAAGAGAAACCACCACCCCATCAAACATACCCTCCAACACCTCCATGGAAATTGTGCAGCCTGATCCCCAGGAGACGAAGAGCCCGATACCCAGGACGCAGAGAGGTAAGTGCCTTTTCTCTTCACCACCAACATGGCTGTGCTAAGAGTAGGCTGTCTAAATGTGCGTGGCCTGGGCTCAACTTGGAAGCAAGCAGTGCTTCTAAATGACCTGAGGTCACAACGTATAGATGTGATGGTTATTTGCGAGGCCCGGATCAGCAATGTGCGACAGCTGACCCCCACCTTTGATGACTTTGAGATGCACGCATCTCTCTGTCAGCCAGGAGGTGGGGGTGGGGTTGACGTTCTGCTGCAAAAACATCTGGGTTTCGCAACACAGATGGTACATTTGGACCCGGAGGGTCGACTAGGGGTTCTGGACCTTGGCAGTGGTGAAGGCGGAGCGTTTAGGCTGGTAGCCGTCTACGGCCCTTTCGGGTCAACGCGGCCGGACTTCTTCCATCGTCTAGAGACTTTTCTGGGGACGTCCCGCTCCTTGCTATTAGTGGGGGACTGGAATGGTATCCTAGATGCACGTTAGGACTACGTAGGGGCCTGTCTCGATAGAGAGGGGTGTAACAGCCTCAAAGGATTAATCGGTCGATTTGACCTGGCCGATAGATATCGACTAGATTTTCCGACTGCGCCAACCTGGACTTGGGCAAACCGCAACGGATCATCTAGGTCGTACCTAGATAGGTTCTTAGTTAGAAATAAGGATAAGGACTTTGTAAGTTGTCCAAAAATGCTCATGGTTGGCTATTCAGTCCACAAGTTAGTGACCTGCATGGTCAACCTTGACAGAACGCATAAACAGGGACCCGGTTACTGGAAGCTCAACTTGTCCTTACCGGCAAGTAAGGCTTACGGGGACCGGATTAGCACTTTAGTTAAAGAGCTGTTGACGGGCGCCATCGTCAACAGCAGGTGGTGGGGATCTCTCAAAAGAGAGATTAGAATAGTCTCTATAGAATATAGTAAGGAGTTAGCCTCAATTAGAAATAGGAAGGAAAGGGAGTTGGTAGATAATGTAGAAGAGGCAATTAGAAGCGGTGACGTGGCCAGAGTACTAGCGTC
Organism: Eledone cirrhosa; assembly: GCA_964016885.1. Taxonomy (NCBI): domain Eukaryota; kingdom Metazoa; phylum Mollusca; class Cephalopoda; order Octopoda; family Eledonidae; genus Eledone; species Eledone cirrhosa. Next base: position 157,623,498 of record OZ024741.1, read on the forward strand.
GAGAACGGCCCTGGGCCAGTTTTTCATTGCAAAACACGAAGGCTGCATCGTGCGAAGCAAAATACGTACCCTGGGAAACGAGGGGACCAAAGCTGTTAGCTGGGCCCGCGTGACAGAAGCCAAAAGAGGGATTAGATCCACTATCCGGTCTTTGCGAGACCAGGATGGGCGGGTGATCCTTGAATCTAGGTAGATGTGGGAGGCTTTTCAAAAGCACCTTGCCAGATTGTTCGGAAGGGGCGGGGAGCCGATTGGGGAAGTGGACTTCGGTCCATACCTCGACGGCCTGCCGCGTCTCTCGGATAGGGAGGCGAAGTCCTGCGAGGAGCCGATTTCAGCCGCTGAGATAGAGGACGTGCTGAGCCATTGCGGCAAACGCAAATCCCCGGGTCTCGATGGTCTTCCATACAAACTATATCTATCTATGCCAGACTTGTTCCCCGACCCCCTCAAGGCGGTCTACTGCAACTGGCAACAGAACGGGAGAATTGCCTGTGCTGTGACCAAGGGCGTAGTCATGCTAGTGAGGAAGGACGAGAACAAGGGGGACGATATAAATAATTTCAGGCCCATAACTCTGCTAAATACAGAGTTACAGATTTTGGCCAAGATGCTAGCAAAGAGGTTGGCGCTTGTCGTGGGCAACCTGGTGGGAGATGCGCAGACATGTGCTATCCCGTCTAGGTCCATCCACGACAACCTCCACCTCATGCGATACATCATAGAGAGGGTTGGGAACGAACCCAGCTTTGGTGGGGCCCTGATCTACTTGGATCAATATAAGGCGTTCGATAGGGTCGACCATGGTTACCTGGATGCGGTGCTAGCGGCGGCAGGCTTCGGACCCGTTTTCAGGGGCTGGATCAATGCCATGCACAGCAGCCGCATCTGCTCTAGGGTCAAAGTGAACGGCTACCTCTCGGAGCCGTTCGAAATCGCGCGGTCCATCCTCCCCTCTGTATGTAATGACTCTAGAGCCACTGCTGCGGAAGTTGGAGTTGTTGCAGGGCATCCCGTTGGAACCGGGATTGCGGAAAGCGGCGTCGGCCTACGCCGATGACGTAACAGTAATGGTGTCGATGGCCTCCCAAATCGGGGCGATCGGCACCTTACTGGAGGAGTACGAAAGGTTTACAGGGGCTAAGCTGAACCAGGACAAGTCGATCGGCCTGCAACTCGGCACGTGGAGGGGCAAATCGATGCCCTCCGATGGCGTCGTCGGGCGCCGGTGAAGTTGCTCGGGGTCTGGTTCGGACCAGACCTCCAGGTGGAGAAGAACTGGGGTGAGGTAACGAACAGGGTGTTTGCACTGACCCAGAAGTGGGCCGAGTGCAAACTATCCCTGAAAGGTCGGGCGGACACTTCTATAGCGTCCGTCATCTACTACCGCATGACCGTCGTGCCTTGTCCAAGGGAAACGCTAGCCAAAATGGAGCGCGCGCTCTTCCAATTCCTTTGGAAGAAGTGGGCTCCTATGGTCAACACCCTTCGAAAGGAAGGCTGGGGATGCCGTGGCTAATGATACGTAAACACGCATTAAGGCTACGGCACCTCCAGGTATTCCTCACCGGTCAACCGGTGTGGGCCCCGTTTGCGAGCCTTTCCCAGACTCGTCTCGCTCACCGAGCTGCAATCCTGGGTCAAGCAAAGACCGAGAAAACTGGGCGCCTGGCACACCGTGTGTGCCCAGGCGCTCACGACTCTCTGGCAGGCGGACCCGGCTGTCAGTGGAGAATCCACCTCGTCATTCTATAGAGGGCTGGTGGTTAGCAGGTGCGACGACGCCCTCGAAGAAGCCCTAGGCATGGAGGAAGACGAACTGGCCAACCTGTTCGGTAGAACATTCAGCCCGGGACCCATGGATAACTTCCAGAGGTCCCTGGCCTGGCAGTGCTACCGAGGGGCTCTTCCCGTTCGAGAAAGGCTCTACAGACACGGGCGCCCGGGTAGGGACCCCTCGAAAAAGATCTGTCCCAGATGCGTGTGCGACGAAGAAACCGTTGCACACGCATTGGTACACTGCTCGCATTGCCGATCTGTGGGGCTATGTCGAACAACTGCTGTCAAGGGTGGGACCGATCCGGTTGACCACCGAGTCTATTGTAACGATCAAGCGCCCTCCCCTCTTCAAAAACAAAGATGAAACGGTGTTTCTGTGCGTAATAGCCATGGCGAAAGAGGTTGTATGGTGGACGCGTCTGAAAGGACTGAGGTCAGACACCTTTCTCTCTGGCCAACAACTGGTCCGTTTCTTCCGATATCATTTCGGAAGAAGGATCAAGATGGAGAGAGAGGTGCTGCACCCCAGCCGTTTTTATGAAAGATGGCTGAAAGTGGCGAGAATGGCCCGTGTGAATGGGCCTTCACTCTACATCAGACTATAGGTGAGAAATATGAAAGATCAAGGGAGCACCCCCTCTCTGTGCTCCTGAGGAGAAGAGTTGCACACTTTTTTCGGGGGGGGGGGGGGGGGGTACGACCCCCCAAGGCGCCTCTTCCCTATTGAGGATTTTGTTATTAAATTTATATCTTGTTATTGCCTCCTCCTTATTGAGGACGCCTTTTTATGTAAACTCCTTCCATTGTACTTGTCCCACTCTTTGATGCCATGGTAGCAAATAAAAAGGAAGTTAGTCTATCAGTCTATCAGTCTGTCTATCAGTCTATCAGTCTGTCTATCAGTCTATCAGTCTGTCTATCAGTCTACCAGTCTGTCTATCAGTCTACCAGTCTGTCTATCAGTCTACCAGTCTGTCTATCAGTCTATCAGTCTGTCTATCAGTCTATCAGTCTGTCTATCAGTCTGTCTATCAGTCTGTCTATCAGTCTACCAGTCTGTCTATCAGTCTGTCTATCAGTCTGTCTATCAGTCTACCAGTCAGTCTATCAGTCTGTCTATCAGTCTGTCTATCAGTCTACCAGTCTGTCTATCAGTCTATCAGTCTGTCTATCAGTCTATCAGTCTGTCTATCAGTCTACCAGTCTGTCTATCAGTCTACCAGTCTGTCTATCAGTCTACCAGTCTGTCTATCAGTCTATCAGTATGTCTATCAGTCTACCAGTCAGTCTATCAGTCTGTCTATCAGTCTGTCTATCAGTCTACCAGTCTGTCTATCAGTCTGTCTATCAGTCTGTCTATCAGTCTACCAGTCAGTCTATCAGTCTGTCTATCAGTCTGTCTATCAGTCTATCAGTCTGTCTATCAGTCTACCAGTCTGTCTATCAGTCTATCAGTATGTCTATCAGTCTACCAGTCAGTCTATCAGTCTGTCTATCAGTCTGTCTATCAGTCTATCAGTATGTCTATCAGTCTACCAGTCTATCTATCAGTCTGTCTATCAGTCTGTCTATCAGTCTGTCTATCAGTCAGTCTATCAGTCTGTCTATCAGTCAGTCTATCAGTCAGTCTATCAGTCTGTCTATCAGTCTACCAGTCTGTCTATCAGTCTATCAGTATGTCTATCAGTCTACCAGTCAGTCTATCAGTCTGTCTATCAGTCTGTCTATCAGTCTACCAGTCAGTCTATCAGTCTGTCTATCAGTCTGTCTATCAGTCAGTCTATCAGTCTATCAGTATGTATATCAGTCTATTAGTCTGTCTATCAGTCTATCTATCAGTCTATCTTGATAGAGTGAGACACGCTTCACATCGGCTCTGCTATTCTATCGGAATTTACCCTTACTATAGTAAGTACCAGTGAATTTTTTCAGTGCAACACATTTGGAACACTTACCCCTGTTATTTAGGGAAACATTTTTACATTTACCCCCTTTTTAGGGGGTAAAATAAATAACTATTTTTCTGTAAAACTTCTTTCTTGGACGCATGGCGGGAAAGATGGCAGACATGTTTGCCATTAGCTCTGCCACGCCCCCCAAGTCTGAAGAACAAAAAATGGATACAACAAAACTAGACAACGAAACAAACAAGGAAAATGAAAAAACAAATGTTACGGAAAATGAGCAAACGGAAAACAAACAAACAGAAAATAAGAATACAAAAAACAACAAGGCAACTTTCGCCCAGACAACAAAAAAATCTATAATATATACACCTATTGACTTAACTGCTGCCAGAGAGAAACTGGCAGAAGCAAAAAAGCACATAGTCTTGGGGGAGAACGGAATGTTTTCCATTAATCCACCCCCACCCACCCACCCAGAATTCAAGAAAACGAGACTAGAAAACACTGTTCTGTTTAGAACAATTCTAAACCACACGAGAAAGCCAGCACAACCCAGCCAAATGGAGATAGAGTTGGTCCTAAAAGACTATATGAAGAATATTCTCTTCATACGAAAGGACCGACTCTATGGCAGCATTTCTGTTTTAACAAAAGACAAGGAAACAGCACAGAGGCTTTCCCTAAGCCTACTCTCATCAACAGCATACAGTTTCTATCCCTCCTACATGGGTAGAAGAACTCAGAGAGTCAAAATACAGACAATGCTGCCCACAATGGACTTCTGGTGGGCTATTGCTGGCTTCATAGACATGGGCGAGGACACAGTGCTGTCAATGGGGAAGGCATCTGGAGATGCGTTCCTGGGAATGGGCCTCGACCTACTAGTCCAAATGAGGCCCGAAAGAATAGCGCAAATCCCGGATCGCATCTGGCTGGATGACCTCACCCCAATATATATAATTGTAGAGGGGAGAAGACCAGCATGCTATTCATGCACGGAAAGGGGACACGTTAAGGCTAACTGCCCGAATCGTATCCCCCAAAAAGGACTATTGCCCACACCCACCACAAACAGTACACCAACACCACCCACCTCCAAAAATACACTAATACCACACACAGCAAACAAAATACAGACACCACCAACCACAAGCACAACACAAACATCACCACCACCAGCGCCAAACACAAGCACGACACAAAAATCACCACCACCATCACCAACCATAACACAAACATCACCACCACCATCACCAACCACAAGCACGACACAAACATCACCACCACCACCACCACAAAACACATTCCAAACTAATAATAAAAAAAACAGCAACAAATCTACCCCTCCCGCAAAAAAAAAACAACCAGACACCACGTCCCTCCCACCTAGCGCTGAAGAGTTTCCCCCAACTTCTGAAGAAGAAGGAGGAGAAGCCTTCAGACAAGTTAAAAGAAAAAAACGAAAGCACACACCCAGCACACCACAACAACAAATAACCCACACACAAACACCAACTCCAATCAAAAACACACCACCCTCGACAAAAAAAAATAAATCTGCGCCTCCCCTCTTCGAAACATTGACAGCATCACAAAAAAAGACTTCACAATACACATATATAAATAAAGAAAACAAAAAACTGTTTAAATTAATAAACAATAGCCCTTTGGTGCAGAGCGAAGGGCCAAACTTTATCTCAACAAAGAACTTCGCCCATTTAAAAATGATAAAGGTCCCTCTGGACCTTTATCGTTCCTTAAAAGAACAATTTAAACAGGACGTGAGCCCCCCCCCCCCTCCCCCCTGTTTAAAACCGTTAAATCGCGTCCTCTTGAAAGATTTCCCCATAACCTCCCTGACACAACTCCAAATACCCCAACCCACCACACTCGGATACCCCCACACCACCACAAAACATCCCTCCACCCAACACACCCGACCCCATGGAAATTACACAACCCGGAGAGGTAGGTGCTTTTCTTTCTTCACTTTCAACACCAAAATAGATCAATTGAGAGTTGGCTGTTTGAATGCGCGTGGCCTGGGCTCAGCTTGGAAGCAAGCAAAGCTTCTAAGTGACCTCAGGTCACGAAGTATAGATGTGATGGTTGTTTGCGAGAGTCGGATCAGCAGCGTGCGACAGCTGGCTCCCGCCTTCGATGACTTTGAGATGCACGCATCTCTCTGTCAACCCGGAGGCGGGGGTGGGGTTGCCGTACTGCTGGATAAACGTCTGGCTCTCGACGTACAGATTGTTCACTCGGACCCGGGGGGTCGATTACTGGTGCTGGACGTCGGAGGCGGTGAAGGCGGGGCTTTCAGACTGGTCGGTCTTTATGCCCCCTTCGGGGCTGAAAGAGCCGACTTCTTCCAGCGTCTGGAGACTTTTCTAGGAACGTCGCGTTCCCTGCTTTTAGTGGGGGACTGGAATGGAATCCTAGATGCGTGTTGGGACTATGCAGGGGCATGTCCCGATAGAGGGGGGTGTAGCAGCCTCAAGCGGTTACTCCATCGATTCGACCTGGTCGATAGATTTCGACTAGATTTTCCAACTGTGCCAACCTGGACCTGGGCAAACCACAGTGGTCAATCTAGATCGTACTTAGATAGGTTTTTGGTTAGGAGTAAGGATAGGGACGTATTTAGTTGTCCAGAATTGCTCATGGTTGGCTATTCAGATCACAAATTAGTGACCTGCGTGGTCAACCTTGATAGAACGCATAGACAGGGTCCCGGTTACTGGAAGATGAACTTGTCCTTGCCGGCAAAGGAAGCTTACAGGAACCGGATTAGTAGCTTAGTTAAGATGCGGTTGACGGGAGCGATCGTCAACAGCAGGTGGTGGGTATCTCTAAAGAGAGAGATTAAAGTAAGTTCGATAGGTTACAGTAAGGAACTAGCGGCGAATAGAAATAGGAGGGAAAGGGAGTTGACAGATAAACTAGAAGAGGCGATTAGGAGCGGAGACGTGGCCAGAGTGTTAGCGTCGAGAACGGCGTTGAGCCAGTTCTTTGACGCGAAGCACGAAGGCTGCGTTGTCCGAAGTAAAATTCGTGCTTTAGGAAACGAGGGGACCAAAGCTGTTAGCTGGGCCTGCGTGACAGAAGCCAAGAGTGGGATTAAATCCACCATTCGGTCTTTGCGAGACCAGGATGGACGGGTGATCCTTGAACCTGAGCGGATGTGCGAGGCCTTTCAAAAGCACTTTGCTCGACTGTTCGGAGGGGGAGGGGGCCGGACGGGGATGTGGACTTCGGTCCATACCTCGACGGTCTACCGCGTCTTTCGAGCGGCGAAGCGGAGTGCTGCGAAAGGCCAATCACAGCCACTGAAATTGGTGAAGCGCTCAGCCAATGCAGCAGACGCAAATCTCCGGGTCTCGATGGTCTACCATACGAACTTTATTTAGCTATGCCGGTCTTGTTCTCCGAACTCCTCGAGGCTGTCTATTGCAACTGGCAACAGAACGGGAGAATTCCCTGTTCTGTGATCAAGGGCGTAGTCACGCTAGTGAGGAAGGACGAGAGCAAGGGGGGCGACTTAAGTAACTTTAGGCCCATAACTCTGCTGAATGCAGAGTTACAGATTTTGGCCAAGGTGTTGGCGAAGAGGTTGGCGCTTGTGGTGGGTGGTTTGGTGGGAGACGCGCAGACATGCGCTATCCCGTCCAGATCCATTTACGACAACCTCCTCCTCATGCGATACATCGTAGAGAGGGTTGGGAACGAACCCGGCTTTGGTGGGGCCCTGATCAACTTGGATCAATCTAAGGCGTTCGATAGGGTCGACCATGGCTACCTGGATGCGGTGCTAGCGGCGGCGGGCTTCGGACCCGTTTTCAGGGGCTGGATTTCTGCCATGCACAGTGGCAACGTCTGCTCTAGGGTTAAAGTAAACGGCTACCTCTCGGAGCCGTTTCAAATCACCCTTCTCCTCCCTTCTGTACGTATTGGCTCTCGAGCCACTGCTGCGGAAGTTGGAGTTGCTGCGGGGCATACCCCTGGAACCGGGATTGCACAAAGCGGTCTCGGCCTATGCCGACGACGTAACAGTAATGGTGGCGGACGCCTCAGAAATCGGGGCGATCGCCACCCTACTGGAGGAATACGAAAGGCTGACGGGGGCTAGGCTGAAACGGGACAAGTCAGTCGGTTTGCAACTCGGAACGTGGAGGGGCAAACCGATGCCGTTAGACGGTGTCGTCGGGCGGTGGACGGAGGGCCCGGTGAAGCTGCTCGGGGTCTGGTTCGGACCGGACCTCCAGGTGGAGAAGAATTGGGGCGAGGTGACGAGCAGGGTGTTTGCGCTGACCCAGAAGTGGGCCAAGTGCAAACTATCACTGAAAGGTCGGGCGGAGGTGACGAACGCTTACATAGCGTCCGTCATCTACTACCGCCTGACCGTCGTGCCTTGCCCCAAGGAAACGCTCACCATCATGGAGCGCATGCTCTTCCAGTTCCTCTGGAAGAAGCGGCCTCCCATGGTGAGGAGATCCATATGCTGCCAGCACTCTTCGAAAGGAGGGCTGGGTATGCCGTGGCTGTTGATGCGTAGGCACGCATTGAGGCTACGGCATCTACAGGTATTCCTCAACGGTCAGCCGGTGTGGGCCCCGTTTGTGAGGCGAGCCTTCCCACAGCTCGTCTCGCTCACCGAGCTGCAATCCTGAGTCAAGCAAAGACCGAGAAAACTGGGCAACTGGCACACCGAGTGTGCCCAGGCGCTCACGGCTATCTGGCAAGCGGACCCGACTGTCAGTGGAGAATCCACCTCGACATTCTATAGAGGGCTGGTGGCTAGCAGGGGCGACGACACCCTTGGAGAGTCGCTAGGCATGGAGGAGGACGAACTGGCCAGCCTGTTCGGTAGAACTTTCGGCCCGGGACCCATGGACAACTTCCAGAGGTCCCTAGCCTGGCAGTGTTACCGGGGGGCTCTGCCCGTTCGAGAAAAGCTCTACAGACACGGGCGCCCGGGCAGAGATCCAGCGAAAAAGATCTGTCCCAGATGCGTGCGCGACGAGGAAACCGTTGCGCATGCACTGGTACACTGCCCCGGCGTTGCCGATCTGTGGGGCTACGTCGAACGACTGCTGTCGCGTGTGGCGCCGATTCGATTAACCGCCGAGTCTGTGGTGAACATCAAGCCGCCTCCTCCCTTCAGAAACGAAGCAGAAGCGGTCTTTCTGTGCGTAATAGCCATGATGAAAGAGGTTGTGTGGTGGACGCGCCTGAAAGGTCTGAGGTCGGGTGACTTTCTCTCCGGCCATCACCTGGTTTACTTCTTCCGATACCACTTCGGAAGAAGGATCAGGATGGAGAGAGAAGTGCTTGGCCCCAGACAGTTTCATGAAAGGTGGGTGAAAGAAGCGAGAATGGCTCGTGTAAATGGGCCTTCTCTCTACATTGTTCTGTAGGTGAAGAAGTGAAGAGGAAAGGGGGAGCGCCTCCTCTCTGGGCTTCCCCTGCGAAAAGGGTTGCACACTTTTCGGGGGTATGTGCAATCCCGAACACGCCCCCTCCCTTTTGAGGACTTTTTATTATTATATTATTATTGTTATTCCTTTTTCTTTACTCGATTTATGTAAACTCCCCCACTGTGTATTTGTCCCCCTCTTTTGTGCCCTCGTGGCAAATAAATAGAAATGTATCTATCAGTCAGTCTATCAGTCTGTCTATCAGTCTATCAGTCTGTCTATCAGTCTGTCTATCAGTCTATCAGTCTGTCTATCAGTCAGTCTATCAGTCTGTCTATCAGTCTGTCTATCAGTCTATCAGTCTGTCTATCAGTCTGTCTATCAGTCTATCAGTCTATCAGTCTGTCTATCAGTCTGTCTATCAGTCAGTCTATCAGTCTATCAGTCAGTCTATCAGTCTATCAGTCTATCAGTCTGTCTATCAGTCTGTCTATCAGTCTGTCTATCAGTCTATCAGTCTGTCTATCAGTCAGTCTATCAGTCTGTTTATCAGTCTGTCTATCAGTCTATCTATCAGTCAGTCTATCAGTCTGTCTATCAGTCTGTCTATCAGTCTATCAGTCTATCAGTCTGTCTATCAGTCTGTCTATCAGTCAGTCTATCAGTCTATCAGTCAGTCTATCAGTCTGTCTATCAGTCTATCAGTCTGTCTATCAGTCAGTCTATCAGTCTGTCTATCAGTCAGTCTATCAGTCTATCTATCAGTCTGTCTATCAGTCAGTCTATCAGTCAGTCTATCAGTCTATCAGTCAGTCTATCAGTCTGTCTATCTGTCTAGATCATCTAGATCGTACCTAGATAGATTTTTACTTAGAAATAAGGACAGGGACTTTTTAAGTTGTCCAGAAATGCTCATGGTTGGCTATTCAGACCACAAGTTGGTGACCTGCATGGTCAACCTTGATAGAACGCATAGACAGGGCCCCGGTTACTGGAAGCTCAACTTGTCCTTGCCGGCAAGTAGAGCCTACAGGAATCGGATTAGTACGTTAGTTAAGGAACGGTTGACTGGAGCGATCGTCAACAGCAGGTGGTGGGTATCTCTAAAGAGAGAGATTAGAGTAGTCTCGATTGAATTTAGTAAGGTTCTAGCTGCGGATAGGAATAGGAAGGAAAGGGAGCTAATAGATAGAGTAGAAGAGGCAATTAGAAGCGGCGACGTGGCCAGAGTGCTAGCGTCGAGAACGGCTTTGAGCCAGTTTTTCGACGCGAAGCACGAAGGCTGCGTTGTCCGAAGTAAAATACGTGCTCTAGGGAACGAGGGGACCAAAGCTGTTGGCTGGGCCCGCGTGACAGAGGCCAACAGTGGAACTAAATCCACCATCCGGTCTTTGCGAGACCTGGATGGACGGGCGATTCTTGAGCCGAAGCAGATGTGTGAGGCCTTTCAAAGGCACTTTGCCCGACTGTTCGGGAGGGGCGGGGAGCCGGTTGGGAACGTGGACTTCGGTCCATACCTCGACGGCCTGCCGCGCCTCTCGGACAGGGAGGCGAAGTCCTGCGAGGAGCCGATTTCGGCCGCTGAGATAGAGGACGTGCTGAGCCAATGCGGCAAACGCAAATCCCCGGGTCTCGATGGTCTTCCTTACGAATTATATCTAGCTATGCCGGACTTGTTCCCCGATCTCCTCGAGGCGGTCTACTGCAACTGGCAACAGAACGGGAGAATTCCCTGTACTGTGACCAAGGGCGTAGTCACGCTAGTGAGGAAGGACGAGAACAAGGGGGACGAAATAAGTAACTTCAGGCCCATAACTCTGCTAAATACAGAGTTACAGATTTTGGCCAAGGTGCTAGCAAAGAGGTTGGCGCTTGTCGTGGGCAACCTGGTGGGAGATGCGCAGACATACGCTATCCCGTCCAGGTCCATCCATGACAACCTCCACCTCATGCGATACATCATAGAGAGGGTTGGGAACGAACCCGGCTTTGGTGGGGCTCTGATCAACTTGGATCAATCTAAGGCGTTCGATAGGGTCGACCATGGTTACCTGGATGCGGTGCTAGCGGCGGCAGGCTTCGGACCCGTTTTCAGGGGCTGGATCACTGCTATGCACAGCAGCCGCATCTGCTCTAGGGTCAAGGTGAACGGCTACCTCTCGGAGCCGTTCAAAATCGCGCGGTCCATCCGACAAGGGTGCCCTCTCTCCTCCCTTCTGTATGTGTTGACTCTCGAGCCACTACTGCGGAAGTTGGAGTTGTTGCAGGGCATCCCTTTGGAACCGGGATTGCGGAAAGCGGTGTCAGCCTACGCCGATGACGTGACAGTAATGGTGTCGACGGCCTCCGAAATCGAGGCGGTCGGCACCTTACTGGAGGAGTACGAAAAGTTCACAGGGGCTAAGCTGAACCGGGACAAGTCGATCGGTTTGCAACTCGGCACGTGGAGGAGCAGACCGATGCCCTCCGATGGCGTCGTCGGACGCTGGACGGAGGGCCCGGTGAAGTTGCTCGGGGTCTGGTTCGGACCGGACCTCCAGGTGGAGAAAAACTGGGCGGAGGTTACGAACAGGGTGTTTGCACTGACCCAGAAGTGGGCCAGTTGCAAACTATCCCTGAAAGGTCGGGCGGAGGTGGCGAACACTTATATAGCGTCCGTCATCTACTACCGCCTGACCGTAGTGCCCTGCCCAAGGGAAACCCTCACCAAGATGGAGCGCGCGCTCTTCCAATTCCTTTGGAAGAGGCGGGCTCCTATGGTGAGGAGATCCATCTGCTGTCAACACCCTTCGAAAGGAGGGCTGGGGATGCCGTGGCTAATGATGCGTAAACACGCATTAAGGCTACGGCACCTCTACGTATTCCTCACCGGACAACCGGTGTGGGCCTCGTTTGTGAGACGAACCTTTCCCAGACTCGTCTCACTCACCGAGCTGCAATCCTGGGTCAAGCAAAGACCGAGAAAACTGGGCGCCTGGCACACTGAGTGTGCCCAGGCGCTCAACGCCCTCTGGCAGGCGGATCCGGTTATCAGTGGAGACTCCACCGCAACATTCTATAGAGGGCTGGTACGCAGCAGGTGCGACGACGCCCTCGGAGAAGCCCTAGACATGGAGGAGGACGAACTGGCCAGCCTGTTCGGTAGGACATTCAGCCCGGGACCTATGGACAACTTCCAGAAGTCCCTGGCCTGGCAGTGCTACCGAGGGGCTTTACCCGTTCGAGAAAGGCTCTACAGACACGGGCGCCCGGGTAGGGACCCCGCCAAAAAGATCTGTCCCAGATGCGTGTGCGACGAGGAAACCGTTGCACACGCATTGGTACACTGCTCGGGCGTAGCCGATCTGTGGGGCTATGTCGAACAACTGCTGTCAAGGGTGGGACCGATCCGGTTGACCACCGAGTCTATTGTAATGATCAAGCCGCCTCCCCCCTTCAAAGATGAAGCAAACCGGTGTTTCTGTGCGTAATAGCCATGGCGAAAGAGGTTGTATGGTGGACGCGTCTGAAAGGACTGAGGTCAGGCACCTTTCTCTCTGGCCAACAACTGGTCCGTTTCTTCCGATATCATTTCGGAAGAAGGATCAGGATGGAGAGAGAGGTGCTGCACCCCAGTCGTTTTTATGAAAGGTGGGTGAAAGTTGCAAGAATGGCCCGTGTGAATGGGCCTTCTCTTTACATAAGCCTGTAGGTGGAAAAGAGGAAGGAACGAGGGAGCACCCCCTCTCTGTGCTCCTGGGGAAAAGGGTTGCACACTTTTTTCGGGGGTGTGTGCGACCCCCCAAGGCGCCTCCTCTCTATTGAGGATTTTGTTAAAAATTTTATTTTTTGTTATATCTTATTTTATTTTTATATTTTGTTATTGCCTCCTCCTTATTGAGGACGCCTTTTTGTGTAAACTCCCCCCTTTGTACTTGTCCCACTTTTGATGCCCTAGTGGCAAATAAAAGAAACTTATCAGTCTGTCTATCAGTCTATCAGTCAGTCTATCAGTCTGTCTATCAGTCAGTCTATCAGTCTATCTATCAGTCTGTTTAAATTCATACGGAAATTGTAAACTGTAAACTTTCATTTTTGTACCATTTTGTAGAGGGACTGCCAGGTCAAATTTTGATCTGGTCGGTCTCTCAAAATATTCTGCGCCTTTGGGCGAAATAGTATTGTGAACATTTTATCTTTCGAAAAACTTCGAAAAACCCTATTTTGAGAAAAATGGCTGAAGCATCTTCACCATCAATCAAAGAAAGAAAAGGGAAGTCATACTCACAGCTTCCCCCTGCCACTGTCACAGCAGCAGATGCCAAAGGCAGAGGTCAGAGAGAGGAAGAATTGTCTTCACCTGTTGACCGACCACTAGATGTAGCCACAACTACACAAGAATTTGAAAACAACAACAACAACAACAACAACGACAACAACAGCAACAATAAAGACAACAAAAACAACAACACAAACGTCACAAGTATCCACACACGAAACGAGAAAGACAACAACAACAACAAAGATGAAAACAACTCAAACGACGAGAAACAAAACAATACTAATATCCAAAACGAAAACAAAATATCTTTTGCACAAACGGCTAAATTATCAGTCGCTTATGTGCTGGAAGATATTTCAAAAGCAAAAGAAATGCTGGAAAAAGCCAAGAAATATGTCTTTTGGCGAAAACGGTTCGTTTTCTATACATTCACCTCCGGAGCTAAAAAGACAGACGGAATTACGAACTGTCGTATTCCGAACAATTTTAAATAAAACAAAGAAACCAGCGCAACCATCTCAAGCGGAAATTCAGTTAGTCTTGAAAGACGCGATGAGAGACATCACTTTCATACAAAAGGATAAACTCTATGGGAGTTTATCCATATTGATGAAAGACGAATTGGCGGCAAAAAAATACTCTGTGTCGCCAATTCGGTCCACACACTACACCTTCTTCCCCACCTACATGGGTAAAAAAACCCAGAGGATATGGATAACCACCATCACCCCAAACATAAACTACTGGTGGTTACTAACCGGTTTCCTCAATTTAGACGAGGACAACCTCATCTCAATAGGGAAGGCATCCGGCGACGCGTTCAGTGGAACGAGCCTCGAAGTTCTGACCCAAATAAGGCCAGAACTCATCGCCCAAATTCCTGAGCGCGTCATGCTGGATGACCGTACCCACCTCAACATTATTGTGGAGGGTAGGCGTCCCTCCTGTTACCTCTGTGGCAATAGAGGCCACCTGAGGGCTGCCTGTCCCCAGCTCACACAGAAAAAAACACTGCTACCAACACCAACACCACCCCAACTACAACAACAAAAACAACCACAACAACAACAAAAACCAACAACCCCACCACCACCACCACAACAACAACAACAACAAACACGTGAAAAAATAACACAGAATACTGTCCCACCCAATCCCTCCCCACCCAAAACAAATACAAAAACACGCACACCGCAAACACTACCAGAAAACATACCCCTCCCACCCAACAAGGAAGACGAACCTCTTTCGTCGCAAGACGAAAAAGATCCCTTCCAACAAGTAAAAAGAAAGAAGAGGAGACGCACCACAGACACACATGTTAACTTTAATCCCCCCCAAGAGAACACAAACTACACACAAACCACCCCTCCCTGTCACACAACACTAACTGCTACACAAAAAAAGACCTTACAATACACATACATGAACACAGACAACAAAGAATTACGGAAAACAATTTCAGCAAACCCTTCGGTCCAAACTGAAGGGCCAAACTTTATAACTGCTGTGGGACTACCTCATTTGAAAATGATAAAAGTCCCAATGCACTTGTACAAAACACTGAAAATAAATTTCACGGAGGACGTGGGCCCCCCCCCCCCCTGCGCCAAACCAATCAACCGCGTCCTCCTAAAAAATTTCACCCCCCCACCCCACCCAGACACCCACTCAACGACAAACACCCCAACCCCACAACACACCGATGCCCCTTCACTTCCACAAACCACCACCCCACCCAACAACCCATCCCCAACCAGCATGGAAATTGAGCGGCCCGTTTCCCGGGACGCAGAGAGGTAAGTGCCTTTTCTCTTTACCACCAACATGGCTGTGCTAAGAGTAGGGTGTCTAAATGCGTGTGGCCTGGGCTCGTCTTGGAAGCAAGCAATGCTTCTAAATGACCTCAGGTCACAATCTATAAATGTGATGGTTATCTGCGAGGCCCGGATCAGCAGCATGCGACAGCTAGCCCCCACCTTTGACGACTTTGAGATGCACGCATCTCTCTGTCAGCCCGGAGGTGGGGGTGGGGTTGTCGTTCTGCTGCAAAAACATATGGGCCTTGCAACACAGATAGTTCACTTGGACCCAGGGGGTCGACTGGTGGTGCTGGACCTTGGCAGTGGTGAAGGTAGAGCCTTTAGGCTGATAGCCGCATATGCCCCTTTTGGGACAGAGCGGCCCGACTTTTTCCAGCGTCTGGAGTCTTTTCTAGGGACGTCCCGTTCCCTGCTTTTAGTGGGGGATTGGAATGGTATCCTGGATGCACGTTGGGACTATGCAGGGGCATGTCCCGATAGAGAGGGGTGCAACAGCCTCAAGGGGTTACTCGGCCGATTTGACCTGGCCGATAGATTTCGACTAGATTTTCCGACGGTGCCAACCTGGTCTTGGTCAAATCGCAGCGGATCATCTAGATCGTACCTAGATAGATTTTTACTTAGAAATAAGGACAGGGACTTTTTAAGTTGTCCAGAAATGCTCATGGTTGGCTATTCAGACCACAAGTTGGTGACCTGCATGGTCAACCTTGATAGAACGCATAGACAGGGCCCCGGTTACTGGAAGCTCAACTTGTCCTTGCCGGCAAGTAGAGCCTACAGGAATCGGATTAGTACGTTAGTTAAGGAACGGTTGACTGGAGCGATCGTCAACAGCAGGTGGTGGGTATCTCTAAAGAGAGAGATTAGAGTAGTCTCGATTGAATTTAGTAAGGTTCTAGCTGCGGATAGGAATAGGAAGGAAAGGGAGCTAATAGATAGAGTAGAAGAGGCAATTAGAAGCGGCGACGTGGCCAGAGTGCTAGCGTCGAGAACGGCTTTGAGCCAGTTTTTCGACGCGAAGCACGAAGGCTGCGTTGTCCGAAGTAAAATACGTGCTCTAGGGAACGAGGGGACCAAAGCTGTTAGCTGGGCCCGCGTGACAGAGGCCAACAGTGGAACTAAATCCACCATCCGGTCTTTGCGAGACCTGGATGGACGGGCGATTCTTGAGCCTAAACAGATGTGTGAGGCCTTTCAAAGGCACTTTGCCCGACTGTTCGGGAGGGGCGGGGAGCCGGTTGGGAACGTGGACTTCGGTCCATACCTCGACGGCCTGCCGCGCCTCTCGGACAGGGAGGCGAAGTCCTGCGAGGAGCCGATTTCGGCCGCTGAGATAGAGGACGTGCTGAGCCAATGCGGCAAACGCAAATCCCCGGGTCTCGATGGTCTTCCTTACGAATTATATCTAGCTATGCCGGACTTGTTCCCCGATCTCCTCGAGGCGGTCTACTGCAACTGGCAACAGAACGGGAGAATTCCCTGTACTGTGACCAAGGGCGTAGTCACGCTAGTGAGGAAGGACGAGAACAAGGGGGACGAAATAAGTAACTTCAGGCCCATAACTCTGCTAAATACAGAGTTACAGATTTTGGCCAAGGTGCTAGCAAAGAGGTTGGCGCTTGTCGTGGGCAACCTGGTGGGAGATGCGCAGACATGCGCTATCCCGTCCAGGTCCATCCATGACAACCTCCACCTCATGCGATACATCATAGAGAGGGTTGGGAACGTACCCGGCTTTGGTGGGGCTCTGATCAACTTGGATCAATCTAAGGCGTTCGATAGGGTCGACCATGGTTACCTGGATGCGGTGCTAGCGGCGGCAGGCTTCGGACCCGTTTTCAGGGGCTGGATCACTGCTATGCACAGCAGCCGCATCTGCTCTAGGGTCAAGGTGAACGGCTACCTCTCGGAGCCGTTCAAAATCGCGCGGTCCATCCGACAAGGGTGCCCTCTCTCCTCCCTTCTGTATGTGTTGACTCTCGAGCCACTACTGCGGAAGTTGGAGTTGTTGCAGGGCATCCCTTTGGAACCGGGATTGCGGAAAGCGGTGTCAGCCTACGCCGATGATGTGACAGTAATGGTGTCGACGGCCTCCGAAATCGAGGCGGTCGGCACCTTACTGGAGGAGTACGAAAAGTTCACAGGGGCTAAGCTGAACCGGGACAAGTCGATCGGTTTGCAACTCGGCACGTGGAGGGGCAGACCGATGCCCTCTGATGGCGTCGTCGGACGCTGGACGGAGGGCCCGGTGAAGTTGCTCGGGGTCTGGTTCGGACCGGACCTCCAGGTGGAGAAAAACTGGGCGGAGGTTACGAACAGGGTGTTTGCACTGACCCAGAAGTGGGCCAGTTGCAAACTATCCCTGAAAGGTCGGGCGGAGGTGGCGAACACTTATATAGCGTCCGTCATCTACTACCGCCTGACCGTAGTGCCCTGCCCAAGGGAAACCCTCACCAAGATGGAGCGCGCGCTCTTCCAATTCCTTTGGAAGAGGCGGGCTCCTATGGTGAGGAGATCCATCTGCTGTCAACACCCTTCGAAAGGAGGGCTGGGGATGCCGTGGCTAATGATGCGTAAACACGCATTCAGCCCGGGACCTATGGACAACTTCCAGAAGTCCCTGGCCTGGCAGTGCTACCGAGGGGCTTTACCCGTTCGAGAAAGGCTCTACAGACACGGGCGCCCGGGTAGGGACCCCGCCAAAAAGATCTGTCCCAGATGCGTGTGCGATGAGGAAACCGTTGCACACGCATTGGTACACTGCTCGGGCGTAGCCGATCTGTGGGGCTATGTCGAACAACTGCTGTCATGGGTGGGACCGATCCGGTTGACCACCGAGTCTATTGTAATGATCAAGCCGCCTCCCCCCTTCAAAGATGAAGCAGAGGCGGTGTTTCTGTGCGTAATAGCCATGGCGAAAGAGGTTGTATGGTGGACGCGTCTGAAAGGACTGAGGTCAGGCACCTTTCTCTCTGGCCAACAACTGGTCCGTTTCTTCCGATATCATTTCGGAAGAAGGATCAGGATGGAGAGAGAGGTGCTGCACCCCAGTCGTTTTTATGAAAGGTGGGTGAAAGTGGCGAGAATGGCCCGTGTGAATGGGCCTTCTCTTTACATAAGCCTGTAGGTGGAAAAGAGGAAGGAACGAGGGAGCACCCCCTCTCTGTGCTCCTGAGGAAAAGGGTTGCACACTTTTTTCGGGGGTGTGTGCGACCCCCCAAGGCGCCTCCTCTCTATTGAGGATTTTGTTAAAAATTTTATTTTTTGTTATATCTTATTTTATTTTTATATTTTGTTATTGCCTCCTCCTTATTGAGGACGCCTTTTTGTGTAAACTCCCCCCTTTGTACTTGTCCCACTTTTGATGCCCTAGTGGCAAATAAAAGAAACTTATCAGTCTGTCTATCAGTCTATCAGTCTGTCTATCAGTCAGTCTATCAGTCAGTCTATCAGTCTATCAGTCAGTCTATCAGTCTGTCTATCAGTCTGTCTATCAGTCTATCAGTCAGTCTATCAGTCTGTCTATCAGTCTATCAGTCAGTCTATCAGTCTGTCTATCAGTCAGTCTATCAGTCTATCAGTCAGTCTATCAGTCAGTCTATCAGTCAGTCTATCAGTCTATCAGTCTGTCTATCAGTCTGTCTATCAGTCTGTCTATCAGTCTGTCTATCAGTCTATCAGTCTGTCTATCAGTCTGTCTATCAGTCTGTCTATCAGTGTATCAGTCAGTCTATCAGTCTGTCTATCAGTCTGTCTATCAGTCTATCAGTCTGTCTATCAGTCTATCAGTCTGTCTATCAGTCTGTCTATCAGTCTATCAGTCTGTCTATCAGTCTATCAGTCTGTCTATCAGTCTATCAGTCTGTCTATCAGTCTGTCTATCAGTCTATCAGTCTGTCTATCAGTCTATCAGTCTGTCTATCAGTCTATCAGTCTGTCTATCAGTCTGTCTATCAGTCTATCAGTCTGTCTATTAGTCTATCAGTCTGTCTATCAGTCTGTCTATCAGTCTATCAGTCTGTCTATCAGTCAGTCTGTATCTACTTAACAAGAAATATCACCAAGTTTTCTTAGCAATGATTTACCTTCCTAGGTTCCTTGGTTACGCAGAATGTAAGTTTTTTTAATGGATTTTTATTGCTTTAGCTCGTTAAGCTAATTGCAACAACAACACCATAAACAACAATCCTATGAGTTCTTTCATTCTTTTTCTTTTTTCTTTCTTTCTTTAATTCTTTCCTCCCTTCCATCTATCTATCCACCCTTCTGTATGTTCATCAAGGGTTCAATTTCCAATAAACTGCACACACTCCCTGCTCCCTCAATGGCTGAATGATAATGGAAGCAAAATAATTTCCAATCTTTGAACAGTCTTTAACCATTTTTTTTTTAACAGTTGAAGACATTGATTTGGTTATTCTATTTCATTTCACTTTCTGCAGACACCACACTATATCTTTATAATACTATATGATCTACCAATATAAAGGCAGGAAACTCTAGCAATAGGATGAATTCTCCATTAGTTACAACCTGTAAATTATTGAGTATTTCACAAACATGTATTCCCTTAATGTAAATCTCAGGAAAAGTTAGCATGATAATAAGTGATAAGGCTGGACCTTTGAATTACAGAAATAATCTATCTGCAGATGTGGAATAAGATGTTATGGGCTGGCCTGGGGTAAACAATATACTACTATAAATTCTAATATTGTTAGTTGTTTCTACTTTTGGCACAAGGCCAGCAATTAACCAGTACATTACTGGTACTTTATTTTATCGACCCCGTAAGGATGAAAGGCAAAGTTAACCTCGGCGGGATTTGAACTCAGACCGTAAAGGGATATAACTATGCTGGAAAGCATGGCGTCCGACTCTCTACCGATACTGCCAATCCACCGCCCCTAATTGTTAGTAATATTGTTAGTACTCATTAACTAGATATACAGTGAAAAAATGTAGATACTACCAAATACTCATTTTTTCCCATATTCACATATATACACTAGGTCTGAACACAAAAGAACCAAACTCCTGCTGTCACTGCCTCTGTCTCTCTCGCTCTCCCCATCTCTCACTATTGTGAGCAAATGGGGGACCGTGTGCTGGCCGCCCGGGGAGACAGGTGGTTGAGTATTCCACAGACATGTGTATTCTTAATGTAAATTCTCAGATAGAGTCAACATGACATAGTATGTTACAAAGCTGGACTTATGAATTACAGGTACAGTTTCCATCTACTCAATTTTACTGACAATGCTTGAGTTGAATCAAGGCTATGGTAAAGATACTTGGCAAGACATTCAGATGCCGCAAATCATTCAGTGGCACAATAACGAAAATAATAACAACAGCTATTATGAAGTTCAAGAGAAACCAGTCTTATCTAATTCAGACAAGATAAAATTTAGATGAGACATCTACCATGATATATACTAATCTAGAGATAAAATACCACAATTACTCCCTTTCATTTGGCCTCTTGACCTCTGACATCTCTCTCTCCCTCTCTCTCTCTCTCTCTCTCTCTCTCTCTCTCTCTCTCTCTCTCTCTCTCTCTCTCTCTCTCTCTTACATAAGTCATATATATTATCAGCAGTTTTACTTACTATATTTTGATGTGAATCAGTGCGTCTCAGACTTGAATCAGCTCACTATAGAAACCAACCAGCTGGTTCAGAAATGAGCCAAAGATGGAGCCTCCATGAGGTCATTCATAAAAACTGTTAAAAATAGCAACCAGATCTCCCTTTATCTTTATATTGGAAGATGGTGGATCAAAGGTCTCTGAGATCATAGTCAACCAGGGGCTAAAACAAAACAAACAAAAATAGATACCTAAATGAACTACAGTGAGACACACACACGCACATCATACACACACATACACACATGCATATGCATACACACACACACAAACACACACATATCTATATATATATATACATATAAATATACGTAAAATGATGATGATGATTTATATATATAGATAGATAGATAGATAAATAGATAGATATATGTGTGTGTGGGTTTGTGTATATATATATATATATATATTATATATATATATATATTATATATATATATATATATATATATATATATATATATATATATATACATACATACATACATAGATAACCATTATATACATACATATATATATATACATGTGTGTGTGTATGTGTGAATGTGTGTGTGTGCATGTATGTATGCATATGCACACATGAGTTTGATGGTTTGTGTATTTTTGCTCGTGTGGTTGTTGAGGAAACTGAAGATAATGTTATATTTATTTATCGCTGTGATATCAGTTTCTGGGTTAAATTGCTGTAAATTACTGAATATCTGTATAAGATAGAGATATGTGTCAGTATTAAAGAGATATGTGTGTATGTCTGTGATTTAGATTGATATATATTATATATATATATATATATATAGGGTGTATGAGATAGCAATCAAATAGACATTCTCATTCCTGTAATCATTTCAAACCTACCTTATATATGAAATTTATAATGCAAAGCGCATGTTAACAGCATTAGCATAAGCTTAGTAATTGCATCATTCAACTAAATCATCATCATCATCTTCGTTTAACATCCATCTTCCACGCAAGCATATATATATATATTATATATATATATATATATATATATATATCATCATCATCATCATCATCATCATCATCATCATCATCATCATCATCATCTTCGTTTAACGTCCATCTTCCATGCTAGCATATATATATATATATATATATATATATATATATATATATATATATATATATATATATATATATATCATCATCATCATCATCATTTTACGTCCGCTTTTCCCTGCTTGCAAGGAAAATGATATATTAATAAAGTATAATTATGAGAAGTAATAAAACACTGTTTATCATTTGTATCAAAAAATATTATAATGTAAATCATTGTTCATAATTCGAATCTAATGCTTTCATCTTGCACAAGATTTATCAAGGTATGAATGTTATTAAAAGGGTAGTCGAATTGGAAGTTTCCTAAGTGTATATTTGTATCTCTTTATTTACCATATACTATCCAACTAAAGACCTCAACCATAGGTTACCTGTACTAGACACAAAACTCTGGTTAGAAACCATTAATAATAAAGCACAAATCCTCCATTCGCATTATGCCAAACCCATGGCCTCCAAGTACCTGATCCACCAAAACTCAGCCATTTCGGATAACATGAAAGTAAATTGCAGATTTAGTAAGAGTGGTGAGGAATGTGTCCTACATGTGCAACTCTAAAGAATTAGAGAAACTCATACAACACTTCATCCACCACATGCAGTTCTCTGGTTACTATCAGAGAGACAGGAACAGGGTATATAAAGAAGCCAGGGCCAAATGGACAAAGATTGTTAAAAAAAAGGAGGATGCAAATGGGACTTGCCCCATGTATAGGAGCAAATTTTGGAATAAGATAGAAAGAATTAAGAAGATGACTAATAAAGTTAACTTGTGATATTACAGCATTTAAAACCAGAGTGTAATGTTCATCAATGCAACCCATAGAGGCAAACTAGCTTACAGATTTAGAAGGGCACTAGACAAACTAAAATTAAATATTAAGTTAGTTGAAAAAAAAAAAAAGCCATAATTAGTAGAACATATACTTTTGAAAAAAAAACCCTGTACTGATAGGAAATGTATAGTCTGCAAATTAAACCCACAGATTAACTGCAAAACTGGGAATGTAGTATATAGCATAAGATGTACGGGGGGACAGTGTAGGAATAGGAACACAATTTACATAGACGAGACGTGCTGCAGCATAGGAGAAAGGATAAATGAACACTGGCAAGAACTCCAAGATTGGAAGAACTCATCAGTACTCCACCAACATGCCAAAATGGAACATGGCGGCATATTAGAAAACATAGAAATAATGATCATATCCACACACAGAAAAGACGCAATGTTCCAACAGATTACAGAAGCAAGAAACATAAAAACTAAACAGAAAACGTGAGTGTAATAGCAACAACATCAAAACAAGTAACTGAGGACGAGATAAATACATACAAAGACACACAAGAACCACACTAATAAAACAAACCAGACACACTCAGATAGAGCAAGCAAGCAACTAGTGACAAGTAAACAAACGTATAAATTAATTTTTAAAAATACACATACACTCGGATATAACGCATGCACAACCCAAGTACACAGCACACAGTACACAAAAACAAGATGGTGTAGGACAGAACAAAAGAGAGACACAAAATGACAAATTAGTCAATGAGGAGGTGTGACAATAAATAAATAATCATCCGGTTATTAAACTAACTAACTGGAAACTGGAAATTTGTAATAGATTGAAGTGAAAACCAACAGGTTTGTGTGCTTTTATTGGCAATATGACCCTCTCAAAGTATAACACTCTCTGTTTCAAGACACGTTTTCAGATAAGAAATCTTGCAAAAGAAATACAAAAACGCAGTATATACATATATATATATATATAATAATTAAGGAACAAAGAATCAGTGTTGTATCATATACATATTTAATCACATTGCACCAATTACTACTTGTGCATATCTCTCTATATATAAAATTATTTGTCTCTGTCTCTCTGTCTGTCAGTCTGTCTTTTCCTTATGCATTCTCAAACGGCTCAACCAAATCAAATTAAACTTTACAAGACATGGGCGGAGGTGGTGAGAACAGACCTCAGATCATTGAAGCTCACGGTGGAGATGACGAGGGACCGTGACGAGTGGAGAGATGCTGTGCTGAATAAGACCCGTCCCACCCTTGCAAGCAGGGAAAAGCGGACGTAAAATGATGATGATGATGATGATGATGAAGACACTGGGATTAACAACATGTAATTTTTATTTTCATTTGGATTAAAACAATATAACATTTTATCTAAAATATTCTACTATAGTCAACTATATGAGTGTGTATGTGTCTGTGAGTGTGTGTGTGTTTGTGTGTTTATTACATACTTTAGGCCTTAGTAAGTTACATACACACACATCTTCACGTAAATATTTAATCAGATACTCAAAGAATTAAACACACACACATCTTCACATACATATACATATGTGATAACTGACAAGTATATGTGTGTGAGTGTATGTGAGAGTGTATGTGCGTGTGAATATACATACATAACGACTGACATAACGAAACGCTGGGGGTGAAACTCTGTGTGTGTTTGTATGAACGTATGTCTGTGTGTGTGTTTTTATAAGTTTGTGTGAGTGTATGTGTGTCTGTTCATGGGTGAAATTGTATGTGTGTGTTTGTATGAATGTATGTCTGTATGTGCTTTTTATAAGTGTATGTTCATGTATCTGTTCGTTTATATTTATATTCTTATACTGTTAAATTAGCAGTTAATACATTTGCTTATATTTGGTTAATTTACACTGCATACAAAAATAATAATTAATATATATTTCTTTTGGATGTTGATACTTATTTGTTTACAATATTGAAAGAAAAATGTCTTTATTCTAAAAATTCCTCTCATATCTACAGCTGTTCCATTTGAATTTAAGAGGCTTCAATTTCTAGTCAAACTAAGTTTTGTTATTTCAATTAACTCAGGGTCAATCTCTCAAGGTAGTTGGACTTGATCTCTCTACTACATGTTTCTCCCATGGTCAACTCTATGTTAGTTGCTCACGAGTTGGAAGCAGCAATAATTTATTCATTTGGACACCAACAAAAAATTATACAATGAATATTGTTTACTCCGAGGTGCTTCAAGATTGACAAATGTAAAAACGATGATGATGATAAATATAAGTGTGTGTGTGTGGGGGGATGGGGGGGGGGGGGTATATGTATGTATGTTTACACATATATAGCAAATTTGCACATGGAAAAAACGAAACATGGTGCATGTGTGTGTGTGTGTGTGTGTGTGTGTGTGTGTATGTGTGCGTGTGCGTGTGTGTGCGTGTATGTGTGTGTGTGCTTGTGTGTGTGTGTGTACATACTTATGCATACAGAAATAGAGAAAGTAAATTGTAAACAAATTCCCAAAAAAACTTTTCTGCTGTATATATATATATATATAATTTATTATGTTTTATTTTACATTTCCTAATTTAGATTCCTCAGTTTCGAATTACACCCGAAATAATTGTTGAATATCTTAATGATGAGTAAAGAATCTTGCTTTTTACTGACCGGAACCATGCTAAGGCTTTGATCTAATATCTTAACCATTTTTTTAGACCACACCAGATGTAACCACTCCTACTGCAATGATAATAACAAGTTTATTTAGAAACCTTAGATCATAATTTCATGTAAAAACTTTTATTATGGTCCAAATATCAATGAGAAAGTTATGAGGGTCAGCTGAGAGTCGGCTGAAAAGTTCATGGGCTGACCGAGATACCCTCATGAAATGACCAAATGAGGTTTATTTTTCAACGATAGTCGCTGGAAAAAAACAATGCAGTTATTAATAACAAGAATTGAAATGTATGCATGCAAGATTTCACAGCTCTAGCATCACTCCTTCATAGTCAGCCTATGATCTTTTTAGCTCAACTGCGTAGTTATATTACTAAAACTCTGAATATTCTATTATTTTCAAAATAATTTGGAAACCATAACATTTGTCTTTTATTAGAGACAAGGTAATGAATGGTTTAAAAGCCTGTCTGCATAAGTGCTGCAATGACAGAGTAGATCTGCATTAACTGTGAGTAATTAAGAGGTCATTTATCCACCAATTAGAGATGCCTCATAAACTCAGTACCCCCACCCACAAAAGAAATAATAATTGGAGACTAAGAGATAAAGAGTGACAAGAACAACAACAAAAATATTATATGGAATATCACTCTTTGAAAGCAGTGCTATAGCTTGGCCTTAACCATGATAACTGAAAGAAAGCAAAGAACTAAATATATATATATATATAGTTGATCAACAAATCCCAGGCCTTCTCAAATTGGACCAAGGAAACAATGTTTCAATTGGTCTTTCCAATTGGTAATATTATCTACCGGTTGCAAATCCAGGCAGAAGGAACAATGTGAAATAAAGTGTCTTGCTCAAGGACATAACGCATTGCCCGGTGCGGGAATCAAACTCACAACCTCATGATTGTGAATCCAATTCTCTCTCTCTCTCTCTATCTATCTATATATGTACACATACATACATCATACATACATATCATCTAGCATGGCTTAGACAAATTGTCCCATTGTTAGATAAGTCAGATCAGGTGGCTGTGTTTTGTTCATACAAAACTGTTTCTGGCTTAAATTCTATGATTGGATACCCTTCCTAACGCCAATCATAGTTACAGCATGGACTGGGTGCTGTTTATCATGGCACCAAAACAACCAACTGACTGGTTGGACTGAGTACTTTTTCATTGTGTCATTAGCATGACCATCTTACAGGGTGGACCATGTGCTTTTAGTCGCACCACCAACATACAAGTTAAGTAGGGTTCTTTTTGTTGTGTCACCTGCACAACCCCCTTACAGGTTGGACTGGGTGCTTTTTGTTGTGTCACCTGCATGACAGGCAACCTTACAGGGTGGACTGGCTGGTCTTTTGTCATGCCACCAGCATCAGCACCTTACATGGTGGTCTAGGGGCTTTTGTTGTGTCACCAGCATGACCACCTTACAGCATAGACTGAAAGCTTTTAACCATTTCAGCAGCATTGTGGGAGAACATGTTTATTTTTCCATGCTTGTGTGCATGGGTTGGACAAGGGATGCATGTCAGATGTGGAAGGTGGTGGTTGGGGGTGGGGGTGGTATGTGTATGCAGGTCAGGGATAGAAGTAGGTCTAAGGTGGGGGTTCTTAGTTGGTGAAGGGTGGAATGTTTAGATGTGGGAAGCCTATGGATGGGAGAGGAGAAGATTTGGTGCAAATTAGTGTCCTCTAGAAGTTTACTTCATCCTGTACGCATGGGAAGGCAGGTCTTCTGCAGTACTGCATATTGCCAGAGATCTCGATCCTGTCTCATTACCTTTAAGAGGTTTAATTGTGTGAGGTCAGCTTTTATCACTTCATCTCAAGTCTTCTAAGGTCTTCCTACATCATAGGTTCCTTCAACTTCAAGCACCGATGCACCTTTTTATATAGCTGTCATCATTTGTATGCATCACAAGTCCGTACCATTGCAATCTCTTCTCCTACACACTGCACCTGATCCTCTTATGCCCAGTTTCTTTCTTAGTTCATTTACACTTTACTGTTCATGTATATCATTATTACACATCCATTAATTGATTGGTCAAGCTTAATTTCTTTCTAATCTTTGTAGTTCCTCAGCGCCCAGGTCTCACTTCCATGCAACATTGCTGTTCGTATATATACATCATACAATCTGCCCTTTATTTTGAGGGAAAACCTTTTGTAATTAACAGCAGTATAAATGACAGAGTTCATTACACAGTGTGTTTGAGAGATGGGCATATTCTACATATGGCTAGTTATTCGCTGGCTGGGGTCTTACGTTTGAAAGGTATAGCCAAGAATATGGAATTTCTGGTGTGTCGGCATCTTAGTATGATTTCCAGTTTCAGGTTTATCAAGTTGGTTTTTAATTTGATAATTTTCACAGCTTCAGCCAAGCAGAGATAACACTGTCTCTGGCCTCAATAGCAAGGCAACACGTGTTTAACAATGGTCTAGCTCATATTAAACTTGGTGCGTGTGTCCTTAAGTCTCCAAATCAAGACAGCCAGTATTGTACAGGAACATTTGTTCCTATCGTTGAAGGAATTAATGTGGTTGTAGAGGTGGGCCTTGAATGTTGTAGATGTGGCTTCAATATAAATGTGCCTTGTTTCATGGGTATCGACCACACATTTATATTTAGGGGGGGGGAATGGAAAATGGTGTGCCAGTTGAAAAGCCTGTGGTACCTAGTCTGCACATGTCTTGGATACAGTGTATTGAACCAAGTCTTGGGTACCAATTGGGGCCTGGGTCGACTGTTTTGTCATATATCCAAAGAATTACAAACATTACCATCCTTGCCAGTATGAATATGGTCACCATATGGTCACTACTATGACCACCACCACCACCACCACCACCATCACTGTCACTGGCACCACCTCTATTTTCTTTATTGTAATTGTTACTGCCACTGATACCACTAACACTGCCACCACCATTAATCTTATTAGTAATAGTATGAGCAGCTGTATTAACAGCAGCACCGGCAGCCATAATGATTACATCCTACTGTAGTGCTGAGTTGCCTCTGCACAGCAGATGGCTACAGAGGCCATTGCCACATCTGGTATGGTTATGACTTCTATCCACACCACAATCCCTACAATTATGCCTCATTGAGCTAACACCATTGTGATTAATATCGCATGCAGTGTGGTTGCAGTCAACAGAAATGCAAAATGTATCGTTACGTGTGCAGACAGGTCATGACTAGTGCATATGTTGGGGTTAGGCTCAACCGATTATAAAATATATGTATATGTATACATATATATATATATATATATAAAGAATTAGTATATCTACCAACATATTTATACAGATGTATACTTACGCTAGCAAAGATATAGGTTTTGTCTTAGTAACTTTGTGGTTCAATACAAAGAGATGTAGAACAATTATATAAAAGACGTAAAATAAAAAAATTATAGTAATTAACTTACTTACTTAAATTTCACTCCAACTAATTAGTTTCTGAAAGGAGATATACATAGTCTTCAAATGGAGACCATGGAGAATCCTTTCTTCATCAGGGAGTCATTCTCGGCTAAGATTCCTGGCAATACGCGGACACAGGGAACTTATACAAAAATAATTCAGTGGATGGAAAAAAGCAAGCGCAGCCTAAATTCCAAGACATTGAAAATTTCACTGCCTTCCTGGTCAGTGGCAAATTCAAAAGAATCAATCACGTGACATCGAGGTTAATCAGTGTGGAGTGAGGTGTTAAAAAGACAGTAGCCAAACTAATACTATGAACCATAGTAGTAATTTAGGCAAATTTTTGCTCAACAAAATAATTTGGAGATAATTATAAAGAATTAGTATATCTACCAGCATATTTATACAGATGTATACTTACGCTAGCAAAGATATAGGTTTTGTCTTAGTAACTTTGTGGTTCAATAAGTTCCCTGTGTCCGCGTATTGCCAGGAATCTTAGCCGAGAATGACTCCCTGATGAAGAAAGGATTCTCCATGGTCTCCATTTGAAGACTATGTATATCCCCTTTCAGAAACTAATTAGTTGGAGTGAAATTTAAGTAAGTTAATTACTATAATTTTCTTATTTTACGTCTTTTATATATGTATATATATATATATATATATGTGTGTGTGTGTGTGTGTGTGTGTGTACGTATGTATATATATATATATATATATAATATTAATTAATTAAATGTTATTTAGTCGATAATACTTTAACATTTCAATGAGAGAAATCTTTCAGAGAAGTAATATTAAATATTAAAAGTAAGTGAGAAAAATAGTTATACTCCCATAATACTTATGCTCCCATAATTAGAATTTTTTCTCACTATATATATCTATATATATATATATATATATATAGAGAGAGAGAGAGAGAGAGAGAGAGAGAGAGAGAGAGAGGGGGGGAGAGAGAGAGAGAAAAGAGAGAGAGTGTGAAAGATTGAGTTAGAGAGAGACATATGTTTGTGTGGGTGTATATAACTTTCATCGATATACATAAGTAAAAGGTGTAAACCCATAGCCTATAATACTGGTGTTCTTTGAGAGAAGTCATTTGTGGTATTTGTTCCACTCCAAGTTACACTCACTCCTTTGTTAATCATGCCAACAATACCATCAGAATTTGTAGCAAGACAGTGACTGATGACCTGTTAGTAACATGTAACCAATGGCAATATTGTTCACCAATTACGATATAAAAGAAAATTTAAAAAACACGATATAAATATGTTTCTCTTTCAGTGTATGAGTTTTTTGTTTTATTTTTCTTTTGTCATATGTATTTGTTTATATTTTGCTTATATATAACTCTCACTTTCTCTGTTCTGTTAATTCAATGCTCCAGCTGAAGAAGTTATCTTCCTTCTACATAATGAGATATTTGTTTTCATCATTTCTGCTACAGTCTGAAAATAGATGCTTTCTTCAATGGGGTGGGGAACACAATCACTTATTATTATGATATGGTCGCTTTTAAACTCTGAGTGTAGAAAGTATTCTTCTTCTTCTTCTTCTTCTTCTTCTTCTTCTTCTTCTTCTTCTTCTTCTTCACCCACATATTCCTGGGAGGAAGAGTCTTTAAGCATGTCTTCCAGTGGGTCCCATCAGAAGCAATTATCCCCATCAGAAGCAATTATCTCCAATTGATCTGGCTGGATCCCCAAGTGAGACCAGTTATGCTCATGGATGTTATCCAACCATCTTGCTTGGCATCTAACCCCGTTTCTCCTGCCAGTTGCTTTTGCCCATAAAATCTGTCCCGCGATTCTTTCCTGAAACATTCTAATCACATGTCCATAGTACTAGAGCTGTGATCTCTCAATACGTAAAAGTAGCGGCTCTACCTGGAGTGACTCTCTGATCACCAAGTTATGCACACTATTGAGTAACATTACTCCCCAAACCCTTGAGAGGAGCCCCATTTTGGCCACTTGTATTCACGATCATATTCTTTGGCTCGTTACCCAAGATTCATGACCATAGGTAAAGTTTGGTTCAAATAAGTTGATCATTTTTAATTTTTTGTGGCCCTCTTCAGTCATAATGTGAGTCAGGACAGGTTCTTTTTGAGGAAGTCCAGCATGAATGCCAGTCTCTCCTCTCTATTCTGCCAATGTTATCCAAGAGAAAGTAAAAAACTGATACAGTTTGACACTAGTGTTATTGCAGGAAAATTTAGAACACAAAGACTCAAATGGGTTACTGCAAGGCACCAAACGCAACACTAACAATTCCACTGATCCACCACCCCTGGATTTGTACTTTATTTACTGAATCCCTGAAAGGATGAAATGTACAGATGACTTTGGCAAAATTTTAACCTAGAGCTCAGAGATCTGGAACAAATACCATGAAGTATTTTAAAGGATATTCTGACAATTCCTATTATTAATAAGAAATATATATTGACTTTGTTGTGATTTGAACACAAATATGATATTCTAACAATTCCAATTTTTGTTAATAAGAAACATATATTTAGACAGGAAGCAGTTCAGATTCCACAGCCACTGGGACAATGAAGTAAGTGTAGTTGTAAATGGATTTTAGGTGGGTCAGTGTTGATAATATATGTACTGATTCCAGATATTCGTCATGTTGATTGATGTAGTGAGAGGTGAAGAAGAGAATTCTTGAAGGTGTTACTTCATCTTACTGTAATATGAAGGATCTTACTCTCTCTCTCTCACTCTCTCTCTCTCTCCCCCCTCTCTCTC
>OZ024741.1:157660132-157797632 GCA_964016885.1 Eledone cirrhosa
ATTATGATCGTAAGTCCAATACTCTTACCACTAGGCCACATGCCTCCACCTATACATGTATGTATATGTATATATGCATGTATGTGTATATGTGTATATGTGTATGTATGTGTATGTATATGTGTATGTATATGTCATATGTGTATGTATATGTGTATCATCATCATCATCATTTCATTTTACGTCCGCTTTTCCCTGCTTGCAAGGGTGGGACGGGAACTTTTCTGGCTTGATTTCTACAGCTGGATGCCCTTCCTAACACCAACCTCATTTACAGTGAGTGCTGGGTGCTTTTTTGCCGTGGCACCTCCATGACCACTTTGCAGTGGAATGATATGGACCCCAGTCCCTATCATCTCATTTCTACAGCTGAGTAAACTGGAGCAATGTGAAATAAAGTGTCTTGCTCAAGGAAACAACACATCACCCAGTCTGAGAATTGAACTCACAACCTTTCGATTGCAAGCCCAATGCTCTAACCACTAAGCTATGAGCCTCCATGTATATGTATATATGTATGTATATGTATATATGTGTATGTATGTATCTGTATGTATATGTATATGTCATATGTGTATGTATATATGTATGTGTATATGTGTATGTATGTATCTGTATGTATCTGTATGTATATGTATATGTCACATGTGTATGTATATATGTATAGGTATATGTGTGTATATATATATATATGTATACATCATCATCATCACCGTTTTACATCCATTTTTACAAGTTAGCATAGGTTAGATGAGTTGTCCTGTCGTGGACAATGCTAGGTCAGGTGACCATCTCCTGCTCATACAGAGCTGATCTTGGCCTAGTTTCTACAGCTGGATGCCCTTCCTAATGTCAACCTCATTTACAGTGAGTACTGGTGCTTTTTGTTGTGACATCTACACAACCTTTTTACAGTGTGGACTGGGTGCTTTTTGTTGTGACACCTATATGACATGTATATATATATATATGACTGTGTGTGTATGTGGACATGGGCATGGTGGAATGGTTAAGAAGCTTGCTTCACAATCATACAGTCTGGAGTTTTAAAGCCATTGCGTTGCATCTTGGGTCAGCGTCTTTACCATAGCTTCAGATTGACCAAAGCTTTGTGAGTGAAACTGGCTTGATGGAAACTGTCTACAATTGGGTGAACTGCACTTGTCATTCAAAGGGCCAGCCTTGTCACACCCTCTGTTATGTCCATTCTTCCTGAGAATTATATTATAAGGACACATGTCTGTGGAATACTCAACCACCTCTTACATATTAATTTGTAAACTAAATGTTTGAACCACTGAATGGTTATTGCCTAAACTGACTGAGAATCCGTCATCAATGTGCTATGTGTATATGTAAGCAAGTAGAGACACGTAACTCCTAGTGAAGTCATAGAGGGACTGTAGTGGCATATAGCATGTCTTAAGCATTTTAAACCTAGTGAAGCAATCTTTTCTCCAGGTCTGAACTCAGTTGATTTCTTCCGAAGTAGGATAGAGAAAACGATATAGTTGGAGACTCGAACCTGCACAGGACTTATTTTTTTTATCAACTTTAGAGAGATTCAAACTCAAAGTGCAAAGAGCTGAGACAAATAGCAGAAAGCTGGAACAAATACCAGAGAGCATTCTATTTTATGTTCTAATGACTTTCCCAATTCACCATCTACATTGAATAGACACTCATTTCACAACCTCATTGTTCTAAGTTCAATACCACTGTATCTTGAGCAGACCTCTTCTACAACTGTAGTTTACGGTTGTATATTGTTTTAGCAACAACTTCATACCACAGAGGAATGTAAACACCTTTAATTACAAATTGGGCAGCAGATGATTCCATGTGTAAAAGTGTCCTTGAAATATGACAAAATTTATATTTTCTATTGCTAAGTGTCTGACAAAGAGTTGTAAGGAGATTGTCAAATCCAAGAGAGCTGATGAACAGTATGGTTTAGTCTTGCTTTGCAGATCTTGAAAAGGCATACAGCCATGCAGGTGAAGAAGTTCAAGTATCTCAGGGCTGTGTTCATGAGTGATGGAAGGCAAGAGGCTGAATTAAGTGCAAGAATTGCCAGAGTTGGAACAGTAATGTGCTAGCTTTGACATTCAGTAATCAGAAGAAAGGAGGTAGGTGTAAAAGCCAAACTCACTATCTTAAAATTGACATTTGTTCCCTTACCTGTGATCAGGAATCTTGGGTAATGACCGAGTGAATACAATGGTGAATACAAGCAGTTGAAATGGGGTTCCTCAAAAGGGTTTTGGGAGTAATGTTACTCAATAGAGTGTGTAGCTCAGAGATCAGAGAGTTGTTCCAGGTAGAGTTACTACTTCTCCGAATTGTGAGATCACAGCTCTGATATTATGAGCACGTGGTTAGAATATCTCAGGAAAGAATCCCTGGACAGATTTTACAGACAAAACCAATTGGTAGGAGACCCAAAGGTAAACCCTAAACAAAATGGTTGGATAATATCCATGAGCTCAGTTGGTCTCGCATGGAAATCCAGCTAGATCAATTGGAGAAAGTTGCTTCTGACAGGACCTGGTGGAAGGAGTGTTTGAGGTCTCTGTCCTAACAATCCTTTCAGAAATATGTGAGTGAAGATCTTGAGAGTTTTGTTCATTGTTTGTGTGTAATAGTGTTGGACCTGCTCATGAAATTAACAAACAAGTAATTAAGGTTTCCACTGATAATGTACCCTTAATGTAATTCTCAGAGAGATTCAGCCAGGCACACGCTGTGACAAAGCAAGTCCTTTGAATTACAGGTACAACTTATTTTTTTTTAGCTGAATGGACTGGAGCAATGTGAAATAAAGTGTCTTGCTCAACATGATGCCAACCTTATGATTGTGAACTGAATATCCTAAACACTCAGCAATCTGCCTTTATTGTTCAGTAGGTATTTTGTAGCCATTTCCTGCTCTAGCACTGCAAAAATATTATCTTCAAATTGTGAGGTGATGTAATGTTCAACAACCACAACAACCATAGGCAGTACCATAACCAACGAGGGTTATCCGAGGCGTGTTTATTGCTAGTTGAAAACTATAAACTATACCAACAGCAGTAACAGCAACAGTAACAACAACCACAACATCTAGAAGAAGAAGAAGAAGAACTTATTTGGTGTAAGTTTTCACTTGTGCATAGATTAAGCAACCAAGTAAATATTTGTAGATCAGGTCAGTGACTAGTATAAATGCTGCTAGATGTAGCAGCTATATATCTTGTCTATCAACCCAATAATAAAGGAGTTGCAAATATCAAATAGAAAGTTATTTGTCCTTGATGTACAGAAAATCTCAATAAATGATAGCTAAAAATATCACTTGGAGAATTATGTAAGCATATATAGAATAATTTATACAAAATTGTTGACATTCTCTGTTTACTAACTGGTAAATATTGATTTATACTTCCAAAGAATATCATCTGATGAAGCTGAGTTTTTCAATGTTAGTCCATGTCTTATCAGTGGAAACTGCAGTAATGGTGAGATTAATGGTAGAGCAGGCTTATTTTAGGTTTCTCTACTAGGAATCTGCCTATAACTGACTTTGTATAAGTTATTCTATCTCATCATCATTGTCGATTAACGTCCATCTTCCACTCTAGCATGGGTTAGACGGGTTCTATTTTGAGGAAGTTGTGTCGGGTGACCGTATCTCGCTCAAATATGGCTGGTTTTCTACTACAGCTGGATGCCCTTCCTAATCCCAACCACATTTACAGTGTATATATATATTTATGTTTTGTGGTTCACCAATGGATAGAACTGGTCATTCCATTTAGTTGACCATGAGGTAATAGTAGGAAAAGCACTCTACATTATGCAACTCATTCATCATTGATGTTGAATCCCATGGCTGGTGCAGAAACAGAGTTAAATATTAATTTGAGTAAAATAACAGGAGACCATTAAAATATATATACTATTTTTTTACAAAAATAAAACTTTAAAGAGATATCACCGGTCCGGCCTCCTGTTATTTTAAATAAATTAATTTATATATGTGTGTGTGTATGTGTGTGTGTGGAGTTGTTTACCAACTTACCATCAAGACACCCAGCTTTTTGATATCCTCAGAGCTGCTGCCAGAAAAACACCCATGTATGTTTTCATTGCAGGCGACTTCAATTACTTTGAGATTGATTTGGAAACCTTCTGTTGGCCACAAAGTGCAAATGATTTTTTTGAGCTAGTCCCAAGTAGTCACCTCCCCCACAAGAGGTAACAACACTTTAGATTTACTCTTTACCACCACTCTTGAAACGGTTATTAGTGTCACTATCGAGGAACCTTTAGGTGACTCTGATCATACTATGATCATTGCCAATCTGTCTCTTATGGGCAGTAACGAAAACTACAACCATCAAACTGTTCACTTTGACTGGAATAAAGCAGATTGGAATTTTTACTGTACTGAGCTACAACACCCAAACTGCCTTCAATTTTACGACTCTGGAGATGTGAATACTATACTTCAGAACATCCTGAATTTAATGTGGACAGCATGTGCAGCATCAGTAACATGTAAGCACAAAAACTTCCCAAAAGTGCAATTTGGGAGATTGCATCAGTCAGGAAAGAACTTTGTGATGCTGAACGGGAATACAGACTACATAGAGGTTAATAGAAAAAAGTGCAATAGATCATCTAACCATCTTAAGCAGGTGGCAAAAAAAGCAGTGCTTGAATTTGAACAATGTATAGCAACTAACCCTGACAGCAAAGTGTTCTGGAAATATGTACATTCAAAGTAGAGACTCACTCTCCAGCTGGTCCTCTTTGCAATCCCCATGCAGGCCAGATTACTGATGATCCCTAAGAATGTGCAGAACTTATTGCTGAATGCTATGCAGGCATTTTTACTGTGGAAAATCAATATGTACCATCTCCACTACCTCTGACATCAAATTCTATAGAAACTTTGGTATTTACACCTCCAATGCTGTGACACCACCTTAAGAATAAATGCAACTATGCCTCTCACAGTCTTAATGGTGTTACGTACCTGCTTCTCAAATTTGGTGGGTACTCTCTCCTGCACCAGCTTTCACTCTTCTTTCAATTCTACCTTAATGGTGTTTCCCTAGGGCAGTGGGAAACTGCCAGTGTCATTCCTCTGCTCAAAAAAGGTGATTACAGTCTTACTAGTGGCATCACCAAATAGATGAAGTCCTGTGTCAGAGAAACACTCTGGAACTTCTGGAACTCTCACACCTTATCCAGTCCTCGCAATTTGGATTTATCACTAACTCCAACTGCTGTGATCAACGCATCAAGTTTCTTGAAGACATTACCTGAATCACTGATGGCAGCTCATGGGTGGGTGTTATTTATCTTGACTTTGCTAAAGCTTTTCATTCTGTGCTACACAAAAGACTTATGGCAAAACTCTCTGC
Organism: Eledone cirrhosa; assembly: GCA_964016885.1. NCBI lineage: Eukaryota > Metazoa > Mollusca > Cephalopoda > Octopoda > Eledonidae > Eledone > Eledone cirrhosa. The sequence goes on from OZ024741.1 coordinate 157,665,547, forward strand.
AATGGTTATGAGAGATGATCTTTATAACTGGTTGAAGTCATTCATTCTCAGTCGAAAAGAAGTAGTCATGGTTCTTGGACAGCATTTTTCACCCTATGAGATGTCATCTGGTGTACCACAGAGATCTGCTCTTGGTCCCCTTTTGTTTGTGGCATATATTAATGACATAGATGCCAACTTAAAGAATGTCACAGTGCTGAAATATGCAGTTGACATCAAGCTGTACCTTGAGATAAAAAGGACAGATCCTGTACGCTACAGATCTTTCCTGCCATCAGACCCCGACAATGCAGCAATGGACTATGGACTGGCAACTCAAGCTGGCTGTAGACAAGTATTCCATACATTTGAGGAAGAAAAACCCACAACACAACACCAATCTCTAGAAGTCTGGGCAGTATTGTCAACAGCTATTTGCGCTGGACAAAGCACATCTCTAAAATTGTTAAGAAGGCCAAGAGTGTCTTGGCATCACTCGGCAAGACCTTTGTCAGCTGCTCTTCAGCTATCTATTTAAAGCTGTATATAACTATGGTGCAGCCACACTTATATTTTGCATCCCCAATCTGAAACCCCTATCTTACTTAGAATATTGATCTCCTGAAAACTGATGAGAGACATGCAACCAAACGAATGCCCTCCATCAGGCATCTACCATACTTTGAATGCCTTTCTTCCCTGGGCATGGATATATTAAAGCTCCAACATCTGCCAACTGACTTAGTAGACACCCAGAAGATTATTAACCATTTTTCCAACAACAACACTGAGCATCTTTTTGAATTCCATGTGTCTAACACCCGTGGACATGCTTACAAAATCAGAAAACAGTACAGCTCCTATGACTTTCTGAAACATTTTTTCACATTCAGAGTTGCTGAAGCATGGAACAAATTACCTGCATTGGTTGTTAGCTGTCAGGATACTGCATCCTTCAAAACTTCCATGCTTCCTGAAATTCGCCAACTCTACACATGATATTCCCCCTCCATAAACATGCATGCATGTGTGTGTGCGTGTGTGGTGCATGTGTGTGTATCATAACTCATACACAGTTCACTTTCCTGGCATTTGTACATTATTTTACATACTATACATGCACTTTTGATGAGTTGTAGTGCACCTGAGCACTGTACACAATAATTATCTTTATTATATATAATTGTTTCTACTTTTTGGCACAAGGCCAGCAATTATCCAGTGCATTACTGGTACTTTATTTTATCGACCCCATAAGGATGAAAGGCAAAGTTAACCTCGGCGGGATTTGAACTCAGAATGGCAAGGGCCGTAACTTTATTATATATAATGTTTATATATAATATAAAGGTGGTGGATTGGTAGTATTGGTGGAGCGTCAGACACCATACTTTGCAGCATAGAGTTATGGCCCTTTGCGTTCTGAGTTCAAATCCACCCCCGAGGTTAACTTTACCTTTCATCCTTACGGCGTCGATAAAATAAAGCACTAGTAATACACTGGGGTAATTGCTGGTCTTGTGCCAAAAGTAGAAACAATTATTATATATAATTGTTTCTACTTTTGGCACAAGGCCAGCAAATACGCAGTACATTACTGGTACTTTATTTTATCAACCCTGTAAGGATGAAAGGCAAAGTTAACCTCGGCGGGATTTGAACTCAGAATGGCAAGGGCCGTAACTCTATGCGTCAAAGCATGGCGTCCGATCCTCAACCGATACTGCCAATCCACTGCCCTTTATTATATATAATGTTGATGAAAATGATGAGTGTGTATATATAGATCTGTGTCCTTGATTTTCCTTTCACCTATGTCTGTGTAACATAGTAGTTTGACAAAAAAGATTAATAAAATATGTACTGGTGTCGATGTAATCAACTAAATTCCTTTAAGGAGGTGCCCCTGCCTTGCTGTTGTCTAATGGATGAAACTAGTAAAAGATACATGCATGTCATCATCATCATCATCATCATCATCGTTTAACGTCCATCTTCCACGTTAGCATGGGTCTGGACGGGAATTGTCCCACTTGAGGCAAGATTGGTTGTCTTGCTCAGACTGTCTGACGAGTTTTCTACGGCTGGATGCCCTTCCTAACACCAACCACATTTACAGTGTGGACTGGGAGGTTGTTACCGTGTTACCTACACGGCCACATTACAGCGAGGACTGTGTGTGTTTTTTGTCGTGACACCTACACGACCTCATATACAAAATGCATATTTGGAAACACACACATATACACATAAAAATATATGCACATGTGATTGAGTAAATAATTATTGTTTCTATATAGGTAAAAGGTCAGTAATTTTGGTGGAGATAAATGTCGATTGGCGCATGGCTTAGTGGTTAGAGCATTAGGCTTGTAATCGAAAGGTTGTGAGTTCAATTCTCAAACCGGGTGATGTGTTGTTTCCTTGAGCAAGACACTTTATTTCACGTTGTTCCAGTTTACTCAGCTGAAAATGAGTACCAGCAATAACTGGAGGTTTAACCCAGCGATGGACTGGCGTCCTGTCCAGGGGGGAGTCTTGTACTCTCAGTCGCTTCACACCATGAAACCAGGAAAAGCACCAGCCAAATGAGCCTTCTGGCTAAAGACAGGCTTAAAATGTCGATTACATCAACACCACTACTTGACTTGTACTTTATTTTATCGACCCAGGAATGATGAAAGACAAAGTTGATCTCAGTGGGATTTGAACTCAGAAAGTAAAGACCCAGAACAAATACTGCTAATATGCCTGATGCTCTAACGATTCTGCCAATCCCCCATCCTAGTGTACATCATAATAATTGTTTCTACTTTAGGCACAAGGCCAGCAATTTAATAGGGGTGGGGAAAGTCGATTACGGGTACTTTATTTTATCGACCCCATACAGATGAAAGGCAAAGCTAACCACAGCAGGATTTTAACTGAGAACTTAAAGCATCAGACAACATGCCACAATGCATGTTGTCTGACGCTCTACCAATACTGCCAATCCACCATCATAGTAGTAATAATTTGTTAGCTGAAAGTAAATAGGACTCAATATGTAGCATGCGGTGTAGAGTAAATATTTATTATAATATAATAAACATAAACAAAAGCTTACACTTAGATTGTCTTAACACACAAACACACACACATACGCATGCTCACACACACACACGCACACATACACACATGTATGTGTATACACATACATACATACATAATACATACAATAAATACATAATACACACATAATACATACATAGATAGATAATACACACATAGTACATACATAGTACATACATAGTACATACATACATACGTAAGTAAGTACGAACATAGGTATATACATATATATATATATATATATATATATATATATATAAATGTTCATGTGTGTGATTGTTGATATAGGGAGCAGTGTAATTTTAAACAACATTACATATATAAAGAGCCTAGAACTCCAAACTCAGTGGATTTAGATAACATACAACTGGCTCCATCAACAAAATAACATGGAGAGTGAAGTGGTGTAATTACACCCGAATAACTGCATCAATTATTTCAACCAAGTCAACAGTTGTTGTCTGTACACCCTCCCTACATATACACACACACACATACACTGTTGTCTGAACACTCTCCCCACACATACACTGTTGCCTGTACACTCTCCCCACACATACACTGTTGTCTGTACACTATCCCCACACATACACTGTTATCTGTACATTCTCCCCCCACATACACTGTTGCCTGTATACTATCCCCACACATACACTGTTATCTGTACATTCTCCCCACACATACACTGTTATCTGTACATTCCCCCCCCCCACATACACTGTTATCTGTACATTCTCCCCACACATACACTATTGTCTGCACACTCTCCCCACACATACACTGTTATCTGTACATTCTCCCCCCACATACACTGTTGCCTGTACACTCTCCCCACACACACACTGTTGTCTGTACATTCTCTCCACACATACACTGTTGTCCGTACATTCTCCCCACACATACACTGCTGCCTGTACACCCTCCCCACACATACACTGTTGTCTGTACATCCCCCCACACATACACTGTTGTCTGTACACTCTCCCCACACATACACTGTTGTCTGTACACACTCCCCACACACACACTGTTGTCTGTACACTCTCCCCGCACATACACTGTTGCCTGTACATTCCCCCCACACATACACTGTTGCCTGTACACTCTCCCCGCACATACACTGGTGTCTGAACACTCTCCCCACACATACACTGTTGTCTGTACACTCTCCCCACACATATACCTATTGTCTGTGCACTCTCCCCACACATACACTGCTGTCTGTACATTCTCTCCACACATACACTGTTGTCTGTACATTCTCCCCACACATACACTGTTGCCTGTACACCCTCCCCACACATACACTGTTGCCTGTAGATGCCCCCACACATACACTGTTGTCCGTACACTCTCCCCACACATACACTGTTGTCTGTACACACTCCCCACACACACACTGTTGTCTGTATATTCTCCCCACACATACAATGTTGTCTGCACACTCTCCCCACACATACACTGTTGCCTGTACACTCTCCCCACACATACACTGGTGTCTGAACACTCTCTCCACACATACACTGTTGTCTGTACACTCTCCCCACACATATACCTATTGTCTGTACACTCTCCCCACACATACACTGTTGTCTTACATTCTCCCCACGCATACACTGTTACCTGTACACTCTCCCCACACATACACTGTTGCCTGGACACCCCCCCCCCATACACTGTTGCCTGTACACTCTCCCCACACATACACTGTTGCCTGTACACCCTCCCCAAACATACACTGTTGTCTGTATATCCTGCCCACACAGACACTGTTGTCTGTACACTCCCCCCACACATTCACTGTTGTCTGTATATTCTCCCCACACATACACTGTTGTCTGTACACTCCCCCCACACATACACTGTTGTCTGTACATTCTCCCCACACATACACTGTTATCTGTACATCCCCCCCCCCACATACACTGTTATCTGTACATTCTCCCCACACATACACTGTTGTCTGCACACTCTCCCCACACATACACTGTTGTCTGTACATTCTCCCCACACATACACTGTTTCCTGGCCATCCCCCCCCCACACAAACACTGTTGTCTGTACACTCTCCCCACACATACACTGCTGCCTGTACACTCTCCCCACACATACACTGGTGTCTGAACACTCTCCCCACACATACACTGTTGTCTGTACACTCTCCCCACACATATACCTATTGTCTGTACACTCTCCCCACACATACACTGTTGTCTTACATTCTCCCCACGCATACACTGTTACCTGTACGCTCTCCCCACACATACACTGTTGCCTGGACATCCCCCCCCCATACACTGTTGCCTGTACACTCTCCCCACACATACACTGTTGCCTGTACACCCTCCCCAAACATACACTGTTGTCTGTATATTCTCCCCACACAGACACTGTTGTCTGTACACTCCCCCCCACACATACACTGTTGTCTGTACATTCTCCCCACACATACACTGTTGTCTGTACACTCCCCCCACACATAGACTGTTGTCTGTACACTCTCCCCACACATACACTGTTTCCTGGCCATCCCCCCCCACACATACACTGTTGTCTGTACACTCTCCCCACACATACACTGCTGCCTGTACACTCTCCCCACACATACACTGTTGCCTGTACACCCTCCCCAAACATACACTGTTGTCTGTATATTCTCCCCACACAGACACTGTTGTCTGTACACTCACCCCACACATACACTGTTGCCTGTACATTCTCCCCACACATACACTGTTGTCTGTACACTCCCCCCACACATACACTGTTGTCTGTACACTCTCCCCACACATACACTGTTTCCTGGCCACCCCCCACACATACACTGTTGTCTGTACACTCCCCCCACACATTCACTGTTACCTGTACACTCTCCCCACACATACACTGTTTCCTGGCCATCCCCCCCCACACATACACTGTTACCTGTACACTCTCCCCACACATACACTATGTCTGTACACTCTCCCCACACATACACTATGTCTGTACTCTCTCCCCACACATATACTATTGTCTGTACATTCTCCCCACGCATACAGTGTTGTCTGTACACTCCGCCCACACATACACTGTTGCCTGTACACTCTCCCCACACATACACTGCTGCCTGTACACTCTCCCCGCGCATACACTGTTGTCTGCACATTCTACCACACATACACTGTTGCCTGTACACTCTCCCCACACATACACTGTTATCTGTACATTCTCCCCCCACATACACTGTTGCCCGTATACTATCCCCACACATACACTGTTATCTGTACATTCTCCCCATGCATACACTGTTATCTGTACATCCCCCCCCACATACACTGTTGCCTGTACACTCTCCCCACACACACACTGTTGTCTGTACATTCTCTCCACACATACACTGTTGTCCGTACATTCTCCCCACACATACACTGTTGCCTGTACACCCTCCCCACACACACACTGTTGTCTGTACATTCCCCCCACACATACACTGTTGTCTGTACACTCTCCCCACACATACACTGTTGTCTGTACATTCCCCCCCACATACACTGTTATCTGTACATTCTCCCCACACATACACTGTTGTCTGCACACTCTCCCCACACATACACTGTTATCTGTACATTCTCCCCCCACATACACTGTTGCCTGTACACTCTCCCCACACACACACTGTTGTCTGTACATTGTCTCCACACATACGCTGTTGTCCGTACATTCTCCCCACACATACACTGTTGCCTGTACACCCCCCCCCCCACACATACACTGTTGTCTGTACATTCCCCCCACATATACACTGTTGTCTGTACACTCTCCCCACACATACACTGTTGTCTGTACACACTCCCCACACACACACTGTTGTCTGTACACTCCCCCCGCACATACACTGTTGCCTGTACATTCCCCCCACACATACACTGTTGTCTGTATATTCTCCCCACACATACACTGTTGCCTGTACACCCTCCCCACACACACACTGTTGTCTGTACATTCTCTCCACACATAGGCTGTTGTCCGTACATTCTCCCCACACATACACTGTTGCCTGTACACCCTCCCCACACAGACACTGTTGTCTGTACATTCCCCCCACACATACACTGTTGCCTGTACACTCTCCCCGCACATACACTGGTGTCTGAACACTCTCCCCACACATACACTGTTGTCTGTACACTCTCCCCACACATATACCTATTGTCTGTACACTCTCCCTACACATACACTGCTGTCTGTACATTCTCTCCACACATACACTGTTGTCTGTACATTCTCCCCACACATACACTGTTGTCTGTACACTCTCCCCACACATATACCTATTGTCTGTACACTCTCCCCACACATACACTGTTGTCTTACATTCTCCCCACGCATACACTGTTACCTGTACGCTCTCCCCACACATACACTGTTGGCTGGACATTCCCCCCCCCATACACTGTTGCCTGTACACTCTCCCCACACATACACTGTTGCCTGTACACCCTCCCCAAACATACACTGTTGTCTGTATATTCTCCCCACACAGACACTGTTGTCTGTACACTCCCCCCCACACATACACTGTTGTCTGTACATTCTCGCCACACATACACTGTTGTCTGTACACTCCCCCCACACATAGACTGTTGTCTGTACACTCTCCCCACACATACACTGTTTCCTGGCCATCCCCCCCCACACATACACTGTTGTCTGTACACTCTCCCCACACATACACTGCTGCCTGTACACTCTCCCCACACATACACTGTTGCCTGTACACCCTCCCCATACATACACTGTTGTCTGTATATTCTCACCAGACAGACACTGTTGTCTGTACACTCACCCCACACATACACTGTTGTCTGTACATTCTCCCCACACATACACTGTTGTCTGTACACTCCCCCCACACATACACTGTTGTCTGTACACTCTCCCCACACATACACTGTTTCCTGGCCACCCCCCACACATACACTGTTGTCTGTACACTCTCCCCACACATACACTGTTTCCTGGCCATCCCCCCCACACATACACTGTTATCTGTACACTCTCCCCACACATACACTATGTCTGTACACTCTCCCCACACATACACTATGTCTGTACTCTCTCCCCACACATATACTATTGTCTGTACATTCTCCCCACGCATACAGTGTTGTCTGTACACTCCGCCCACACATACACTGTTGTCTGTACACTCTCCCCACACATACACTGCTGCCTGTACACTCTCCCCACACATACACTGTTGCCTGTACACCCTCCCCAAACATACACTGTTGTCTGTATATTCTCCCCACACAGACACTGTTGTCTGTACACTCCCCCCACACATACACTGTTGTCTGTACACTCCCCCCACACATACACTGTTTCCTGGCCACCCCCCCCCACACATACACTGTTGTCTGTACACTCTCCCCACACATACACTGCTGCCTGTACACTCTCCTCACACATACACTGTTGTCTGTACCCCCCCCCACGCACATACACTGTTGTCTGTACATTCTCCCCACACATACACTGTTGTCTGTACACTCCTCCCACACATACACTGTTGCCTGTACATATTCCTTACACACACACTGGTGCCTGTACACTCTCCCCACACATACACTGGTATCTGTACACTCTCCCCACACATACACTGTTGTCTGTACACTCTCCCCAGACATACACTGTTATCTGTACACTCTCCCCACACATACACTATGTCTGTACACTCTCCCCACACATATACTATTGTCTGTACATTCTCCCCACGCATACAGTGTTGTCTGTACACTCCGCCCACACATACACTGTTGTCTGTACACTCTCCCCACACATACACTGCTGCCTGTACACTCTCCCCGCGCATACACTGTTGTCTGTACATTCTACCACACATACACTGTTGTCTGTACACTCCCCCATGCATACACTTTTGTCTGTACACTCTCTCCACACATACACTGTTCTCTGTGCACTCTCCCCACACACATACACTGGTGTCTGAACACTCCCCCCCCCCCCCACACATACACTGTTGCCTGTACATTCTCCCCACATATACACTGTTGTCTGCACATTCCCCTCACACAAAAACCGTTGTCTGCACACTCCCCTCACACAAACACTGTTATCTGTATATTTTCCCCACACATACACTGTTCTCTGTACATTCCCTCCCCACACATACACTGTTGCCTGTACACCCCCCCCCGCACATACACTGTTGCCTGTACATCCCCCCACACACACACTGTTGTCTGTACACTTTCCCCACACATACACTGTTTCCTGGCCATCCCCCCCCCCACACATACACTGTTGTCTGTACATTCTCCCCAAGCACATACACTGTTGTCTGTACATTCACCCCACACATACACTGTTGTCTGTACGCTCCCCCCACACATACACTGTTGTCTGTACATTCCCCCCACACATACACTGTTGCCTGTACACTCTCCCCACACATACACTGTTGTCTGTACATTCTCCCCACACATGCACTGCTGTCTGTACACTCTCCCCACACATACACTGCTGTCTGTACACTCTCCCCACACATACACTGTTGTCTGTACATTCTCCCCACACATACACTGTTGTCTGTACACTCTCCCCACACATACACTGTTGTTTGCACATTCTCCCCACACATACACTGTTGCCTGTACATTCTCCCCACACATACACTGTTGTCTGTACACTCCCCCCACACATATACTGTTGTCTGTACATTCTCCCCACACATACACTGTTGCCTGTACACTCTCCCCACACATACACTGTTGCCTGTACATTCTCCCCACACATACACTGTTGTTTGCACATTCACCCCACACATACACTGTTGTCTGTACATTCTCCCCACACATACACTGTTGTCTGTACACTCTCCCCACACATACACTGTTGTCTGTACATCCTCCCCACACATACACTGTTGTTTGCACATTCTCCCCACACATACACTGTTGTCTGTACATTCTCCCCACACATACACTGTTGTCTGTACATTCTCCCCACATATACACTGGTGCCTGTACATTCTCCCCACACATACACTGTTGTCTGTACACTCTCCCCACACATACACTGTTGTCTGTACATCCTCCCCACACATACACTGTTGTTTGCACATTCTCCCCACACATACACTGTTGTCTGTACATTCTCCCCACACATACACTGTTGTCTGTACATTCTCCCCACATATACACTGGTGCCTGTACATTCTCCCCACACATACACTGTTGTCTGTACACTCTCCCCACACATACACTGTTGTCTGTACATTCTCCCCACACATACACTGTTGTTTGCACATTCTCCCCACACATACACTGCTGTCTGTACACTCTCCCCACACATACACTGTTGTTTGCACATTCTCCCCACACATACACTGTTGTCTGAACACTCTCCCCACACATACACTGTTGTCTGTACACTCTCCCCACACATACACTGCTGTCTGTACACTCTCCCCACACATACACTGCTGTCTGTACACTCTCCCCACACATACACTGTTGTCTGTACATTCTCCCCACACATACACTGTTGTCTGTACACTCTCCCCACACATACACTGCTGTCTGTACATTCTCCCCACACATACACTGTTGTCTGTACACTCTCCCCACACATACACTGTTGTCTGTACACTCTCCCCACACATACACTGCTGTCTGTACACTCTCCCCACACATACACTGCTGTCTGTACACCCTCCCCCCACATACACTGTTGTCTGTACATTCTCCCCACACATACACTGTTGTCTGTACACTCTCCCCACACATACACTGTTGCCTGTACATTCTCCCCACACATACACTGTTGTCTGTACATTCTCCCCACACATACACTGTTGTCTGTACATTCTCCCCACACATACACTGTTGTCTGTACATTCTCCCCACACATACACTGTTGTCTGTACACTCTCCCCACACATACACTGTTGTTTGCACATTCTCCCCACACATACACTGTTGTCTGTACACTCTCCCCACACATACACTGTTGTCTGTACACTCTCCCCACACTTACACTGTTGTCTGTACATTCTCCCCACACATACACTGTTGTCTGTACATTCTCCCCACACATACACTGTTGCCTGTACATTCTCCCCACACAATACACTGTTGTCTGTACATTCTCCCCATACATACACTGTTGTCTGTACACTCTCCCCACACATACACTGTTGTCTGTACATTCTCCCCACACATACACTGTTGTCTGTACATTCCCCCCACACATACACTGTTGTCTGTACATTCTCCCCACACATACACTGTTGTCTGTACACTCTCCCCACACATACACTGTTGTCTGTACATTCTCCCCACACATACACTGTTGTCTGTACATTCTCCCCACACACACACTGTTGTCTGTACATTCTCCCCACACATACACTGTTGTCTGTACATTCTCCCCACACATACACTGTTGTCTGTACACTCTCCCCACACATACACTGTTGTCTGTACATTCTCCCCACACATACATTGTTGTCTGTACATTCTCCCCACACATACACTGTTGTCTGTACACTCTCCCCACACATACACTGTTGTCTGTACACTCTCCCCACACATACACTGTTGTCTGTACATTCTCCCCACACATACACTGTTGTCTGTACATTCTCCCCACACATACACTGTTGTCTGTACACTCTCCCCACACATACACTGTTGTCTGTACACTCTCCCCACACATACACTGTTGTCTGTACATTCTCCCCACACATACACTGTTGTCTGTACATTCTCCCCACACATACACTGTTGTCTGTACATTCTCCCCACACATACACTGTTGTCTGTACATTCTCCCCACACATACACTGTTGTCTGTACACTCTCCCCACACATACACTGTTGACTGTACATTCTCCCCACACATACACTGTTGTCTGTACATTCTCCCCACACATACACTGTTGTCTGTACACTCTCCCCACACATACACTGTTGTCTGCACACTCTCCCCACACATACACTGTTGTCTGTACATTCTCCCCACACATACACTGTTGTCTGTACATTCTCCCCACACATACACTGTCATCTGTACATTCTCCCACACATACACTGTTGTCTGCACACTCTCCCCACACATACACTGTTGCCTGTACATTCTCCCCACACATACACTGTTGTCTGTACATTCCCCCCACACATGCACTGTTGTCTGTACATTCTCCCCACACATACACTGTTGTCTGTACATTCTCCCCACACATACACTGTTGTCTGTACACTCTCCCCACACATACACTGTTGTCTGTACATTATCCCCACACATACACTGTTGTCTGTACACTCTCCCCACACATACACTGTTGTCTGTACACTCTCCCCACACATACACTGTTGTCTGTACATTCTCCCCACACATACACTGTTGTCTGTACATTCTCCCCACACATACACTGTTGTCTGTACACTCTCCCCACACATACACTGTTGTCTGTACATTCTCCCCACACATACACTGTTGTCTGTACACTCTCCCCACACATACACTGTTGTCTGTACATTCTCCCCACACATACACTGTTGTCTGTACATTCTCCCCACACATACACTGTTGTCTGTACACTCTCCCCACACATACACTGTTGTCTGTACACTCTCCCCACACATACACTGTTGTCTGTACATTCTCCCCACACATACACTGTTGTCTGTACATTCTCCCCGCACATACACTGTTGTCTGTACATTCTCCCCACACATACACTGTTGTCTGTACACTCTCCCCACACATACACTGTTGTCTGTACATTCTCCCCACACATACACTGTTGTTTGCACACTCTCCCCACACATACATACACTGTTGTTTGTACACTCCCCCCCACACACACATACACCTACACACACAACTACATACATACACACACCTGCATACATACAAACACACATACCTATACAGACACACACACACCTACACACAAACTACACACACACGCGCCTCTATGGCCCCATTCACGAATAACCATGGATTTGTACCTAGAAGCTTTCCCTCCGAGGTACAAGCCTGGGCAAGGTTTATTTATGGAAGACCAGTGGTCACCTAGGCATACCAGCCTCCCCTCTCCATGCCACCAATGTCATAGGGAAAGGCTATGGCTGATACAGCTTGGCACCAGTGACGTCGCAACTCATTTCTACAGCTGAGTAAACTGGAGCAAAGTGAAATAAAGCGTCTTGCTCAAGAACACAATGCATCACCCAGTCCAAGAATCGAACTACCAACCTTTCAGTTGCAAGCCCAATGCTCTAACCACTAAGCCATGCACCGTCACACACACCTACATACACACAAACACATGCATACACACCTATACAGACACAAACACACACACACACAAACACACACCTACACACACATACACACACCTACACACAGACACACCTACACACACAACCACCTGCATACATACACACATACACACACACATGCACACATACGCCTACACACACATATAAACCAACACACACACTTACACACACATACATTTACACACACACCCACACACCAAAATGTGCTTAAACCTCTGTTGATTCTGACAAGTGTTGCAATTGTTTGAACAATAGAACAGCTTGCTTGTGAATTAACATGAAAGTGGCTGAGCATTCCACAGACACATGCACTCTTAACATAGTTCTCAAGGAGATTCAGTGTTACACCTGAGTGGACTGAAGCAATATATCATGAACCCTTTAGCATTTACATTACTCTATATTTACTATTGCATTTTAACAGTAAACACTTTATCTCACAAAATATTGAACCTATGAGATTTTGATATTATTTATTTTGAGAACAATACCTTAACATCAGTATGAGCAGCCGGTACGGCCAGTTTAAATAGAAAGAGGTGAGAGAATATCTTACAATCATGAGCCAAACACTCTAACCACTAAGCAAGATGCCTTCACACACACACACACTTATGAATGTGTCAGTGTGTTTACGTTATGAAGACATGTAAGCACAAACGTTACTATGTACTAAAAAAACACAAACATTGTTGCTGTTATTTTATGTATTAACATCAGTTCACGGTAAGTAATGGATATGGAATATGTGTTTATAAAACTGCATATATGTATGGTATATTAACCCATGCTAGTGTGGAAGATGGACGTTAAACGAAGAAGATGATGATGATGATGCTGAAGTTTATATTATATACATACTCTCTCTTTATATATATATATATATATATGGAAAGTTATATTTAAATTGTTGGGTTACAACTAGTAAATATTTATAACTGATATAAAAGCACTCGACAAGTATTTGGAGTATATTTACAATATTAAATAAATGGAAACTATATTTATAAAACCATATTTATTTCATTATATATATTTCAGGGATATCATATTAACAATATGCTATGCCTTCCTCAGACAAAATACAATATAAACAGTTTTATAAAACTGTTTATATTGTATTTTGTCTGAGGAAGGCATAGCATATTGTTAATATGATATCCCTGAAATATATATAATGAAATAAATATGGTTTTATAAATATAGTTTCCATTTATTTAATATTGTATATATATATATATATATATATACATCAAAATATATGATAAACACAAAACGTGTTTGCATTGCAACAGACAAAGTCAGCCATTAATGAAATAAACTAATTAAAGTGAATACAATTTGTCTGTCTCGATATAAGTCAATAAAGACAAGCTTATATTGGCAACAGCCATGATTCCTGGACAGATTTAAATTTCAAAATCCAAACCTGTTCCGTAGACGAATTTGAACCTCGAAACCTAAATCCGTTTCGCAACGGTGGTATGTGAAATGCTCGGAAATGCCCCCTTTCTTGGAGCTTCATTATTGTAAACGACAGAGTTTATTCTCAAAATATAATATAGTATATATATATATATATATATATATATACACACATACATATATATATATATATATATACGTATATATATATATATATATATATATATATATATATATATATATATATATATATATATATACCTACTACAGTCATTAGGCATCTCTAACAAAATACACCCCCGTCCCACCACCCCCAACCCCATCCACACCGCCCCTTTCAATGTAAAGTTACGTTGGTGCCACAACATCCAGGCCGAAACAAATAAGATCGTGTAGGTGTCACGACAAAAAAACACACAGTCCACGCTGTAATGTGGCCGTGTAGGTAACACAGTAAAAACCTCCCAGCCCCACACTGTAAATGTGGTTGGTGTTAGGAAGGGCATCCAGCCGTAGAAAACCTGCCAGATAGTCCTATGCGAGCAAGACAACCACTCTTGCCTCAAGTGGGAAAACTCCCGTCCAAACCCATGTAAGCGTGGAAGATTGACGTTAAACGATGATGATGATGATGATGATATATATATATATATATACTTCCCTGATAGTTAGATAGAGAGACAGACAGTCAGTCATATATATATATATCTGTCTATCTATCTGTCTATCTATCTATCTATTTAGATAGATAGATAGATAGATAGATAGACAGATAGATAGACAGATATATATATATATGACTGACTGTATGTAAAATCCCCGGCATGTCTTTGTATTGTCCCCTTTCTTGTTGCGCCCTTGTGGCTAATAAAGAAATCTATCTATTTAGATAGATATTTATCTATCATAAAGAAAGATATCTATTTCTCTATCTATCTATCTGTCTGTCTGTCTGTATATCTGTCTGTCTGTTTGTCTGCCGGTCTGTCTATCAGGAAAGGATGACTGTAAAAAGTAGAAAGATGTAACAACACTTAAGCTGTCCTTCATTCACACACTCCTCAATATCTATTCACACCACCTTGTTTTCCTCTTACCCACTTGATCTCTTCCCATCAACCTACATCCATGAGCTCCACTAGTCTCACTTGGGGTCCAGCCAGATCAATTGAAGATGGTTGCTTCTGGAAGGAGTGTTTACAACAACCCTCTCCAGAATAAGTGGGTGAAGAAGAAGAAGAAGAAGAAGAAGAAGAAGAAGAAGAAGAAGAAGAAGAAGAAGAAGAACAACAACAACAACAACAACAACAACAACAACAACAACAACAACAACAACAACAATAACGACAACAACAACAGCAGCAGCAGCAGCAGCAGCAACAACAACAACAACAACAACAACAATAACGTCAACAACAACAGCAGCAGCAGCAGCAGCAGCAACAACAACAACAACAACAACAACAACAACAACAACAACAACAACTTATTTGGTGTAAGTTTTCACTCATTCATAGATTAAGTAACCAAGTAAATATTTGTAGATCAGGACAGTGACTAGTATAAATGCTGCTAGATGTAGCAGCTATTTATCTTTGGAGACTCGAACCTGCACAGGACTCGTTATTTTTTTTATCAACCTTCAAAGAATGAAACACAAAATCAACTTTAGAGGGATTCAAACTCAAAGTGCAAAGAGCTGAGACAAATAGCAGAAAGCTGGAACAAATACCAGAGAGCATTCTATTTTATGTTCTAATGACTTTCCCAATTCACCATCTACATTGAATAGACACTCATTTCACAACCTCATTGTTCTAAGTTCAATACCACTGTATCTTGAGCAGACCTCTTCTACAACTGTAGTTTACGGTTGTATATTGTTTTAGCAACAACTTCATACCACAGAGGAATGTAAACACCTTTAATTACAAATTGGGCAGCAGATGATTCCATGTGTAAAAGTGTCCTTGAAATATGACAAAATTTATATTTTCTATTGCTAAGTGTCTGACAAAGAGTTGTAAGGAGATTGTCAAATCCAAGAGAGCTGATGAACAGTATGGTTTAGTCTTGCTTTGCAGATCTTGAAAAGGCATACAGCCATGAAGAAGTTCAAGTATCTCAGGGCTGTGTTCATGAGTGATGGAAGGCAAGAGGCTGAATTAAGTGCAAGAATTGCCAGAGTTGGAACAGTAATGTGCTAGCTTTGACATTCAGTAATCAGAAGAAAGGAGGTAGGTGTAAAAGCCAAACTCACTATCTTAAAATTGGCATTTGTTCCCTTACCTGTGATCAGGAATCTTGGGTAATGACCGAATGAATACAATGGTGAATACAAGCAGTTGAAATGGGGTTCCTCAAAAGGGTTTTGGGAGTAATGTTACTCAATAGAGTGTGTAGCTCAGAGATCAGAGAGTTGCTCCAGGTAGAGTTACTACTTCTCCGAATTGTGAGATCACAGCTCTGATATTATGAGCACGTGGTTAGAATATCTCAGGAAAGAATCCCTGGACAGATTTTACAGACAAAACCAATTGGTAGGAGACCCAAAGGTAAACCCTAAACAAAATGGTTGGATAATATCCATGAACTCAGTTGGTCTCGCATGGAAATCCAGCTAGATCAATTGGAGAAAGTTGCTTCTGACAGGACCTGGTGGAAGGAGTGTTTGAGGTCTCTGTCCTAACAATCCTTTCAGAAATATGTGAGTGAAGATCTTGAAAGTGTTGTTCATTGTTTGTGTGTAATAGTGTTGGACCTGCTCATGAAATTAACAAACAAGTAATTAAGGTTTCCACTGATAATGTACCCTTAATGTAATTCTCAGAGAGATTCAGCCAGGCACAGGCTGTGACAAAGCAAGTCCTTTCAATTACAGGTACAACTTATTTTTTTTTAGCTGAATGGACTGGAGCAATGTGAAATAAAGTGTCTTGCTCAACATGATGCCAACCTTATGATTGTGAACTGAATATCCTAAACACTCAGCAATCTGCCTTTATTGTCCAGTAGGTATTTTGTAGCCATTTCCTGCTCTAGCACTGCAAAAATATAACCTTCATGTTCAACAACCACAACAACCATAGGCAGTACCTTAGCTAATTAATTAAATAAATATATAAAGAGATTTTTAAAGAAATAGAGGAAAGAAAGTGATGTCCGAATCTGTATCCTCCACCTCTAGGTGGAGAATACATTACAGGATGTAGAATACATTGCTCCCAAGTAGGGCAAGAGTGATGCGCTAGAACAGCCACTCCACCTCATGGGTCTCACACCTGCAGGTGGATAGCCACCTCCCCTGCGATAGCAGTGAGTAGGGATGAGGTCCAGGGGCCAAAAATGCCAGAGGTCTCCAATGCTACAGGTTCTACCACGGACCTATTAGAGAGTGGCCGATACTGGGACAGTTTTCTCTCTTCAGATTGGCAGGCAGCAGAGTCTGGGCTGATAGCGGAATGCACTAGGTTGCCATTAGAGTAGGTGTCAAAACGTGTGAGTTCCAGAGAAGGAGCCTACTCCCACGGAATGGGAAGATTGTCATACCAATTAAATTGTCATAGCAACCACACTATACAATACCAAATCAGAAATATGTATGTATATGTGTAGCAAATTCTCTTCGCACATGCTGACCCCTGAATGACATCTGGCTGCTATTTGTCTTTATCTCACTTGGCGTAAGTAGTCTGGAAAGGCTGGCTAGCTTGAGGTGAAGCAAGATAAGTTTTTCTTTGTCTCATTTGACTCTGGTTCCTTGGGAGAGAAGCATCGCTTTGACCTGCTCAAGCAAGTAGCGAGATGTAGCACTTATCAAAAATAAATGTTGGCCCTATCGATAAGGGCCTGATAAAAATTCTCCCAACAACACTTCAACCACAAACAGAATCATCTGTCCCTTCATACAAACAAAGATTCTTCAGCATGACACAGAGACCTTTTTTTAACACTGTATTCATTTGTAAGTGCTACCATCAAACTTTATATTTTTTTGATTCAAAGTAATCATATTCTTTTTCCTTTTTGCTGAAGTGAAGTAAAGTTCTATATCTGACCAAAATGATTGTATTTGTCATGTTTATCATCCTCTTCAACAACAACAACCACTAACTTCGCTTCAATTGGTGACTTCGATGTAATCAAACTATTTACAAAACTTTGCTTTATATGTGCTGATGTATGTGTGTCTATGTGTGCATTTCTCCATGTTTGTTTATTAATAAGTGTGTTAAAGTTTTTTGTTGTATGTGTAATGTATCTACATCTGTGTGAGTATTTCCATGTAGTGCAGCAATAGTGTATCCATATCGGTGTGCACATGGATGAAGGAGGGTACTGGATGCGGTGGGAAGAGCAGATTAAAGGAAGAGGGGTGATGCATTTAAGTCAATGTGGGTAGATGTATTTAGAAAGAAAATAAGCTGAAGTTCCCTCTGGTGGCAGGTATCTGTGGGTCTGGTACAGGAAGTGATCCCAAGGGTGAACACATGCTGCCACTGAGCTTCAAAAATGGCATTATTTGGAGACATCACCACTATTAACACTCACTTGGTGAACTGATTTCCTTAGTTATAGATAATTTATCAGCCAAACCTAACTCAGTGATTACCACATCAAAGATGAAATATGTTACCAGCAGTAAAGTGTGAGGAACTAAGATATATGATGGTGGGAGGCTGGTGAGAAAAACTATAAATCTAGTCGAAAACCAGATACAGAGGACAAGTGAGTAATGGGTAGTTAATGAAACCACCTCTTTCATGCCAGCCAGCAAATGTAAAACAAAATGAATTTTGAACTCATATGCAGACGGGCTTTTGAAAGAGCAACCTCGAATGCAAGTCCATTCCCTTATCAACAGCCTGTATTGCATTTGAAATATATTACATAATAAATGTATTACCTCATAGATTGTCTGAAGACGTTGTGTTAGTAATTGCATGATAACAGCATTACATAATTAATAACGTCACAGAAATATGTATTACAGTGAATTTCGTAATAAAATAAATTATGAAAATCTAGCCTTCATATTTTCAAACAGGAAAATCAGTACTGCAAAAACGGAGACTCTTTTCCTATCAAGGAAGCCTGCACAGTGCATCCTACATGGAGTTCCACTGAAGCAGGTAGAGAAGTTCAAGTTTCTCAGGATTATGTTCACGAGTGATAGAAAGCAGGATGCTGAATTAAGTGCAAGAATTACAGAAGCTGCTACAGAAATGTGCTAACTTCATCATTCAATCATCAAAAGAAGGGAAGTAGGTGTACAAACCAAACTTGCTGTCTTCAATTTGGTATTTGTGCCAACCCTTACCTACGGTTATGAATCTTAGGTAATGAGTGAAAGAGTATAATTGCAAATACAAGTGGCCAAAATGGGGTTTCTCCAAAGGGTCTTCGGAGTAACATTACTTGATAGGGTGTGTAGCTCAGAGATCAGAGATTCACTCCAGGTAGAGCCGCTATTTCTTTGCATTGAGAAATCACATCTCAGATACTACAGTCATATGGTTAGAATGTCTCAGAAAAGAATCACTGTACAGGTTTTACAAGCAAAACCAATCAGCAAGGAGCCCAGGAGTAAATCTTGAGCAGGGCGGTTGGAAAATATCCATGAGCTTAGCTGGCCTCTTTTGGGAATACAACTGGATGAATTGGAGATAGTTGCTTCTGACAGAACCCACTGGAAGACATGCTTAAGGACTCTGCCCCCTTTACCCTCTCCCAGAAATAAGCGGATGAAGAAGAAGAAGAAAGCCATAGTATTTTTATTATTATTGTGTGTATAAGGGCGGTGGATTGGCAGTATCGGTAGAGGGTCGGACGCCATGCTTTGATGCATAGAGTTACGGTCCTTGCCATTCTGAGTTCAAATCCCACCGAGGTTAACTTTGCCTTTCATCCTTACGGGGTCGATAAAATAAAGTACCAGTAATGCACTGGGTAATTGCTGGCCTTCTGCCAAAAGTAGAAACAATTATTATTGTGTCTATATATATGTATGTGTGTGTATATATATATACATATATATATCATAAATCATGTCTTTAGAATCATCAGATATTAAAATATATACTATTTCTTCTTCTAATTAGCATAATTAACCATATAAAAAATCAATCAGAACAAGCTATGAGAATAAATGCTCTTATGGGGAAATCTCCGACAAATAACCGAACGTAGCCTCTTCGCGGCGGCCCCAGTCGATTATTTATCCAACATTTCGACAGCATGTAGAAACTGACTAAATATACCATCAACCATACACAATTAGTTGTAAAATTAAACTTAGAAGAAATGCGCACATACCGTAATTATATCTCTACCATGGTTTCTTCCTTATTTTGGACATCCAAATAATAGGAATGTCCTGAGCTAGGATTCATCAGGAGACAAACTCAAAATCAGACATCTAGTTTTTCAATCCGATCCCGCCAAAATTAGATTCAAAAATGGCTAAAAATCGCTATGTGGCTGTGTTCATAATAGATAGATAGATAGATATATACAGGTGCGAACGATATTTGTTTGCAAGATTACTGTCTAGGAAAAAATAACAGTAGTTTTACTTTTTAAGATTTATTTATCAAACTTGGGTCAGTATGTCTTTATGACTTGTTCTTTCGATCTCACTCGATAAAGCCACCGTTAGCTTTGATGACGGCCTCAAGGCAGCCTTGGATACGGCTACAGGCCTTTGTCATTGTCCCCCGACTTAGGCCCCTAAAGGCACTTGTGATCCTGGCCCTCAGATCGTCTTTCGTATTGCAGCTGATCTGTTGGTGTCTCATTCCACTGCGCCCCACACAAAGAAGTCGAGGGGGTTGCAGTCAGGCGAGCTGGGAGGCCAGATGTCAGGTGAAGTGTGGTCGATGAAGTTCTCTGACAGCCAGGCTTGGGTCTTTCGGCTGGTATGGCAGGGCGCTGAGTCTTGCTGCCACACGTACGGCCTACCTGCAGCTACCTGGTCGATCTAGGGCTTTACTACCTCGCTCAGAACGCGGATGTAGCCATCGGTGTTCAGCTTGAGGCCCTCAGGATGAGACAGCGAGCCACCTGTTGTTCTGGGAGTTGATCTTCTGGTCTTGGCAGAAGTTTTTATCGTTGGAGAAAAACCACAGCATGTCTGGCTCCAGTGGGTGTTTCAACTTGTTGATCAGCTTCTTTGCGTGCTTCAGTCGCTTTTCTTGCATCGCCTTTGACAGAAATTGTCCTTTCCTCATCTTGTATGAAACGTAGCGAATGTTTCATGTACCACCAGCCTAATGAGCTTTTCACACCTTTCTCCCTTGCAATGGCACGCATCGACTTGCTAGGCGTCAGACCATCAATCACGTGTTTTCCTCTCTGATGTTGCTTCATAGTCAGATCCTGAATCTTCCAATTCCTTTTTGATCTTTTCCACCATTCTCCTGCTGACGCTGAGAAAGTCTGAAATTTCCTTATTTGTCCTCCTGGCTCGGATTCTAAGAAGAACTCCATGTCTCTTCCACAAATTTGGAGGTTCAAAATTATTCATAATCAATTATTCTGAAAATAAATAATGGAAATATAATCACTATTTTTATGAAGGCAAGAGGTGACAACGGAAGTAAAAAAAAATTGCATTAAATTAGCAGTTGAAAATTGCGAACAAATATCGTCCGCACCCTGTATATATCTAAAACAGAGAATGTTTGTCTGTCTGTCTGTTATTTTAATATATATATAATTATATATTCGTGTACAGATATTTTTGCATACACAATAACATAATATAAACAAAAGTATTTATTTTGCGATAAAGTATGGATTTTCTTCGCACGGAAAAAAACCCTGGTAATCTACGATGATTTTTTTTATAAGCACAAAATGTAGACACCATCCCGAGGCTGAGGTATTCCGTACTTCTCTGTACTGTTTCAGAAAGGAGGGATAAACATGCCAATCTATGTTTAGAATCCCGAACAACGCTGGGCCATTCTGCTAGTATATATCTAAAACAGAGAATGTCTGTCTGTCTGACTCCCTAAAACTTGGGAACCACCTTACCGATCTTTTTCAAACTTTACACATGTAATACTTATGGTCATGTGAGTGTTTTGAGCAAAAAATATTTCAAATTTTCTATGCCCTATGGACCGCATTAGGCGATTTAGCGATCTCTCTCTATAATTCTTAGTCTTTCTTTTTAGATAGATACATAGCTACGACGTCGTGCCCTTATAATATCTGTCTGTATGTCTGGCTGTCTGCATTATGACATTATGACACTATCTGTGTGTGTGTATATATGTATATATTGTGTGTGTATATATATATATATATATATATAGTGTGTAACGTTTTTCGAAATATTTACTTCTGCGTTCACAGATTGATTTTTTTAGTTTCAGAAGATCCCGTTAAGGGTGAAAGCAGCGATTCCTTGCTTAAACTTTAATCTGTTATTTCAATATATATATATAATTATATATTCGTGTACAGATATTTTTGCATACACAATTACAAAATATAAACAAACGTATTTATTTCACGAGGCTCGATAAGGATAAATATATATCAAATACATAAGAACCCTAGAGCAAATCCCGAGCAACGCCGGGTCATTCTGCTAGTATAAATATATATATATATATATATAGAAAAGATGAATATAAAAGGAAAGTGCTTTTTTTAAAAAGGAATTTATTAGGTATTGACATGTTTCTGTAACAGACGGAATACCTATGTATCGCTGCTTGCGTAATCATATAATGTTAGCAAGTATTCGATAGCAAATGTATAATCAGTTGTCACTTCTTCAGAGATTTTGGATAAATTGGATAAAATCAGAAAAATTGAAGTATTTATATTAGTAATAGAGGAAGAAGAGAGGGGATAGTATATGACAGATGGTAATTCAATTTACTGCTAAACAAGTATATAAAGGGTTTCTAATGAGAATACCATGAGTAAATGGTTCATTTTATCTAAATAAGAATTTTTGGGAGTGCCAATTTTAATCTCTACTTGACCAATTGGACAGTGGACAGGGCTGGTCATTTGGTGTAGTAGTTTTAATTATAAAGTGTCAATTGGTCAAGTAGAGTTTTAATTATAAAGTGTCCAATTGGTCAAGTAGAGATTAAAATTGGCACTCCCAAAAATTCTCATTTAGATAAAATGAACCATTTACTCATGGTATTCTCATTAGAAACCCTTTATATACTTGTTTAGCAGTAAATTGAATTACCATCTGTCATATACTATCCCCTCTCTTCTTCCTCTATTACTAATATAAATACTTCAATTTTTCTGATTTTATCCAATTTATCCAAAATCTCTGAAGAAGTGACAACTGATTATACATTTGCTATCGAATACTTGCTAACATTATATGATTACGCAAGCAGCGATACATAGGTATTCCATCTGTTACAGAAACATATGTCAATACCTAATAAATTCCTTTTTAAAAAAAGCACTTTCATTTTATATTCATCTTTTCTACATTTTCTCCGGAATATAATTTATACTCGTTGAGCAAACCTACACGTACGCTGTTCATCTCTAACGTAACGATATATTATCACTACATTATTGATAACCTGAAATTTTATATATATATATATATATATATATATAATGATACAAGGACGAATGGTTACTCCTTCATTACGTTTATTGGTTGGTGACGTGTGTTTCACTACTTATCAGCTCCAAGTTTGATCTGTATCAATCTAGCCCGATTCTGGAATCAAAAGTTCGTCGGACCTCAGTGGTAGTGATGACAGAATGAATATACATGGCATACAAGAAAGTCTAACATTCCTATGTTGATCATTTTAAGTTGTTTTGATTGGTGGGTTAATTATGAGAAATGTTTTGGCCTGTAAGATAGGTGGGGGTGTGAGTGTAGTGACGAGTTAGTGGTGAGGAGCAAAGGTTGATGTGAGTAGCAGGTGTGGCGTTGTGGCTATCCCTAGACATGTTGGTGTGTTGTGTTGAGGCTGAGGTGCTGTGTGTAGTGTGGATGAGGTGGTGGTGCAGGGTATGATATGAGATGAAATATTGCAGTCTTTTACTATTAGGTAGGGGGTAGGATGTTCTGTTTAGGCATCGTTAAAGGGGACAAGCGCTACAAGGAATTAATGAGGTGATGGGATAATACATATAAAAGATATATATATATAAAGAAAAAAAATAATAAAAAATGAATACATAAAAATATATTTGAAAAGGGAAGTAAGGTTCTATACAAAACAGTGGAAAGGTGAGATTGGAAATAGCACTGAAAATATATTTAAGGGCCTGGTTTTCTTTTTTTTTTTTTTTTTCCTTTTCTTTGATTTGTCAAAGTGACATTATTGAAAAAATGAGAGGGACAATTCTTTTAAAAAAAGAGTTTTATAATGTACATAAAGTATATAAAGTATAACTGGTTTTGATGTATTAATAAAATTCATCTTATCAAATGCTGAGTATTAAAATTAAAAAGAATAAGGATTAAAAACTAAAAATTAAAGATTTAAAATCAAGTGCTGAGATAAGTTTTTGCATCTTCCTTGTTGAGATGGAGACTATAAAAATATATATATATAATATATATATATATCCAAACCCATGCAAGCGTGGAACATGGACGTTAAACGATGATGATACACACAAATGAGGAAATATGGTGTGAAGTTGGTTTTGTGAAGACTAGGGAGTAGAGAAGGCTAACAAACATGTAACATAGATGTAAATATATACACACACACACAGAGACACACTTGTATATATATATATCATCATCATCTCATCATCATCTTCGTTTTAACATCCATCTTCCACGCTAGCATGGGTTAGACAGGAGTTGTCCCACTTGAGGCAAGGTTGGTCGGATGACCGTGTCTCACTCATATAGGACTATCTGGCAGGTTTTCTACGGTTAGATGCCCTTCCTAACACCAACCACATTTACAGTGTGGAACTGGGAACTTTTTACTGTGTTACCTACACGACCACATTACAGCGTGGACTGTGTGTTTTTTTGTTGTGACACCTACACGATCTCAATCTCATTATCTCATTTATTTGGACTGGATGTTGTGGTACCAACTTTACAGAGAGAGGGTGGTGTTGGTGGAAGTGGGAGGATAGAATAGGGGTAGTGGATTGGGGTGTATATTTGGTTAAGAGGTGCCTACTGACTGTAGGTTTCGCTTTGTACATAGGCAAGGTGGATCTTCTGTATTACTGCGTAGCGCCAAAGATCTCGATCCAGTGACATTGTCTTAGAGAGATGCAAGTGTGCAAGGTCGGAATTTATCAGATCATCCCTGGTTTTTCTGGGTCAACCTACTCCGTAACTACCATCAATTTTGATCGCCTTGCACTTTTTTATACAGCTGTCGTCTTTCATGCGCATCACGTGGCCATACCAATGTAGACTTCTCTCAAGTAAACAACATCTGATCCCTCTTATTCTTAATTTCTCACTTAGTTCATTTATGCTTTGCCGTTCACGTATATTACTATTACACATCCAACGGAGCATGCATGCTTCATTCCTTTCCAGTCTACGCAGGTCCTCTGCATGTAATGCCCATGTCTCACTGCCATGTAGCATTGCTGTTCGTATACAGGCATCATACAATCTGTCTTTCATTTTTAGAGAGAAACCTTTTGTGGCCAACAGCGGTATAAGCTCTCTGGACTTTTTCCCGTTCTGACTCTGGTTACTGTACTTTCAGAACACCTCCACCACTGCCATATATATATATATATATATATATATATATATATATATATATACGCACACACACACACACACACACACACACCCATATATACATCACCCCACATAGGCATGCGTGGGAGGGACGCGGAGTCAGATGTGCGTGCCTTATTATATGCGTCTGCTCGTGACAGGAGATATGGAGTTTTCATGCGGTCATCTTGGGCACCCGCACTGGCCACATGGGCTCACGCACGCGTCGTATGAGTTGTATGAATTTTCGGATGCATCGACCCATGCACACATATACCTTGGTCCCCGCATGTGTACATGCCGATGAGATGAGGCTGGTTACAGTCCGGGGACCCATACTATTATATGGCTGTACAGGGGTGCATTCACATACATACACACTCATTTACTCTACACACACCTATATGCACATCCGTACATAAACCTACAACTATACATGCATGTACACACATGTACGCGTACACAGGACATGTGCGGGTGCACACGCATCGGCATTGCATGTAGATGATACCATGTGGGGTTAATAGGTGGTAGAAAGGATATAAGAAGTGATGTTGAATAACGGTGGTGAAATTACTGATACAAAAAGTGTGTATGGTGCTAGTGGTTTGTGTGTGCCTCAATGGGATGTAGTATGTGTTGGTGTGGGTGAGGGTGGTGGATTTATTGTGATATGTTTAGTGGTGGGGGTTATAGTAATGAATGTCACTGGACATGTCACTGCACCGAGATCTTTGACGCTACACAGTAATACAGAAGACCCGCTTTGCCTAAGTACAAAGCGAAACCTACAGTCAGTAGGCACCTCTAACAAAAATACACCCCTGTCCCACTACCCCCACCCCATCCACACCACCACTTCAATGTAAAGTTATGTTGGTACCACAACATCCAGTCCAAAACAAATGAGGTCATGTAGGTATCACGACAAAAAAAAACACACAGTCCACGCTGCAATGTGGCCGTGTAGGTAACATGGTAAAAACCTCCCAGTCCACACTGTAAACATGGTTGGTGTTAGGAAGGGCATCCAGCTGTAGAAAACCCGCTAGACAGTCCTCTACGAGCAGGACAACCAATCTTGCCTCAAGTGGGAAAACTCCCGTCCAAACCCATGCAAGCGTGGAAGATGGACATTAAACGATGATGATGATGATGATGTGACCTAACATTTACAGGATCAAAACTTAACACAGGTTACAAATTGAAATTTGACAAGGATAACGGTGGTAATGAAATGAGAAATGGTGTGAGAAAATGGTGGTAGTTATTCCTATGTTGTGTTTAAGTTGTTATGGTTTGTCCGTGGCACCTGGCCGAATGTCAGGGCGGAGAAAGTGTTACATATATTTGTAGTTTATTGGTGTGTAATGTTCAGTTATGATTGGTTCACCAGTTTAAGCACTCAATGCCAATATGGGTCCAGTTACCGTTGTGGTATTCTACATATGGTATTACACCATAGTCAATATCCTTAAGAAGGAGAGTGTTAATGGACTACAAAAATACCTAATTAAAAACAAATAGCCACAAAACATGAACAAATCAAAAAACTGTTCTCAGTCTTCAAGGAAGCCAAAACATTCAAATAAGAAACTGGACTAACAGATAATTGTGAGGAAAATGAAAACAAAGAAAATACAATAGAAATTGTGAAAGTCATAAAATTTAAATTGAAAACTGTCATCCAGAATGCCATGTTAAAACGATGGCAAGAGAATTCCTTACATGGCCAATACCCCCAAAAAGCTAAATAGAAAGGAAGTAGACAAAGAAGACACACAAAACTGGCTCCAAAGCACTGGACTAAAAGATGAGACAGAAGGATTTCTATTTGCAGCGCAGGGCAAGGGTCTACCCACCAAAAACTATCAAAAGTACATAATTGTTTCTACTTTAGGCACAAGGCCAGTGCATTACTGGTACTTTATTTTATCGACCCCGTAAGGGTGAAAGGCAAAGTCAACCTCGGCGGGATTTGAACTCAGATCGTAAAGGGACGTAACTATGCTGGAAAGCATGGCGTCCGACCCTCTACCGATACTGCCAATCCACCGTACATAATGAAACAAAGTACAATAAGTAACTGTAGAATATGTGAAAATAGGGAAGAAACAATCAACCACATAGTCTCTGGATGACAAGCTCTAGCCAAAAAAGAATATATCCACAGGCATGATAGAGTTGGGACTTTCATACACTGGAAGTTATGCCAGCATTATGAAAAAAGATAGTGCAAACACACACCAGAAAAAGTGTCAGAGAATAACAAAGCAAACATTCTCTAGGATATGCCAATACAGACAGACAGAGAGATCAAAGCCAACCAACCAGATATTATAGTCAAAGACCACAAAGAAAAAAATGAATGCCTTTTAATAGATGTATTTATCCCCAGAGACGACAATATATCTTCCAAGGAAATAGAGAAACTCTCCAAATATAAAGATCTAGAGCTAGAAATAACTCGAATGTGGAAAATGAAAACAGAAACAATACCTATAATAATAGGTGCTCTAAGAATGATAATAAATACACAAATACATAGCCAAAACCCTATGACTTACAACATACAACATACAAAAGAAAGCACTACTAGGCACTTCACACATATTACGAAAGGTACTATCAATACAATAGAAACAACATCAGCAAAAACTACACTGCTCATACCCAAGCTACACAGAGCTGTGTTAAGGAAAGCAATAAAAATAATAATGGAAATAATAATAATAATGGTTTCTTTCTTAGCCACATATGGCTTACATTAAGAGGACAATAAGGATGGTACAGTGTGGGTTTTTTGTGAGAGTGAAAGGTTTATAAAGAAGACTAAAAAATAAACATTTAAAAATATAACAACAAATTCCCTAAAAGTGAGGATACCTGCAAAGGTCACTCATGGACAAAGCCCACAAAAAGCCATGATAACCTTGACCGCTAGGGCAGTACCCTCTCTCAGATTATCTCCTCCAATTTACAGGTGCATACTCAGAGAAAGCCCATTTACTCGGACCATGCTCACCTCTCTCACCCACCTTTCAACAAATTGGTTGAAAGGCAGCATTTGCTTCTCCACCCTGATTTTTTTTCTTCAGGTGAAACCTGAAAAAGTCAATTGAGGCTTCAGCAAAGAAGAAAGTGCTTGTCTTCAACCCTTTCAAGCACATCCACCACACAATTTGTTTTTGCCATGGCCACCTGGCAAGTAAATGCTGCATGTTCTTCCCCTCCAAAGGAAGATGGCAGGGCTATCTTCATAATGCACTCAGTTCATAGTTTTATCCATCCCATACGTGACTGCTGGTGTTCAACAGAAACCTACAGGTCAGCAATACTTGGACATTCGATGAGTGCATGCATGATGGTTTTGTCACCCTGCGTGCTTCTCAGACAGGCACTGCCAAGCCAGGGATTTCTGGAAATTATCCATGGGCCCTGGACTGAAACTCTGGAAAAGGATGATTGATTTTCGTTGACCTCCAAAGTCTCCCCAAGAACGTTATTGTTTTTACCTGCCACTAAACCTCTATAGAAAGCTAAGGTGGAGTTTCCACCGATCACACTGATCGATTGGCTGTAAGTGCTTGGAGACATTTTTCAAGCGCACCCTCTCAGTCTTTGTTTGACCCAGGACTGCAGCCCTATCATGGGGATGAGCTGTGTAAAACTGTGTTTAGCAAACAGTGACCACACCTGTTCACCATCAAGGTAAAGCAGGAGATGGCGTAGCATGTTTACGTATCATCAGCCATGCTATGTCTAGTCTTCCTCTTAGGGTTGGTGTTGACAGCAAATGAACCACCTGACAATTGGCACACATCCCTTCCACAAAAAGCAAAAGAGCAAATGCTCCAGTGCAGTCAGGCATGGGCCAGGACAAGGCACAATGATCAGTTGGTAATACACGTTCACCACCTCTGCCCAACATTTCAGAGATAGCTTATACTCAGCCCATTTCTGTGTGAGAGTGGCTACCCTGCTCCTTACCTCATCTCAGTTTTTGTCCATTTGAAAGTCTGGACCAAACCACACCCCAAACAATTCAACCGGTCCATCCATCCAGTGCCTGACAATGTTGTTGGACAGAATGGACTTGCCTCCATGTTTCTAGCTGCAGGCCCATCAACTTTTCCTTCAGAGCAGTGCCGATCAACTCAATATGTTTGCTGCTCAACACCACTATAGTAACATCTTAGGCATATGCTGACACAGATCTTCCACATCCTAGTTCACTAGGGATGCCCCTTAATGTCTCCAATTTGTGTAGTAGTGGCTCGAGAGTCAATACATACAATGGAGATGAGAGAGGACAAGCTTGGTGAACCAAACGCATGAAGTTGAAAGGTTATGAGAGGTAACCATTCACTCTAACCACTGAACAGGTGTTGCTGTACATTGCAGCAATCCATCCTCAGAATACAGGCCTGAAGCCCACTGCCTTGAGAACAGCTGCCAGGTACCAATGGTTGACCCTATCGAAAGCTTTCAACTGATGTACATTGATCAAGGCCTCACCCCAGCCAGGTTCCTTAGTCACCCTCTCTATGATGTATTGCATTAGGTCAAGGTTGTGTGAATGGATCTATCTGGAATAGCACATGATTGCGCCTTTCCTTCCAGACCACCAACAACAAATGCCATCCTCGTCACTCACACATTGGCCAACATTTTAAACTCTGTATCTAGCAGACCTGAAATTATCTATATAGTCCACTTTGATCAAATCATTTCCTTGGCTCACAGAACTGGGAATTCTCCCATTCTGCTGCCAGTTGACATAGATGTCTGCTAAGATATCACCCAATATATCTGGCATGTTTGTGTAAAACTCGTAAAGCAGATCATCCAATCCAGGCAATTCACCTTTTGTGCAGTTAGTCATCAGATCCCATATTTCATCAGCTGTTATCAGTTTTTCGCAACATTCTGCCTCCCTTACTGAGAGCCATAGCAAGCCTTCAATCCAACCCATCATTCTTCATGAACATTTGCACGAAATGTTGCTGAAAAACTGCACACATCTGCTTGGGATTGTGTATCGTACACACGTCATCATCCACTAAAGACCAGATTGTAGCTTTGTTGCCATGCCGTGCCTCCGCTACTTGGGCCCATCGAATAACTTTCATCCCCTTGTGTCTGAGAGCATGCACCTTAGCTTGACAATACAGCCTTCGTGCTTCATATTGAAGAATTCATTGAGCACCAATCTCGCTGCAACCACATCGGCTGCGATGCCTTCTCTAATGGCCTCTTCTAGCTTTCTAACTAGTTCAATAATAATAAGGAATATGAACAAGTATCAATATGGCATCATTGTGTTTATTCATGTGCGACATGCATTTGATTTGATTGATCATGAAAGGCATATCACTTGTGAATAAAAATAATGATGCTATATTGAAACTACATTCTAGCTCCTTATTATAATTATTATTATTATATCTATGTATGTATGTACATATGTATGTATGTATGATGTTTATGTTGGGGTCACTCTTGAGTGCTACTAGTAACATGTAACCCAGCACAACCTGTCCCACGGTCGGGTCGGCGGCGACTAAACCGGCGACCCCACCAAGTTTACTTAGTGAGGAGGGTGATTTTGGACACCCTGCAGGACAAAAAACAAAACCCGACAAAGGGCGGAAGAGCTCATAAGAGTCAACGGCCATCCAAAAGTATGTAAATATGTATATACACATGTACATGTGTGTGTATATGTATATGTGTATATGCATGGGTGCATGTGTATGTATATGCGCGGGGACATAGAAATATTCGGGCTGGACACCCGATCGCGCGGTTAAACCACTGGGAGCGAAGGACCCCTAGCGTTTGTCAGGGCATTCTTCTAGGAGAAGGCAACTCAGGAAACTGGGATAACTCCGATATAAAACCTGCAGCTCAGTAGTTACCGATGATGTTGATTTTTTTCTTCTTTTCGGGTTATAGCTACTGTCGCTCAGAGAGTGGGATTGGCTCAGTGCACAGTCTTTCCTCACTTTAAAAAATATCTTCACACACAGGCATTGCACGATAGAATTAATCAATAATTATTAATAATTGTTTCTACTTTAGGCACAAGGTCGGCAATTAACCAGTGCATTAGTGGTACTTTATTTTATCGACCCCGTAAGGATGAAAGGCAAAGTCAACCTCGGCGGGATTTGAACTTTAATAATAGTATACCATGCAATGGCCATACTCGATAACGGGGGGGCAACCATCATCATGTATGTATGTATGTATGTATGTATGTAGGTATGTATGTATGTATGTATGTAGATATGTAGGTATGTATGTATGTAGATATGTAGGTATGTATGTATGTATATGTATATATATGTCATCATCATCATCATCATCACCGTTTTATGTCCGTTCTTCCACACTAGCATGGGTTAGACGTGTTGTCCTGTTTTTGGGCAGTGTCCAGGTGGCTGACCTTGTCTTGCTCATACAGGAACTGATTCTGGCTTGATTTCTACAGCTGGATGCCCTTCCTAACACCAACCTCATTTACAGTGAGTGCTGGGTGCTTTTTTTCTGTGGTGCCTATACGTCCACTTTGCAGTGAGAGGGGGTGGGAGCATATTGTCTATATGCTGCAGCTTCAGCTTGTTCCTGTGAGAAGTCGGGTCTTCTGTATTACTGCGTGATGCCAGAGGTCACGGTCGTGTGTCATCGCCCTTGAGAGGTGCATTTGGGTAATATATGTGTGTGTGTGTGTCACAATAAAAAGCCCCCAGTCCACTACGTAAATGTGGTTGGTGTTAGGAAGGGCATCCAGCCATAGAAACAAAGCCAAAACCAGTCCAGCATGAGCAAGACATGGTCATCTGATCTGGCTTCACTCACAATGGAACAACTCATCTAATCCATGCTAGCAAAAAAAAAATGAACATTAAATGGTGATGATGATAATGACTGAAATAATAGCTAAAAATACCACTTAGAGTATTATATACATATTTAGAATAACTTTACAAAGTTAGCTAAGGGGAGATTGCTAACAGATCAACCTAAAATAAGCAATCTCTCCTCAGCTAACTTTGTAAAAGTTATTCTATATGTATATATAAATATATATATATATACATACACACACACATATATCATCATCATCTTCGTTTAATGTCCATCTTCCATGCTAGCATGGGTTAGACGAGAGTTGTGCCACTTGAAGCAAGGTTGGTCGGGTGACCGTGTCTCGCTATATAGCACTATCTGGAAGGTTTTCTACGGCTGGATGCCCTTCCTAACACCAACCACATTTACAGTGTGGAACTGGGAACTTTTTACCGTGTTACCTACACGGCCACATTACAGCGTGGACTGTGTGTTTTTTTGTCATGACACCTACACGATCTCGATCTCTTTATCTCATTTATTTGGACTGGATGTTGTGGTACCAACTTTACAGAGAGAGGGTGGTGTTGGTGGGAGTGGGAGGATAAGGTAGGGGTAGTGGATTGGGGTGTATATTTGGTTAAGAGGTGCCTACTGACTGTAGGTTTCACTTTGTACATAGGCAAGGCGGGTCTTCTTTATTACTGCGTAGCGCCAAAGATCTCGGTCCAGTGACATTGTCTTAGAGAGGTGCAAGTGTGTAAGGTCGGAATTTATCTATCATCCCAGGTTTTCTGGGTCTACCTACTCCGTAACTACCATCAATTTTGATCGCCCTGCACTTTTTTATACAGCTGTCGTCTTTCATGCGCATCACGTGGCCATACCAATGTAGTCTTCTCTCAAGTAAACAGCATCTGATCCCTCTTATTCCTAATTTCTCACTTAGTTCATTTATGCTTTTCCGTTCACGTATATTACTATTACACATCCAATGGAGCATGCATGCTTCATTCCTTTCCAGTCTGCGCAGGTCCTCTGCATGCAATGCCCATGTCTCACTGCCATGTAGCATTGCTGTTCGTATACAGGCATCATACAATCTGCTTTTCATTTTTAGAGAGAAACCTTTTGTGGCCAACAGCAGTATAAGCTCTCTGAACTTTTTTCCATCCCGTTCTGACTCTGGCTACTGTACTTCCAGAACACTCTCCAACGCTGCTGATTTCATCACCCAGGTAACGGAAAGTGTCCACTATTTCTATAGAACCATCTGGGCAATAGAAGGATCTAGTATCCTGTGGGCACTTGCTACTTATTGCACCTGAGCATCGGCCAC
Source organism: Eledone cirrhosa (assembly GCA_964016885.1). Lineage (NCBI taxonomy): Eukaryota > Metazoa > Mollusca > Cephalopoda > Octopoda > Eledonidae > Eledone > Eledone cirrhosa. Next base: position 157,700,333 of record OZ024741.1, read on the forward strand.
ATATAAAGTCTACGTTCTTAGATAGTTTACCTATGATCCCACTACATCTTTTATGTACCCATAGTTTGCATTTGGGACATAAAATGGAATTTCTGCCTACTCCTTTCCTACACACTGAGCATGGCCATTTTCCTGAGGGCACCTGTACCCTATTTTCCTTTCTACAAACTAGAACTTTAGTCTTAGACAAGTTAACTTTAAGGCCTTTTGATTTTAGGCCGTGCTTCCCTTTTTGGAATTTCTTTGATACAATGAAGTTTCATTTTAAAATGTTTTTATTGTACATTGACCGTTGCACATGTTTCACAGATAATTGGCTCGATATTTTCATTGATGTGATAGATCTGACTCCCGCATGGATTTGTTCATCAGACATGTGGATGTGAGATATATATGTGTGTGCCCGTGAGATGTAAATGTTTTGATTGAGTCTACATGTCTGAAGAGCAGATCAATGCTGACCTCAAGGCAGTTATCTGTGAAACATATAACGGTTAATATACAATAAAAATATTTAAAATTGAAACTTGGTTATATCATACATAATATATACATTCTGCTACAACATCAAGTGATCACATTTATGTCACCTTCAGTAATCAACAATATTACTGGATCTGTCAGTGTTAATGTCCTGTAATTTGGTGGCTCGTCAAAGGAGAGATTTATAAAATATGTACCAGTCCTGAAAAAATAAGTGCTGGTGTCGATATGATCGACTAAATCATTTTAAGTTGGTGTCCCTGCGTGGTCGCAATCTATGAACTGAAACATGCAAAGCAAAAAAAAAAAAAGAAAGAAAAGAAAAAAAAAAGAATAGGTTAATTAATTAAAAAAAAAAAAAAAAAGGTTAATTAAAAAAAAAAAAAGAATAGGTTAATTAATAATAAAATCCAAGGGGGATAATTATAATCAACAAGATGAAAAATAGAAACATTGAATATAAAAGTTATTTCCCTTGTAAACTTATGTACTTTTGTAGTTTTCTCCCTTGCAATCATGTACGATTAGCTTGACCGCGGTATACCACAATAAAACGAAGTCCAGTTAAATTTGAAATAGTTTGAGTGACATTGCTCCCTAACCTACCCCGATATTGAAGTTTAAATAAAATCAGTTTATCTGATCTACCCGCTATTTTGATTAAGTGATTTTAATTAAAGGAATAACAACATCAGATGGAAATTCTTTGCTGTATTTGTTCCGGCTCTCTACGCCCTGAAATAAAATTCACCGCGTTCAGCTTAGCCATTAATCTTTCGAGGTAGATAATCAAAGTACCAGTCTAATGCTGGAATTGATTTCCCTACTACTGTCAGCGACTCTATTGTTCCTTCTGATATCCTAAAGCTGCAAACATAACCGAACGAAATAAACTACGGAAATATCACAATTTATCGGTAAATTACAAGTATTTTTTCTCTTAGTAGAATTCGAGACATTCAAGGAGCTGGTTCATTAACTATGTGGTTAATTATATATGTTTGTATTCACATGTGATAATTATGGGATATGTGTTCAATTATATATATGTGTACCACTATACTGTGTGTGTACTACTATCATATATATATGTGTACAGCTATGATGCGTGTATAGCTATTATATATGTCCACCGCGATGATATATGTGTACAGCTGGAATATATATGTACAAATTTTACCCTCCTTTTTCTCACCACTATGTATTTTCTCTATAGACCGTGAATTTGGCAGAAATATTAAAATGTTGGATGGTTTCTGCGTTTCAGTCCCCGTCGAGATTCACTTTGTGTTTTCATCCATTCGCGACCGAAAATGAAAGTGCCAGCCCTGTGCTGGTACAGCCTTCTCTCATTCTAGGGTGTTCTGCTGGATCAAAGGAAGGAGAATCGTAAAGGTGTTTGATTTTGCTCACGACTTCATAGACACCAACAAACCTTATTGAAAAAATAGTATATACTACCAAGTCATATTCGATTTCGAGTGATGACTGTAGTTTGTATCTTATCAACGTTGTCGTTAATACTACTGAAGACAGATGGCTTAGTGGGTTCTGCTTACGGCTAAGGTCATGTGTTCGATTCCAGACAGTGTATTGTGTCTTTGACCAAGGCACTATTTCACGCTTTCTCGAGTCTACTCAGCTGGAAAAAAATACTTGTAAATGTAATTTAAAGTCCCAGCTATGTCTCAGAGTATTTCCTTGAGAATTACGTTATGGGTACGTGTCTGTGGAATGCTCAGCCACATGCCGGTTAATTTCACAAGGTCGCTGTTCCAGTGGTGACACGGCTGGAATACTCGTCGTCGGAGTTAACAGAGGTCTAACTGCAAAATTTAACATTGATCTTTGTCTTCTCATATTATCTCCCTTGAACCACAACTTGAAATTCTGCAACTCATGAATATATTCATTTGCTGGTTTCACTTATTAGACTACGACCACGCTGGGGCATTGCTTCGAATACATTTAGCCAATCATATCGACACCAATATCTATTTATTTGAATTTTTTGCAAGTTTGCTACTTATTTTTTCTTTTTTATACACAAATATCACACCTGTAAAACGGTATGCAGGAGCAAGGCAGGTTTGTGGGGTCATTCGTGACCCCATTGTCGTTCAGCACAACATTGAAAAGATGGCCCACCTCTGTAAAAGAATGGCAGTTATCATATATTTATATATATATATATACACACTGCTGCAAACTACAAAAGGTTTTCCCCTCAAAATGTAAAGTAGACTGTATGATGCATGTATACGAACAACAATATTGCACAGTAGGGAGACCTGGGCACTGTGCAGAGAACCTGCAAAGATTGGAAAGAAATGAAGCCACCATGCTTCAATGGGTGTGTAATAGTAATATATGCAAACAGCAAAGCATAAATTAACTGACAGAAAAAATAGGCATAAGAGGGATAAGATACAGTGCACAGGAGAGGGGATTGCATTGGTATGGACATCTGATGCATATGAAGGATGATAGCTGTATAAAAAGTTGCAGAACGCTCAAAGTTGACGGAAGCCATGGAGTGGGGAGACCTGGGAAGACTTGGGATGAGGTAATAAAAGCTCACCTTGCACAATTACAACTCTCTAAGGCAATGACACAGGACCGGGACCTTTGACACTATGCAGTAATACAGAAGACCCGCCCTCCCATATGCAGAAGCTAGGCATACATCTAGTATCCACCACCTTCCCTCCCATACACCTCCCTGTAATCACCCCCCCCCCATATTTGCCTCCCCAATTCCCCATGCACCTCTCACACCCAAGTCTCCAATCCAAAACATTCTTAACTTTTCTATTTTCTGCTTTCCTTCTTGTGAAGTGAATTGTCACCTAGCATCCTGGTAATGTTCTCTACTTCCTCCATTCTGCCATTCTTTTCTGTCATTTGGCCTTAATTGTTTCACCCTAATATTCCCCCACCAAGTCACTCTCCTTTTCCCTAGAGACCTGTTCCAGCCACATATTTTATTTGTTACATTCAGCAGATTATCTTTCAGGAACTCCCACTGCTCCTCTATATTATATGTCTCTACTTGTTCTTCCTTACTCTCAAGCAACATACCTCTAAATTTCTTATTAGTTTAGGGGACTTTTAATTTCCCTATGCTTTTCCTCCAAGTTGTCTTCTGTTGCCAAATTTGTCTAGCCCTAACTATAAGGTCACTAACTAATAGGTTATGTTGGGAGGTGCATTCCTCACCAGGGAAGGACTTTGTGTTTACAACTGTCACTCTATCTCATCTTCTGGTGAGGATATATATATCCTACATCGGACTTTCCACACCCTACTCCCAATTCCTCTGTCATTGTCGGTTCTGTAGCCTAGACCATGATTTTGAGACCCAGTCCCAACACATGGCCTCCTGTTTCATCCAACATGGATATCCCTCCACACATTCATGCTCTTTATAAAAAACGATCTTTTCGGCTAGACGACTTCGATCACCACCTTTTAAAATAAGAACAACTGATTTTCTTATACACCAATGCCAGATTCAACAGTTTTCCAAGAGATGGCAACTTGAACAGATCTTTTTATTTTCTTAGGAATTTTTTCTTTTTTTGTTTCTGTCACTGCCCAACTCTCCTCTATCTTTCTATTTCTTCTTTAATTTCTCATTCTATTTTCTGGTGAAGGACTAACATTCAAAACATTAAGACTCTTTTCCTACTATATGAAGCATAAAACTAATACATTTTTTTTCATTGTTCAGTGTCGTTTGGTTTGATATTTCTGTGGAGAGATGCTGTGCTGAATAGGACCCGTCCAACCCTTGCAAGCAGGGAAAACCGGACGTAAAATGATGATGATATTACAGGTACAAGCTGAAGCATATAGACAGTATGCCCCCACTCCCTTCTACTGTAAAGTGGTTGTGTAGGTGTCACGACAAAAAAGCACCCAGTCCACACTGTAAAGTGGTCATGTAGGTGTCATGGTAAAAAAGCACCCAGTACTCACTGTAAATGAGGTTGGTGTTAGGAAGGGCATCCAGCTGTAGAAATCAAGCCAAAATCAGTTCTGTATGAGCAAGACATGGTCACCTGATCTGCATTGCCCACAACAGGACAACCGTCTAACCCATGCTAGCATGGAAGAATGGACGTAAAACGGTGATGATGATGATGGTATATATATATCATCCCATAACTCCTGATAGAGTTGTAGGGGTGCCATATTGATATACAGTGTTTCTATGGCATTTTCTAAACCTGGTGGAGCCCATCCCTCTCCAGGTCTGAGTATAGCAGATTTCTTCCAGAGAAAGATAGAAAGTGAGAGAGAGGAAACGAGAAAGAGATATAGAGGAAGAATCAACCCCAGTACCAGACTTTTTTTATCAACCATGAATGGATGAAAGGTAAAGTTGAACTCAGAGAGCAGAGAACATTCTATCCGATGTTCTAATGACTCTCCCAATTCACTGCCTTATAAATACATATACATATATATAAATACATATACATCATCATCATCACCGTTTAACGTCCATTTTTCCACACTAGCATGGGTTATACAAGTTGTCCTGTTGTGAGACAAGCCAAATGAGATGAACATGTCTTGCTCATAGAGAACTCATTTGGTCTTGGATTCTGACTGGATGCCCTTTGCAACACCAACCACATTTACTCTATGTACTGGGTGTTTTTTTTATCATAACACCAAAATGACCACTCTACAATGTGGACTAGGCACTTTGTGTTGTCACCAACAAGATCAATTTACAGTGTGGACTGGGTGCTTTTTGTCAATGTACTAAACGATCACTTTATAGTGTGGACTGGGGGCTGGTGTGGAGGAGATTGGAGAGGTAGATGTAGTTTAGGGGATTTATCTGGTAAAGTGTAGGTGTAGGGACGTGGGTGAAGGGTGGGATGTCAGGATGTGGGAGATATATGGAAGAGATAGGTAAATGTAAGGGAAAGTGGTGTATACTAGGTATGCTTCAACCCTTGCCCATGGGAAGGTGAGTTTTCCACATAACTGCTTAACACCAGAGATCTCCATCCTGTGTGATTGACTTTAAGAAGTGCAAGGTCAACTTTTATTACCTCATCTCAAGTCTTCTTACTCCATAGCTACCATCAACTTTGAGCGCCCTTCACCTTTTTATAAAGCTGTCATCCTTCATATGTATCACATGTCCATACCATAGACATCACATGTCTATTACACATTCATTGAAGCATGCCAGTACTGTGTGCAGAAGACCTGTGAAGATTGCTGTTTGTGTACATGTATCATACAATCTACCCTTCATTTTGATGGAAAAACATTTTATAGCTAGCAGTGGTAAAACTCTCTGAACTTTTTCCATCCCATTCTCATTCTGGTTATTGTACTTTCAGAACTCCCACCTCCTCTGTTAATTTGGTTACCTAGGTAACAGAAGTTGTCAATTGCTTCTTTGGAACCATCCAAGAATTTAATAGTGCTTGTTTCCTGTGAGCATTTTCTGCTAACTACTCCTGTGCAATGGCCACATGTAAAACCTATGTACTTGGCTAACCTGCCTGAGAGTCTGTGTACCCATAGTTTGCATTTTAAACAGAGGATGGAATTTCTATATAGTGAGCTAAGCCATTTCCCTGTTGGGGTCTGGACCTTGTTTTCCTTCCTGTTTACTAGGACTTTAATCATCACCACATTGACTTTAAGACCTTTTGATTCCAGGTTATGAATACTTTTTTAATTTCCATCATAGATTCAGCTATGATAGTTAGATTATCAGCATACATGACGTCCTGTTTTAAACACTTCTGTTATAGCCTGGAGGATGATTATAAACAGGAGAGGGTAAAGGATGGAGTCTTGGTGGACACCAACTTGCACATTAAACTCTTCACTATAGTAATTATTAATTTAAACCTTGCTAACTGCACCTCTGTACACAGACTGTACTGCCCTCACAAACCACTTTTCCACTCCAAGTTTCCTAAGTGCCTGCCAGATTACAAATGGGTGACCCTGTAAAAAGCTTTTCCTAGGTCAACAAATACCAAGTAGTGGGGTTTGCTTTTAGCTAGGTTTTTCTCCTACAGTTGCTTCACAAGTGGTACTTTTAACTGGCACAAATTCGAACTGCATTTCATCTAGGTTAATTCGATCCCTAATCAGTTGTACAACACTTTCTGTACTTTCATGACATGGTAAATCAGTTTGATACCTCAATAGTTACCTCTGACTAGAGCATCACCTTTGCCCTTGTAGCACTCGATGATGCTACTGCTATGCCAGACATTGGGTATGGCACCATTTTGCATTACTTGGTTTACAATATGGGTGGTTATACATTGACAAACACATATGCACACTCACACATACATATATGTAGATAAATACATATTTATTATATATATAAAAATGACTTCTACAAGACTAGAACTGTTTCATTGTATGAAATCATCAGGACATCTCTGCTGATTTCATTTGTAACTCTGGTACCCCACTCCCTGACAAAATTGGGCAATCTACATATATATATACACACACGTACATATATATATATACTAAGAAACATATAAACACACACATATATATATATATATATATATATACACACATAAATATATATATACATACATAATATATAAACACACACATATACGTGTGAGAGTGGAGCATGCAAAATGGATTCGGTGAATCGGACGAGATATTTTCATTTTCAATTTAAAAGGATATTTATTGTAAATTACTGTTTTTAAAGTTTCTCTAAGATTACATTTCAAAGACTTTCCGGTTGTTGATAGTAGCGAGATATGGCTATTGTTTCTAGCGTGCAGAACTACAAACATATGAGCTGTTTTGCTGGCGAGAAACAGTAGTACGAAACTGCGGCCTGTAAAAATCCGACTGTAGTTACACGCCCACTTTACCCAGAATTCTAGTCGGGAAGCTGCGGTGAGGCTTCAATGGTTTGAACGAGAGAGGAAATAAAGGAAAAAAGATTATTTATATACTTCACATATCACTCACACGTATATATATATACTGCAAAAAGTGTTATTTACCAATATCAACCACAAGAAGAGGCTGGATAACCCTAGAATATACTAAGGTCAACATAAGATCTTTTAAAAAAAGATCCTACCGTTTGGGTCCCTGTTATACACGGGGGATGACAATTGACAGACAGTCTTTGACAAAAATATCACTCGCACAAACTCGTCTATGGAGACTTGTTTTTAAACCCCAGGTTTAGTATTAAATATTTCATTTCCCTGGGGGGTGTTTATTGGCAGTCTTTGACAAACAAACCCTACAGACTGGCTCAAAAACACGCCCGAAGAATCATTAAACACTATTTGAAGGTTTTTTTTATGCTACCGACCTCAGGTTTAGCATAAAATATTAATATTTATTTATCATTGACTTTTACATCCCCTCCCTCCTAAAAAAGCAAAGAAAAAAAAAATACCAACGGACGAAACGAAACGTAAAACGAGGGAAGCCAACTAAGCAAGTCTTTGACAATTTCTTTCGTTGTCCTAGTAATATATATACACACATAATTATATCCATATATATATATTGTCAAATCATCGTTGTATTTTTTGTGGTTGTTTAGCGGCAGATTTTTAACTGAACGTTGCTATATATGTGATAATATTACCTACCGACTCTCAGGATATATATATTATATATATTACTTGTATGAAAAATTATCATTATGGAAACATATCAAGGTAGGAATTTGGCACTATTATTTAATTTAATATGTTACAATTCATATATGAATATTGTGTCAATCATCATGTATATGTGTGTATTTATGTAATATATGTATGTAATATATATATGTATGTATCTCGAACCTATCTTGTATCTGTGTACGTAATGTATGTGTGCATCTATAATGTATGTGTATGTATTATGTATGTATATATATATATATATATATATATTGTGTATCGAATGTATGTATGTGTATGTATTATATCATCTTCGTTGGTGGAGGACTTTTACTGTTCTGGTATTCCGGCAAATAAGAGAAGAAAGAAAGAAATGTAGAGATTTAACCCACTTTATCATTACTAGTTCTGTATTTTAAGCGTAGCGAATTGAATCCGAAAACCAAGTCCTCGGCAACGCGACAGTATTTTTTTCGTTGTATATAAATATGTGTATAATTTTAGACACAGAGATATGACTTCTACAGGACTAGAACTGTTTCATTCGTATGAAACAGTTCTAATCTCGTAGAAGTCATTTCTTTATATAATAAAGACCCCTATACTCTACCAACGTATTGAGTACCTTTTTAAACTGGTTACTCTCCGACACTAGTCGGGAATGTATGTATATATATATATATATATATCATCACCGTTTAACGTCCATTTTCCATGCATGGGTTAGACGGGTTGTCCACGTTGAGAGACAAGTCTTGCCAGAATTGGCCACGCCGTACCTTACTGACGGGACTGTAAATTTGGCCGGGGTTTTTACAGCTGGATGCCCTTCATAACACCAACCATATTTACAATATATATATTCCAGCGTTGAGTTTGAAAAAAAATCAGAAAAATCAAACTAACTCTTGATACAAAAATAACCACCTGAAACCACCCCTTCTTCTATGATATAAAACTGTTTATTTTAAAGTCTTTAAATTTATCTAAAAGCCTTCCATCATAATTTTAAGTAAGAACGTTTATGTTCTAAACACCAGCTTGTAAGAAAGTTATATTTTACATGTATATCTTATATTTAATCTTTTATATTTGTTAAATGATAGATATACACACATACTATAGAGTTTGTAGAATAAAAAACAAATTTGTAAATAAAGCTATTACTAAAATACTTTTCTAAATCCCTCCAAGTGACTATTTTCAAAATTATTTGAAAATCTTAGACGGGTTGAAGCTACCTTTGAAGGATCCTCTATATGATCGCTTGCCCTGCTAGATGTAACAGCCAAATCTTTCTCAAATTACATGTCTGGCGGGAGGGAGAAAGAAGGAAATTATATTGATGTAGTCAGTGGTTATATGCTTCTAAACAGACGAGATGGTCACGGTTGAAGTGCTTTTGATTTGTCTGTTAGCCCAGGTCCTGCTTGATTAAACAACGAAAAATAACCGAGAGAAATAGCAGCCAAATTCCTTCACATGAAACCCTATAATATTACGAATGGAAGGGGGCGTTGATTAATGTAGTCCTACACTCAAAAACCACAAAAGCATCAATGTTACAGAATCTGATTTGCGACTGTTGGCTGTGAAATCATCGAAAGTAATCGATGATAATGACTCGAAGCGAATCAGCTATTTCATGTCATGACGGTATATTGCTTTGAGACAGGAATGAAGGTCATCCAATCACTTTTCCTTTCTATAAAATGGGTAATCTTTCGGTTTAAGATCACTGTAAATAACAAAATTTGGCAATGTTATTTGATTTATTTGTATAATGATTCGAGTCCGAATGATTTACTACCAAATAGACTGAATTATGAAATCAAAAATAGTGTGATAACAGGGGTACATTAAGTAAGCATTGGGAGTGGGGGTCGAATATTATTTAGGGTAGTAAAAAATTAAGTTGACCCCTTTTTAATTATTGTGGAGTCGTTGGCTATATCCCAGTCAGCCCCATCTTATTCTGCCACTGTCCGTGTTGGCTTTAAAGAACAAGTTATTGGGACCCTTGTAATTTTGTGGGGCCACTGTCTAGGAATGTTCGATTTTTATAGACTATTCTGTACAAACATTTATATCGAAAGTTTACAGAGATTACCAAAAGTGTGTGATGCTAAATCGAAAGATTACCACCTAAGAAGGTATTGCATTGCTGCAATACCTTTGATCATAAGTTTGCTTTAACAAGGGATATAGCAAAATATGTTGCGACTTCTGGTGTCCTTGGCCCTAGGACCACCTCCTTACTCACCATCATCGGCACCGAGTTGACTATCTGCATGTGTGAGCCTTGCGAGCTGGAATGGCTCTTCCAGCGCGTCTCCCTCGCCATCCTCCGGGGAAACGCCTTCTCTATTTTGTCCGCCGGGTGCGCGGGACCCCCCCCCCCCATTTGCTCATAATAGTGAAAGATGGGGAAAGTCGAAGAGACGGAGGCAGTGGGAGTTTGGTTCCATTGTGTTCAGACCTGGTGGCTATGTATATATTTATTTACTTCACCACATTAACATAACCATGTTGATGATAAGCTTTAACATTGTCACAAAGTGTTTGAACAGTGTCGCTATTCATTTTAACGATCGATCTTTATTCATAACTGAAACCGTTCCTGGTTCTACTATACAAAGTTGTTTATTTTAAAGTGTTTATATTCATCTAAAAACCTTCCATCATAATTTTAAGTAAGAACCTTTAAGTTATGTTCCAAACATCAGTTTAATAATGAGAATGTTAGTTATATTGTTAAATCCTTCCAAAGTCTTGATTGTTTTCGAAATAATTTGAAAATCTGTGGCTTTCATTTGACGTATGGTAACAAAAGGTTAATTAGTCATGTTCTATCACCGTATGTTACTAACTACGACATCTACAATTCTTTCTCGGATAGGTGGTGGTAATGGTGTAATGAATAGGTCATCTTTGGATTTAAGATCACGTCAGTTTTCTCTGTCGAGGAAACTGACGTTTTCCGCAATTTACTTTTAAGCAACTTTTGATATCCATTGACATTACAAGCCTTTAATGTAATTTTGACGCATTTTCTTTGATATTAAACTACCCATTTTTAATCACATTTTATGTTCTTCAATAATAATTATGTATTATAATAAATCATCCAGTCTTCATCGTTGTAATTTGCTAAGTGTTACTAATTACTTTGTGATCTTAAATCGAAATATTACTCACATATATAATATGCCGATTTATCTATCAACCTCCCACGCATATTGTTTGAACCATATCACTGTGAGGCCGTGTATGAGAAAGACAGGGTTATTGCTATAGTGGTCAACTGTGTCCTTGAAGAGATGGACACATAGATAGGATAGATTCGTTGACAGATAGACGAACAGAGAAGTCATATAGATTGACCGATAGATACTTACGCACACACACGAACTCTCTCTCTCTCACCCACAGAGCAATAATAAAAAAGAAAAAGAGAAATAAAATTGCAATCATAAAATGAAAGTATATCGATCTATAAAATCGATTGGATTAAGTGAGGAAACAGTACGCAGCATTTTGAAGGTCACAGAAAAGCTATCTAATTAAAGATATATCATATACTATGTCTACTATTTATACTCGTGTTAAGTGAACTCAATTTTTTGTCGAAATATTTAATTTATCCACGTATTTCACGTATGTGAGAAACGGGCTTAGTCTGTTTAAGAGGTCAGTAGCTCCGATTAACTCTTAATCGTCATGTACCACATGAACCACGTTAGAAATGAGTCTTTAGTTTACTGAATCGCGTTAGAAATGAGTCTTTAGTTTACTGTAAATTTTCACAATGGTCTGTCCACCAGTAAAAAAGAAAACCTAACAAAAAAAAACTCTAAGCATTTGAATTAACAACACTTCCTTTATCACACAAACACCCACACACACATATATTGTGTGGGTATGTGTGTATGTAATAGTCAGCTGATTTTTGCTGTGGGCTGGGAGTGTGTGGAGGGAAATACTAGTGATCGATACGTGTGTGGAGGGAAATACTAGTGATCGATACGTGTGTGTATATATAGATACACACAGTAAAAAAAGGGAAGAAAACACGGTTCAATCTAATCTGAAAGCTATTATTTATTTATGTTCATATACGGAACAAAAGCAGTATGTGTGTGTGTACACACACACCTTTTTAAATAATCGTAGTTATGTTGTCTTATATATATAGATGTATATATGTATGTATACACATGTAAATATATATATATGTGTGTGTGTGTACACACCCAGATAAATGTATGTGTGTAGGAGTCACGTATCTTAAATGTGTGTTCTATGTCCTCCAATAGAAAGCGATATTATTGTCTCACGATACAAACACAATTAGGTAGGATAATTAGAGGTGAATCTTTGTTTTTAATTAACAACTATCTTCTATTATACTGTCACTGAAAAACGAAAACAAAGAATCTTTCGTTGTTTTTTTTCTCTAATTCTTTTTCCTTCTTTCATTCATTCGTAAACGATTCAAAATGAAAGTAAACGGCGGATATATAAAAGTAAATAATGCGCCATAATCCTATTTTAAGGGTTTCATTAAGTGAAAGGGAAATATATACATACACACATATATCCAGCTACAAATGAAAATTGTAGTTAAAATAGTGTTATACATGTAAAATTCCATTATAACGAATTTTTCAGTATAACGAATTATTTTCAGTCCCAGAGGTAATAAACAAACGCTCGGTTTGTTTCAGTCGATCCCGTTATAAAGAATTTTTCGTTACAACGAATTTTTCTAATACCCCGTGAATTTCATTATAACGGAATTTCATTATATATATATATATATTAAAATACAAATATTAATAAAATAGATGTTCTTTTGATCAATTACATTTTATTATACATATTTCGGATGTACAACAGTACGTCCTCATCAGACAAAATATAATGATACATGACATACCCTGAGATGTTAAATGGTTAAGATTTACATTTACCTTGATTAAATCTTAACCATTTAACATCTCAGGGTATGTCATGTATCATTATATTTTGTCTGATGAGGACGTACTGTTGTACATCCGAAATATGTATAATAAAATGTAATTGATCAAAAGAACATCTATTTTGTTAATATTTGTATTTTAATATTAATAACTCTGGAAAATTATTTATCGTAGAGTGCTTCCAATCTACTGTAAAACTAATTCTTTGATATATTCATTGAATCTTGTTTAACTCTTTAATATATATATAATTTTCGTTGACCCTTGCGGTATGCGGCCGACCTGTCGCACTTGGTGAATTGATGGTTGTTGTTTTTTTACTCTAGCTTTGATCAAATTATTTTGTGCATTTATTTGTGAGGTTCCTAGCAATAATTGCATTATATATTATGTTTATACTTTCATTCTGTAAGAATTATAAACAATTTGTAATGTTATTGATACAACTGTAAATAAAAGCTTGTATGTATGTATGTATGTATTTTTATAAAATGAGAGAGAGAAGAGACAAAGAATTAGATAGTTAAATGTACTGGAACATTTTTATAATTTTACTGGTTTCAGTCATTAGACTGCTGCCATGGTGTGGCACCGCCTTGAATTTAGTAATAATGTCGAACCCAGTACTTATGTTATAGACTTTTGGCAAGTTATAGGACATAAAAACGAACACAGATGTAAAAAAAAAAAAAAAAAAAAAAAAAAAAAAAAAACGCACGCACGCACGCACGCACGCTCACACGCTCACACGCTCACACGCTCACACGCTCACACGCTCACACGCTCACACGCACACACGCACACACGCACACACACACACACACACACACACACACACACACACACACACACACACTCTCTTTCTCTCTCTCTTTCTCTCTCTCTCTCCAAAAGTGTGTTGCATACACGACGGACTGAATTCAAAAACGTGGTTACCAGGTGATTATCTTAATTACAGTTTTGTTAGTAACTCTCCATGAAAAGGAAGCACAATGGCAGTTTTCTTGCGGCAGTGTATAAACACAAAATAAAGTGGTACTGCTGGTACATCAATTAAATGTAAAGTAGCTGGCATTAGGAAGGGTATCAAACTGTAGAAATCATGCTAAATATAGAACATATCAACAGTCTAGTCTTGGACTGTAGTTCTATGGGAAAAAGAAAGAAAAGTAGGTAGTTGACGTTCCTCCATGTTAGGTTGAGTATTCAACAGTAAGTTATTTGGAAAATTAAAATAAAAACTCCATCAAATGCTCAAAAGATTCATTAGAAGTAGTAGATAGCACTTTACTTTCTGAGTTCAAATCCCGCCGAGGTTAACTTTGCCTTTCCTCCTTACGGGGTTGATAAAATAAAGCAGTAATGCACTGGGGTAATTGCTGGCCTTGTGCAGAAACAATTATTAGTAATGAAGGTGGATATACCAAAAGTGTTGTAGCCAAAGAATGGTGTGGAAGAAATTCAGGGAGCTGTTTACCTTTACTGCAAAGTGTGGTCAAATTATGATATTTGTGTTTTTACTGCTATACTGCATGGTAGTGAGAAGTGGGCAATGAATGTAGATTTGAAATGGAATGAAGCATACATATTTTTCTAATCCATGCTAGCGTGGAAGAACGGACGTAAAACGATGATGATGATAGTGTACATGAACAACAGAGCATAAATAAACTAAGAGAAATGCTGACTATAAGAAGAATCAGATGCAGTGTGTAAGAGAGCCAATTGTGCTGGTATGGACAGGTGATGTGTAAGGAGAGAAAGAGCTGTAAATGGAACCTATGTCTGATAGACCAGCGAAGACATGGGACGAAGTTGTAAAGAATGACTTCGAGAAACTTAATCTCGTGAAGATGACATAGGATTGTGATAACTGGTGACTTGCTGTGCTGAAAACAACCCAATTACCAGTACAAGCACAGTGATGCTATATGTAAATGTGATGAAAAATTAGACTGCATGATGTGGAGATATCTGATAGCCTAGAGTAGATGGGTAACCTCATTAGTGTAAGTGGCATTATGGACTACACTCAGTAGCACTTCTAATGGTTGACAAACAATCAAACCCAGACAACATAGAATAGAGAAGACTCTTTTGTTTTGTCAAGGAGCTGACAACTTATCTAGTGCTTTTGCCATGATAACATATATTTAATACCCCTGTAAAATGATTGAAGACCAAACTAAGACAACATAGGGTGGAGAGGACCCTTTGGTCTTGTCAAGGGCCCAACAACCTCTAGTGTTATTGTCATGGTAAAATACACCTTGTACACTCGGTGATTGATGTTAGAAAGGTCATCAGCCATAGAAATCATGCTAAAATATGGAATGTATGAGCTATATACCAGTGAATACCTACCCCATAACTATTGACCGCACCATCCATGCCTCCCCCATTATCAACTCTTAGGTATTCTCATCATCGCTACATCTCCCTCCTACTCATCACCAAGTCAAATTACATCACACTTGCTATACATTCATAACTTTATACTTATCTTCCTTCTCCTAGCCCCACCTCTAGTGTAAGTGATTTACATAAATACACCCACCACACACTGGAAAGAAGTTGGTGATAGGAAGGGCATCCAGCCATAGAAAGCTTGCCAAATAAAGGGTTGGGAGGACCCTTTAATTATGTTAAGGACATGATAATCTCCCTAGCATTGGTGATCTACATGATAAATGCACCCAGTACATGCTGTAAAGGGGTTGGTGATAGGAGGGGCATCCAGCCATAAAAATCTTGCCAAATAAATTGTCATGATAAAATGTACTGGGTGGAACATGCGCCATATGTAAGCAAAATGCTGACCCTGGGCCTGTTTAGTAGACCTGCTTCAGTAATCACTCTGTGAAGACTGGTCCAACTGTTGCTAGCAGGGAAAGCAGATGTTAAATGATATATGTATATATATATATATATGTATTTTGATGCTTATAATAATAGTATTAGATGCTTTCACTGTATTTTAGCTACAGAAAATAGTCTAATAACATCATATATAATCAGTTTAACACTCTTATCTGGACAATAAGATGTGTAGGTTTGATTTCCATGTATGCTGATGCCCATTCTTTTCCATTATGGGGATTCATATGTCCTGTTATGAGACTATTCTCTGTTGTGAAAATATGGTGAAAGCTTTTAATTATATTTTCAAAATTTTCCATCACTGCTGTATTCTGAATCACATGTGCTTATATATATATATGGATTCCTAGTGGGTATTGGGAGATGATTACAGTTAAGAGGTACTCAATACTTTGGTAGAGTATAGGAATTTCTATATTATATAGAAATGACTTACTTCTACATGACTAGTACTGTCTCATTCATATGAAATAAAGAAAGTCCATTTTGCTTTTCCTTATGCATACAGTTTGAGTTTTCAGAGATCAAGTGAAGTGGTATTTTTCTTCAGCAGCAGTTATACACACTCGTATACAGCCAGTCATCATTGCAGTCAACATTACCCCCCCCCCCCCCCCCCCCCCCACACACACACACACCACACACCCACACACCACACACACGTCAAAAGCTGATTATGTCAAGGGTGACAACCTTGCTTTTGCCAAACTTCTCAAGGGTGCAGGCTCACTGGTACATTATGTAGGAGTCAGAGAAGTGTTCAGTAGATCTTGCTCTATAAGAACTAGTGACAGTAGTAGTAGTAGTGGTGGGGGATGATGGTGGTGGTCATTGAGGAGAGCTAAAGAATATACAGATTGAAGGGAATGAATGTTGGCTGATTGTTTACAGCTGTCTGTTTAACCTTTGTGGTTAATAAGAGTACATTTTAGCTAATGGGATGATTAATATCCCATCTCTTAGTCATGACTGACCATGGGTTTGCACCTGGAAAGTCCTTGTCAAGCTGCCAGAACCCATATACCAGTGTTGTCATAATTCATATACACCATATATGATGTTGTCCAAG
This sequence comes from Eledone cirrhosa, assembly GCA_964016885.1. Lineage (NCBI taxonomy): Eukaryota > Metazoa > Mollusca > Cephalopoda > Octopoda > Eledonidae > Eledone > Eledone cirrhosa. The sequence continues at coordinate 157,717,399 of OZ024741.1, forward strand.
GGTAAGGCAAAGGTCAACACAGCATAGCACCAGTGTTGTCACAGCACATTTTTTTCCAGCTGACTGTACTGGAACAGTGGGATATAAGGTATCTTGCTCCATGCTAGAAGGCATTGCCCCGTCTGAGAATCAAGCTCATGTTTGGGAGCCCAGCATGCTAACCACTAAGCCATATACCTTTGCAATGACACTGATAAATATTCGTTTTATCTAAGACTTGAGTTAGAATGGCTGCCCAGCAACAGAAGCAGAATGAACAACAGAAATAAGGTCAGTAAGCCTTTACTAGATGTTGGTAGACAACAGATATGAACTCGATGATGATGATGCGATTAAAGTGATTAAGAGGTGTCCATAGACAACAGGTATGGACTGAACAATGATAATGGTGGGATTAAAGTGATTAGGTATGTAGCTCAAGGTGCAGAATTTTTAATGTAGGACAGACAAGATTAATCTTAACATCGTATAATGATTTAGTAGAAAATATCTAAAAGTGAGTTTCTTAATTCAAACATTTATAGTATCTTTTTGGTAGTATCATACTAAAAACTTCAATTTTCTTTAAATGTTGTATATTCAAGGTTGTCGTTAATTAGCTCTTAACATTCTGTGATGATTCAGCAGAAAATATCTGAAAATCGGTTTGATAATCCAAATGTTTATAGTATCTTTACTAGTGGATAGATCTTTGAAAATTCATTATGAGGATAAAGACTTTAGTTTTGAATGTGATGCATTCATAGTGTTTTGTACTTTTCAAGAAAGTTTTGCTAATGTAGTTTCTTGTGGTACAGGATATTAGGGGTTAATGGAAAAGAGACTGCAAAGTTCATCCATATACTTAATGTTTAGCATAAAAAATAACGACTTAAAATTTATTAACTTTTATGACCATATTTCAAATAATTTTGAAAACAATCAAGAATTTAGAGGGATTTAGAAATACAACAATCAGTATTAAGCTACTTGGAATATAAAGTTTCTTACATAAAATTATGATGGGAGAATTTTAGATATACACACTTTAAAACAAACAGTTTTATATCATAGCACCAAAGCTGATTTTATGCAGTTTGGTATCAGTTTAGCATATTAGTGAGGGTATATAGCCAAGTGGTTAGAGTATTGAACTTAGTTTCATAATACTGTGTTTTATTCCTGGACCACATGCTCCTGCATTGAGCTTTTGAGCAAGATATTTCATTTCATGCTGTTTTTCACAAAAGGACCTGGGTCCTTATCTTTAAAATACCCAAGAAACCTTGTTTAAAATGAAGCCTCATAGAAAGCCAGTTAAACCTACATAGCTGTAACAATAACATGGTAGAACTAAAACACCTGAGAAATATTGGATGAGATACCTCATAGGTGAACTAAATCTATATAGATGTGAGTTGTAATAACAATAAAAGACAGGCCCTTATCTTTAAAACACCCAAGAAACTTTGTGTGAGATACAGCTAAACCTACATAGATATGAGCAGTAACTTTTTGACTTTGTTTAGCATGGGAAATTAGAACTTAAAATTCGTTAATGGTGTGCTGATTTGCATAAATGTATATTCATTAGAACAGATATTTCTTATGCCTAATGAGTAGTTTGCTTTTGTAATGAGGTTTTCAAGAGGTCATTACATCTTATCAACCTAGCTTCAAAACAGAATATTTCCTTACTTTAAATTCTGGGTAATTAATATCTATTAGATATGTTTTATTATTTACTGTTTTCAGTTATTAGACTGTGGCTATGCTGGGCACCATCTTGAAGTGATTTTAGTTGACCATATTGACCTTAGTACTTATTTTTTCAATCATGGTTCTTATTTTATTGATCTCTTTTTGTCACATTGCTAAGTTATTGGACTGAAATACACAAACAAGCCTAGAACAAAAGAAGGCAGTAGTAGTAGTAGTTGTAGTAGGAGTAATTACTTGTGGTGGTAGTAGTAGTGGCAGTTGTGGTGGTGGTTGTAGTAGTAATACTGGTGGTAGTTAGCTTGTATATAGACAAGAAAACTGTTGTGAGAAAGAAAATTGTGGAACTGTTTTATTTAAACTGACTTAATAGTATTGAATGAGAGAGGAAATATATATAAGATGATAGTTATAGAAACACTTTAACCCTTTCATTTCCATATGAAAAATACAATCCCTTATGATTTTCAAATTATCTTCAAATGCTGTTTGCTTTTTTAAATTTAATTTTTAATTAAAATGAAATTTACAGTTCACATATATGCATGTTTAGCTGGCTTCACATGAGGTTAGATTTCACAAGGAGTTTCTAAGATGTTTTAATGATAAGGGCACCAGTTTTATCATGTTTAGCTGGCCTTCTATGAGGTCATGAGTTTAACACCCTTACTGCTTGGCCGCACAATCATTTTATCAAAACATCCTGTACACTGATTTTACTTTCACTTCAATGTAGAAAGCTTATAAGATTTTGCCCTATATTGTACATTGTAATATAGCGGTGGGACTTATACGCAAGTATATATGATGCCCCATTCCTGGTTAGTTGTGTGGGGTATTTTGATGAACTTTTTATTATCTACCAAACTTGATTTTGAATTTCTCGCCATACATCAAAGGGTATTGTTTTTCTGTTTTTCTTCTTTCAATTTTCTTGGTATTATTTAACAAGGTGCAGGTTTGAATGGGTGGTTAAGTAGTTTGGTTTACAACCATGTGGTTTTGGGTTCAATCCCACTGCACGGTACCTTGGGTAAGTGTCTTCTGCAGCCTTGGGTTGATCAATGCATTGTGAGTGGAATGTGTTAGACAGACAGAAGCTCATCATGTGTGTGTGCCATAACTTAGTGGTTCAACTAAAAAGAGATTGTTAAAATAAGTATCAGGCTTGAAGAATATGAATAGGTGTTAACACAATTGATTTAAATCCTTCTGAGGCAGTGCTCCAGCATAGCCACTATTTAATAACTTGAACCAGTAAAATAATAAGAGAATCAATAGTTCATACATTAACTACTGCAGTGTTGTATGTAGTTCCATGGCATGTAATCATGTGTGTAGCTAGCTTGCATTTAGATAGGTAGGTAGCTAGCTGGCTAGCTAGTGCTACTGCTACACTGCAGTGATATGTTGCATCTTATCTGTTGCTCTAGCTGCAGCCACTATGTTCCTTGTGTTTTATAAATATAGGCTGTTGTCTGTTGCAGATGGATGCAGTCTAAAGTGAATTGGCAGTTATTACAGCATCAGATTAAATGCCTTGGTATTTGTTCCGGTAGTTCACTGTACTCTGAGTTCAAATCCTGCTAAGATCAACTTTGACTTTCACCTTCCTGGGTTGATAAAGTATCAGTCAAGTATTGCAGCTTAACCCTTTAATATTTAAACTGGCCGTATCCGGCCAGAATTCTCTCACCTCTTTCTGTTCAAACCAGCTGTAACTGGCTGCTCATACTGATGTTAAAGTATTGTTCTCAAAATATATAATATCAAAATCTCATAGATTCGATATTATGTGAAATAATTGTGTGGGGTAAAGCCTTTACCGTGAAAATATAATAGTAAATATAGAGTAATGTAAATGCTAAAGGGTTAATCAACTTTGCCCATACCCAAATTTGCTGTCCTTGTGCCTAAATTAGAAATCATCATTATAATTATTATATATTTTTTCACTTTTCATTTCATTGTTCTGCAAGTATTGGATTGCTAGCTACCCAGATGTATCCTGCTGCTTTAGCTAGTTATAAAAATATTGTATCAGTCCAGTGACAGTTGATTGGTTGTATTGTTAATGTGTCGGATGAGATACTTTGCCGTATTTGATCTATCTGTACATTCTCAGTTCAAATCCCACTGAGGGCAACATTGCATTTCATCCTTTCAAGATCTATAAATGAATTACTAATCCAGCAGAAGTGGTGCATTGGCAGAATTGTTAGTCAGATGGGATGCTTTGTAGTATCTGATCTGACTCTGAGCTCTAAATACAAATCTCACCTCCTTCTGCCAGGAGTTGGAACCAGCAGATAACAGTAATGGAAATATACTTTCTTTGGTTTGATCTGATAATAGGCTCCTTTATTCTGCCAAGAATTGTGACCAACAGATAGTGTGTTTCCCCGATTATAAGCCATGGCTTATATTAATTTTTACTCCGAAATGTACCACTACGGCTTATTTTCAGGAGACGGAGTTCATATACCGAAAAAAACGACACTACGAAACTGAAAATAACAAATTCGCTAAATGATTGGAAATTACGAAAAAACAATCGGCATTTACGCGTAACGTTTACTTGAAAGGCCAAATTTATTAAAAATTAACACACCCTTTAATTCAAAAACTCATGAGCGAAATAATCCACTAATTTATTCAAAAATAATCATGTCATCCTGCTCTGGAATGTCATTTTTTCCAAATCAGTGGATTCAATGATTCCTGTCTTTCATGTTGAGCGATAGAGGTTGAATTGAATAGAGAGTTCTTATCCAGATAACCCTGCTTGTAGTGCATTCATGACACAGCTATCTGTGATTTTGTTCCATCAATTTCCCACCCAAGTCACGATCTCTTGAAGGATGGGCTTCACGAAAGTTCCCAGCTCATTTCTCGCCATTCTGTTTTCGATGTAGTCATTTATTTCCATGCGCAGATGGTCCTTGAATGGTTTATTCAGTGCGATGTCAAGAGTCTGGAGATAGGCGGTCATTCCTGCGAGAATCATGATTTGATCGATTCTTCTTTTTGCAAGAAAATTCTTCATATCTTTGGCGCGGTGCGTGCTGGTTGAATCCCAGACTATGAGACCTCTTTGGGTTCCATGCAAAATCAATGGCAGCATGAAATCGACACACTTCCTTAAAACTGCCTGTGTGCACCGCGCCTTTTCAGTTTCCAGAACACAGATACCTGAAACGTGTTCAATTTTATCTTTCTTGCCTTTAGTGATGATAAGAGGTGGGACTTTGCTTCCTTTGAGACAAATTGCCAAGATACACGTAACTCGTAAATTGACGACGCACCTCTTTGGTCAATTGTAAATTGAGAGCTTTGACCCATGAATACTGCTGTTTCATCCATAGAAATCATGTTGGAGAGACGGTAGTTAGAAAAGTCTATTCCATCAACAAAAGACTTAAATGCGAGTGCACGTTTAATAATCTGTGTTGTCGATCTTCTCAGAGAAAATTTGTGTCACTGAAGGAAATTATCCAGCCAGTGTTTGGATGCTTTGAATTCTTCTGGAACTATACCAAACTCTAGTGCATTTGTAAGGGCAAATGTTTGAATATCAGCCCTGTGAACAACCAAAGCTCTGGCTCTTCTTTCAGCAATCCATTCACAGATGGTGTCTTCCAGCTCAAGAAATATCGGTTGTCGACCAGATCCACGCTTACGTTTCTTTGCATTTCCCTCGTCCATGTCCTGACTGAGTTTATCGTAGACCATTCGGAGATCCAGATTCTTTTCTTTGCAGAAAATAGTAAGATTCTTGCCCAGTGATTCCTCCACAATTCCTTTCTTGTACTCGATTGTATAACTCTTCCTTCCTTTCATCTTGTCTAGGGCTGAAAATGATCTTCTCCCGGGAAAGTTACTGATAAGCCATTACTTCCCGTTTGTACCCGCATTTGCATAAGCAAAATTGATTGCATGCACTTCCCCCTTTCCTTTCGTTGATTTCATTATCAATTTTTTCACTTCCGTGCATTCCACAAACTTCTTATACACCTGCTTATCAGTTAGTTTTGCATTAAGATACAATCCTGTTCTATAATGGCTGATTGCACCAATTTTCATAGCTGGCCATTTCTTTCTTTTGGCGTTCATTTTTGCTACGGCTTATTTTCGAGGCATGGCTTATATTAAATCCATCCTGAAATATAGTGCTACGGGTTATTTTCGGGGGTGGCTTATAATGGGGGAAACACGGTAGTATCATCAGTGGAAAGAGCAATGAAAACATTTTTCTTGGTCTTATCTGATGATCAACTCCTTTCTTTTCTTTCCCTTCCTTGTTGAAGAGAAAATCACTACACCTAGATAGTGGTCAGCAGAGTGGAGTATGACCTGTTTGTAGGAGAAAAAAAAAAAGGTATCTGTAATTCTCATGGGATTTATGTATTTTCTTTACATATAAATACAATTTGAATATATACAAAAGAAATTAATAATAAAGAAAAAGAAACATGTGCACACACAATTATATACAACAGGAAAGCTTGTGTTGTCTTAAAAAAAATCTTTGAGGCAACTCAAGACATCTCAACATTGCTGTGGATGGTAGCGAGGCTATGACACAGGAATAGCCAAACACTATCATGACTATCACCTGATATTTCAGTAAGACAATGGCAAATACCATATTGTCAACTTTCCAGCTCCCCTGAACACCACAACTTAAACATGTAGCTTACCGATAAATTATTTCAGTAGTTTACTCCATTTGGCTATGGATGCAATGACCCCTGTCTTCGCTGCAGCTTCGGAGATGTCAGAAAGAGCAAAAGAGTCACTAAGTGTGACATCTTATATACCTCTAACCAGAGGGCAAAGGGTAACCATTTAGCTTTTTCTCATTGAATCTCGACAATCCAGCTAGTTCCAAAATTGAGGGGATATAGACTTTCACTGTTTTTATGGCAAATTTCTGCAGTTAGATGCCCTTATTGCTAACTCATACTTTTCAAATTCACTTAATGTTTTTGATGTGTAAATGTGTACACAAACACACATACATATAAACAATGGGTTTCCACAGTTTCTGTCTGAAATTTACTCACAAGATATTGAGTAGGTCATGATCAATCAATATTTTCAAGCTGATTTCCATTTCAAACTAATTTCCTTCTCAGCACAGCATCTCTCCACTCACCGCGTTTCTTTGTCATCTCCTCTGTGAGTTTCAGCGATTTGAAGTCAGCTCTCACCACCTCTGCCCAGGTCTTTGTTAGTCTACCTCTACTGCAGCTTCCTGCTACTGGCATTTCCTAGCATTCTTCACCCATCGACCATCATCCATGCACATAACATGTCCATACCAACACAGTCGTCCCTCCTGCACACCACCTCGAATTCCTCTTAAACTCAGTTTCCCTCTCAATTCTTTCAAATTCTGCCTTTCTCTCATATTTACATTGCTTATCCAACAGAGCATGGTTGCTTAATTTCTCTCCAGTCTATGCATGTCCTATGCTGTCACTGTCCATGTTTGACTATAATGCAGCATTACACTTTGTCCACAGGCATCGTACAGTTGTCCTTTTGTATGTAGAGAGAAACATTTTGTTGTCAACAGTGGGAGCAGCTCTCTAAACTTCTTTTATCCTATCCTTATTCTAGCTATTATGTTCTCAGAGCAACCATTTCTACTGCTAATTAAGTCACTTAGATAGTAGAAACTATCAACCATTTCTATGGACACTTTCTGTAACTTAGAGGTTTATGTCACTGACACTCTTTCTTTCGATTACTCCCATGCATCTTCTACAAAGTCTTCCTTTCCTGTTAGTCTATCCGTTATCTCACTAAATCTCTTGTATCCCTAAGATTTACTGTGTATACACCTTAGGGAGTTTATTCCCACTCCTTTTCTACATATTGAGCAGGGCCACTTCCCTGAAGGGATCAGGGTCCTATCTTCTTTCCTACTCACTAGCACTTTAGTTTTGGCTAATTTACTCTGACATCTTTGATTCCAAATTCCCTTTCTATTGTCATAACTTATTTTCTAGTTCTTCTATGGATTCAGCTATAAGGACCAAATAATCTGCATAGAGAAGTTCCCAAGAGCAGTTGGTTTTAAACTCTTCTGAGAGAACTATGATGAACAGCAGCAAGCTAAAAAAATGAACCTTGTTAAACTCCTACCTGTACCTTGAATTCCTCTCTAAACTCACTTTCACTTTACTGACAGGTTGTATTTTATTGTGACACCACCTCTACCTCCTAACATAATGGACTGGATGCTTTTATTGTGGTACCAGCACTACCACTAAGTGGTTGCATCAGCAGTAACATTTTAAAGATTAGTGTACTCACTGTGTTTTCAGCTAGGCTTGGGGAGCAGTGATATAGGTTTGGCAAGAGCATGGGGGTGGTGGTACATATTACTTGCTGAGGGAAGGGGTGAAGGGTAAAGAGGGCTTTAAGAAAAACATTTGGCAGTACATTATTGTGTGCATACATCTTCCCATGCTGGCATGGTTGAATCATGGATCAGGGAGGATGGAAATACTTTGACTTAGATGGTGGAGGTGGAGCTCAAGTGTGTGCATTGGTGGGTTGGAGGAGACGGGGAGTTTAGGTAATGACATAAGCAGGGTTGAGGGACATATTGGTAGAGGGAGCTGTACCTATATACTGCTGAATGAGAGAGTACACAGATAATATCTGGCAGTAACTGTCTAGTGAGAGAGTTCACCTATCTATAGTGGCATGGGTTGGATAGGAAAGGAGGACTAAGGTGTTTGAGGGGAAGGAGTATGATTATATGTGTAAGGGTATGGCTAGGTTGGAGAAAGTTAGATAATGTGGTAGGGAGATGCGAGGAGACATATTTGGCGGGGTAAAGGGGATCTTAATATTGTTACACCTCTCTGCTTTTACCACCGTCTTCTCTGTGCTCATTTCATCCTGCTCAAATGGGAAGGAGAGTCTTCTGCAGTACTGCATATTTCCATTTGACTCTATCCTGTGTTATCTCCTTTGTAAGGTCAGCCTTTACTCCTTCATCTTAGGTTTTTCTTAGTCTCTCTCTTCCACAATTTCTACTAACTTTGAGTTTTTATACAACTGTCATCCTTCATATGCATCACATGTCCAAACCAGTGTAATTCCACTTGCGTTTAAATTTTCTCTTGGTTTGTTAACGCTCCATCAAAGCATGCTCACCTCATTTCTCTTCAGTGATGTGCAGATTCTCTGCTGTCAAGATCCATGTCTCATTTCTATGCAGCATCGCAGTTCACACACAGGCATCATACAATCTGCCTTTTCATTCTAAGGGAGAACCTTTTATAACCAGTAGAGGTAGTAATTCCATGAACTTTTTCTACCCAGTTTTTACTCTAGTCACTCTATTTTCAGAACATCAACCCCCACACTGCTAATTAAGTCTCCTGGGTACATAGTTTCTGGAGTCACTGCAACCACGAGGTGCATTGGACAAATGTCTCCTACTGTAGTTTCAAGTTGTTCAGTGTCTTGTGAATGAAATATGGTTGATGGAACTTGCTGAAACTCATCATCTGTCCACTGTGTGTGTGTGTGTGTGTGTGTGTGTTTTCTGTAACCTAGTAGTTCACCAGTTAAAAAAAAAAAAAATAAATAAATAAATAAATAAATAAAATTAGTACCAGACTTGAAAAAAATGATTGAAACCAATACAAGAATCACCATCATTTAACATCCGTCTTCCATGCTAGTATGGGTTAGATGAGTTTGTCCCATTTGAGGCAAGTCATTGACTCAGCCATAATAAAACTATTAATCTTTACTGTGGCATCAAGTATTCATTCTCAGAACCATTAAAACTAAACAGGTATTCTTAATAAATTTGGGTATTTTCCTTATTTTTATTGTGGTTTATAGAATATGCAATAGGAATTAGACTTCTTGTATTCTTTGTCTTTAGTCGTTTAGCTCTTTTTTCTTTAATAACTTAGTATTTTATCAATCTTAAGTATATTTTGTATTGAGTATGTGTATTATGTTTATTTGAAACCTGGGCTTCCCGGTGTGTGACATCACATCATCTTGGGAGAATTGCTTGAAGGTTTAAGGTCAAAAGTATACAAATGAGGGTGGAGCAAGGCATATTATGTAATGGGGTTGTTGTCGCTATACGTAATAATGGATATTTAATGTCAATTCTTAGACAGAAACTGTATAATCTGATGGCTGCAGCTTGAAACAGTCTGTCACCCCCATACTCATTTTAGGGGTTGGGATATATGGATGATGCCCGAGGCAAGGATTTTGGGGTATGTCTTATCTCGAATATAGACAGTTCATGGTTGGCTCAGTTTTTATGAGTTTGGAATCAGATGGTCTAGTTCACTAGATGCTTTGTTTATTGTTGGGTTTATTTTCTAAGTGCATTCTTTACATATAGGGCATATGTAATGTGAGTGTATGTATATTTACATTTAGGGTAGTTATCGAAGGTGACTAGACTGGTTGGAACAATAGGTCTCTCTCTATCTCTGTGTGCGGTGTGGTGTGTGTGTGTGCATGATGTGTATGAACATAAATAAATGTTATATTTCTGCTCTCTTTCTGATTGAACACTGTTTTCCTTTTCACATTTATGGATTTTGTTACATTCCTGGAAGTATGGCCTAGAATCAAAAGCCCTTAAAGTTAACTTGCCTAAGACTAAAGTGCTAGTATGTAGAATGGTGCTCTCTGGGAAATGGCCTTGCTCAGTATATAGGAAAGGAGTAGGTAGAAATTCCATACTATGTCCCAAATGCAAATTATAAAAGATGTAGTGGGATCACAGGCAAGATATCAAAGAATGCAGGTTTTATATGTGGCCGATGCTCAGATGCAGTAAGCAGCAAGTGCCCATTGGATACTAGCTCCTTCAACTACCCAGATGGTTCTATAGAAATAGTAAACACTTTCCGTTACCTAGGTGACAAAATCAGCAGTGGGGGGGGGGGGGGGTGTTCTGAAAGTACAACAGCCTGAGTAAGAACAGGATGGAAAAGGTTCAGAGAGCTAATACTGCTGTTGGCCACAAAAGGTTTCTCTCTAAAAATGTAAGGCAGATTGTATGATGCTTATATACGAACATCAATGTTACATGGTAGTGAGACCTGGGCATTGTGTGCAGAGGATCTGCACAGATTGGAAAGAAACGAAGCATGCATACTCTGATGGATGTGTAATAGTAGTATAAACAAACAGCAAAACATAAATGAACTGAGAAATTGGGCATAAGAGGGATCAGATGCAGTTTTCTAGAGAGGAGATTGCGTTGGTCTGGTCATGTGATGTGTATGAAGGATGACAGTGGTATAAAAAAGTGTAGGGCGATCAAAATTGGTGGAAGCTACAGAGTAGGTAGTCCCAGAAAGACCTGAGATGAGGTGATAAAAGCTGACCTTGCACACTTGAATGTCTTTAAGACAATAACACAGGATTGAGATGTTTGGTGCTATGCAGTAATAAAGAAGCCCCACCTTGTAGGCACCTCTTGATCCAATATAAACTCCACACCCCACACCACCCTTACTCTCTAAAGTGGTCGTACAGGTGTCACAACAAAAAGCACCCAGTCCACACTGTAAAGTAATCGTGTAGGAGACACGGCAAAAAGCACCGAGCACACACTGTAAATGTGGTTGGTGCTAGGAACGGCATCCAGCCAGAAACCTGTCTATTCTAAAGTTTCTCCCTTGTGGTTATTCTGACAATCCTGTAACCATGCAAGAGAAACTTTGGAATATCAGGCCACTAACTCCACCTTAATAAAACTGTATTTCTTTGTTTGTGTAAAAGTTGATGTGGTGTAATAAAATATTTGTGTTAATGCTACATTTTAACAATGTAAAAACAAGATGTATAAACTTCAGATATAAAATGTCTTTCTCAAGACATTTTATTGAGAGCACTAAATCCAATTAAGACGTTGAGTTTCAAAGTTATTGGAGCGTTATGTCTAAATATTTCTTCCAGCCCACTGTGCTCTGAGTTCAAACCCTGTCAAGGTTGACTTTACTTTTCATCTTTTCAAGATCTATGAAAAATATACCAGACTAGTACCAGGGTCAATTCTTTCTTTCTCTATCTATCTTACTATGGCAGAAACCAACAGTATTCAGATCTGGAGAGTGATGGGGGTTTACCAGGTTTAAAATGTGTAAGACACACTGTGTCAGGATGGCACCATTATGACTCCATTACGAGTTAAATGCCTTTCTTCCTCCTTTTAAATCCAATAGGATTTGCAATTGAAATTCTAATCTCACAAAGTGGTTAATGTCTTTATCTTTATTTTTTTAACATTTTTAATAACCACTTTAAGAATTTAGATTGCATAGAGTATAGATATTTTTATCAACATTTTAATGAATTATTTTTTAAAAAAATTTGAAAATAATTTTGAGACATTGATGAGAAAATATTTCTTGAGATATAATCCTTTTCTTTTTTTTTATTAGTTTGTTTCCTATGATTTTTCTTCTGTCTTTCTCAATCTTCTATAATCATTAGTTAGCCTTTTCTGTAAATTTTGCTGCAAGCTATGGTGTGATTTTAATATCCCCTGAATTTCATACACACACACACATGAAGGTATTTTAGCTATAATCATACATAGAAGCAATCAAACATATAACAACTCGTGGCCAACTGGTTAGGGTTTTAGACTCGCAAATATGTCACAGGTTCAATTCCTAGATCAGGACCTCCTATCATTGAAACATTTGAGAAGCCACTTCTAAGATACAACCTCGTCACAGGCCAGCTAAACCTACATATGTTTGAGCTATGATAACATGATACAACTGATGGACTCTGTAATTAAAACACTTAAGATATAACCTAATAGGCCAGCTAAACCTGCATAACTGTGAGCTATAAATTTCATTTTATTTTTTCAAGCTCTTATATAACTTCAATACTTCCAGTATTAAACCATTGTTTTCACACACACACACACACACACACACACACACACACACACACACACACACTGAGTTTTAGATATATTTTAACCCTCCCATTACCATATTTCTAATAAAAGACACTGTCTATGGCTTTTTAATACTTTTGAAAATTATCAAGAATTTTGAAGGATTTAGTAATATGACTTTTTCATAACTTAGCTGGCATTTGGAATGAATATTCTTAGATGGAAGCATGATGATAAATATAAACATTTTAAAATAAGCAGTTTTGTATATAGAACCAGGGGTGGGTTCAGGTGGTTTAGTATCAAATGGGTTACCTGAATGAACACTCAATGCATAAAAAAGAGAATAGATTTTCTTTTCTTTTTTTTAAAGAAAAAAAAATGTGGCAGTTGAAATATTCTTTTGACCTTCAACGTGAGTGTCCTATTTTTCTTGCCCTTTCTCTCTCTTATCTCTCTCTCTCTCTATATATATATATATATATATATATGTAGTTGACAGATGAGAGAAGAAAGTACTCAATACCGAAGTAGTTTCTCAGATGATCCTGCGAATGCACAGGTGAAACTTCAGAGTAACGAGCCATAATAAATGAATACATATATATATATATATATATATATATATATATATATATATATATATAAGCAGGGTAAAGTAGACATAAAATGATGATGATGATATATATATATATATATATATAGCGTTAAATTTTCCCTGCTGTATTAGCGATAAATTTTCGAGGGTTTCTCTTAGTAGCTTTTTCATGTCGTTAATATTATGATGTTCCCTGCTGTATTAGCGTTAAATTTTCCCTGCTGTATTAGCGATAAATTTTCGAGGGTTTCTCTTAGTAGCTTTTTCATGTCGTTAATATTATGATGTTCCCTGCTGTATTAGCGTTAAATTTTCCCTGCTGTATTAGCGATAAATTTTCGAGGGTTTCTCTTAGTAGCTTTTTCATGTCGTTAATATTATGATGTTCCCTGCTGTATTAGCGTTAAATTTTCCCTGCTGTATTAGCGATAAATTTTCGAGGGTTTCTCTTAGTAGCTTTTTCATGTCGTTAATATTATGATGTTCCCTGCTGTATTAGCGTTAAATTTTCCCTGCTGTATTAGCGATAAATTTTCGAGGGTTTCTCTTAGTAGCTTTTTCATGTCGTTAATATTATGATGTTCCCTGCTGTATTAGCGTTAAATTTTCCCTGCTGTATTAGCGATAAATTTTCGAGGGTTTCTCTTAGTAGCTTTTTCATGTCGTTAATATTATGATGTTCCCTGCTGTATTAGCGTTAAATTTTCCCTGCTGTATTAGCGATAAATTTTCGAGGGTTTCTCTTAGTAGCTTTTTCATGTCGTTAATATTATGATGTTCCCTGCTGTATTAGCGTTAAATTTTCCCTGCTGTATTAGCGATAAATTTTCGAGGGTTTCTCTTAGTAGCTTTTTCATGTCGTTAATATTATGATGTTCCCTGCTGTATTAGCGTTAAATTTTCCCTGCTGTATTAGCGATAAATTTTCGAGGGTTTCTCTTAGTAGCTTTTTTCATGACGTTATTATTGTTAATTTTACTGATGTAGTATTAACTTGGATATTTACCATGCGACCCTCAGTTCCTACATTGTTAATTTTACTGATGTAGTATTAACTTGGATATTTACCATGCGACCCTCAGTTCCTACATTGTTAATTTTACTGATGTAGTATTAACTTGGATATTTACCATGCGACCCTCAGTTCCTACATTGTTAATTTTACTGATGTAGTATTAACTTGGATATTTACCATGCGACCCTCAGTTCCTACATTGTTAATTTTACTGATGTAGTATTAACTTGGATATTTACCATGCGACCCTCAGTTCCTACATTGTTAATTTTACTGATGTAGTATTAACTTGGATATTTACCATGCGACCCTCAGTTCCTACATTGTTAATTTTACTGATGTAGTATTAACTTGGATATTTACCATGCGACCCTCAGTTCCTACATTGTTAATTTTACTGATGTAGTATTAACTTGGATATTTACCATGCGACCCTCAGTTCCTACATTGTTAATTTTACTGATGTAGTATTAACTTGGATATTTACCATGCGACCCTCAGTTCCTACATTGTTAATTTTACTGATGTAGTATTAACTTGGATATTTACCATGCGACCCTCAGTTCCTACATTGTTAATTTTACTGATGTAGTATTAACTTGGATATTTACCATGCGACCCTCAGTTCCTACATTGTTAATTTTACTGATGTAGTATTAACTTGGATATTTACCATGCGACCCTCAGTTCCTACATTGTTAATTTTACTGATGTAGTATTAACTTGGATATTTACCATGCGACCCTCAGTTCCTACATTGTTAATTTTACTGATGTAGTATTAACTTGGATATTTACCATGCGACCCTCAGTTCCTACATTGTTAATTTTACTGATGTAGTATTAACTTGGATATTTACCATGCGACCCTCAGTTCCTACCTCACAATTTCCCTCCCCCCCACCCCCACACACCACCATAGTCTATTCGACCAATCAAACCTAGCATGCCATTTCCACTGCTGCTGCTGCTACTACCTGCCTAACTAACTCTCTCCTCCTCTGGCGCATCCCAACACACCCTGCCATTACCCCACCACCACTGTCCTTCTAGCCCTCAATTTTCCCACCGTTAGGGATGGATGAGCTGGGAATACACGAGCAACTCTGAATCAATAGATGAAATATGAATCTGCGAGCTACCAAGCACCCACGTGAAGCGCCAACCCAGAGACCCTCCCCTACGAGTGTCGACAAATGCCCAAAACTCCGAGTTGGTACCATCAATGTAGGCTCAATGAAAGGAAGAGCAGGAGAAATCGTAGAAATGCTAGAGCGAAAGGAAGTTGATGTATGCTGTGTGCAAGAGACTAGATGGAGAGGAGGGTCTGCTAGAGTCCTTGTAGGAAAAAGCCAGTGCTACAAATTTTTCTGGGTGGGAAATGACGATGGGATGGGTGGTGTAGGTATACTATTAGCTGACAAGTGGGTAGATAAAGTAATCTCAGTGTACAGGGTAAATGCAAGAATCATTAAACTCAGACTAGTCCTGAATAAGACAATTACCACAATAATATCAGCTTACGCACCCCAATCGGGGCTGCCAGACGAACTTAAGGATAGGTTCTACGAGTCCCTAATACACACTACTGCTCTAACAGACGACAAGGACTTCCTAATCATTGCAGGAGATTTTAACGGACACGTAGGTAAACACTGCGACGGCTTCAATAGAGTACATGGAGGCCATGGAGTTGGCACAAGGAATGAGGAAGGATTCAGACTTCTAGAATTCTGCGACGCCAATGACATGTCGATATGTAACACAAACTTTAAAAAACCCGACAACCACCTGATCACCTATAGATCAGGGGAGCACTCTAGTCAGTTAGATTTTATCCTCATCAGAGGACGTGACAGATGGACGGTCGTAAACACAAAAGCCTTCCCTAGTGAGGAATGTACATCCCAACATAGCTTAGTTGTCAGCGACCTCACGGTCAGAACTAGACGAGCCCTGAAACAGAGGCCAACCTGGAGAAGAAAGATCTGGAAGCTGAAAGTCCCCTCAACCAGTAACAGATTTAAAGATATTTTACTCAACGCCTACGACAGTAAAGAAGAACAGATAGAGACATTTAACGTAGAAGAGAACTGGGAGTTCCTAAAAAATAACTTACTAGAGGCGACGGATGAGGTTTGTGGCTGGAGTAAGACCTCAAGCAGGAGGAGAGTGACTTGGTGGTGGAACAATAAGGTAGATGAAGCAGTCAAGGCCAAGAGACAGGCATGGAAAGAATGGAAGAACGGGGGGAGCAGGGTACATTACATAGAGACCAAGAGGGAAGCTAGGCGACAAGTATACTTAGCTAGGAGGGAAGCAGAGGATAGAAAATTCAAGCATGTTTTACAACGTGAGGACCAGAAACAGGAGGTATTCAAGATTGCGAGGCAGTGTGTCAGAGATAGTTGTGATGTCATTGGAGAGAAGTGTATCCGGAATGATAAAGGTGAGCTTGCCCTCACAAGTGCTGAGAAGAAAGATGCATGGAAGAGTCATTATGATAGATTACTAAATGAGGAGAATGCATGGGAAGAAGAGACCCTACCCCACGTAGACCCTATAGAGGGACCAGCAGTACAAGTCAGCGGCAGCGTAGTAAGTAAGGCAATCAGAGATATGAAGATAGGGAAGGCAACCGGTCCATCGGGTATAGCTGCCGAGATGCTGAAGGCATCTGGGTCTGTAGGTCACACTATAACCACACGTATCGTTAACCAGGTAATACTAGAGGGGGCCATACCAAAAGATTGGTGCAGTAGCATCATTGTCAACTGCTACAAAGGTAAAGGCGATGCACTAGATAGAGGAAACTATAGTGGTATAAAGTTGATGGACCAGGTCATGAAAGTAACAGAAAGAGTTATAGCACAGCTGATTAGGGACCGGGTGAATATAGACGAGATGCAATTTGGGTTTGTTCCAGGGAAAGGCACCACTGATGCGCTCTTCCTTGTGAGGCAATTACAGGAAAAGTACCTAGCTAAAAGTAAGCCACTCTACTTGGCATTTGTCGACCTTGAGAAAGCCTTTGACAGAGTTCCACGTGCAGTAATCTGGTGGGCTCTTAGAAAACTAGGAGTAGATGAATGGCTTGTGAAAGCGGTACAAGCCATGTATAGGGGAGCAGTCAGCAAAGTTAGGATTGGCAATGAGTATAGCGAGGAATTTAGCGTACAGGTTGGGGTCCACCAGGGCTCTGTTCTTAGCCCTCTCCTGTTCATCATAGTCCTGCAGGCAATAACGGAGGAGTTTAAGACCGGATGCCCATGGAAACTCCTGTATGCTGATGACCTCGCACTCATAGCTGAATCTATGGTAGAACTAGAGAATAAATTCCAAACCTGGAAGCAGGGACTAGAGAGAAAGGGCCTCAAAGTCAACATGACAAAGACTAAGGTCCTTATAAGTAGACGAGAAAACAGAACCCAGATCCCCTCAGGGAAATGGCCTTGCTCAGTATGTAGGAAAGGTGTAGGTAGGAACTCCATTCTTTGCCCCAAATGCAAACAATGGGTACACAAGAGATGTAGCGGGATCTCAGGAAGCTTAATTAAGAATGTAGGATTCACATGCAGCAGCTGTGCTGAAACAGCAAGCAAACAGCCACAGGAAACAAGTACCACCAATCTCTGGGAGGGCCCTGTAGAAACAGTAGACAGCTTCTGCTACCTAGGTGACCGAATTAGCAACGGAGGTGGGTGCTCAGAAAGTACAATAACTAGGGTAAGAACGGGATGGAAGAAGTTTAGGGAACTACTACCACTGCTAGCTGCAAAAGGCTTCTCCCTCAGAATGAAAGGCAGACTGTATGATGCGTGTATCCGAACAGCGATGTTGCATGGTAGTGAGACCTGGGCGCTGAAGGTGGAAGACTTACGTAGATTAGAGAGAAACGAAGCCTGCATGCTCCGATGGATGTGTAACAGTAATATACGTGAACGACAAAGCATAAATGAATTGAGAGAGAGACTGAGCATAAGAGGAATCAAATGCTGCGTGCAGGAGAGGCGGTTACGCTGGTATGGACATGTGATGCGTATGAAGGATGACAGCTGCATAAAAAGGTGCAGAGCACTAGAAGTTGATGGAAACCGCGGAGTGGGGAGACCCAAGATGACTTGGGATGAGGTGATAAAAGCCGACCTTACCCAACTACACCTCTCAAAGTCAATGACACACGACCGTGACTTCTGGCGTCACGCAGTAATACAGGGTACCCGACCTCCCATGGGTACATGCTGAAGCATATAAACAATATGCCCCCCCCCCCCCCCCCACCGCAAGGTGGTCGTGGAGGTGCCACGGCAAAAAAGCACCCAGCCCACACTGTAAAGTGGACGTGTAGGCGCCACGAAAAAGCACCCAGCACTCACTGTAAATGAGGTTGGTGTTAGGAAGGGCATCCAGCTGTAGAAATCAAGCCAGATCAGTTCCTGTATGAGCAAGGCATGGTCAGCCGACCAGACACTGCCCACAACAGGACAACCCGTCTAATCCATGCTAGCGTGGAAGAACGGACGTAAAACGGTGATGATGATGATGATGATGATATATATATATATATATTCATTCATTAGTTAAGCAAAACAAGACTACAAATTTCACAAGGAAGACATTATTTAAAGATTGTCAACATAGTTGTAGTTTAATGTAAGGAATGTAAATAATAATAATATATGGAACATTACATTCATGTAACCATCTTTCTTTACCTTAATTTATATTCATTATCAATATTTTCATTATCTCTTTTGAAGTTCCGATGAACTGCTCCATTTTTACCTAAGTTAATTATCTGAACCAGATCAATAATTGTTTCTACTTTAGGCACAAGGCCAGCAATTACCCAGTGCATTACTGGTACTTTATTTTATCGACCCCCGTAAGGATGAAAGGCAAAGTCAACCTCGGTGGGATTTGAACTCAGATCGTAAAGGGACGTAACTATGCTGGAAAGCATGGCGTCCGACCCTCTACCGATACTGCCAATCCAATGATCTATAATCATTTGATCCAGAAACATTAAATGGAGTAGCGAAACAATTGTAAATGGACATTATTAGTATTATTATTATTATTCTTTACATTCCTTAAATTAAACTACAACTATGTTGACAATCTTTAAATAATGTCTTCCTTGTGAAATTTGTGGTCTTATTTTGCTTAACTAATGAATATTTCCAGCTCTGTGCACCTAACCTCTGCATGAACCCAGCCACCTAGCTGCCTTCCACTGCATATTGCACATTGAGCACATGCCTTTACGCTTTTGGCTTCTAACTAATTCACCAATCTCTCTTCTCCTCTACTATCTCCATCGCTCTCTTTAAGATTGGTTTACTCTTGAACTGTGTATATATATATATACATATATATATATATATATATATGAGAAGTATCAAATGTTATGTGCAGAAGAGGAGATTGCATTGGCATGGACATGTGATGCATATAAAGGAGAACATCTATCTAAAAAAGTGCTGACCGATCAAAATTAATGGAAGCTACAGAATGGGTAGATTGAGAAAAACCTGACCTTGCTCACTTACACCTCTCTAAGACAATGTCACTGGATCGAGATCTTTGGCGCTAATCAGTTATACAGAAAACCCGCCTTCCCTTACATACAAACTTAAACCTACAGTCAGTAGCCACTTCTTAACCCAATATACACCCCACCCCATACCCCTACTCCATCCTCCCACTTCCGTCCACTGTAAAGTGGTCATGTAGGTGACATGACAAAAAGCACCCAGACCACACTGTAAAGTGGTCATGCAGGATACATGGTAAAAAGGCTCCCAGTCCACACTGTAAATGTGGTTGGTGTTAGGGAGGGCATCTAGCCAGAGAAAACCTGCCAGAAACAGTTCTGTATGAGCAAGACACGGTCACCCGACCAATCTTGCCTCAAGTGGGACAAACCCGTCCAACCCATGCTGGTGTGGAAGATGGACATTAAACAATGATGATGATGATGATTATATATATACATATATATATATATATATGAAAATGTTTAACCCCGACGGCAGAGCTCAGGCCATTTCGACAGCTATTTTGAAAAATAGCCGTCGAAACGGCCTGAGCTCTGCCGTCGGGGTTAAACATTTTCCTATTACCCGCTCTACTGCCCTAAGTGTTGAGTACTTTGGTGTGTTATGGTCCATCTGGTTCCTTACCACACTTCCTTCGTTATATATATATATATATAATTAATTATGTAATAAACAACATAAGACAATTATTCCATTTACCAAAGGTTTCACGAAGACAGACAAGCTCAATAGAGATGTCTGGAATCGCACATCAGAATGAAAATTTAATCATTGATGAGCGGTTTCAGACGTCTCTGGTGAGCTCGTCTGTCTTCGTGAAACCTTTGGTAAATGGAATAAGTGTCTCATGTTGTTTATTACATAATTAAATAGCTTTGTAGCACACATAGAGTACTCTCCTTTCCTTTACCTATATATATATATATATATATATACTTTATTCAAAGAGTTAATTTTTACAGATGGTAGTCATCTTATTCTTGTTGTATGGCTTATGCACAATGGTTAGAGAGACAGATTAAGATTGATGAGCCAGACTAAGGCGTCATTTGTCGTATTATGGATTAATTCTAGGCCGTCGGGAAAACGTCTAAGGAGGCAATCCTGAACAACATGCAACACTGTTTGGTCAGGGTTCTCAGTCATGTGCTGCGCTGTCTTTCTTTTCCATCGATGGAGATGATGGGCTGTCCTGGCATGTGTTGTGTGGATCTGATTATGGGACACCCATTTCTTTCTAGGAAGGTCAAAGCCAACTGGTTTAGATATGGATTCCATGATCTTTGCCACTCTTCCTTCAGATCAAAGTTATTATTTTGAGTCTTCATTGATTCCCAGAATGGGTTGCGTGATTTCAAGCGCATGTTGGGAAGGTTTTCCATGTCTTCATGGAGAGGAAGGTCGAGCTTGGATTTGGCAAGAAGTGCTGCCTCGCTGATCATCTGATGCTGTGAAGAGCTATATGAGAAAGAACAGGCAACCACTGAGTAGGTGCAGATTTCAGTGTGCCAGATACTATTCTCATTGTTGAGTTGTGGATGGTGTCAACTCGCTTGGCATGGCAGCTCCCTGCCTAGACCAATGAACAGTGCTCTGCAACTGAGTATGCAAGTGCTAAGCATGCAATTCAGAGTGTGTATGCATCAGACCCTGTTTCCTGCTAACTTGTAGATCATATTAATCTTTGTCTTGATCTTTCTGGTAACCGTCTTTAGGTGCTCTCGGTAGGTTAGGCTGTGACCCAATGTTACACCAAGATATTTAGAGTGTTGTTAATTCTTGACAGGTCTACCACAGAAGGAGATCTTGAATTCTGTCCTAGCTTGTCTGGTACTGAGATGGAAAGCTGTCACAGTGGTCTTGCGTGGGTTGGATCAAAGACACTAGTAGGAGTAGTAGTCCTCCATCTTCTTCAGGTCTTCTGTGAGTGTAAAATTGGCATGGTCATCTGCAAATTTCCTCAAAATTGTTAAAGAGTATTGGTGCCAGGATGGAACCTTGGGGAAAGCCATCATTCAGATGACACTCTGAATCTTCTGTTACTGTGTATGGAGGCAAGGATGTTCACAGTTGTCTGGCACTTGATGATATGATAGGCATTCAGAAGGAGGCTGTATCTCCATACTGTATCATATGCAGAATAGAGGTCAACCTGAGCAGCCCTTGTCTTGAGACCACATTGGTAGCCAGCCTTGATGAAGGTAGTAAGGGTGAGGACTTGATCAGTGAAACTTTTTGTGATCTGAAGCATACTTGCTCTTTAGGCTAGGTTGGTTCTACTAAAGGGCCAAGCCTAACAAATAGGAGCTGTTCAAACAGCTTTTAAGAGGTATAGAGGATCTTCTGCAGGTTTCCCGGGTTTCAGCATAGCAATGACCTTGACTTCTCTCCAGCACTTCAGGATAACTCCAGTTGACTGTGAAGAGAGAAGCCAGCCAGTCTCAAGCATTTGGACCGAGGTTTTTAAGGTGGTAGTTATTTGTATCATAGCAAATAATCAGAAATGTAATCTATACTTAGCACTTAATGTAAATAGTACTAATTCATATTTGTATGAATCATTTTATAGTATGTCCTTTATGGAGTATAAATATAGTGTGTGTGTGTGTGCGTGTGCGTGCGTGCGTGCAGGCATGGCTGTGTGGTTACTATGGGATTCACTATGCAACTACCTGGTTTCAGGTTCACTCCCATTGTGGCACTATGGGTATGTGGTTTCTACTATAACCTCATGTTGACTAAACCTACTAAAATAACTGTATCTACATTTATTGAATAATGAATTATGTTGCTTAATCAACTAATTATTTAATTGTCAAAATCCTTTTATCACAGCATGTCCTTACACTGAGACAGAGGGTAATGGTCATTAATAAGTTCACAGCTTGTGATGAAAGTACATTGACAATTAATTAGTTAATTGACCAACTGATTGATGATGGATTATCTGAATAATTATAAAAATTGATGGTGTTTTTCTTGTCTTTTGTATATTTCAGCTTGATCTCTGAAGTGTTACCAGAGATCTAAAGTCATTATGGCTGGATCAGTAGCAGGTAATTAAATTTGATTCTCATATTATCACATTATGGCTGGATCAGTAACAGGTCATTTAATTCATATTATCACATTCTTCGATGTGTGGTTCTGGATGATGACAGTCTGAACTGACTCTTCTGTGGAAATTGAGGATTATGGACAATTTCCAAAATCCTTGGTATGGCATTGCTACAGGGGGGGAGGGCATTGCTAATTTGTGACGGGGACAAAATTGCCAACAACCAAACCTGTCGGAGATGTCTGTAGGTGGATGAAACCACCCTACATGCTATCGCCTACTCTAACTTTGCTTTTCTTAGCAGGAGGAAAGAAACCTGGAGAGGGTACTTTCAATGAGGCAACAGAGTAATCTGGGTTTTTTGTAGAGGGTTTTTCTTGGAATTACCCTAGGGTGCCTTCTTCTATTGGGAGACTTATTCATATTGACAGAATTATGATCAAAGGTCATTTCATCCTTAACTGTATTGTCTTTTCTTCAGGAGTTAAGTACCTTGGACAAGATTATCCATTGCATCCTTTCATAAAATGGTGTGGTTTAAGAAATATTTGGCTATTTTTTGCAGGTCAAGCAAATGCAGAGAAGTTTCCCTCATTGACTCATTAGAGGGGCGGTTGTTGTGAGATATATAGTGGTTGTGAGATATATGGTAGGTGTTAGACGTGTGGCAGTTGTAAGGCATACGGGGGTTGTGAGATGTACAGTTGGTAGGTGAAGTTGCTGGGATATTACATTTTTTGTGTTTAAACCTAAACCAATGGCTACTACAGTGGCAGTTGCTTATTGTAATCACTTTGGGATGGAGCCATTTAGATAATAACAAGCTAACAACATTAAGCAGAGAATATAACAGACTTATTAATTTTGTTAATAACTGTATGATAATGTTTTTCGTGATTACAATAAGCAGCTTTCACTTTATTTCTAGTCAAAGCACATAATCTATCATCATTATGATTATTTTTACGTCTGTTTTTCCATTCTTGCACAAGTTAGACAGGTCCTCTCCAGTACAGCATCTTTCCAGTTGTCTCTTTCCTTTGTCATCTCCTTTGTGAGATGTAGTTTCTTGAGGCTAGCTTTCAGCACTTCTGTCCATGTCTTTCATGGTCTACCTTCTATTTGTAACATCTAGCACATCTCCCAGTGTTCACCATTCACATACATTACATATCCTTACTAGTGCAATCTTCTCTCTTGTACGCTATTCCTGATAACTCTTATGCTCAGTTTTTCTCTCGGCTCTTCATGCACCCTGATATTACCCACCCATTGGAGTATGCCCAATTAATTTTTCTCAAACCTTCAGATATTGATACCACACATGTCTCGCTACCATACATGTGTTAGTCAACTGAGGTAAAAATGGATATGAACCAACCACCCTTTCCCTACTGAGTGAATAGTTAGTTGATTTACTGTGAAAAGTATCCAGTTGCAAACTTCTCAAATCACATGTAATTCTTTAATAGTTTCAATGGAATTTTGCTGTGTCAGGTCGTCAGGTCACAGTCTGTTAAAAGTGGGGCAGACAGGCGGTATTTCAAAATGCCTTTATAAAGTATGCGTAAATTTCTAGTGAAGATGAAATGGAGATTGAGATCTTCATATTTTCCCCAAAAGAATTTACTGTGTAATTCACTTTACTTTTTTTCATTCTTTTCACTAGCTTCACTCATTAGCCTGTGGTCAATAATAGGCACTTATTTTTCAAGTCTCATACTTATTTCATTGATTTAATTTTTGCTGTCCCAGTAAGTTATGGGACATAAACATGAAAGTGACTGGGTGAGAGGATGATGGGATTAAAGTTAATGAAATTAGTGATGGATGTTATGAAGAGGAATGAGATGGTTGGGTCATGTTGAGGAAGGATGAAAGTGACTAGGTGAGAGGAATAGAATCAGTAATGGATAATACAGAGAGAAATGGAATGAGATTGTCGAATAATGGTGGTTCTAATTTATCCATCAATTTCTTGACAGACACTCTGACTCTTCTATTTTGTTATAGAATATATTTCTGTACAGAGATTGATCTGGTGGTGTTGATGGTGGTGGTGGTTGTGGTGGGGCTGGAGTGATACTGATAATTCTAATTTATCCAACAATTCTTTGACAGACACTGAGTCTTCAAGCTTGTTATCAGATATATTTCTGTATAGAAATTGATTTGATTAATTCATTGGGCAAACAATAAACATTACAGAAAGGAATTGATGTCCATTCAGCTAAAAAAAAAATATAGTACCAGCAACAACAGTAGGGGGTTAACCCTTGTAAGGGGCTGGTGTCTGGTCAACCGGGGACTCTTTTTATGATAGGACTGGAGCATTTACATTAATCTATATTTACTATTATATTTTCATGGTAAAGGCCTTAGCTTACATAATTATCTAACATAATATCGAATCTATGAGATTGGGATGTTGTTTATTTTGAGAACAATACCATAACATCAGTATGAGCAACCAGTTTGAACAGAAAGAAGTGAGAGAATTCTGGCTGGATACGACCAGTTTAAATGCTAAAGGGTTAAGACACGAGAAGCCTTATGTGAGCTGTAACCTTCTATGAAGCCAGCTGAAAACTATGTAGGTGTGAGCTGTAACATGATAGGACTGAGATCCGTATCATTAAAATACCCAAGAAACCTTTCATGAGGTTATATCTTATAGGAGGCCAGCAAAACCTACATAGATGTTAGCTATAGCACAACCAGCTGTAGCTGGGGTTAACTCCTACAACAGACTGATGGTAGGGAGTCTTTTCGTGATAGGACTAGGGGCTATCATTAAAACACATGAAAAACTGTATAGGCAAAATGGAGGTGTCATGTGGCCTTAAAACACTTCTTGTTTGGTGTATTTAGTCATTTTTTCGTTAATGTATTTGTGTCTGGCAAAGAAAGTTAAAACTAACCAAAGGTGTTCTATCTCTTCTAGGTGGATCTGATGTATGGCGCATTACTGGTGAGGAAAGAGGAAAACATGATGCTCAATTCTTCCAACTGAAACCTATTAATGGCTTTATTACAGGTAACATTCTGATATCTCTCTCTCATGTACAGACATACACACACACATACACGTGTGCATGCTTGATGTTTACAAGTAAGATTCTGATCTCTCTAATATATATATATATATATATATATATCATCATCATCATTGTTTAACGTCTATCTTCCATGCTAGCATGGGTTAGACGGGAGTTGTCCCAATTTGAAGCAAGATTGGTCGGGTGACCATGTCTGGCTCGTACAGAACTGTTTCTGGCAGGTTTTCTACGGCTGGATGCCCTTCCTAACACCTCATATTTACAGTGTGGACTGGGGACCTTTTGCCGTGTTACCTACACGGCCACATTACAGCGTGGACTGTGTTTTTTTGTCATGACGCCCACACGATCTCGATCTCATTATCTCATTAATTTGGACTGGATGTTGTGGTACCAACTTTACAGAGAAAGGGTGGTGTTGGTGGGAGGATGGAGTAGGGGAAGTGGGTTGGGGGGGTGTATATTTGGTTAAGAGGTGCCTACTGACTGTAGGTTTCGCTTTGTACATAGGCAAGGTGGGTCTTCTGGATTACTGCGTGGCGCCAAAGATCTCGGTCCAGTGACATAGTCTTAGAGAGGTGCAAGTGTGTAAGGTCGGAATTTATCAAATCATCCCAGGTTTTTCTGGGTCTGAATCAATGGCTGAACTAGAGAAGAAATTCCAAACATGGAAGCATGGCCTAGAATCAAAAGGCCTTAAAGTTAACTTGTCTAAGACTAAAGTCCTAATATGTAGGAAGGGAAATGGCCATGCTCAGTGTGTAGGAAAGGAGTAGGCAGAAATTTCATTTTATGTCCCAAATGCAAACTGTAATGGGATCACAGGTAAGCTATCCAAGAATATAGATTTTATATGTAGCCGGTGCTCTGGTGCAATAAGTAGCAACAAATGCCCACAGAATACTAGCTCATTCCATTGCCCAGATGGTTCTATAGAAATAGTGGACACCTTCCA
The DNA here is from genome assembly GCA_964016885.1 of Eledone cirrhosa. Lineage (NCBI taxonomy): Eukaryota > Metazoa > Mollusca > Cephalopoda > Octopoda > Eledonidae > Eledone > Eledone cirrhosa. Next base: position 157,744,269 of record OZ024741.1, read on the forward strand.
TTAACTGGGTGACAAAATCAGCAGTGGTGGAGGGTGCTCCGAAAGTACTGTAGCTAGAGTCCGAACAGGATGGAAAAAGTTCAGAGAGCTTATACCACTATTAGCTGCTAAAGGTTTCTCTCTAAAAATAAAAGGCAGGCTGTATGATGCCTGCATACGAACAGCGATGTTACATGGCAGTGAGACCTGGGCCTTGTGTGCAGAGAATCTACGCAGACTGGAGAGGAACGAAGCTTGCATGCTCCGTTGGATGTGTAATAGTAATATACGCGAACAGCAAAGCATAAATGAACTACGTGAGAAATTAGGAATAAGAGGGATCAGATGCTGTTTACTCGAGAGAAGACTACGTTGGTATGGTCACGTGATGCGCATGAAAGATGACAGCTGTATAAAAAAGTGCAGCGCGATCAAAATAGACGGTAGCCACGGAGTAGGCAGACCCAGAAAAACCTGGGACGACTTGATAAAATCCGACCTCACACGTTTACACCTCTCCAAGACAATGTCACTGGACTCAGATCTTTGGCGTAACGTAGTAATACAGAAGACCCGCCTTGCCTAAGTACAAAGCGAAACCTACAGTCAGTAGGCACCTCTTAACCAAAATACACCCCCGTCCCACTAACCCTACCCCCACCGCCATCTACACCACTCCTTTCTCTGTAAAGTTATGTTGGTGCCACAACATCCAGTCCTAAATAAATGAGGTTGTGTAGGTGTCACGACAAAAAAACACACGGTCCACGCTGTAATGTGGCCGTATAGGTAACACGGTAAAAACTTCCCAGTCCACACTGTAAACGTGGTTGGTGTTAAGAAGGGCATCCAGCCGTAGAAAACCTGCCAGACAGTCCTGAGCAAGACAACCAATCTTGCCTCAAGTGGGACAATTCCCGTCCAGACCCATGCTAGCGTGGAAAATGGACGTTAAACGATGATGATGATGATACACATACATACATACACATGCACACAGGGTGTCCATAAATTATCTTAACTTTAATAGATACAATAAACAGTGGAAGTTGTAAAGACAATTTATGGACACCCTATATACACACTCACACACATACTTCATCACAACCATTTTATGTCTGCTTTTCTATGCTTGCATGGGTTGGATGGGTCTTTTACTGCACAGCTTATCTCCATTGTGTTTCTTTGTCATTTCTGTGAGCTTCAGGAATATGAGATGAGCTCTCACCACCTCCACCCAGGTCTTTTTTGATCTTTCTCTATTGCAGCTCCCTTTCACTGAGATTTTGTGGCACTTCTTCACCCAACAATCATTATCCATGCACATAACATGTCCTTACCATAGCAGTCTTCTTTTTTGAACACTACATCTGATTCAGCTTATACCCAGTTTTTTTCTCAGTTTATCCATGCTTTGTTGTTTGCACAGGTTAATATTACACATCCATACTCGCTTTATTTCTCTCCAGCCTTTGCATATCCTCTGCATTCACTGCCCATATCTCACTACAGTCAGTCTTTTATTCATAGAGAGAAACCTTTTACTATCAACAGAAGTTTGAGTTCCCTGAACTTTTTCAATCCAGTTCTTATTTTAGCTACTATGCTCTTGGAGCACCCTCCTCCACTGGTAATTAGATCACATAGGTAGCAGAAGCTATCAATTACTTCTTGAGATTGGAAAAGGTTTATTTCACTGATGCTCTGACTACCAACTATCTCTGTACATCTAGTACATACAGGGTCTACCTTTCTTATTAGTCTGCTAGCTATCCCACTACACCTCTTGTGTACCCAAGATTTACATTGTGCATATCATATGGAGTTTCTGCCTACTTCTTTTCTACATATGAAGCAAAGCCATTTCCATGGTGAGTTCAGGGTCTTGTCTTCTTCCCTACTTACTAAAACTTTGGTTTTTGCCAAGTTTACTCAGAGCTGGTTTGATTTTAATTTCTGCTTCTACAGCCAGTATTTCTTCTCTAGTTCTACCACAGATTCAGCTATAAGAACCAGATCATCAGCATAGAGATGTGTTCATATACATGTATACATATGTGTTGGTGACATGACAAAAAGCAACCAGTCTACACTGTAAAGTGGTCATGTTGGTGACATGACAAAAAGCACCCAGTACTCGCAGTGAATGAGGTTGGCATTATGAAGGGTATCTAACTGTAGAAACCAAGCCAAAATCGGTTCTGTATGTGAAAGACATGGTCACCTGACCTAGCATTACCCACAACAGGACAACTCGTCTAACCCATGGTAGCATGGAAAAATTGACGTAAAACGGTGATGATGATATGTATACATATACATACTTATCAAGTCGCTGATCCTCATGTCCTGTGATGTGAGGATCAGAGATATGAGTGTTCTGTCTTGTTTAATATCAAACTGATATTTGGTAACTTTTCATACTCCCATAGACTCTGTCATCAATTATGGGACATTAAAACAATATCTAAAGATATTAAGTAATACAGTAATACAGATATTAATTAATACAGAATGGGGTCATACCAAATGACTGGCATAGTAGCATCATCGTTAATTGTTACAAGGGCAAAGGAGATGCTCTAGATAGAGAGAACTGTAGAAGCATTAAGTTAGTTGACCAGGTCATGAAGGTCACAGAAAGAGTTATTGCACAATTAATTAGAGACCAAATTGATCTAAATGCAAGCGTGGAACACGGACGTTAAACGATGATGATGATGAAATGCAGTTTGGGTTTGTGCCAGATAAAAGTACCACGGATGCTCTTACCTAGCTAAAAGTAAACCCCTCTACTTAGCTTTTGTTGACTTGGAGAAAGCCTTTGACAGAGTCCTCCGCTGTTGAGGAATGGCTTGTGAGAGCTATACAAGCCATGTATAGTGGAACAGTCAGCAAGGTTAGAATTAACAATGAATATAGTGAATTTAGCATAAAAGTTGGTGTTCATCAAGGCTCTGTCCTTAGCTCCCTCCTGTTTATTATTGCCCTACAGGCTATTACAGAAGTGTTTAAGACCGGCTGCTCATGGGAACTTTTATATGCAGATGATTTAACTCTCATAGCTGAACTAGAGAAGAAATTCCAAACATGGAAGCATGGCCTAGAATCAAAAGGCCTTAAAGTTAACTTGTCTAGACTAAAGTTCTAGTATGTAGAAAGGATAATAGAGCACAAGTGCCCTCTGGGAAATGGCCATGCTCAGTGTGTAGGAAAGGAGTAGGTAGAAATTCCATTCTATGCCTTAAATGCAAACATAAAAGATGTAGTGGGATCACAGGCAAGCTATCTAAGAATGTAGATTTTATATGTGGTCAATGCTCAGGTGCAATAAGTAGCCAGTGCCCACAGGATACTAGCTCCTTCAACTGCCCAGATGGTTCTAGAGAAATAGTAGACACTTTCTGTTACTTGGGTGACAAAATCAGCAGTGGTGGAGGGTGCTCTGAAAGTGCAGTAGCTAAAGTTAGAATAGGATGGAAAACGTTCAGTGAGCTAATACTACTGTTTCTCTCTAAAAATGAAAGGCAGATTATATGATGCTTGTATATGAACAGCAATGTTACATGGCAGTGAGACCTGGGCATTGTGTGCAGAGGACCTGCGCAGATTGGAAAGAAACAAAGCATGCATGCTCCGTTGGATGTGTAATAGTAATATACACGAATGGCAAAACATAAACAAACTAAGAAATTAGGAATAAGAGGGATCAGATGCTGTTTACTTGAGATTATGTTGGTATGGTCATGTGATGCGCATGGAAGACGACAGCTGTATAAAAAAGTGCAAGGCGATCAAAATTGATGGAAGTTACGGAGTAGGTTGACCCAGAAAAACCTGGGATGACCTGATAAAATCTGACCTTCCACACTTACACCTCTCTAAGACAATGTCACTGGATCAACACCTTAGGCGCTACTCAGTAATACAGAAGACCCGCCTTCTCTACGTACAAAGTTAAACCTAAAGTCAGTGGGCACCTCGTAACCAAATATACATCCCAACCCACTACCCCTACTCCATCCTCCCACTCTCACCAACACCACCCTTCTCTGTAAAGTTATGTTGGTACCACACAACATCCAGTCCAAACTAAAAAGGTGTAGGTGTCACGACAAAAAGCACCCAATCCACACTGTAAAGTGGTCGTCTAGGAGACACTGTAAAAAGGCTCCCAGTCCACACTGTAAATGTGGTTGGTGTTAGGAAGGGCATCCAGCCATAGAAAACCTGCCAGATACAGTCCTATATGAGCGAGACACGGTCACCCGATTCAATCTTGCCTCAAGTGAAACAATTCCCGTCTAACCCATGCTAGCGTGGAAGATAGACGTTAAATGATGATCATGATTTTATGATAAGATCGTTGGAATGGAACTTATTTAAGTGAGAAATTAATTTAATGACTGATACATTTAACAAACATGTTCATGGCACAGAACCTAGTCATTTATCATTAAAATGTAAGATTATATCGGAGAAAAATAATTTCAGACAATTTGACAATTAATTAATTAATTAGTTCGTTGTTGAACAGAAACTAAACCTTTTAAACACCAACCCAGCCCAAAACCACCTCTATTAAAGTGTTCAAATTTAAATTCAAATCTTGGACTGAAATCTCATTCTTACATGGTAGATATCAAATTTCAGGTTTTTGGAACAAAATCTGGTTGAGTGAGTGGTGGCTATATTTAACAAAACATCTCTGTATTTAATGATAGAAAACATTATGCTGCTTGAAAACTATTTAATTAATTAACCTTTTGTTACCATATTTCTAATGACATATACTATTTCAATTAAGAATTTTGAGGGATATACTAAAATTATTTCCTTATGATAGTTTTTGTAACAAATGGTTCTTATATAAAATTATGTTGGAAGATTTTAATTTAAACTAGACCACCCGAGGCCCATTAGGTCATGTTCACTTCAAAATATTTTTAAATAATCATGTTCACTTAAAAATAATTTTTAAATAAAACATACACAGACATATAATGTGAAATGAAACTGTAAGGCCTATATATATATATATATATGTGTGTGTGTGTATCATTATCTATAAAAGGCAGATTGTTGTGTGTGTGTGTTTTCCATGTTTATACATTTGCACAATTTCAAACCGATTCGACTCAGTCTGTATGAATGTTGTATATGGTCTAACTTAGGTCAACGACTATTTATTTTTTTCCAACTCGCCCACAATTACGGAAATAATCAATTAAACTAAATACTTGACGCTTTACCCCTCTAATACAATCTGCTTCCTCTCTCTACTCCCCTTAAATTCGATAAAACTCCATACATGCTGCAACTTTCTCCTATATACGCTTAAACTTACAAACTTCCTTTAGGAACTCGGAAGAGAGAGAGAAATGAGAGAGAGAGAGAGAGAATGTTTGTTTTTGAGTGTGGAACGGTCAAACATTTATTTACTTCAATGACAACGAAGAGAACTTATTACATTTCATACCAAACGACAATTATTCAAAAGCAACAGATAAATTTATTCAACAAAATAAATAATAGCGATAAATCTTTTTTAAAACATCTCTCAATGAACGTGGAAGAAAGAAGTATCAGTTTATTTACTATACACAATAATATCCTCTATAAGGTCACTAAACTTGTTAGAAACGGCAGCTAACTCTCCCCCATATCACACCCCTCCCTACTGTCTTAAATTTAGAAAACACACATTAGACAACCATGCAGAACAACTCCATCGCAGCTCTGTTGTTCGGCTGGCATCGTCTACGCGCGTATTGCACAAGTACTGTGAAACAATAAATTTCAAGACTTCTTTGCACAGAGATAATATCCATAGGTGAAACTACAATTGTCACTGCTGGCGCAGCTCCTGCTTCGGCAATCCAGGTCTGCAATTCATTCACCCAGTGCCTGGCAGACAAAAACGTGCTGCCATAAAATGGGTGGTGCAACCTAACTTTGGTAACTTACTGACCCCGAGCAACGCCGGGCTTTAATGCTAGTGTATATATATAAATGTGTGTGCTTGTATACATATATATATGTATGTGTGTGTATATATATATATGATATATATATATGTGGATGTCTGTGATCTATATACACTGGTCATAGACATACACACACATATATACACAACACCACCACCAGCTCTCTTCCATTCTCTGTCTCCTCTCCCTCTCTCTATGTCTCTCTTTCAATCTACTCTGTCACAACCACTATCTCTTTCTCTCTATCCTTCTCTCTCTTTGTTTATGAAGGTACCCGGAAAAACCCCATATTTTGGGAATCCGTGGTCCGATTTATGCGAAACTTGTTTTATTCCATTTGTATTTCCATTTCGGGGTCAACTTCCTTTCAAAGTATTTTCCTATTATGCGCCATTTTGGCTGTATTACAGACAAGCAATCAATCACAAGAGTTTTAGTATTATATAGAAACCCTTTAAAGTTGGTGGTTTTGTTTGATAGAACCTGAGCCGGGATTGGTCAGGTTGGTATTAAATGCTTATTAGATAAATGAAATGTTTTACTGAAATCTGAAAAAAATGGTAACATTATTGTACATGACCTCTTTTCAGGGGAGCAAGCCAAAGGTTTCTTTATGCAATCAGGACTCCCAACTGCTGTATTGGGTCAGATATGGTGAGTAAGAATTTGAGTAAATTTCTCTTTGACACAGGAAACTGACTGAAAAATATCTTCACAAAATATTTAAAAATTGACTTTTAACATTATGTAATGATTTAACAGAAAACATCTAAATAGTTTTGTTAGTATGAATGTTTATAGAGGTTTGAAATGCCTGTAACTAGAAGTTATTTGGGTTATAACTGATGAAAATAAACTAGTGCCAACTTGACTGGGCTGGGCAATCCCACCCCCAGGGCAGGTGAGGTCACTTACAATAGCTGTCACATGAAACATAACAGTTGCATATCACATGGGGGAAGCTTCCCAGTGATTTGTGGAATTTTCCATTTGTAGTGTGAGTCATTTGAGCACTAGATGAACTATAAGACTTTGGAGAAAGGGTCCTTAGCTTGTTTTTATTAGTGGATAGATCATTATGAAAATTTGCATAAACACATACATGTAAAGATGGACATGCATACACACACAATAGACTTCTGCAGTTTCTGTCTATCAAATTCTACTTAAAGCATTGGTTAACCTTATGCTGGAGTAGAAGGCACTTGCCTAAAGTGCTATACAGTGGGACTGAACCCTAAACAACATAGGCACAGCCATACCAGTGCCTGTGTGTGTTTGTTTTTGTATCTCCCTCCCTTTACTCCTTTCTCTCTGATAAACATAGAATAAGAATGACTTTATCTCTAACAAAGTAATGGTATGTAGCCTAGTGGTTTTGGTATTTAACTCATGATCATCAGGTCATGGGTTTGATTCCTGGACCTGGTGGTGTGTTATGTTCTTGAGCAAGACACTTCATTTCACAAGGATTTACATGATATGACTGGGGCCCCTATCATTAAAACAACCGAGAAACCTATGGGATGTTATATTGTAAGAAGCCAGCTATACCTACATAGGTGCAATTAGCTGTAGATTTCACATATCCAGATACTAATTATGTGACTTCTAGTTTTTGCTGTAAATGTTTCTTCTCTCCTCCCCTAGGACGCTTGCCGATATGAACAGCGATGGAAAGATGGACAAGAAGGAGTTTTCTATAGCCATGCATCTTATCAAGAAAAAACTCCAGGGCTATGAATTACCAAAAGCACTCCCTGCTAGTCTGAAAGCCGACCCTTCAGTAATGGTTAATTCCTATGGAATGGCTCAAAATATTAATCAACAAATGGCTATGCCAATGGGCATGACAAGTGGTATGTATAATTTTGTCTCGGGGAAAATATTGTTTTTCATTATCAACCAATGACAAGCAACAAATGACATTTAGAAAACATCCCAACAATTTTGTCATTTTTTAAAGTCTTTTTATCTTTAAGACTTTTAATACTAAATTGCTCTTATCTTTTTATTTTTTGCTTTAACTTTAATTTCTGTACATGCATCCTTATTTAACTCTTGATGTGAAATCTCCAGATCAAGCCATAACATAAATATATACTTCTATCATGAGTGGCAATAAGATAAGTGTCATACTTAACCATTTTTATACCAAACTTCCTGAAACTGTCCCTGGATCTATGATAAAAAAAAAGATTGTATATTTTAAAACGTATTTATCTAAAAGCCTCCCATCATAATTGCATGTAAGAACCTTTGCTATCATCCAAATACCAACTAAATAATGAGAAAGTTTTATTACTAAATCCTTTCAAGTACTTGATTATTTAATGAGATTTTCGGGGAATTCTGACTGCTATTTCTAGCAGGTCGAGGAACTACCAATTTATGGCTTCCTCTCTTCACAACATTGTGGTTATAGTGCAAGGAAAGATGGGAGTGGTCAGGTGGTGGAGAACGGAAATGGTAGCAAATTTGGGTTATGTTCCCATGGATGACTGCATGGAAATGTTTTTCATTAGAAATGTAAAGGAAGGGCTAAAGTGTATATATTTATTTACAAATCTTCCAACATAATTTTATGTAAAAACATTTATGTTCCAAACACCAACATCATAGCGAGAAAGTTATGTTACTAAACCTGTTCAAATACTTGACTATTAGCTAAATTTTCAATCTGATTTTAAAACTTGCTGAAGCTAACTTTGCTTTTCTGGGCTGAATAAAATAAAGTATCAGTCAAGTACTGGTATTGATTTAAATGACTAACCCCTTCTCACAAATTTGTGGCCTTCTGTTTACATTAGAAATTATATTCAACCCTTTCTTTACCATATTTCTAATGAAAGATACAAACTGTGATTTGTAAATTATTTTGAAAATAATCAAGAAGTTTAGTAAAGAATTAAAGGTACAGGTAGGAAGGTAGAAGTTTATTAGGTCTCAGTCCTCAGCCCACTTCTTCAGACCCTAACAGAGGAGTTTAAAACTTGGGAACTTCTGTATGCTGACAACCTGGTTCTTACAGTGAAATTTGAGGAAGAGCTAGAAACGAAATTCTGACTTTGGAAACAACTTAGTCAAAAGGGCTGAGAGTAAATGTGAGAAAATGAAAGTTTTAGTAAGTAGGGAAGGAGAATTCTGTTCCTTTCAGGAAAGTGGCCATGCTCGATAGGTAGAAAAGGAGTAGTGAGGAACTCTATACAATGTACACAATATAAATTTTGGGTACACAAGAGGTGTAATAGGCTAGCTGGCAAACTAACAGGAAAAGAAGACTTTGTATATAGTGGATGTACAGGGAGAGTTGGTAGTAAGAGCATCAGTGAAATAAACTATTTCTAATCCCAGGAAGCTTCTGCTTGCTGTCTAGGTGATCTAATTACCAGTGGAGGAAGGTGCTCAGAGAGCATAGTAGCTAGAATAAGAATGGGATAGAAAAAGTTCAGAAAAGTACTACCTCTGTTGACGACAAAAGGTTTCTCTTTACAAAAGTCCAGCTGTATGATGCCTGTGTAAAGTGAGGTGTTGTATGGCAAATAATTGTTTCTACTTTTGGCACAAGGCCAGCAATTATCCTAGTGTATGACTGGTACTTTATTTTATCGACCCCTTAAGGATGAAAGGCAAAGTTAACCTCGGCGGGTTTTGAACTCAGTCCGTAAAGGGACGTAACTGTGCTGCAAAGCATGGCGTCCGACCCTCTACCGATACTGGCAATCCACCGCCCTTGTATGGCAAATAATGCAGAGTATATATGAAGATTAGAAAGAAATGAAACAAGAATGGTCCGATGGAAAGAAAAGCTAGATGTTAGAAGAATCAGATGTAGTGTGCAGGAAATGGTATGGCCACGTAGTGCCTATCGATGATGATCATTGGGTGAAGAAGTGCCAATAAATTGCAGTGGAAGGAAGCTGCAGTAAACGACCAAGAAAGACTAGGGCCAAGTTTCTAAGAACAAATCTCAAATTGCTGAAGTTCACGGAGGAAATGTCAAAAGACCACAACAAGTAGTAGGATGCTGTGCTGGAAAATATCCATCCAACTCATGCAAGCATGAAAAAAATGGATGTAAAATGATGGTGATGATGATAATAGTTTTTTATCATTGAACCAGGGGTGGTTTTACAGGATTTGGTATTAAATGAGTTAAAACCTAATGCAGATTACTTCAAAAAATTTGAGTTTAATTTTCTCACATCAGTGTCATTGTTCCCTCCAAGCTGTGCATGTGCACAGGTGCCAAGTTGCTTTATTGGTGTTATATACATCAAAATTATGCCACTCAGTTGCCTTGAAACGTTGCCATAAATTGACCCTTTAAAGTTTGTAAATTTTGATGAATTCATTTGTCTGCCCAAGGACATAAAAATACTGGCATTTCCAGTAGATCCCTTTGTTGGAGAGAAAATACATTCTCTTTTAGCACCTATGGTAGCAACAACAAGTGTTTAAAGGCCATTTTTCTTGATAAAGCAGGGATTAGCCTTTCAGATCCCATGAAAAGCTTCATACTCATGGGTTTTTTTTTTTCCAGGTAATGTTTTACAGCCAGATGTCCTCCCTGGTGCCAACTCTTTTAGTCACCTCTTACATCATGCAACAATACAGTGTACCTATTATAAACTGAATACACACATAGATAATTAAAAATAAAGCTAATAAACTAGGAATTAAAAGTAATTTGAGTCTATTGGTCCAGGAATAGAAATAAATCAACACGGTATTGCTTCACCCATATCTTCCATGGGACTGGCTCAACTGTAGTGTATTTATTTTATAAACATTTCTCTACAGGTATGGGTGTTGCACCACCCATGTCTTCCATGGTGCTGACTCCACTGTCCATGAACCCTGCCACAATGACCACCCAGGTTTTCGCTAACGGGGTTATGAGTGAGTTTTTTTGTTTCAAAAGCTAAATGTTGCTAAAACATCGCAAGCTGGGAAGTTGGCAAATATCCCCACCACAATTTATTATTATTATTTGGAAATTTGTTTGCTTTTTGAAAAGATGCCACAACACAGGTTAGCTATAAAATAGTTGACTAAGTCGAGTAAATTACCCCTGGACAGAACTGCTTGAGGGAATTGAACCACACATCTGTTGTATACTGGATGACTATGATAACCATTACACCAAAGCAATCTGGCCATCTTCCAACATCAAGGGTTATTTACCCAACTTATTTGATGATTTTATATTTCATATGCATTATGGCAGCTTTTCAAAAGCAAACAAATTTTCAGTCACCCAATAGCTTTGTAAACAAATCAATGTTGTTTTTCCTTAAAGAGAACCTATGAAGTAGGATTTACTTCCTCTTGTTGAAGTGCTTATTTTGCTATGCACCCATTCCTGCACTCTCTCTTTCTTTCTTTCTCTCTCTCTGTAGTTTTATGCTATGACTGGTAGACTCATGGCTGGGATATGTGGATATGGGATCTTCATTCATTTCATCCTTCCTAATGTGTGATCTGTTGGTTAGGGTGTTAAACCCATAATCAAAAGGTTGTGGATTGGAATTCTGGCCCAAGTGTTGCATGGTCTTCTTGAATAATACGCTTAATTTCTTGGATGTTTTAATGATAGGCATCCCAATCATTAAAGTACCCAAGAAACCTACAATGAGATACAACCTTATTGGAGGCTAAACTCGCATAGGTGTGAGCTGTAAATTTCATATTTTTTTCTTCCTATCTATTTTTAAACATCTTTTCAATGGACATAGCTGAGATAGTTTTTGCTGTTTCACATTACAATGTTATTGCTTATCACCCCTTACCTCGCTGATAAATGGCTCCTTACAAAAATACTTCACTCATCTTCTGACCATTATGGATTTCAAGGATTTTAGTAATTTTGCCATGTATTGTATTTAAACCTGACATATATACACGCGCACACACACATATATTTCCATTTCTTCTTTTTTTTACCTTTTATTTTTTCTATCTTGCATTTTATCTTCCAATGAAGGACTAATGTCTGAAACATTAGGACCCTTTTCTTACTATGACGAGCATTAAACTAATATATATCATCATTGTATTATTTTGTTCTGTGTTTTACCAGGATTATATCGATCTATTTCTATATATATCCACATATACATATATAGGAGGGTAAGTCAAAAAGTTTCCGGACTATCTCTTTATTTAAAAAAGGACTTTATTTACATAAATTTAAGCACTATCCCCTTGTGCAGCAATGTATTGATCCCAGCGTTTCTGCCACTCCTGGAATGTGGCCTTGAAGTCATCTTTTGTAAGCTTGTCAAGTACCTTCTGCAATTCATGCTGGATCTCAGCAATGATATTAAAATGGCAACCTTTGAGCTTGATTTTTATCTTTGGGATCAGGAAGAAGTTCGCCGGAGCTAAATCTGGAAAGTAGGGCGAGTGTGGAAGTGATGACATATTGTGCTTGGCGAGACACTCACGGACGATAAGTGCTCGGTGACAAGGTGCATTGTCATTGTGGAGAATCTTCTAGGGACGGTCTTCTGCTTTGGAAGCACCCATGCCATTCGAAACATTGTGACTGACCCATTGCCTCATGGCGGTAAGCTTACTGAAGCATGTTCAATGTCTCTGTGGCTGATTTTTAAACTTCAAAACAAAATTTCACATTGGTACTTTGTTCCAACTTGATGTAATTGCACACTTGCACATGAACATGATCAGAAAAAAAAACAATTTAACAACTCACAATGTAAACACAATGATGTCACCTGATACACTGACCCATGACAGTTACAGCTAACTATTACTGCTCGTGCAACCCTGTGCTGCAATCTGTTGGCACACTACAGATGACTCGGTCAGTGAACAATTTCTTGGAAAATAAGAACTGCAACTTTGCATAATTATTTTATTTGAAGCACATTTATATTTAGTGGGTGTGGTGTGTTCGTGCTTTTGTTCCATAACACGGTAGTTCAGCAAATAGCAATTGATAATAGATTGAAATAAGTGCTGGCATGACCACAAACCAGTTGACTTACTGAAACTAAATCAGTGAAAGATCTGACTGATTTTTATTTGTTTTTGTTGATTGCATGTGTACAGAACTAAAATATCACTGAACTTCACCCTATGAATAGCATGCAATAAGTATCCTCATGTTACTTCCATATGCTAGGCCTCAATCTCACTAAGGTTTCTCAAGGCAAATGCACAGCCTAAACATAGCTAGAACTGCATCTAACAGATTGAACCTTCTCTTCAGAGTGAGAAAATACTTCAGCCACCAATAACTTCTGACACTATACAATGTTTAGGTAAAACCCACAATGGAATAATTCTTCTGCAGTTGGGATAGTCCTACTGTCACATATACATACATCCTAGACAATATCTAGAAAAAAAGCACTCATCTGATTGGCATAAAATCATTGACAGACATGTTTTGGTCTCTAATTTCTACTATTAGTGCAATGATAAAGTGTAGTAGGAAGACAGGTAAAATATGCAGGGTCTGAAGTGAAGCAGTAGGGAGGAACAAAAAACTGTTACATAAAAATGAGAGAGGGGAAGAGAAATAGGACATACACATAAACAAATATATATTAGATATATCATAATAAAACACAAGTATCAAGTGGCAACCACTTTGTGCTAGATTTGTCTGGGAAATGGTAATTTATCTTTCTCTCTATCTCTCTTGCTCACACAGTGTTGACAAGATGCTATCTATAGCTATCTACCTATGTATCTAACTCCGGACAATATATATATATATATATATTGTATGCAGTATAAAGACCAAGCTGAAATTGCTGGGCTTGTTGTCGGGATTTTATCTTTTCAGTATATATATATTTATATGCAAACACACACACATATGTATATGAGTGTATATGTATTCCTATTTAAGGCTGTTGCCAGAATTTAAAGAAAAAGAGCAGACCTTTATATTTTCATTGAAACCTATATTGTTCCTTCATTTTAGTGAAATGCTACAAAACCTTTTGAAGACTGAACAATATATTTAGTGATACTGTTTTGATGCTGTTACAATGTTGAGACTCTCATACTTCACCTGGATTGCAAGTGGTCATTAATGTTTACGTAATGATCATCATCATTGTTTTATGTTCATTTTCAACCCTGGTATGGGTTGGATGGGGTAATCACAGTCCAAGACTAAACAAATCTGCGAACCACATAGTGCTCAATGTGTTCCAAATTTTGGCATAGTTTATATGACTAGATACCCTTTCTAATGCCAACTACTTTGCAAAATTATTGTGGCACCAACTCTACCACTTTGCAGAGTGTACTGGCTTGGGTTAACTTGAGGCTATGGTAAATGACACTTTCCCAAAATGGGAATTGAACCCAGGACCTATTACTTGCAAAGTGAATCACTTTACCATTCGGCAATGCTGCGTCCATTGTGAAATATAAGGTAAAAGTGTAAACTGTTGTTTTGGTTTGTTTGTCTTATTTTACTCTTGCATTTCTGTCATTGTGCCATCTTTCCCAAAGCAATCCTCACCACATATCTAACAATGCTTCATAGAAACTGTACAGCTTTATACTCAACAAAGTTCTGTAGGAGTTATTGTTCCATTTTGTTCCTCCTCCTGTCAATGGGAGGAAACTGTTGTTCCCGTCAACCACCACATCATAATGGGATTCTTGCTTTTGTTGCTGTTGTCCTTCTTTTTTTCACTTCTTTGTCTTCTTCTTCTGTCTTCTCTCTTCTTCATATCTTGTCTTCTTCATGTCTTCTTCTCTTTCCTCATGTCTTTTTCTTCTGCCTACTTCATGTCTTCTGTCTTCTTCGTCTTCTGACTTTTGTCTTTTCCAATAAGACGTTTGTTAGACTTCTAAACATGATAGATATTGTAATAATACTTTATACTGTATATTGTTGGTGATGCACTGTTTACTAGCCACCTACCTTCCTTCTATTGAAAAATTATAAGGGCTTAATAGTTAGGATGAAGAACTCAGAGATGTACAGGAGCTTCCCAAAGGTCAGCACGGAAGTAACACAGAAGAGACTGGGGTTAACTGAACATGCTCACCGACATTCAGAGTTGACACTGCATGCAGTCGTCCTGTGGGAGTGCCTACATGGACAAACTAGAAGAGGGAGACCAAGGTTGACATATATTGATGCCCTAAGGACAGACACTGGTCTCTGGGAGATGCAGGACATGGCGGCGATGATGGACAGAGACCGCTGGAGATAACTCGTCCATGGATCTTGGGAATTTTACCCACCCTACATATAGATAGCATCTTTGTTACATGATTATAAGGTCATGAATTCAGGTCTCCATGGCATTGTCCTTGAGCAACACATTATTTCATGTTGCTCTAGCCCACTTAGCTGGAAAAAATGAGTTATACTTCTATATATATATATACATATGTATCTCTCTCTCTCTCTCTACACACACACACGTGTACAAACATGCATACAAACACACACACATACACACGCACACATGAGTCTGCACTGGAGCTTACTACAGGTGTGGCAGAAGGCTACCCTCCTCTGAGAGCAGGAATGGTGAGCCAAGTAAGTCTGGTGTGCTGACCTTTGGTGGACCAGTCATGCAGAGAAAATTCAGACATGTGCAGACATTGAGAACTATGGCTTGTTCTATCAAGCCCTGAAAGCAGCCTATAGTTCATCGTACCTGCTGCTGTGCCCTTTCCGAAGCTCAGATGGAAGGGTCCTGCTAAGTGACAAGGACTCCATCCTGGTCCGCTGGGCTAAACATGTTCATAGTCTCTTTGGCACCAACCATATGGTCCATGACGCAGAAATTGAAGCCATTTCACAGCTACTTGTGAAAAATGAGCTAGAGAAACTCACAACATGTTAGGAAACCATACAAGCCATTAAGTTCCTGAAGACCGACAAAGCTGAGCTGCCCACCAAAGCCCCTCCCCATGATCACCCAGCTCTATGACAGGCAGTTTGGCCAAGTCAGACTTCGGAATAACTTGTCCCAGCCCCTCCAAATCAACAACAGCATGAAGCAAGGTTGTGTCCTTGCCCCAACTCTGTTCTCTTTATTTTTCAGCATGATGCTGAAACGAGCCACGAAAGACACAAAAGAGGAAGAGGGGGGTCTGCATCAGATTTTGTACCGATTGACGTCTCTTCAACCTGTTGAAGTTGCAAACATACACCAAGACCACGGAAAAACTGATCTGAGAGCTTAGGTTTGCTGACGTTGCTGCACTTGTGCACACTCAATGGCCATGCAGCGCCACATTTCATGCTTTGCAAATGCTTCTGACTTATTTGGCCTAGAAGTCAGCTTGAAGACTGAAGTCCTTCACCAGCCTGCTCCCCGGGATTTATACAATCTACCAAATATTTCCATCAAACAAACCAAGCTGAATGCTGTACAGCAGTCCTGCTATCATGGGAGTGTGATTTCCACCAATACCAGAATCGACAAGGAATTCAACAACAAGCCAAAGCCAGTCGTACCTTTGGGAGATTTAACAAGAGGGTGTAGAGAAATAACAACCTCAAAACAAAGCTCACCATTTACAGGATTGTTGTCCTTACCACTCCCTTATATGGTTCTGAATCATGGGTCTTGTATTGCTGTCACAGTTGACACCTGGAGAGATTCCACCAACACTGTCTGCTTATTAAACATCCACTGGAGTGACTATCATCAACACAGAGGTCCTTGAGAAAGACCAGACCACCAGTATTGAGGCTACTCTTATGAAGACAGCTGTACTGGCAGACTATCACCTGCGAAGGATTGTACTATACAGTGAATTGTCTTCTGGTTGTTTTAACAGTGGCGCACCCCAGAAATGGTACAAAGAAATCCTAAAAAAAGACCCCGAAAATATGTAACATCGACCCCTACTAGTGGACCATCCTGTTTGCTGACTAAAATGCTTGGCACTGTACCATCTGGCAGGCTACCAGTACATTTGAAGCAAACTGTTGTGTTAGCTCAGTGGAAGGGCTGTGTCAGAGCAGAGCCAAGTATAAAACACACTTCCCCGTGGATGCTGTGGTTGGATCTGCTGATCAGTCTCCAATATGTATGCATAGCAAAAGTGTCTCAACCATCAGGTAGTTTCATATCAGTCATTGCTATCATCATATATATGTAAGACCCTTTTCCAACTATACCAAGTGTTAAACCTATATACTATCATTAATGTGGTTCTCCTGTGTTATTTTTCTTATATATGTAGAGAGTGTGTTGATTTAGTTGTATAGATTAGTTGTGGTGATAGTATGGGATTGATCTGTAGTTTATTGTGGCATGGCAGGAATTTTTGTAATAGTAAAGCTTGGCTTGATGAGTGAATGTGTGAAGTTGGTCTGTCCCAAAGAAAGCACTGTGTGAAATTCCGTAGTGAATGAACAATAAACAAGATCTGCTACTTTAATAATTTATTACTTATTAACTTGCTTCGAAGTTATTGTGACAATATAGGAAAACAAAGATATTCACAGTTGAATTGTGTGATGTGTAGGAGTCCTAAAAGATGCATGGGACTAATCTTTGTTAAAGTCAAATGGGAGTATAGCTGCCTCGGCCTGGAAGCCAAGAGGGCCAAAGTGAGTGTCTGATTGGCAACTACATTAATCTGCTTACTGGAACAAAAAGATCAACTGCCTAACTCTACAGCCAAAGGCAGACTAATTTTTGGAAGCCAGTTATCTCCTGACAATCTGCAGATGACTTCCAGTTGGCCATACCTCCAGACAAACTGACACCACTAGTTCCAAACAAAGGAACTGAATATCTAAGGGGCTAAAAGGTGAGCATGTGTTTACACTGACCTGCTTAGCCAACCTGAGAACAAAAGTTCAAATCAAATCGATTGCATTCGCTACATATATGCACCTTTATGTATGTACATGTGTGTGATATCACCATTTTATGTCTATCGTTCCATGCTTGCACACACAAACACACACACACATTTATTCTACTGTTTCATACAAAATATTTCCATCAACTAACTATTTTTTATTTTTCAGTGTTTTGTTTACTGACATCTGTTATCCGTTGAGAATTCAATTAAAGTTATAAGTAGTTATAGAAATAGTAAATAAATGCAAACATGAAACACTCACGTATACATTATTATAATATTAGATACATTTCTATTCAATCTTATTCTTTAAGATTGTAAATGTATTCATATGTAACCGTTTAACCCTTTAGCCTTTATATTACTCTACATTTACTATTGTATTTTCACAGTAAAGTCTTTACCTCACATAATTATTTCACATATCGAATCTGAGATTTTGATATTGATTTTGAGAAGAATACCTTAACATCAGTATGAGTGGCCAGTTTGAACAGAAAGTGGTGAGAGAATTCTGGCCAAATATGACGAGTTTAAAAGCTAAAGGGTTAAATATATAAATTTACACTTTACCTTTACCTTTTCTCTCTCCATACAACACAATTAATAAACAAATCAATACAGTTTTTAGTGTAATTTAAGTGCCTCAGTTTTAACAGCTCAATATTAATTTTTTTCCAGTTATCATAATGTTCTTATGATGGTCAGATGTTTTTTCACCAAGAGATCTACAATTTTTGTACTTTTCAATGTCTCTGAAGATATATGAGTGTGAAATAATATGTTAAAGTAATCGATTGTATGCTCAGATCTTAGTTTATGGTTTTATACCTATATACTACAATGCAGCTTAAACAAAATTCTTCCAGTGACCATTTTTCCTTTTGTTGAAACACATGTAAGGCCAATAAAATGTCTTAAATTCCTTCATCATTCTTTGTTTATGTGTGTGTATGTATACATGTATATGTGTGTCTGTCTTTTCCAAGTTTACTGTGTCTTTTATATGTCCGATGTCTTTTTAATTATATATATATATTCATTTCAAGCCTGTTTCTCAGTGCTGGCAGGAAAGATGGGTTTGCAATACAATATGTTCTTCCAGATGACTGAATCCTGCTTTATTTATGTGTTCACACATGTTTGTAGGGGTACATGTAGCGATGTATATATGTACTTGTACATGTGAGTATGTATGGGTACTTATATGTAAGTCTGTGTGTGCATTTGTGTGTGTGTGTGTGTGTGTGTGTGTGTGTGTGTGTGTGTGTGTGTGTATATATATATGTATATATATAGGGGGGGTGTATATGTGTATTTGAAGGTTTATATATGTTTCTGTGTTTATATTTGTGTGTGTGTGTGTATATATATATATATATATATATAATATTATACATACATACATACATTCACACAGCTAGATAGATATCTAGACAGGTCTGTGTATGTATGTATGTATGTATATATATATATATATATATATATAATACACACACAGCTAGATACATACACACAGCTAGATAGCTAGGTAGGTATGTGTGTGTGTATGAATTATCAATTTTACTCTTAGCTTCTGAATACCTGTTTTCATAGATTGCTGTTAGTAATCATGTGTTCCATATTGTGAAGTCCTTCCCTCCCACTCTACACACTAATCAATATACCCACTCAACCATACATAGTTGCTTATATACTGAAGCCATTCAATCAACAAGTCTGCACTTAGTTCAAGCTTATGTAACAGTATTCATTGGTTGTATTAGCTATGCTTAACATAAAACGCTGTTAGTTTAGGATTGTTTTGCAGGGAAAGCTGCTACAATGCAAGTTAAAAAACATATATGAATGAAAACTAGAATAGAATAAGAAAAATGAAATGGGACAAAGCAACAGTTTATACTTTTAGCTATATTTTATACTCCATGGTTAGGCACCCCTTTCATCATCATCATCATCATCTCTCAAAAGAAAAGAAATGGAGTGTGATTTTGGTGACAAGTAGCTCTACTCAACTTTAAGTTTTCACTCTTGTATTTCTAACTTGCATTGCACCAGCTTTCTCTAAACAATCAGAATCATGTATCACAAAATGCTTCGTATAAGCTATACTATTATTTTAGTCTTCTCATTGTTATTACTATTGTTATTATTAATGTATTGTGTAAATATAATTACTGGAACTTATACTACTATTATTAGTAGTAGTATTTTATTATTAATATTATTATTATTGTGGGTGGTGGATTAGCAGTATCGGTAGAAGGTCGGACGCCATGCTTTGCAGCATAGAGTTACGGCCCTTTATAATCTGAGTTCAAATCCCGCCAAGGTTAACTTTGCCTTTCATCCTTATGGGGTTGATAAAATAAAGTACCAGTCACACATTGGGGTCGATTTAA
Organism: Eledone cirrhosa; assembly: GCA_964016885.1. Taxonomy (NCBI): domain Eukaryota; kingdom Metazoa; phylum Mollusca; class Cephalopoda; order Octopoda; family Eledonidae; genus Eledone; species Eledone cirrhosa. The sequence continues at coordinate 157,764,472 of OZ024741.1, forward strand.
TCGACATTTCCCTCCCCCAAAATTGCTAGCCTTGTGCCTAAATAAGAAACCATTATTATAGGTTGTGTGGGTTAGCACTCATTAGCGCATTTAACAAAATGCTCTGCATCCTTTGTTCTGGATCATCATCACCATTTAATGTCTATTTTTCCACTCTAGCATTGGTTTCTTTGTTCAAATCCTATCTAGGCCAATTTAGCCTTTCATTTTTCTGGGGTCGATAAAATAATGTATCACTCAAGCACTGAGGTAGCTTTATCAAATAAATTGCTGGCCTTGTGCCTAAATTAGAAACCATTATTGTTTTATTAAAATAATTGACTACTTTTCAATTGTAATGAATGGCTCATTTCTTTCAATGTTCTAAGATTGGTACTAATTAATCTTAAAGTAAATCTTAAAGTATGTTCATAATAGTGCTTACATATATCATCACTTTACATCGACTTTCCATGCTGGGTTGAATAATCTTGTCTTGCTCATACACTCCATATTTAGTATGGTTTCTGTAGTTGCATACCTTACTTAACATCAACCATTTTGCAGGTGGTACTGTATCTCATTGTGGCACTATCATGACCACTTTATAGAGAAATACTTTGTAGTATTTGTTCTGTGTCTTTACTCTGAGGTCAAATGCCACAGAGATCAACTTATCCTTTTATCCTTCCATGACCATTAAATTAAAATACGAAGCAAGTACTGAGGTCAATATAATTAACTTACTCTTCCCCAAAAAAATTGCTGGCCTTGTGCAAAATTTTAAAAATATTATTGCATATTTCTGATGCGAAAATCTATTGTTGCTGTATTTACTGCATTACTTGCAACAGCTGCAGATGACAATGTGCATTGAATAGATGTTGGTAGAGTTTTTTAAAATTAGTTTTCATTTGTGTAGTAATTAGTTCGCAGTTTGGTTTGATGAAAATAATTTTTAAGCTGATGAATCTAAATTGAAAACCTGACATTAGGATGGCTGTTATTCATATAATTGTTTCTACTTTTGGCACAAGGCCAGCAATTATCCCAGTGCATTACTGGCACTTTATTTTATCCACCCCCATAAGGATGAAAGGCAAAGTTAACCTCGGCGGGGTTTGAACTCAGAACGGCAAGGGCCGTAACTCTATGCTGCAAAGTATGGTGTCCGACCCTCTACCGATACTGCCAATCCACCGATGGATTCTGTTTATTAGGGAAGTTGGTTGAACATTGGATAAAATGACAGTTGGTATTTTGTTGCACCCTTCTTGGTTTTGAGTTCAAATATTTCCATAAGTGATTTTTGTCTTTCATCATTCCTATCATGTGTCCACACACAATATATAAATTGACAGTTCTGGTTTCTATAGTAACTATACCCTGTAAAGTGGTTGGTGATCGAAAGGAGACAATATTGAGTAGAGAGGACCCTTCAGTCATATCAGTAGTGCTGGTGCCACAATAAAATGTAAAGTGGTAGTGCTTGTGCTATGATAAAATGTACATAGTACATTCTGTAAGATAGTTGGTGTTAGGAATATATATATATATATAAAGTGTATATACGTGTGTATGTATGTATGTATATGTGTGTGTATATGTATATATATATATATATATATATATATATATATAAACACACATACATAATAAAGTTAATAAATGAGAAATTGCGAATGAATGATATTTATGCAGATGTACGAGTAGAAGAAAGGTGGCATATTTAACATACAGCATATAGAACAAATGGAGATGATAAATAAAAAATCTTAAATGTTTTAAGAACTTTTGTCATCGCAATTTGTTGTGTGTGTGTAAAAACTTGCCACCGAAGTTAACAAAGGGCTTATTAGATCTACATAGCAAAATTATACAATTAAATTGTTATAGAATAGCAACTACAAATGAAGTCATTCTTTTCCTTTTTTTCAAATACATATACACACACACACACATTTATGTGTGTATGTATGTTTATTTATATATCAGTTAAAACCATTATATATATATTGGTAAGCTTGATTATAATAAATTGTGAGAGGTGCTAGTTGGTCACTGTTATTCTCATCATGGTTGTGTTGGTTACACTACTGTTTCATTTGCTTACAATTAACTACTTATAGATTGCTCAGATGTTTTTACCATAGTGAATATAGATCTCGGTATCTCGTGTGAGACTTCATTCATTGCACATTCATTGCTCCCATTACATTTCAATATGTTGACATTCTGCAAACCTATGGTCAATTGTAACTTAAGGGGTAGGGGTACTGTATCTCCAAAATGATTTTGTAATATTTTGTTCTATATGGTATCTTTCATTAAAACATATTTCAAGGTTGTTAAAAGCTAGGCATAACCTACTTTCATGAATAATCTTGCATAAGGTAATACACATTGTGCGTGTGTGCAAATTGCCAGCAGATATACCATTTATCTATTTTGCTCTTGAATAAAATGTCATTGTGTGCTTAGTGATAAGCATGGCTGAATAGTTAAGAAGTTTGCTTCCCAATCATGAGGTCCTAGATTTAACCCTTTAGCATCTATTGTATTTTTGTGGTAATAATTATCTCATAATATCGAATCTATGAGATTTTGATATTATTTATTTTGAGAACCAAACCTTAACATCAGTATGAGTGGCCAGTTACAGCCAGTTTGAACAGAAAGAGGTGAGAGAATTCTGGCCGGATATGGCTGGTTTGAATACTAAAGGGTTAATCCCACTGTGGCATCTTTGGGAAAGTAGTTGACCCAAACTTTGCGAATGAAATTGGGTAGGCGGAAACTTTATGGAAGTCCATCAGATGGATTGTACATGTAATTTAAAAGTCCAGCAGCCTTGTCACATATTGTATCATGTTGATTTAGCTTGGGAATTACATTAAGGCTATACATGTTTGTGGAATACTCAGCCACTCACATAATTTACCAGTTGGATGTTCAGTTGATTGAACAACAGAATGCTCATGTTTGAAATCAATGGAAAATCCACCATCAACACCACCACCACCATCATCATCATCATTCATCATCGTTATTTATTGATCTATTGTTTTATTTATTTGCTCTGATGTGATTATAATGAACTAATTCATTTTCAGATTATTTGAAATTTGTTTTCTCTCTGATGTAATCTTATATTTGTGATGATATTAAACATATACAGCCACTCTTCAATGACCAGGTCTCATGCCACTGACCTAATCATTAAATGATCTCAATTTTCAAACTTCTCCATGAATAAATAAGGCCCAATTGGTTATAAAATGTTGGTCAATGAATTCTTCACTTAGTAGGTTCACCTAGTGATAGAATAACTTTAGATATTCTTTTAATATCCCATGATGGCTGATAATCCATGGGAGTATGAAAAGTTATCAAATATCAGTTTGATATTAAATAAATTATCTGAATAAGAAATGTTTAATGGAAAGACTATTTCAGTAAGTGTAAATGTGTTTTATTTTGCAAAACTCTTTCAAATGTTAAAAAAAATGTTTGGAAACATATCACTGAATAAATATCACTGAATAAAAAGTATCCAAAAATATTTAACAAAAACTACATGAAAAATTTTAAAAAGTATATGGCATATATATTGTGTACATGAAAAATTGCTGGTGGTATGTGTGATAAGATGTTAAATGAGATGGTCATTAAGTATGGAGTGGCTGTATTTTCTATTTCAGGAATTTCTTATTTACTTCTTTGCTTAGTTGATATGATTTTTTTTAACTTAGATAAAATAACAACTAATTGACTAATTAGCTGTTTTCTTATCTAAACAATGCCAATGTGTTGTTAATCTTTCTCATACTAAAACAACAAAAAACAAGCAACAGCAACACTTTTTAATATGAAATATGATATCTTTGTTATTTTCATCTATCACTTTAGCTGATCTGTTGTAAATCTGATTAACTGGTCACTTGGAGGTCAAGCTGGCTTCTTTTAATTAACCAATACTGTCTACATACTCTTGTTAGTGTTATTCTTGTTGATACTATTTTCTATCCAACTACTAGGTACAGCACCATCGACAGGCTTCACCGCTCCCATCATGTCAGTGGACACTGCAACTCCTCAAGTTCGATCTGGTTCATTTTCAATGAATCAAAGGTAAATGTTTTAGTTTTCTAAGAAAAATAAGAAAAAATTGCAAAAAAAGTCAAATCCACTTACATAGACATGTGTCGTGTATATATATATATATAGTGTGTGTATATATATAGTGTGTGTGTGTATATATACACACACACATGTATATGTACATATAATTTGTGTTTATATACATGCAGAAATATAAGTATATATGCATACATGTATATTTGCATATGTTTGGAATGGTCCCATAACTCCTGATGGAGTTGTAGGGGCATTGTAATGACAGAAAGGAAGTGAGAAAGAGATATAGAGGAAGTATCAACCCCAATACTAGACTTTTTTATCGACCTTGAAAGGATGAAAAAGAAAGTTGACCTCAGTGGGATTTGAAAACAGACTGCAGAGAGCTGGAATGAATACCACAAAGAATTCTATCCAGTGTTCTAACAACTCTGTTAATTCCCTGCCGTGTTTACATACATAAATATACATGCAAACAATCTATTTTTAGAACCATTGAGCAATAGGGAGTTCTGAATTTAAGTTAGAAATATCAACATTTTTCTGACTATGAAAAATAGTTTAATAAGTTGGGCGTGTAAACCCTGGAGATGGAAAAAAATTGTATACGCTTATATATGTATTTATATGTATGTATTTACATATATACATATATATATATATCAAGTAGAGTAAATATTTAAGTAAAGATAACACTAAATAAAATAACAAATATTATTTAGCTGCAGTTTAGTCTTTCAAATCCTCAGAAATAGTATTTGGTTTTGATATCTATTTTATGCTTGTTAGAGTTTGCCTTTGCTAGTATATCAATGATGTATATCGATAATAATTTTTGATTTCACTTTACAACTTTAACCTTTTTAATAATAATAATAATGAAATTATTGTGTACAGTGCTCGGGTGCACTACAACCCGTCAAAGGTGCATGTATAGTACATAGAATAATATACAAATGTCAGGGAAGTGAATAGTGTATGAGTCATCAGATACATGTGTGCATGTGTATGGAGGGGGAATACTAGGTGTAGTGTTGGCGAATCTCAGGAAGCATGGAGGTTTTAAAGGATGCAGTGTCTCGACAGCTAACAACTGAGGCAGGTAGTTTGTTCCATGCTTCAGCAACTCTGGGTGTGAAAAAATGTTTCCGAAAGTCATGAGAGCTGTGCTATTTTCTGACTTTGTTGGTATGCCCACGTGTGTTAGACACATGGAAATCAAAAGGGTACTCAGGGTTGTTGTTGGCAAGATGGTTAATAATTTTGTGGGTATTTACCAAGTAAGTTGCCAGACGTCGGAGCTTCAATGCATCCATGCCCAAGGACGAAAGGCGTTCAGAGTATGGTAGATGCCTGATGGAGGGTATTTGTTTGGTTGCATGTCTCTGATCAGTTTCCAAATCAATATTCTAAGTAAGATAGGGGTTTCAGACTGGGAATGCAAAATCTAAGTGTTGGATGCACCATAGCTATATACAGTTTTAAATAGATAGCTGGAGAGCAGCTGACAAAGGTCTTGCTGAATGATGCTAAGACACCCTCGGCCTTCTTGACAATTTTAGAGACGTGCTTTTTGACGCCAACCACCTGAAACCCCCCTGGTTCTACAATATGAAACTATCTATTTTCAAATGTATATCTTTATCTAAAAACCTTTGTAAGAACCTTCAAATTATACTCCAAACACCAGTTTAATAATGAGAAAGTTATTAGATAATCACTCAAAATTCTGGATTATTTTCAAAATTTGCTGAAAATATTTGGCAGTGTTTTCATTAGAAAAATGGTAACAAAAATATTTAAATGTTCATATTTATCTAAAAACCTTCTAAATAATGAGAATGATATATTACTAAATCCTTCTTAATTCTTGATTATTTTCAAAAGTATTTCAAAATAATAGGCAGTGTTTTTCATTAAAACTATTGTAACGAAAGTGTTAGTGATTATCATCATTCTCACCATTTAACATCTATTGTCTATGTTTGCTTACTTTTATGTATAAATCTGTAAGTTATGTTCTACACAACCAGCTTACCGAAGAGAAAGTTGGTTGTATTACTAAATGTCAACACTCCCTCTTACAATTCAATAACTGAAGCTATGTATGTGTTCTATCACACAAATCAATACTTACCGTAGAAATAGAAGCTAACATGTTTGGTTTTCTGTTTGTTTTCAATGAATAGCTTGAAACCTACTTTTACAAGTATTTTGGTTTTGTTCATTGGGAAATGCACAGCTATGTTGTGTATATCAATGTGTGTGTGTGTGTATATGTATATATATATATATATATATATATATAGTTAGAAAAAAGGGTGTGTGTGTTAATGAAACACACCTCATTTACTTTTGTTTATATTTCATTGTAATAGAATCACACTTTCAAATGTGTGTGTGTATTTGAAAGAGAAGGGTTATTGATTTCTTTAGTTAGGGGAGAATCTATTTAAAAGTGAGGCTCTTACCCCCCCTCCCCTGTATGTTTCGCTTCTTTATATTCTTCTAGTTTTTTATTCTTTTACTGGTTTCTGTACCACATTCTTTTATTCTTTTGCTGGTTCCATTCATTATGCTGGGGTTGTGCGTGTGTGTGTGTGTATACATATACAGGGTGTCCCCCAAAATGTATACACACTTCGACAGCATTCTAATAAATCGTGCCTGTACAGGTAATCAAAGTGTGTATACATTTTTGGGGGACACCCAGTATGTATATATGCTCTTTTCATTGTACAACAACTACAGGCGAAGTACCTAGCTAAAAGTAAACCCCTATACTTAGCTTTTGTCGACTTGGAGAAAGCCTTCGACAGAGTCCCCCGTTCCATTATCTGGTGGGCTCTTAGAAAACTAGGTGTTGATGAATGGCTTGTGAGAGCTATACAAGCCATGTATAAAGAAACAGTCAGCAAGGTTAGAATTAACAACGAATATAGTGAAGAGTTTAGCGTAAAAGTTGGTGTTCATCAGGGTTCCGTTCTTAGCCCCCTACTATATATTATTGCCCTTCAGGCTATAACAGTGGAGTTCAAGACCAGCTGCCCATGGGAACTCCTATACGCAGATGATCTAACGCTCATAGCTGAATCAATGGCCGAACTAGAGAAGAAATTCCAAACATGGAAGCATGGCCTAGAATCAAAAGGCCTTAAAATTAACCTGTCTAAGACTAAAGTTCTAGTTTGTAGGAAGGAAAATAGGGCACCGGTCCCATCCGGGAAATGGCCATGCTCAGTGTGTAGGAAAGGAGTAGGTAGAAACTCCATTTTATGTCCCAAATGCAAAGTATGGGTGCATAAAAGATGTAGTGGGATCACAGGTAAGCTAACTAAGAACATAGATTTTATATGTGGCTGGTGCTCTGGTGCAATAAGTAGCAGCAAGTGCCCACAGAATACTAGTTCATTCCATTGCACAGATGGTTCTATAGAAATAGTGGACAGCTTCCGTTACCTGGGTGACAAAATCAGCAGTGGGGGAGGGTGCTCTGAAAGTACAGTAGCTAGAGTCAGAACTGGATGGAAAAAGTTCAGAGAGCTTATACCACTATTAGCCGCTAAAGGGTTCTCCCTAAAAATGAAAGGCAGGCTGTATGATGCCTGCATACGAACAGCAATGTTACATGGCAGTGAGACCTGGGCATTGTGTGCAGAGGATATATGCAGACTAGAGTGGAACGAAGCTTGCATGCTCCGCTGGATGTGTAATAGTAATATACGTGAACGGCAAAGCATAAACGAACTAAGGGAAAAATTAGAAATAAGAGGGATCAGATGCTGTTTATTTGAGAGAAGACTACATTGGTATGGTCACGTGTTGCGCATGAAAGACGACAGCTGTATAAAAAAGTGCAGGGCAATAAAAATAGACGGTAGCCACGGAGTAGGCAGACCCAGAAAAACCTGGGACGACTTGATAAATTCCGACCTCACACACTTACACCTCTCCAAGACAATGTCACTGGACCGAGATCTTTGGCGCTACACAGTAATAGAGAAGACCCGCCTTACCTAAGTACAAAATGAAACCTACTACAGTCAGTAGGCACCTCTAACAAAACACACCCCCGTCCCACTACCCCCACCCCATCCACCACCCCTTTCAATGTAAAGTTATGTTGGTATTACAACATCCAGTCCGAAACAAATGAGGTCGTGTAGGTGTCACGACAAAAAAACACACAGTCCACGCTGTAATGTGGCCGTGTAGGTAACACGGTAAAAACCTCCCAGTTCCACACTGTAAATGTGGTTGGTGTTAGGAAGGGCATCCAGCCGTAGAAAACCCGCCAGACAGTCCTATGCGAGCAAGACAACCACTCTTGCCTCAAGTGGGGAAAACTCCCGTCCAAACCCATGCAAGCGTGGAATATGGACATTAAATGATGATGATATATATATCATAACGCCTGCTTATATACTTCAATGAAAAAAGGAGGCTAGATTCCAAATATTCCTTTAATGTTGCATGACTACACAATATGTATTTCAATGGCCAACTTATGTTATCAGATCATGACACCAGACATCCGGTGACATCATGAGGTGTAATTAACATAATACATTTAAAAGATTTAGTAATCAACTGCTGGATTGCAGCAAAATATAGCCAAAGAATTGATACAGAGACAGTCTGTCGATCGATGTGATCACTGCGACAGACTGCCTCCATGTGACACAGCAAAAAATGCCCAGCCCACTCTATAAAGTGGTTCTGTAGTTGTCACGTCAAAAAGCATCCAGCCCACACTGGAAAGTGGTCATGTAACTGTCACAACAAAAAGCATCCAGTCCACACTGTAAAGTGGTCGTGTATGTGTCACAACAAAAAGTACCCAGTACTCACTGTAAATGAGGTTGGCACTAGGAAGGGCATCCAGCTGTAGAAGCTAAGCCAAGATCAGTTCTGTATGAGCAAGACATAGTCACCTGGACTAGTATTGGATAACTCACCTAACACATTCCAACGTGGAAAAATGGACATTAAATAGTGATGATGATGATATATATATATCATCATCATCATTCTACGTCCGCTCTTCCCTGCTTGCAAGGTTGGTGGGACAGGTCCCATTCAGCACAGCATCTCTCCACTGGTCACGGTCCCTCGTCATCCATGAGCTTCAGCGATCTGAGGTCCGCTCCCACCACCTCTGCCCATGTTTTTTGTGGTCTGGTCTTCCTCTACTGCGTCTTCCTTTTGCTGGCATTTCTTGGCACTTCTTTACCCAGCGGTCATCCTCCATATATATATATATATATATGCATGTGAATGTGTATGTATGTTTGTATCCATGTCTCCATATCTGTGTTTGTTGATGTCCTGTAACTTAGTGGCCCTACAAAAAGCGATTTATAAAATAAATGCTGGAATTATGATCAACTAAATCCCTTCAAAGTGGTACCCCAGCATGCATGGCTGCAGTCTGATAGCTTAAACCAGTACAGTAATTATAAAAAAGCAAATGTTATTTCATGTTGAATATAATTTTTCTTTCTCTCTCTTGAAGCCCTGCTCCTTCACCTTGGGTGATAACTCCTCAAAAAAAGCAACAACTTGTACAGATGTTTGCTACACAGGATAGGAACCAGCAGGGCTACATCATGGGTGAGTTAAACTTTTAACGAACTATATCACATCAAATTGCATGAGCAGGGCATCCTTGAAAAGTACAAAACAGCACTATGACTGCATCACATCAAAAATTATTCTTTATTCCAAATTGTAAAGTTTTACAACAATTTGTCCATTATTAAAGATGCTACAAACATTTCAATTAACAAGACATTCTTGAAAAATACAAAATAGCACTATAAATGCTTCATGTTAAAAACTATAATATTGAAATTTTCATAATTAATTATCTGTACTACACTAAAGATGTTATAAACATGAATTAACGAACCGGTTTTTAGATGTTTATTAATAATTTCTCAACATTTTTTTTTGCCTTTTTACACTAAGAGGTGAATTGACAGTTGTTAAGGCATGAAATAAAATGCTTTGTGGTATTTGTTCTGGCCCTTGGTATTCTGAATTCAGATCCCACCAAGGCCAACTTTGTTTTTCAGCCTTTTGAGGTTGATAAATAGAAGTACCTGTCCTGCATTGGAGATGATTTCTTCTATAGTGGAAAAAATCAATCCCATTAATGAACTGATACTTTATTTATTGACCTCAAAAGGATGAAAGGCAAAGTTGACCATAGTAGGATTTGAACTCAGAGAGCAGGAATGAATGCCACAAAGCATTTTGTCTAAAGTTCTAACAGCTGTGATTAAGCAGCCTTATATATACACATTTTACCTGTTTAAAATCTATCAGGTGGAAATCTTTTTCATCTTGTGATATCATGTATTCTAGGTGTTGATGCTCGCCCATTGTTACTCAATTCTGGTTTACCACAACCAATTCTTGCTCAAATTTGGTAAGTATATTCACTTCTTTTATGTGCCTCATTGTTGGTTAAACCCTTTTCGTACCTACCCGTCTGAAACTGACCCTGCTTCCGTAATACAAAACTGCTTTGTTTTAAAGTGTTCATTTAGATTAGTGGTTACCAACTGTTTCACTACAAAGAACCCTGCTCACTTATTCCTGAGAGAGCCATGGGAGCAGTCCTCAAACACTCCTTCCAGCTGGTCCTGTCAGAAGCAACCATCTCCAACTGATCTGGCTGGATCCCCAAGCAAGACCAGCCAAGCTCATGGATGTTATCCAACCAGCTTGCTGGGGGTCTGTCCAGCGATTCTTTCCTGAAACATTCTAACCACATGCCCAAAGTTTTTGAGCTGTGATCTCTCAATTCAGAGAAGTAGCCACTCTACCTGGAGCGAATCACTGATCTCTTTTTTTTTGTTTTTCAATTAATGTTGTAATATATTTATTTGCAAAATAAAGGGTCTTGAGGAGCATTCAGTTTTGTCAGACATAACAATCTCCTTAGTGTTGGTGATCTAGACAATAAATTCACCCAGTATATGCTGGGTAAAAGGAAGAGCTAGCGATGATATTGTGAGGATAAATAGAATGAAATGGTTGGGTTATGGGTTGAACAATGAAAGTGAGTGGATGAGAGGAGTGATGGAAATGAATGTGGAGGGAAGTAGAGGAAGGAGATCAAGAAAGACATAGCTATAGATGATAGAGGAGGAAATAAAAGCCAGGGGCTTACTGATTGGGATATGTAGAAGATGGGGCAAAGTAGAAAAGCTTATCATTATTGGGGGGGGGGGGGGTACATGGCTTTAGCAGAGAATATGGCATTTATACTGTTGTTGCTCTATCTTAACCATGACCTCATTGAGTGGGATTGTTATTACTAGCATGTAATGGCTGCCTTTTACATATGTGTTTATTTGTGTGTATGTATGGTGATTTGCCAGAGTTGTTTCCAATACTACTTATATATGTTTAACATTTCAGGAACCTGTCAGATGTTGATAGTGATGGAAAGCTTTCTTGTGAGGAATTTTGCATTGCCATGCATTTGATTGATGTTGCTCGTACTGGTCAGCCTTTACCTGCCAAACTACCACCTAGTCTACATCCTTCCACTTCAAATAGAGGAAGTCGGTCAAGCAGCCTCTCTGGACCAAGTGGGTCCCAACCAGGGACACCAGGTAAATCTATCTTCTCTACTCTCACATTTCCAATTTGTATTATACTGACTTTCCCAAACCAATCATAACCACATATATATATTATAGTCCACACTGTAAACGTGGTTGGTGTTAGGAAGGGCATCCAGCCGTAGAAAACCCGTCAGACAGTCCTATACGAGCAGGACAACCAATCTTTCCTCAAGTGGGAAAACTCCCGTCGAAACCCATGCAAGCGTGGAAGATGGACGTTAAACGATGATGATGATGATGGTGTGTGTGTGTCCTGGGATTAATCGGGGGTAACCACAGTAAGTGGGTACTCAATACATGGTCCTGTAGAAACCATTTCTATATTAAATATCATATATATCATCATCATATATATATATATATAAGCAGGGAAGAGCAGACGTAAAATGATTATATATATATATATAATATAATTTAGAGTTTTCACTCGGGAGTCAAATACAATTATTTAGCTCTAAGAAATATTTCTGAGCAGTACAATACAAGTTAATATAAAAAAATATGATCAACACTGTGTTTTTATTGCAAATTGACAATAATTTAGCCAGATAGAAATACCTTAATTCAAATACATATAGTCTGCCTGTATCGATCTAAAAAATAATAAATCTATACTCACAGACGTATATCGGCAACTGCCCTGGTGCCTATACAAGTTTAAATTTCAAAATTCAAACCTTTTCAGTAGATCAGTCCGAAATTCAAAAAGTAAACTTGTTTCACAAAGGATGGTATACTATTGAAATAATTAATTAATTGTGGAATAACTATTTATGAAATAATTATTAGTGAAATAATCAATTTTATGTGATTCTCAATAGGCACTCAGAAAAATTAGAGTTACTTCACCTAAGAGAAATATCTAAGGACTGGTTTGTCGTATGCCAAATACATGTGCTTTTGCACATGATTTTTCCCAGCATTCTGGCTCATACTCATGGCGCTAGAAATAACAGCCTTTTATATGGGATTACGAATTCAGCTCGACCGAGGGAGCAGATATAATATAATTTAGAGTTTTCACTCAGGAGTCAAATACAATTATTTAGCTCTAAGAAATATTTCTGAGCAGTACAATACAAGTTAATATAAAAAAATATGATCAACACTAATGTGTTTTTATTGCAAATTGACAATAATTTAGCCAGATAGAAATACCTTAATTCAAATACATATCGTCTGCCTGTATCGATCTAAAAAATAATAAATCTATACTCACAGACGTATATCGGCAATTGCCCTGGTGCCTATACAAGTTTAAATTTCAAAATTCAAATATATATATATATATATATATATATATATATATATATATATATATATATATATATATATAAATTTAAATCGATTCACAACCAAAGAAGGTACTTCAAATCATTTTATTAATGTCTACGAGTATTTCAACTTTAGTGTTACCAGGTAATACTAAAATATTATCAGGATATTATTATGGGGCTTGGAGGATGTAAGACCTAAAGAAAAAAAGCAAGAATTCATAGTTAAGCTAAAGAAATTGAAGTTTTTTTTCAAGAGTTTTTTAAGTATCTCATCAAAACTGCATTGTAGCAGCTTACGATAAGTTATCATACTTTCAAAATTCAAATACACTCAACACTTCATAAAATTGTTTATTTGGTTGAAAAATAGGGCTGGAAAATGATAGGTAAGTAGTCAGTTTCACTTTATTGTAATGGTAATTCAGCCATCCAGCATACAGCAAGTGTAAGTTAGATTCCCACAGATGTAGGGATTTATTTGCCAAATTCTTTTCAAGCATTTAATAGTTTAACTTACATTGTTACAACTTACAATAAACTAACATTCTTTCAAAATTCAACACTTAGTAAAATTATTACTTGTTTATATATATGTGTGTGTGTGTTTACATTTATATTCACACAGCTTCAGCTAAATCATGTACTATTTCTCTATAGATATATATTTTTACAATATTTAAGCTGCTTAGTGCACAATTTAATACAGTATTTACTTATTTATATATATATTTTGTGCGTGTATTTTTGTTTGTGTATAGGTCCTCAAAAAGATGTGTTCAGTGACCTGTTAGGACATATGGGAATGTCTCAGTCTCCAACACCAACCAACGGAGAATCAAAAGGCGATGAGTTACCTGGTTTGTATTTTTTTATTTCATCTTTAGTTCTTTGTTATTGTGGCCATGTTAAAGGGACACTACATTCAAGCATTTATTCAATTATATTGTCACCCTATTACCTTTGGTTTTTGTGGGTGACAAACGGGCAGAGTTGTTAGTGCAGTGCATTAGATGCCTCATTATCTCTTCTAGCTCTCCTCACTTCCAAATCATGCCAAAGTCAACTTCACCTTTCATATTTTCAGTGTGTGTATGCATTGGGATGGGGGACGTTGATAAAATAAAATACAAGTCTAGAGGCAGTAGATTGGCAGAATCATTTAAAAAAATTGGATGGGATGCTCTGCGGTATCTGTGTTAGCTCTGAGCATTCTGAGTTCAAATCTCACTACCCCTTTCCTAATAGGCTGGCCTCTCATGGAAAGTAACTGGCCAAAAGACCAGACAGATGGTATACCTCTTCCCCAGCAAGCTGGCCTCATGTAGGAAGTAATTGGATCTTAAACAGACAGTTATGAACATTCAAATACATCACATTTCATACTCTGCTGTTAAGTAGAAATAATGATTTAGTTATTTTTATTTGTTACTGTTACCATGTTAGGGACCCTGCCTTCAGAGGTCTAGTCAGTTATATTGAAACCCCTGTACTAGCCCACACTGTAAAGTGGTCATGATGGCAACACAACAAAGTGCCCAGTCTACACTGTAAAATGGTCATGTAGGCATCACAACAAAAAATGCCCAGTATTCACTGTAAATGAGGTTGGTGCTAGGAAGGGCATCCAGCTGTAGAAACCAAGCCAAAATTGGTTCTGTATGAGCAAGACATGGTCACTTGACCTAGCATTGCCCACAACAGGATAACTCGTCCAACCCATGCTAACATGGAAAATTGGATGTTAAATGGTGGTGGTGATGATGATGATGATACTGATACCATATTCCTGTGGTGAGGATGATAGTGGTTCTTTTCCACCTCCTTCCTAATGTTGTTGTTTTCTTTACTGTTTATAGTGACATTTGAAGACCGAAGGAAAGAGAACTTTGAGAAAGGCCAAGCTGAGCTGGAGAGACGCCGTGCAATATTACAGGAACAGCTGAAACGGGAGGAGGAACTACGGTTGGAGAAGGAAAGAAAGGAGCATGAGAAAAGGGAACAGCAAAGGTAAGATTTGGGTGATGACAATCATAGCTGTGTAGGATGAACATGGCATGGCAGTGTGGTGTGGGATGGGACACACATGGCTGTGAGGTGTGGGATGAAGGCAGACATGGCTGTGTGGTGTGGGATGAAGGCAGACATGGCTGTGTGGTTAAGGAATTTACTTCACAACCATGTGGTTTTGGGTTCACTTTCCACTGCATGGCACCTTGGTCAAGAGATTTCTATAAACTGACTCAAGTTGATCAATGCATTGTGAATTAAATTGCATTATTGGAAATTGAATAAAGCCTGTCATGCATGTGTGTGCACACACGCGTTGTGTGTATGTAAATATTCATGTACATATGTTTAGTATTGCCAATGGTGAGAATGAGTACTCAGTACCATAGTAGAAATTAATATTTTAAGGCTCATCTAGTTCCCTGGTAATTTGGAGTTTCCCGTATGTGTGTGTGTGTGATTATTTTACGTCCGCTTTTCCCTGCTTGCAAGGGTGGGGCGGGTTCTATTCAGCACAGCATCTTTCCACTTGTCACGGTCCTTCGTCGTCTCCTCCGTGAGCTTCAGCGATCTGAGGTCTGCTCTCACCACCTCCGCCTATGTTTTTCGTGGTCTTCCTCTATCACGTCTTCCTTCAACTGGCATTTCTTGGCACTTCTTCACCCATCGGTCATCCTACATACGCATCACATGTCCATACGATCTCAGTCTCCTCTCCCGCACACTACAATTATCCCTCTCAGACACAGTTTCTCTCTCAACACATCCATGCTCGGTCGTTCACGCGCATACACACACACGCACATACATAGACAAATAGAATGCACCCAATACACTCTGTAATGTAGCTGGCATTAGGAAGTGCATCCAGCTGTAGAAAACATGCCAAAAAGTGTAATGTATGAGCTAGACATGACCATCTGACCTGTCAAATCTTTGAATGCAACAACCTGTCCAGCCCATGACTGCATGAAAAACAGGCATAAAATGATGGTTGTGGTAGTGTAGTAGTATACAAAGTTGTCTTGTATTCTTATGACAGATTGGAACAAGAGCGAAAACGTCAGATGGAGTTGGAGAGACAATTGGAGAAGCAGAGAGAAATTGAACGAGAGCGTGAAGAACAAAGACGGAAAATGATGGAACAAAGAGAGGTAAGGGAGAGAACTATTAACATCATGTAATGATATACTAGAAGTATCTAAAAATAGGTTTGTTAATTGAATTATAGTGACCTTACTAATGGACAAATTGTCATAAAAATATGCAGTTTTAGACTAAAGACTTTTTTTTTAACTCTTAATATCCTGTAATGATTTTGCAGAAAATGTCTAGATGTTGAAATGTTTTTATC
This sequence comes from Eledone cirrhosa, assembly GCA_964016885.1. Taxonomy (NCBI): domain Eukaryota; kingdom Metazoa; phylum Mollusca; class Cephalopoda; order Octopoda; family Eledonidae; genus Eledone; species Eledone cirrhosa. The sequence continues at coordinate 157,780,866 of OZ024741.1, forward strand.
TTTACTAGTGGGCAGATCATTGTAAAAAGTTTGCAGTATTAGAGCAAAAACTTTAATTCTTAATGTAATGCAAATAATTATGCTCAAATAATTTGCATATGCATTGTTGTTAATTACCTTTTATTATCCCATAATGATTTAGAAGAAAATGTCTGAAAACAAGTTTTTTATAATTCAAATGTTTATAGTGTTTTTACTAATTGTGAAAATTAGTGAAAATGTGCAGTAAATTTTCAGTATATGAATAAAGATTTCAATTTTTAATATGATGCAGTCATAGTTCTGTTCTATATTTTTCAAGAACGTCTTGCTAATGTAGTTCCATCTGGTACAGAACGTTAAGAGTTTATCACTCATCAATATTGGTTTGAAACCATGGCAGTGGATTGGAAGTGTTGGTAGAGTGTTGGATAAAATTACTTGTAGGATTTAGTGTCTTTAATGCTAAACCAGTTATGTTCTGACATTTGAGTCCTTTACGACGTCAATAAAATAAGTACCAGTCATGGGGATAAGAGTTGATATAATTGTCTGTTTCCTCAAAATGTCTGGTCTTCTGCCTATTCTAGAAATTGATATTGGGGTGAAGTGTGAAAAAATAATTTGAAAAAGGTATTTCAGTTCATTTACACTTTGTGTGAGTTGGACTTCCGTTGGTCCCGATGATGAGTGCATCAGTTGTTTAATAAACAGAACAATCTGCTCCTCATGAATTTATAATTCTCAAGGAGATTCAATGTGATGCACTTTGTGATTCAAAAATCACAGGTACAACTCATTTTTTTCCAGTTAAAATGAACCGAAAACAGGAAATAAAGTGTCTTGCTTAAGGTTACAGTGTGCCTCAGGAAGCAAAGTCACAGCTTACAACCGTCAGCCAAACATGCTAACCTCTGAATCAAATACTTTCATTCTGCACTCTGTGTAGCATCAGCTTCAACTAAGGAACTTTCACATATTGTGGCTTCAACGAAAAACCGTTTTACATATTGCAAATTTGACAAAAACTGTTTTATTTATTGCAGGCTGCCAGGCGGGAATTAGAACGGCAAAGACAGATGGAATGGGAAAGACAGCGTAAGGAACACCTTCTATCTGAGAAACACCGTGAATATGAACAGTTAGAGACCCTTAAGTCACAGAGCAGCAATTTAAAGTGTGAACTAGAAGCATTGGTAAGTTCTATTATTTCAAGTTAAGTTTGCTATTTTGAGAAGCAGTATTGCATTTGCTCCTCATTGTAATTCTGATGTAGTTTCAGGTCATGCAACTAGTACACTCTCTGTAAAGTGGTAACAGCCTAACTTCAACCATATAGTGTTGAAGGAACCCCCTTTAGTCTTGTTCGGGGCATATGTCTCTAGTGTGGGTGCTACAATAAAATGCCCCCAGTCAACTCTGTTAAGTGCTTGTGACATGATAAAGTGCACTCAGTCCACTCTAAAGTGGTTGTGCTGATGCCATGATAAAATGCACCCAGTATGATGTAAAGCAGTACAACTGGGGTCTTGGTAAGAGGCACATATTACACTCTGTAAAGTGGTGCTGGTGACACAATATAATGCACTCAATACACTCTGTAAGGGTTAATGCTGATGCCTATGATAAAATGTACTCAGTACAGTCGGAAGATGTGTGCGCTTGGTATAAAGAAGGACATCCAGCTGTAAACCATATAAAAAATGGAATAAGCGAGATATAGTTCTTCAACCTATCCAATCTCTCTCTCTCTCTCTAAATGTGGTTGGCATTAGGAAGGGCATCCAGCCATAGAAACCAAGCCAAAATCAGTTCTGTATGAGCACAACAGGGTCCTCTGACCTGGCTTGTCTCACAATGGAACAGCCTGTCTAACCCATGCTAATATAGAAAATGGACGTTAAACAATGATATGTATATATATATATATATTTCTTTATTAGCCACAGGGGCACAAAAGAAGGGGACAAATACAAAGGGGGAAGTTTACATACAATAAAAACGTGTAAAATGTTATCACAGATGGAATTTAAAAGTTAGTCGATTTTCCCCAATAGAGGGAGACAGTTTATATGGGTAACACAGACCCCCGAAAAAAATGTGCAACCCTCATCTCCAGGAGTACGAAGAGCTTGTACTCCTTTCCTCTCCTCCTCCTTTTCCTCAACCTACAGGCTGATATAGAGAGAAGGCCCATTCACTCGGGCCATTCTCGCCACTTTCACCCACCTTTCATAAAACTTGCTGGGGTACAGCACCTCTCTCTCCATCCTGATTCTTCTTCCAAAGTGGTATTTGAAAAAAAGAATCAGTTGTTGGCCGGAGAGAAAGGTGTCTGACCTCAGCCCTTTCAACCTTGTCCACCATACAACCTCTTTCGCCATAGCTATCACACAAAGGAAAACCGCCTCTCCTTCGTTTTTGAAGGAGGGTGGCGGTTTGATCATGACAATGGACTCGGTGGTCAACTGGATTGGTCCCACCCGCGACAATAGTCGTTCTACATAGCCCCACAGGTCAGTGACGCCCGGGCAGTGTATGAATGCGTGCGCGACGGTTTCTTCGTCTCGCACGCACCTCGGACAGATCTTTTTTGCAGGGTCCCTGCCCGGGCGCCCATGTCTGTAGAGCTTGTCTCGAACTGGTAGAGCTCCTCGGTAGCACTGCCAGGCCAGGGACTTTTGGAAGTTGTCCATCGGTCCCGGGCGGAAGGTCCTACCGAACAGACTGGCCAGTTCATCTTCCTCCACGCCTAGAGTTTCACCGAGCGCGTCGTCGCACTTGCTGCGGACCAACCCTCTATAGAATGACGAAGTGGAGTCTCCACTGATCGCCGGGTCCGCCTGCCAGAGGGCTGTGAGCGCCTGAGCACATTCGATGTGCCAGTCGCCCATTTTCCTCGGTCTCTGCTTGACCCAGGACTGCAGCTCGGTCAGCGAGACGAGTCGTGGGAAGGCTCGCCTCACGAACGGGGCCCACACCGGTTGTCCGGTGAGGAATACGTAGAGATGCCGCAGCCTGAGCGCGTGTTTGCGCATCGTCAACCACGGCATCCCCAGCCCTCCGTTAGAAGGGTGTTGGCAGCAGATGGATCTTCTTACCAAAGGAGCCCGCCTCTTCCAAAGGAATCGGAAGAGGGCGCGCTCCATTTTGGCGAGCGTTTTGGCTGGACAAGGCACGACGGTCAAGCGGTAGTAGATGGCGGACGCTATAAAAGTGTTCGCCACCTCCGCTCGACCTTTCAAGGATAGTTTGCACTCGGCCCACTTCTGGGTGAGTGCAAACACCTTGGCCGTCACTTCGTTCCAGTTCTTCTCCACCTGGAGGTCCGGACCAAACCAGACCCCGAGCAGCTTTACCGGTCCTTCCGTCCAGCGTCCGACGACGCCATCGGAAGGCATCGGTCTGCCTCTCCACGATCCGAGTTGCAAACCGATGGACTTGTCCCGGTTCAGCTTCGCTCCTGTGAGACTTTCGTATTCCTTTAGTAAGGTGCCGACTTCCCCGATTTGCGAGGCGCTCGACACCATTACTGTCACGTCGTCGGCGTAGGCCGACGCCGCTTTCCGCAGTCCCGGTTCCAGAGGGATGCCCTGCAATAGCTCCAGCTTCCGCAGTAGTGGCTCGAGAGTCAGTACGTACAGAAGGGAGGAGAGAGGGCATCCCTGTCGAATGGATCGCGTAATATGGAACGGCTCCGAGAGGTAACCGTTCACCTTGACCCTTGAGCAGATGTTGCTGTTGTGCATTGCAGCAATCCAGCCCCTGAACACGGGTCCGAAGCCTGCCGCCTCGAGCACCGCATCCAGGTAACGATGGTCAACCCTATCGAAAGCCTTAGACTGATCCAAGTTGATCAGGGCCCCACCGAAGCCGGGTTTACACCCTACCCTCTCTATGATGTATATATATATATATAGTGGTGGAACACTGGAAGGTAATATCCGTAGTGGTAGAGCACTCAGTCCAAGGGACGAGTTAGGTAGAAGTTGTTACACAACAGTTCACCATACCGAGAACAATTGTTTCACCTTAGCGGATCTTCAGCTCGGTTCCTATAACCATGCACATCCCGAGCTGAAGATCCGCTAAGGTGAAACAATTGTTCTTGGTATGGTGAACTAACTGTTGTGTAACAACTTCTATATATATATATATATATATGAGAGAGATAACAACAACAGATAGGCACTGATAAATATGAATAGATATAAACTGGAAGACAGTTAGATAGCTTAGAAGTCTTACACAATATTCTATAACTTTCTTAATTGCTATTTACTCTACTCAACCAATGATTACTAATCATCATACACTCTATTATTAAGGACTCTTTTAATTGAGTTTTCCAATATACCCCTGCTACAATTTTTTTCTCTCTCAGAAAGAGAAAAGTGTTTATACCTAGAGAAGAATTAATCCCAATAGAGGATATGCGACGGCTGGAGAGAAATGAGGCAAGCATGCTCCATTGGATGTGCAATGTCAATGTGCGTGAATGACTGAGCATGGATGTGTTGAAAGAGAAACTGTGTTTAAGAGGGATACGGTGTTGTGTGCGGGAGAGAAGACCGCGATGGTATGGACATGTGATGCGCATGGAGGATGACCGCTGGGTAAAGAAGGGCCAAGAAATGCCAGTTGAAGGAAGTGGTAGAGGAAGACCACGGAAAACATGGGCGGAGGTGGTGAGAGCAGACCTCAGATCGCTGAAGCTCACGGAGATGACGAAGGACCGTGACAAGTGGAGAGATGCTATGCTGAATAGGACCCGTCCCACCCTTGCAAGCAGGGAAAAGCGGACATAAAATGATGATGATATATATATATATATATATATAATGTTTTCAACAAAGTACTTGAAATTGTTATACAGTCATCATCATTTTACGTCCGCTTTTCCCTGCTTGCAAGGGTGGGACGGTGAGAATAATAATTGAGAGAAATGTTTATACTAAGAGGAGGAGGAATACCCGATAGTATGTGTATATACATACATACATACAGACGTATGTACGTATGTACGTACATTGATTTATGTGTATATAACGGACTCACAGACGGTTTCCGTCTACCAAAATGTCACTCTGAGACTATAGTAAGGTCAATAAATGCCGTTGTTGCGAAGCAAACCTCACCTCTTTGTACATTATTCTATGTACTATACATGCACTTTTGATGAGTTGTAGTGCACCTGAGCACTGTACACAATAATTTCATTATTATTATTATTATTATATTGTTTTATAAAGTATTTGAAAAATTGAACTTAACTTATGGACCTCTAGGCTAGGAAAAACTACACTATATAGTCTGGTGTGTGTGTGTCTGTCTGACTAACATGTATATTTTTTATATGCAGGAGGGTAAGAAAAGTGAACTGGCTCAAAAGATTACCCAAGTACGTAATGGGGTTGCTGACTTCACAACAAGCATTGAACGGATGCGGCAATCAAGGGACTTGAAATTAGCTGATATTGAGAGGTTTCAACTACAGTTGCAGGTATGTACTTACTAGCAGGATATTTAAATATTACACCATGGAACATGGAAAGTAAACATAGTGTGAGACCACAGGCTACAGTGTTGGCAATCAAACGGAAAATATAGGGTTTCAGAGGAGTTTTCAGTTTGGGTGAACTTGTAACCTCCCTTCTTGTGCTGATGCCATGATAAAATGCACCCAGTACACCCTATAAAGTATTAGTGATGGTGCTATGAAAAAAAGTGAACTCAATACATCATGTAAGGTGGTTGGCATTAAGGATGAGCATTCACCTATAGAAACCATCTTAAATATGAGATGTATGAGTAAGATGAGGTTACTATGACCTTTCTGGTCTTAGACCATGACAACTCATCCAACCTATATCAGTGTGGAAGATGGATATAAAATGTTGATGATGGAACAGTGATTTGAGCAATTCAAAAACCACAAAACTCTTAAATTCACTTTACAGAATAGGGGTACCATATCTCCGCATTAGCACTAGGAAGAGCATTAAACTGTAGAATATTGCTTTCTAAAAAGACCCCATAACAAATATGATTAAGCATATCATAAGGCCTGAAAGGCTAACTCTGTAAAATGGTTAGGGATAAGAAGGGCATCCAACCATACCAAAGCCAGAATGTATATAAGCGTGGCATGGCTCTGATTAAGTACTGATTTTGTCTGTGACGACCCATTCAAACCATGCCAGCATTTATAAATAGACATTAAATTATGATAAGGTCTTGTTATTCTTTTCATGGAGATGTGAAACAGATTTTTCCTCATTGGTATTTGAACAGAAAATGTGGAGAGATAAGACTAAGTTGTTTGACCTTTCTAACCTGGCACTCTATCATTTCTGCTACTTCATATTAATATAGATAATAAAAATAATGATGGTTTCTAATTTAGACACAAAGCCAGGAGGAAAATTTGATTAAATTGACTCCATTATATGACTGATAATTTTAATTAAATGATCCCAAAAGTGTTATAGACAAAGATGACATTTGTGGGATTTGAACACTGAATTTAAAGACCTGTAGTTAAATACCATGAGGTATTTTGTTCAACACTATTAACAATTCTTCTAATCCACCTCCCTAACACTATAATAATGGTTTCCAGTGTACACATAAGGCCAGCAATTTGGGAGGAGGGGAAAATTAATTATACCAATCACCAGTTTATAATTGGTAAACATCAACAATCTGTGGTAATTTCTATTTTTCTTTTCTTCTTCCACAGGATCTCAGTCAGAAGTATTTATTATTACAGCAACAAAAAGAACAGCTCAATTTGAAAGTTGAAACAGCAGGTTCTACCCCTGCCTGTATGTATTGCTCCACTTTTTATTACTTTTAGTTTTTATGTTCTTTCTGGCATTCTTTAATTTAGCAGCCTAGTTTTATATAAAGTATTGTTGGATATTAATTTAAGTCTAATTTATATAAAACATTGTTAGATATTAATTTAACAGTTTAGTTCATAAAAAAACATTGTTAGATTTTAATTTATAAAAAACATTGTTTGGTATTAATTTAAGTTTAGTTCATATAAAACATTGTTAGATATTAATTTAACAGTCTAGTTTATATAAAACATTGTTAGATATTAATTTAACTGTCTAGTTTATATAAAACATCGTTAGATATTAATTTAACAGTCTAGTTTATATAAAACATTGCTAGATATTAATTTAACAGTTTAGTTTATATAAAACATTGTTAGATATTAATTTAACAGTTTAGTTTATATAAAACATTGTTAGATATTAATTTAAGTCTAGTTTATATAAAACATTGTTAGATATTAATTTAACAGTCTAGTTTATATAAAACATTGTTTATATTAATTTAACAGTTTAGTTTATATGAAACATTGTTAGATATTAATTTAACAGTTTAGTTTATATAAAACATTGTTAGATATTAATTTAAGTCTAGTTTATAAAAAAACATTGTTAGATATTAATTTAACAGTCTAGTTTATATAAAACATTGTTAGATATTAATTTAACTGTCTAGTTTATATAAAACATCGTTAGATATTAATTTAACAGTCTAGTTTATATAAAACATCGTTAGATATTAATTTAACAGTCTAGTTTATATAAAACATTGCCAGATATTAATTTAACAGTCTAGTTTATATAAAACATTGTTAGATATTAATTTAACAGTTTAGTTTATATAAAACATTGTTAGATATTAATTTAACAGTCTAGTGTATATAAAGTATTGTTAGATTTAACAGTCTAGTTTATATAAAACATTGTTAGCTATGCAGTTAGGATTGTTTCGAGAAAACTAGTCCAATGCAAAATAAGAATAGTGGAGAGTAGAGTAAAGTAAGAAAAAGAAAACAAAACATTTTACAACTTTACCTTACATTTCATGGTATTTCGAGGTTTGGACCTGAAAATATGAAACATACTATTTTGTTTGTTTTTCTTAATTTACTCTTGTATTTCTGTGTTACATTGTATCAGCTTTCCCCAAACAATAATAATCATTAACTCTTAATGTCATGTATCACACGAAGCCACATAAATGTGAGCTGTAAATTTCATTTCCATTTCATTTCACTCATAATACTTGCAAGGCCTGAACGAAAAGGAGTTAAATTTGAAACTACTCAGGATATTCTGTTATTTTTTTTTACTGGTTTCAGTCATTGGACTTTGTCTATGCTGGGGCACCTCCTTGAAGGTATTTAGTTGATCACACCGACCCAAGTACTTAGTTTCTCAAATATGGTGTTTATTTTATTAATCTCATTTTTGTTAAACTAAGTTACAGGACATAAGCATAGACATAGTCACAAATATAAATATGTGCACATACACACAATGACTGGTGTAGTAGATGATCCACTAGAAACGATCAACTGGGCATAAAACTGATGGATCAAGTTATGAAAGTGACAATTTGAGTACCACCAATTAGAGAAAGTTAAATTAGATGCTGTTTGGTTTTGTGCCAATGAGTGCCACAGATGTCCTCTCTGAAACTACTTCAAGAGAAGTTCATGGTTAAATATAAGCTACTATATCTAGTTTTTGTTAATCTAGAGCACAGGTTCTCAACCCATTTAGGCCAAACGCCCCCTTTTTGTCCCTTGAAATCACGAAACGCCCCCCCCCCCCCCCCCCCCATTTTTCCATTTTTCAATATACTACTGATTTTGATATCAGTAGATTACTAAAAAATTGATTAACAATATTCAGGCAGCTGAGAGTATAAATACATTCCTTGAAAGGAAATATATAAATTTCAAAAAAAGGAACATAAATGTTCTTTTTTATGAATAAGGACCAGTTGAATTTGTTATATTCCACCAGGCTATACCAGCTATTTTGAACATTTATACAAGAGCAACTCTGTCTATCCCAAGAGTGCTCTTATCTGGAAGAAAGTGGCAATTATATCATTTCAAAGCTTTCCAATTTTCCCTTTAATGAAACGGACAGAATAAATGTTGATATCAAACTTGATGTCCCCTCTGCTTTGTGAGCTTAGAGACCACGGAAGAGGGTTTTCATGACCACGCGGGAGGGTATATTTCTTAATAAATGGTAAAATATATACAACAAATGAGTAATTGAATTGTAGTAGATGGTTTCCAGTCCAGTCAGACTGCAACTACAAATAAAAAAATTGTTAGTTTGCTTTGTAACAATAGTATATCCAAGTTTTCATATAAATCAACTTACTTTAACTTTGACTCATTTCAATTGGACCCTTGAGCTTCATGGAGTCTAGCTAACTCTTTGACGTGAGGCTGAATTTTCCTAAGATGTAGCCAGAGATCTCCACGTGTAATTACATTGTAGCGGTTGCGAGCCTTACTGTGCAGTCTGGAAACAACACCAAACCTCCTCTCGACTAAGTATGAGCTTGGAAAAGGCAGAGCAAATTTCTTAGCCTCTGCATGTAGGTGTGGAAATCAACGCTGAATTTCCTCTTGCATCCCAAAAAGGGGTTCACCTATTTTGGGAAATCTAATTTTGATCATGTCATCTGCTTGAAGTTCAATGAATTCTTCCTGAAATTTAACGTCCAAATCGTCGACGTTAGCTATGAAAGCATCTGCTATCCACATTGGGATGTCCATCGGCAAAAGGTCGACAAACCGTTCTCTCATGTTGTCTTGTAGTGCACGGAGGTGAGTGGTATAAATTTAGAGTTGGTCATCGCTTACAATGTTTTGAACATTGGCGACACTAGGAAAATTATAGAATTCCCATCAACAAAGATTCCTTTCGATGACATTCAATTTGGCCAGGAATGTTTTCACAGCATTCCTTGCTTTAAGCAAGGTGATCTTCTTCCCCTGCAAAGCCAAAATGACGCTATTGCATTTGTCGAAGATGTTGGTGAGGTAGGCGCAGTCTTGCCTCACATCGCAAAAACTCAATGATAGTCGAAGAGTTCAAAGAAGTGAGTAAAGCACTTGCCCTTTGAAAGCCACCTCACTTCAGTATGAAGGAGCAACTTGATGAATTCTTCGTCATTATCTTGGCACAGTTGCTGGAAAATTCGTTCATTGAGGGAATGCCGTTTGATAAAATTGATGACATCAATGGCCACCTGCAAGGACTTGCTCAGCGGCTTGCTGAATTTCTTCGCAGCCAAGTGTTGTCGATGAATGACACAATGAGCAGCAAATACAGATAAATTTTCTCTCTTCAGAAGAGTGACGAAGCCCTTATGTTGGCCGACCATTGCTCTTGCGTCGTCCGTAGCACATGATACAATGTGTGTTGTATTTGGTCCTAGATGTATGTATTACCTGCCTGTGTGTTGTAGGTAGTCCTAGATGTATGTATTGCCTGCTTATGCATTGCATGTGGTCCCAGCTGTATGTATTACCTGCTTGTGTGTTGTATGTGGTCCTAGATGTGTGTATTACCTCCTTATGTGTTGTATGTGGTCCTAGATGTTTGTATTACCTGATTATGTGTTGTATGTGTTCCTAGATGTTTGTATTACCTACTTATGTGTTGTATGTGGTCCTAGATGTATGTATTACCTGCTTATGTGTTGTATGTGGTCTTAGATGCGTGTATTACCTGCTTATGTGTTGTATGTGGTCCTAGATGTGTGTGCTACCCGCTTCTGTGTTTTCTTTCTTTTTTTTTATTTGTAATATTATTTATACAATAGGGAATAAAAATAGATCTACATAGTGTTAACTCGTTACGGTTGAGTCAATAATTTCAGACATGAAATACATCGTTATCGGTGAAGGAAAGATAAGATTCTAACTGGCTGCGCTCAAAGTGTCCTTTGACTCGTATGACTGTGTGGGTTTTTTCCTTTTTAGGATCTCAATTACCGGTTAATGTCTAGACACGCCTGCACACCTGCTCACAGCTGCGGTCAGACTATAGTTATGCAGTCTGCAAGCTCATTCAAATGCATTCACACTGGCTGTCTCAAAGACATACAAATATGGCTTATAAAACTTACCAAAGTAAAGAGTCTTCCAGCGCCCCCTAGACCCCCCTCCCATCAAGCTCCAAACGCCCCCCTAATGCGACCTTTCTCCCAAACGCCCCCCTGGAGTTCCGAAACGCCCTCTGGGGGTGCATATGCTCCCCGTTGAGAACCTTTGATCTAGAGAAAGCTTCTGACAGAATTCCATGATCTCTTATCTGGTGGTCCTTAAGGAAACTAGGTGTAGATGTATGGCCTGTGAGAGCAGTGCATCTATTCCATCTACCAAATTCCACTCACAAGGCATTGGTCAACCCAAGTCTGTAGAAGTAATTTGTCCGAAGTGCCATGCTGTGGAACTGAACCCAAAAGCATGCAGTTGTGAAGCCAACTCTTTAACCACACAGCCATGCCTGTATCTTTATTTAATTTCTTTTATTTGATCTGTGTAGCTGAAATGCATCGCAGCTTGTCTCATGGAGTTGAAATGAAGAAGAATGCCATTGAGAAATTGACGAGGGAGTTGGATGAAATGGAGAAAGATGCCAAATTGAAGCTTCTCGACATTGAAAATGCCACTGCAGAACTCAATGTAAGTAGCTGTATCTGGCATCATCAGTATCATCCCCCTCATCATCACTACAACCACAACCACCATCATCACCAGCATTACCACCATCATTATCACCAATACCATCATGATTACCATCACCACATCTTTATATATTAATAATGGAGCTTGAGCGAGGTTTTTCATCATTTATTTTTTCTCTTTTATTTCTTGAAACACATGTAAGATAAATGTCTTAAATTTCTTCATCTTAGATTTCCATCCATATATATATATATATGTATGTAAAAGGTAAACAGAAATAACAACACAATCGGTACAGTATAAGGAAGGGATATATTAGGTTATTGTTTGATGTAGCAGGAAGAGGGTCTTAATGTTTCTGACGCTAGTCCTTCATCAGAAGAAAGAATGAGAAATAAGATAGATTGAGAGGACGGGCTGGTTGGAATTGGGAAAATGTCTTAAATAAAAATAACAGGTCCATTCATGTTGACATCTCGTATATAATCATCTGTACTTTGCATAGTTTTGGTAATGTTTTACTGGCTGGATGCCCTTCTTATCATAAACCACTTTACAGTGTGGATTGGATGCATTATTCATTCCACCAGCACTAGAGAGGTTGTCTTACTGGATTGAAGGGTCCTGCCTACCCTGTATCAGTGTTTATTGAGAGTGACTGCTCTCCTAGACGGGTTGCCTACACTTCAGCTTATGGAACCCATGTCTACCTCATGCAGTTGTTTTATTTGGAGCCACTGCCCTCCTAGAAGGGTTGCTTTCTAAATGGCTAACGGAACCCCCATCTGCTCCATGCTGATTTATTTTATTTGAGTTTCGGGTTGTTGGCCTCCTAGCCTGGCTTATGGATACGTCTGTTCTGTTCAGTTTTTTATTTTGTAACTGCTCTCCCACACGGACTGTATTCTCCAAATTAAAGAGCCCTCATCTTTCCCAGGCAATCGTGTTTAAAATATTTATTCTGAGTGACAGTACTCCCATTGGGGCTACCAAACATATCATATGGAACTCTCGTCCATCATTCCCATTGTAGTTGGGATCCGCATGGTGAACTACCATTGTGCGTATCACACCGGCAGAAAGCTGTACTGGAAGGTGGTTGTAATATATATATATATAATTGTTTTCTACCCAGGGATTGAACAAGCAAGTAACAGAACTACAGAGTGACCTAATGAAGAAACTTCAACAGAAGAAGAATGTTTCGAAACATTCCAGACCAGAAAAATTAAAGGAAGGAATACAAAGGTTGGCAACAGAACAATATATTTTGCTATACTATTCTCTTATTCTTTTACTGTCATGGAACTACACACAACAGGGTAATAGTAGTACTAGCTAGCTAGTTACATATCTACCTACCTAACTGTAAGCTAGTTATACACATGCATGCCATGGAACTACATATAGCATAGCAGTAGTTAATATATGTACTATTGGTTTTCTTTTTTTACCAGTTGGAGTCATTAAACTGCAGCCATGCTGGGGTACTTGTCCTAAAGAGGATTTTAGTTAACCCTATCGACTCTAGTACTTTTTTTTTTCAATCCTGGTATATTTATCAATCTCTCTTTGTGGAGCCATTAAGTTAAAGGACACATCATCCTCATCACTGTTTAATATCTATTATCCATGCTTGCATGGGTTAGACAGGTTGTCACGTTATAAGGCTAACCAAGCCAGTTGACCATGTCTTGTTCATACACTCTATTTTTGGCCTAGCTTTCCACAGCTAGAAGCCCTTCCTAATGCCCACCACATTGCTACATGTACTGGGAGTTTTTTTGTGGCACAACCACTACCAGTCTGCAGAGTAGACTGTGCTTTGGCACCATTTTACTGTGTAGATAGGGTTCTTTTTTTTCGTGGTGCCCGTATAACCACCTTACAGGGTGCTCTGGGTTCTTTTTGTTAACACTGGTATGACCATCTTATAAGATGGACTGAGAGCTTCTTCGTGTGGCACTAGCTCTACCACCATACAAGGGTTGACTGGATGTTTTATCATGTCACCGGTGCTACCTTATTATGACATTTGTATGCTCGTTGTGATTTTGGTAAGATGAGAGAGCTACCATCAGGCTAAGAGAGGTTGGCATCCTACAGTGGGAGAGTAATTGATGAGTCATGGGTGTAGCCTTGAAGAGAGTGAGGTGTGCTTGGCAGTATATTGTAGAATGTATCCAGCTCTCCATGCATGCATGTGTTAGAAGGGCACAGGCTATATGCCATTTGGCAGAGAGACATCCAACCATGGGAGAAGGAAGAGCAGGGTCATGAAGGTGACCCTGAAGTAAGTGGGTGGTGTCTGACATATTGTGGAATGTGCTTGGTTTTCCATGTTGGACAGGAAAGGTAAGTCAATGAGCCTATGAAATTACAACTAAATCTTGTCTTTTCTCATCCTACCCCCTCCCTTATTAAAGAGGACAAAAAGGCAAAATAAAAAAAAATCATTATAAATGTAAGAATGACCCCTCAATGTGGTTGCTCGACCTACTAGAAATAGCAACAAAATCTTTTAAATCACAACCTGTTGTCTTAATAGAGAAAGGACATATTAACCCTTTTGATACCAACCCAGCCAAAACCAGGTTTGGTGCAATGAAACAAAACCATCCATTTTAAAAGATTCCAATTTAGATTAAAATCTTTCAACATAATTTTATATAAGAACTATATGTTAAGTTATATCTTAGTAATGAAATAATTAATAATTTGTGTAAATCTAGATTTTCATTCAAAATATGCTCACAAAGGGGTTTGTTGTCTCAACAAACTCATATTTTTACAAACCAATGATATCCCCTAAAACTCTCTAAATTGTTGTATATCATTTGTGAAAGTAACTTTGTAAATAATTTTTCATTCCTTTCTTTATTTTCAGAAGTAGTTTAGAAGAACCAATTCAAGGTAAGCAATTTTTGCCATCGTTTTTTTTACTAATTCTTCCACTTTCCAACATTTTAAGTTTGTGAGGCTAAGAAGCATGTCCTAGAGAGAACCAGAAAGCTGGTGCTGGCTGGCGCCCATGACTAAAATTCCTTCTATCTGAACTTTAACTCAACCACAAACATCTCGCAAGCCACACACTGTCCCTGTTGGTCACTTTGTACCAAGGTCACATAATTGTTTCTACTTTAGGCACAAGGCCAGCAATTACCCAGTGCATTACTGGTACTTTATTTTATCGACCCCCGTAAGGATGAAAGGCAAAGTCAACCTCGGCGGGATTTGAACTCAGATCGTAAAGGGACGTAACTATACTGGAAAGCATGGCATCCGACCCTCTACTGATACTGCCAATCCATTGTACCAAGGTCACATAATGACTTCTCATTTCCTCCTTCTTTACATGGTTGACTACTGCGACCATTTTCTCTTTCTGATTCATGGCATAGTATGGTCGGAATTCAGAATTTCCAAGGAATTTTCTGTTGGCCTGTATGGAACCTAGTATATCTTCATATCTTAGAGAGACCACACTTCCGATTCCATCTGTTTTCTCCCAGTTTTGAGCCAGATTGAGGAGGGATGGAGGATTTGATCATTTAAGTAGTGCAATGTCACCACAGTCCGCACCTTACCGCACTTGTACTGCTCGACTATTGATAGGATAGGTAATTCTATTGGACCACCATTCTTGTACAGCGCCACACATACATAGCTTTATGGCAATTCTAGTCACTTGTGAATATAGATATTACATTTCCAGCCAATCATTTCACCACATATGTCGCCACTGCAGTCTGAAGAACAGTGTAAAATTGCATGCATCAGTACTTGAACTTGCCTGGTTACAATGTTCTGTCTATTGTTGAAAGTTCATCCTCGGTCATCTTCTGGATTTTACTACCCTCACCTCTATCAAAAAAGTAAGGCATGCAGTGCCCTGGTTTCTCTCTCTCTCCCACCATTTAGTTTCACTCTCCAACAGGTGATCTATATGATGTATTATATATTAGTATGTGCCTGTAGGTATTCATCAAATATATGTTCTATCATGGCTGACTAGTGTGTGTTTCATAAGAAATATGACCAGTAGATGGTCATTAAATGAATGGCCGTATTATAGTGAGTGGGTTTTAATTATGATTTTAATAGGTATTTGTATTTTGTGTGAGATGTTTATGAATAGTTTAATAATAATAATGAAATTATTGTGTACAATGCTCAGGTGCACTACAACGGTTTTAGGTTTGTATAATTTAAGTTCTTAGTAGCGTTGTGTAAGAAAAAAATTATATATATCTCAGTTTTCTTTGTATTTTTTTCTAAAGATGTAAGATGTTTTAATGTTTTTTTATTTATTTATTTTCAGAGATCACCGAAGGTAAACAAGAGGGGTGGTTCAATGCAGACTTCAGTTCTATGGCTAACAATAATACTGAGCAGAAGCAACAACCTCAGCAGCAGCAGGAACAAGAGCAACAAGCTGTTAGTGATGTAGGCTGGGATGCATTTGGTAACCAATCAAGTGAAGCTGTCACTGAAGATACATGGGCAGCTGATGTTACAACAACAACAACAACAACAACAGAAATAACATCTGCTGCTGCTGCTACTACTTCCACTACTTCTACACCTACAATTATTACTACTACTACTACTGCAGCCGACTCTAGACAAGCTAGTGGTAGGTTATATTTGTATCAGCCTGTCCCTTCTTTCCATCGGTTACAATTTCGTGAAATCATTGGTGTTATTTTCAATCAATATGTCATTTCCGAGTGTATATATATATGAGTGTGTGCATGCATGTGTTCACGTGTATATATATATATATAGAGAGAGAGAAATAGATATAGGCATTAAGGAGGACATCCAGCCATAGAAACCATGGCAAATCTGAAATATAAGAGCCTAGACATGGTTTTCTAACCAACTAATGCCAGCATGAAAAGCAAACATAAAATGATAATGATTATATGTGTGTATAGATATGTAGTGTAATATTCAACAAGTGGTAAGATAACTCTGTCCATTGAAGAATTGTATGGTTAAGTTACAATATTACACAAAATTTGTTTAGGTTACCTGTTGGTTTCATGCTGAAGTCAGACCTTGAATTGTATTAACATACACCGTGGTTGGCATCACATTTTTTCAGACCTTATTGTGTTTACAATATGGCTGCAACAAACCATGAAAATGTATGGTATTTGTGTGAGGAGGAAGGAAAGACATTGTAGAGCAGACAACTATTGCATTCTATATTGGTGAGTTGTTGCCCCTGTAGGGCTATAGAAGTTTAGTGA
>OZ024741.1:157800132-157902632 GCA_964016885.1 Eledone cirrhosa
CCTGTGAGTATACAGGTAAAACTCTAGAGTAACAAGACTCATCACTTAGCTATAATAAAAAAAAAAATCTGTAAACACAGCTTCAAAAATCGGGTAAAATACCTCATATAGATGGAAAAAGTGGCCTGCAGCTGCTGCAGAGAATCGAACTCTGTATCTCTTTTCCATTAATAGGGGTATTTTACCTGATTTTCTAAAGCGTGTTCGCAGCTATTTCCTGCATTTGAGGTTTTCTACATTTCTAAACATTTAAACTTACTTGGCACTTAGTGTTTATTTACAATAAGATCCCGTTAAGGGTGAAAGCAGCAATTCTTTGCTTAAACTTTAATCTGTTCTTAGATAAACCTGTACAGCAAATATTTATTATATATAATCTTTATCGAGCCCTCTTCAGATTTTAGTCTTCACATTTATTATTACTATATATATATATATATATATAACGAAGGAAATGTGGTAAGGAACCAGGTGGACCATAACGCACCAAAGTACTCAATACTTTGGGTAGTAGAGTGGGTAATAGGAACCAGTAAGACCCCGACGGCTGAGCTCAAGCCGTTTCGACGGCTAATTATATATATATATATCCAAACTCATGCAAGCGTGGAAGATGGACGTTAAACGATGATGATGATGATGATGATGATATATATATAAGGGTATAGTGGGTTTCTGAGTTTCTGTCCACCAAACTTCACAGATAAGGCGTTGTTCAACCTGAGGCTGTAGTAAACACTTGTGTAAAGTGTTGAACTGAGTACCACATAGTTATGAAGTGAACTCCTTAACTACACAACCATGCTTGCACCTGCCCGTAATTTATATTTGAAGAAGTTTGGGTGGTATTTGATGAATGAAGTTGCTCTGATGAACTAAGGTAAACCATTCCCTCATTTTCCCACATAATTTACCAAGGAATCATCTATATCGCTCTATTGGAAAACCTAACACTGATCGTACGTAAGCTAAACACACATTTACTGAGGAAAAACAAACAATATTCTTGTTTCAATAGCTTCTGCTTCTCCAATTGTTAGCTCATGGATGATGGTGTATGTATTGAACCTACTGTGTTTTTTTTCACATTTCAAAGTGAGTAATTAATTAATTGATAGTCATTAATTAGTTTTCATCCTAGATAGTATATTTATATTATTTACACCCCAACCTCTCTCTCTCTCTCCTAAGTTATCACTCAGGCATGCTGCATTCATCTTTCTCTCTCACTCTCTTTTATGAAAACTGTTTAGAAATGTTGTCTATTTTGATTTGTGTTTACATCTTCAATTCACTTGTTAATCTTTCCATCACATTACCTATTTTTTTTTTTTTATTCTTTTGAGTTGTACATGTCTGGCAAGTGATTTGATCTGGGACCGTGTGTGTTGAAACTAAAGCAATTACATCATGGAAGAATCATTTTCGCATTTAAAAAGGAATAAGGAAAGGAATCAATCATTAAATCAGACCAAGGAAACTGTTTCTTTTGGTCTTTCCATTACTTGTACTATTTGCTAGCAATGAAAAGACCAATGGAAACATTTTTTCTTGGTCCAATCTGATGATTAGCTCTTTTCCTTTTTTAATGTCCATGATGTTATTGTTTTTTTTTATACTATAGATAAACATAATTCAGGTTTCCAGAGTTGGCAAATCTACTGTTGTTTCCCATTGAACATCCAAGCAATTAGAAATTATGAATATTTTTCATATATTTGACTCTGGCTAAAGCCATCACACTTTTGAAACTTAAATATTATTGCATTTCATGGGAAGAGGAAAAGTATCTAAATTTCAGTATTGAAATCTGAAGAAGACTGCTATCACAATTTGGGATTTCAAAATGTTAGAAAATAAAATAAAAACAACCTAATAATTATACCATTAGTCTGCTTGATTACTTCTGCTTTGAGCAGTATTAATCCTTTCATTAACATATTTCTAATGGAAAATCCTTGCCTATAACTTTTAATTCATTTTGAAAATAATGAAGACTTTCAAGCGACTTAGTGATAACCTTCTCATTATTAAACTAGTGTTTACAAAATAATCCAACAAACATAGAATTATGACGTAAGGTTTTTAGATAAATATAAAGGCTTTAAAATAAACAGCTTTGTATCGTAGAACCTGGGTGTATTTCATGCAATTTGGTATTGAAAGTGTTAAATCAGAATCACATTTTTATATCAACATTGGTCAATATTTTTAAACAAGATATCTTAATATACTCATTCAATAAACACACTGTAAACTGTTGGTGTTAGGAAGGGCAGCCAGCTATCAAAAACATGTTAAACAAATGGTTGAGAGGACTTTTTAGTTGTGTCAAGGACATGCCATGATAAAATGTACCATGTACATCATTAGATCATAAAAACTGAAGCATGATCAACAATTTAAATCTCACCCACTTTTGTGGGGAAGGGTGAAATTTGCTATAAACATTTGAATAACCTCCATCAAATAATTTTCTTCAAAATTTCTTTAAATTCTGAAAATTTTATAAAGATGTAAATGGGGCTTTATCCGGAGTTTCAATGTGATTAGTGTTGTTTATTAGGGTTTCTGTAAAGTTAAGTTAGCATTTAACAAATATCAAAACAAATAAAAATACACAGAAAACAAGATGATAATGAAAAAAATGAAATAAGCTACTGTAAGTATCACTTGTTAGCTGCATGCCACATCTTCTTATTAAGTTTGGAGTTCTTACAGTTTAAGTCTCTTTTAAGTATCATAGGGTGTTGGATTAAATGCCTTCATATTTATTCCAACTCATTGCATTCTGAGTTCAAATCCCACTGAAGACAATTTTGCTGTTCATCGTTTCGGGGGGTTGATAAATAATATATCAGTCCTGAGGTGGTGGATTGGTGCATTTGTTAAAAAGAACCAGGCAGGATGTTTTGCAGTATCTGATCAGGCTCTGTACATTTTGAGTTTAAATCCTGCCGCCTCCTCCTCTCAGAAGTTGTGACCAGCAGATAGTATCAGCTTGCAGTAGAAGTGGTGACTCATTGTAGTAAAGCAGTCATTAGAAAAAGTTATGAAGTCAAGGCTTTGTCATGGCTTCACTTTCTCAAAGGATTGGATGAAAAATGACATTAAGTATCACAGAAATTCAGTAGCCTCCAGCAGTCTCCCTACATTATGTATTATATTAGGCACTAAAATGAAAATTCTGAACGACTTATTAGTAAAAGAAAATCATTGTAATTGGTATTAATGAACTTAAAATTGTTTTAAATTAAATTGTGTTTGATATTAGTACATATGAAAGAAAATGATTGTAGTTGATATAAATGAGTGCAGCAAGCATTTTAGTGGCATTTCCCTCGCTAAAGCTGGGGTTAGCCTTGCAGGCCTCATGAAAGGCTTCATGCTCACCACAGGTTCCTTTTTGAAACGTCTTACTACTAGGTGCCCCTTCTGGCACCAACCTTTTTAGTCGTCTCTTACGAGATGCAGGGATACAGTGTGCCTATTCTAAACTGGATAAACAATTTCATTTTACATTCACTGAAATTATACTAAGTTGGATAATATCTAATGCATTTCATAAATGCATTAGATATTATGTACAGCGATTGCTGGAGATTGCTAAATTTCTGTGACCCTTAAAAGAGACTTAAAATGAAAGAATGTCTTAAGTTTTATTCACTAAGTGTTATGTAGTTTTTAGCACACCTGTATCCCACCTAAGCGGGATCTAGTGTTAGTATATTAATGTGCACACCTCTTTTAGTAGTTCTGTTATATGAAAGGCTGGGTTATTCATGTTATTATTCTTGTTTCATTTTATTGTCAACTAATTAAAATTCATTAACAAATTATTTTTTATATAGTGAAACATTCTTTTGTTTTTCTAGTTTTAATAATGTTTAAGTTATTTTTTTTTTACTTATTCAAACTGGGATGCTTTGTGTTAGTGATCCAAGTTTGCTGTGCATTCTGAATTCAAATCACTCATCCTTCTGCCCAGAGTTGCAAGTGGCAAAATATCAGTTATGGAAAGACCAATGGTTCGATCTGATGATTGACACCTTTCCATTTTCTATATAAGTGCAGGTATGGTTGTGTGGTCGAGAAGTTTGTATCCCAATTACATGATTTCAGATTCAATTTTACTGCATGGCACATTGGGCAAGTGTTTTCTACCATAACCTATAGTCGATTAAAGCCTTATGTGTGAAATTTAGTTGAGCTTCTTTTTCTTTGTATTGCCTAGATTAACATTACCACCAACCGGCCCTGGAGAGTAGAGTTTCTTTAGCAGAGTCAACTTTGTTGCAAGTATTTGAGTCAAGTCTCAATGAAAGTGGCATGAAGAGGATTCTTGATTGCCTGAGTTACTTTGGTGTTGTCAACATAGCTAGTGACAGTGACTGTCTGTATTACCGAAGGCCTGTCTGAGAGAGCCACTACAAACAAGTGTCCCCAAAATGTTTCCTTTGAGAAGGCTCCATTAGCTGTAACAGCTTGGTTTCTGTATTTTAGAAAGTCATGCAACCCTTCTCTTAGTTTTCAAACTATACTGAAACTATGTAGTTTGTGACATATCATTCCATGATCAACCTTATTGAAAGCCTTTACAAAGTCGAGATATATCAGTTGCAAAATCATTCAAACATGAATACGTTTCAGCACCACTCATGATACTGTAAAAGCTGTGTATGGCAGCTTCTTTCATAGTGAAAGCCATGCTGGGTGTTAGTTAGAAGACCATTTTCCTCTCCTTCCATGACTGCTCATATCTGAGGTCAGAGAGACATAACTCCAATTTTAGCATCTGTTCTGCTTCTTCCTTTATGGATGGGGTATTATGCCTTCCTTTAACTTTCCAGGGAGTTTGAGAGAAAGCTTTGGAAGGAGGATCTGCACTTGTTTTACTAAGGCCTGTTAGCAGGTTTTTAGGAGGATTGCTGGTAATCTGTCAGGGTTGAATTTAAGCTCATTTCATTTGTGACTCATATTACATCTTCCTCTTTTTTGTTGATATTATTATTACTATTACTATTATTATTGTTATTGCTGTTGTTGTTGTTATTATTATTACTATTATTGTTGTTGTTATTATAGTTAAAAGGCAGTATAGAGCCCTGTATCAGTTTGAGGCCAGAAACCATGATGAGTTGTCTTTGATGCCTGGAGATGTAATCATCGTAAGTTCTCATTTGAATTTCCTTTTTTTGTAATTTGACTTTTTACATTCCTAACTGTTTATATCAATAGTTGGATATGGAATGGGGTGCAGGCATAGCAGTGTGGTAAAGAAGCTTGCTTCACAACTATATGGTTTCAGGTTTGGTCCTACAGTCTGGCACATTAACTCTTAACATCTTGTAATAATTTAGCCTAAACTATCTAAAAATGGGTTTAATTCATATATTTATAGTGTCATTAATAGTGTATAGGTCGTTTTGAAAATTTACAGTATTGACATTTAACATTCTGTCGTGATTTAGCAGAAATTATTTAAAGATGTGTTTGTTAATTCAAATATTTCTAGTATCTTTACTCGTGGACAAATCATTGTGAAAATTTGCCAGAGTATTGTTTTGTACTTTTCAAAAATATTTTGCTAATGTGGTTTCATATGATACAGAACGTTGAGTTAAAGCATGATGTATCCCAGGAAAACTTTATCCAGTTTACTCTTTTCTAGGAAGGTAGGGTGTAATTTGAAAGATATTTTTCTGCTATTTCTAGCAAGTCAAGCTACTGCATATACGTTTTCTTTATTGGTTTGTAAAAATGTCACCTCTGACTTGCAGTGACCTCTTCATATTCTGACAAAAGAAAATCATTGCTACTATTATGGAAGAAATGACTGGAAGGGAATTAATAGATTTATTTTTCAGAGGAACATGACAAAATTGATCCAAAGATCCAGCCTTAGGCAACCAGACAGAGGTAGTAATATAATTGTGCTATATGGAAACAAACAAGCAAGTGTTTTAAGGCTATTTTCTCTGCTAAAACAGAGGTTAGCCTTGCAGGCCTCATGGCAAGCATCATACTTTTCATGGGGTCCATTCTGAGGCAAAGTCTTACAGCTGGATGCCCTTCCTGGTGCCAACTGTTTTAATCACATCTTATTATATGCAGGGATGATTGTACTTATTCTTAACTGGTTACACAGTATATATATATATATATATAATGATTTATCCAGGCTCTTGGATGATTTTGAAAAGCTATTATTATTTATAATTCCAATCAGATTTGACAAAAATAAGTACCAGATTAAAAAAAAAAAATGAACCGGCATTGATATGATCAACTAAAGCCTTTGAATGAGGTGTCCCCAGCTTGGCCACTGTCAAATGACTGGATTTATTTTATTCATTTACTGAATTCAGTCATTTGACTGTGGCCAAGCTGGGGACACCTCATTCAAAGGCTTTAGTTGATCATATCAATACCGGTTCGTTTTTTGTTTTTTTTAATCTGTTACATATTTTATCAATCTCTTTTTGTCAAACCACTAAATTACAGGATATAAACAGAGGCACAATCATAAACATAGACACACATACATATTCATATATATCTTGACAGCATTCCACACTATTTCTGTCTTCAAAATTCCAATCAGATGGCATTAATCAACTTGGTGCAACAGTAGAAGACTCTTGTCTAACTGCCACAGAATAGGAATAATGAGCCTGAAACCATGTGGCTCTGAAGCAAACTCCTTCACCACCAAACAGACTTGCCTGTTTCTGTAAGTTTTAAGATTAATATGTTTAATATAATGTCTATTTTTCAGGTGGCATCAGCTGATGATGAAACTGTCCCTGGTTGGGTCAGTGGAGAACTTGATGGCCAAACTGGCTGGATTCCCAAAGACTACATGGAGTACGTTGGTGAAATTGAAGATACCGCAAATTTTGCAAAGTAAGGACTACCATTTCTGGTTTTCTGCATATAATTTATTTGAATGAACAAAAGGTTAAGAGGACTCATCATTTGTATCAAAGACATGACAACCTCCCTAGTACTGGGGTTATTGTAAAATGCACTCGGCACATAGAAACCATACAGTACATTTTGTAACGTGATTGTGTTAAGAAGGGTATCTAATCATAAAAATTTTGCAAAAAGAAGTGTTGAAGGGCTCTTTGGTTGTGTTAAAGACATAACAACTTCTGTAAAGTGATTGGTGCTAGAAAGTCCATTCATTCTGGAAACCTCAAGTAGGTTGTTGTGTCCTTGATACAGCAACCTCCCTAGTGCTGATGTCATGATAAAATGTACTCAGCACATTCTGTAAATTGGTTAGTATTGTTAGCTTAATCCTTTAGCATTTACATTATTCTATATCTACTATTATATTTTCATGGTAAAGGCTTTACCTCACATAATTATCTCACATGATATTGAATCTATGAGATTCAATATCATTGAGAACAATTCCTTAACATCAGTATGAGTTGCCAGTTACGGCCGATTTGAACAGAAAGAATGATGGCCATATATGGCTGGTTTAAATGCTAAAGGGTTAATTATATTTCAATTCTGTGTTATTCTCAGTGAGCAACAACCAGCAACCACTATTTCGGCATCAGAGGATTCTTCATTCACTGCTGTACAATCACGAGCTGTCAATAGCTCTCCTACACCAGGACAGGTATGTAAAGAAAATTATCAGCTATTATTGTACTTAATTCTCATCATCATCCTTTATCATCCATATCATGATGATGATCATCATCCATATTGTTGTCATCGTTGACATCAGGCAGAAAGGCAGACGTTTTTAAAATAGGAGAAAAATGGGTTAAAATTTTGGTTTTGAGTTTGATGCCCTGATCGAGTGGCACACAGTCCTTAAACAAGATATAATGATAATGAAATTATTGTGTACAGTGCTCAGGTGCACTACAACTCGTCAAAGGTGCATGTATAGTACATAGAATAATATACAAATGTCAGGGAAGTGAATAGTGTACGAGTCATGATATACATGTGTGCGTGTGTATGGAGGGGGAATATTAGGTGTAGTGTTGGCGAATCTCAGGAAGCATGGAGGTTTTAAAGGATGCAGTGTCTCGACAGCTAATAACTGATGCAGGTAGTTTGTTCCATGCTTCAGCAACTCTGAGTGTGAAAAAATGTTTCCGAAAGTCATGGGAACTGTACTGTTTTCTGACTTTGTGGGCATGCCCACGTGTGTTAGACACATGGAAATCAAAAAGGTACTCAGGGTTGTTGTTGGCAAGATGGTTAACAATTTTGTGGGTGTTTACCAAGTCAGTTGCCAGGCGTCGGAGCTTCAATGTATCCATGCCCAGGGAAGCAAGGCGCTCAGAGTATGGTAGATGCCTGATGGAGGGTATTCGCTTGGTTGCACGTCTCTGAACAGTTTCCAGGAGGTCAATGTTCTGAGCAAGATAGGGGTTCCAGACTGGTGATGCGAATTCTAAGTGTGGCTGCACCATAGCTATATACAGCTTTAAATAGATAGCTGGACAGCGGCTGACAAAGGTCTTGCTAAGTGATGCTAAGACACCCTAGGCCTTCTTGACAATTTTAGAGATGTGCTTCGTCCAACGCAAATCGCTGCTGACCGTAATGCCCAGGTCACGTTCACAAGGAGACTTCTTGAGATTAGTGTTGTGGAGAGAGTATGTGGACACTGGGTTTTTACTCCCAAAATGCATGGTGGTACACTTGTCCACAGCCAGCTTGAGTTGCCAGTCTGGGATCTATTGCTGCATTGTCTAGGTCAGATTGCAGGCAAGATCTATAGTGTTCAGGATCTGTCCTTTTTATCTCAAGGTACAGATTGATGTCATCAGCATATTTCAGGACTGTGGCATTCTTTAAGTTGGCATCTATGTCATTAATATATGCAACAAACAAAAGTGGTACACCAGATGACATCTCATATGGTGATGAATGCTGTCCTAGAACTGTGACTACCTCTCTTCGACTGAGAAAGGACTTCAACCAGTTAAAAAGATTATCCTTCACACCCATTGCAGAGAGTTTTGCCATAAGTCTTATGTTATTTCACATTGCTTTTCATTATCTGATTGGGGTTTCTGACATTAAAACACCCCAAAAACCTCCCATGAGATGCAACCTTATAAGTCAGCTAAACCTACTTAGGTATGAGTTGTAAATTTCATTTCATTTCTACATATGCATATCTAGGTTCATGGCCTAGTGGTTTGTGTGTTGTGCTCACAATCATAAGGTTGTGGGTGAAGTTTCTGGACTAGTTGGCACATCATATTCTTAAGCAAGATGCTTCATTTCACGCTGCTTTTCATGGTAGGACTAAGCTCCACTATCATTAAAACTGAGGCTTTCTAAACTTGCAGTGGTGTGAGTTGTAAATTTTGTTTTTGTTGTGTGTGTGTGTATAATGTCATTCATTTATTCACTTTGAGGGTGACTGGCTTTGATCTTCAACAGGGTATGGCAGCCCCAGAAGGACTACAAGCTGTTGCATTATACCCGTGGAAAGCTAAGAAAGAAAACCACCTTACTTTCAACAAAGGTGACACCATCATTGTCAAGGAACAGCAAGATATGTGGTGGTCTGGAGAACTCAATGATAAGGTATGTTCATCACTCTCATTTCTGTAGGAGTTTTGGCTGGGGTGAAGGCTGGATTAACCCTTTCGTTATATTTCTAATGAAAATCAGTCTATGCTTTTCAAATAATTTTTTTTAAATAAACAAGAATTTGGAGGAATTTAGTAATATAATTAACTTTCTCATTATTTAGTTGATGTTTGGAGCATAATTTAACAAAAGTTCTTAGATAAAATTATGAAAATTTTTTGATAAATATAAACGCTCTAAAATGAACAGCTTTGTGTTATAAAACCAGAGGGGGATTCTGACAGGTTGGTATCAAAAGAGTTAACATCACAAGCTTTGAATAAGTATCTTTTATGACTTATTTATGAAGAGACTATTTTAGCACATAGCTAGTGGATACAAGCATGGCTATTTGGTTATGATGTTCACTTCACAATCATGTAATTTCAGCTGGTAAGTAGAAAAATAAATGCAACTATTGCCATCAGGGAAATGCCCATGCTTGATAGATAAAAAAGAAGTAAGGAGAAATTTAGTGCGATCACAGGCAAGCTAACCCAGAAAAGAGATTTTAGGTTTGGTAGATGCAGAAGACTAGTCAGCAGTAAGAGTTCCAGTGATATGCACATATATCCCATGTATCCTAGTTTTTAGATTATGTACTTAGTATATCTGCATCACAAAAGAGACAACTAAGAAGATTAGCAGCAGGAAAGGCCTCCGTCTGTAGAAGAGGCCCATCCAACCCATGCCAGCATGGAAAGATGGCATAAAAATTGATGATTATGATGAAATATTTCTCTTGCTTTGGATTTATTTCAGTTTTGAATAAGTCTCTAGTAGATGTTATACTGGTGGAAAGTTGTCAGTGTACAGTCAGATGTATACTGCTCACTTGTGATGGCTTCCATTCTCTCAATGTTGCTTTTGTGAAAAGTAGTGAAGGTGTGTGGCTTAGTGGCTAGTGTTTGGCTTATGATCATAAGGTTGTTTGTTTTCTGGACTGGGTGGTGTAATGTGTCTTTGAATAAGACATTTTATTTTATATTGCTCCAATCTACTCAGCTGGTAAAAATGGGTTGCGATAAGACTGGTGCAAAGCAGGTCAGCCTTTGTATTTCTCTTGGTCAACATTATATGTAGTATATATATATAGTGTGTATATGAGCTACAACAACACTGGTGCCAAGCTCTTCTGGCATTTGCCTTGGACACTGTTGGTGGCATGGAGAGGTGAGACTTGCAGGCATGGATGACTGCTGGTCTTCCACAAAGCACCTTGCCCAGGCTTGCATCCTGTGGAGGAACAGTTGTGTCTGATGGGCATCTCATGTGTCCCATGTGAAAAGTAAGAAATATATTCACTTCACATATGCCTCCAACACCTCTTCTAAAACTCTGAATCCTAGCATCTGTAATGTTACTAAATAGATTTATTTTCTTGTTAACAGGAAGGCTGGTTCCCCAAGTCATATGTGAAATTAATTGGTACAAGTGTTCCGAAACCAAGGTATTTTCTCATTTCATTTTCACTTCCTTTTTTTTTACATATCTTATTTTTGGTGTCTAACTACTATTAATAATGAATGTGCATGGATTAGTGGTTAGGCTATTGTACTCAGCTTGCACCTATGTAGGTTTAGCTGGCTTGATAATGTCAACCTATGGACTGGACTTGATCTTTGCTCTTTAAACTTTGCTGTTGGTGATCAAACTTTGTGGAGAAAAATATCTCATGTTCATGCGCAGTCTGCACCTGGCAGAGCTTAGCGTCAAAGTAGTAGTATTGTACTCAGGATCATGGTCAGTAGTTTGATTCATCAGCCAGACAGCACATTGTTTTCTTGAGCAAGCCACTTCATGCTACTCTTCATGATAAGACTGAGGTCACAATCATTTAAACACCTAAGAGGCCTCCTATGAGATGCAGCTTGGTGAAGGACCACAACATGATAGGACTGGGTTCACTATCATTAAAACACCCATGAAACCTCTTATAATAGAGAACCTAGTGGGAAACCAGCTAAACTTTCATAGGTGTGAACCTTAAAATGCGTGTGTATAAGAGGCCTCATGGAGTCAGTGATGAATATTGTGAAGAGAAAAGGAATAAGATGGTTTGGTCATGTCTTGAGGAAGGATAAAAGTGATTGGGTGTGAGCAAGGGCCTTATTTCAGCGGGGTACCAGGGGACAAGTCCACTTTTTCAAATGTCTATATTTTATTTTTTGTTTATTTGATATAAATAAATTCTTTTTAAGCTTATTTTTTTTTATATCTGAACTTCATTTGAATATATACATTTTACTTATGTGATAGGGTCCGGGAAAGGCACCATAAGCAATTTATGCTCCTTTAAGAATCAACAAATGTCGGTTTGTTCCCCTCACATTTCTAAGGCAAACGAGGCCCCTGGGTGTGAGGATTGATTAAAATGTGAAAGAAATAAGATGATCAAGAAAGACTGTTAAAGGTGATGGAGGAGGAAATGAAAGCCAGGGTGTTGGTCAGTGGGGTTGCAGACGTTGAGGAAAGTGATGCATGCCAGCATGAAAAACGGATGTTAAATGATAATGACTTTTAACTGTTTTTCTCTGATAACTCATTAACAAACTTATATAACTATATATTAATATTAGCCATAATACACCCATGATAATTTATTTTATACTACAATATGATAGGTAGACAGACAGACAAATAGATAGTGTTGTTCTTGAAATCATTATTATTGGCACAATCATTATTATGTTAGAACAAATGTTCTGGGGGGTATCTATCTGGCTGTTTACATTTTGAATTCAAATCCCACCAAGATTAACTGAATTAAAAACCGTGATCATTATTTTCTTATCTCTTTCTCTAGCTATCTATCTCTCATTACCTTTCCATTCCATCAATATGAGATAATTTTAAGTACTTTGACTTATTTTTTTTTTTTTACAGTTTTCTTTTTGACAAGAACACCTTCAAAAGGTATCATGGTTATTGGTGTGTCTACTGTTGTCTATCTGATTGTGTGTATGTATAGGCATGTATGTATCAGTGTGTAAATATATATATGTAGGTATGGGTGTGTGTGTGTGTGTGTGTGTGTGTGTGTGTGTGTGTCTATATATATATATATAGAGAGAGATGTCTGTATGTATGTATATATATATATATAGATGTCTGTATGTATGTATATATATATATATATAGATGTCTGTATGTATGTATATATATATATATATAGATGTCTGTATGTATGTATATGTATATATATATAGATGCCTGTATGTATGTAATGTATGTATATATGTATATATATATATAGATGTCTGTATGTATGTATGTAATGTATGTATATATATATATATATATATGTATGTATATATAGATGTCTATATGTATGTAATGTATGTATATATATATATATATGTGTATATATAGATGTCTATATGTATGTAATGTATGTATATATATATATATATATATATGTATATATATATAGATGTCTATATGTATGTAATGTATGTATATATATATATATGTATATATATATAGATGTCTATATGTATGTAATGTATGTATATATATATATATATATGTATATATATATAGATGTCTATATGTATGTAATGTATGTATATATATATATATATATGTATATATATATAGATGTCTATGTATATATATATATATGTATATATATATAGATGTCTGTATGTATATATATATATATATATATGTATATATATATAGATGTCTGTATGTATATATATATATATATGTATATATATATAGATGTCTGTATGTATATATATATATATATATATGTATATATATATAGATGTCTATATGTATGTAATGTATGTATATATATATGTATATAGATGTGTATATATATATATAGATGTCTATATGTATGTAATGGATGTATATATATATATATATATATATATATATATATATATATAAGTAATGTAATATGTACCTAGCATGTATGTCACCATCATCATTTAAAGTTCATCTTCCACACTAGCATGTATATATCTATGTATGCAGGTATGTATGTATGCATGACTGAATCTAAGGAATCATTAGGTTCTGGGATTCCACCACTCCTGCTAGAGTTGTCCTGGGGAACTTCTTTGTCTATGCAGATGATCTGGTCATTATAGCTGAATCCATTAAAGAACTAGAAAATAAGTTTTGACTATGGGAACAGAATTTGTAAACATGTCTTAGAGTAAACTGATCGTGAGTAGGAGAGAAGATAGGACTCTAATTCCTTCAAGAATGTGGCCCTGCTCAATATGTAGGAGAGTAGGCATAAACTCCATATGATGTACACAATGTAAATGTTGGGTACACAAGAGGTGTAGTGGGATAATGGGTCGACTAACAGCAAGGGAAGACTGTATGTAGATGCACAGAGGTAACTGAGGGGAAGAGGGCCAGTGATGTAATTAGCAACGGAAGAAGGTGCTCTGAGAGCATAATACCTACAATCAGGAGAGGATGGAAAAAGTTTAGAATGCTACCCCCACTGTTGACCACAAAAGGTTTCTTCCTACATACAAAAGGATAACTGCTTGATGCCTTTGTGCGAAGTGCAATGCTGCATGGTAGTGAAACATGGGATGTGACTGCAGAGGACATGCATAGACTAGAGAGAAATGAAACAACCATGCTCCTTTGGATGTGAAAGAAAGGTAGAGAGCTCAGATGAGTTGATGGAGAACTGGGTTTAAGAGGAATCAGAGGTGGTGTGCAGGAGAGAAGACTGCATTGGTATTGACATGTTATGCACATTGACAATGATCATAAGGTGAACAAGTGCCAGGAAATGCCAGTGGAAGGAAGCTGCAGTAGAGGTAGACCTGGGCAGAGGTGGGAGCTGACCTCAAATCACTGAGACCCAGAGGATATGAGTAAGGGATGCGACAAGTGAAGAGATGCCATGCTGAGAAGGACATGTCCAACCCATGCAAGCATGGAAAGACAGACGAAAAAACAATGATTATATATATATATATATCGTCATCGTTTAATGTCCTTGCCATGGCAAGGCACAACAACCTCTCTTGTGGGATGCTTTGCATTATCTGATTTGGCTCTGTGAATTTTGAATTCAAATCCATTTTCGTTCTGGCAAGATTTGTGACCAGCCGGTAGTATCAGCTTTCAATGGAAGAAAAGGAGCTATTAGAAAAAAAGTTATGCTGTAGTCAAGACTTTGTCTTTGCTACTTCTTCCCAAATTGGATGCAACACAGTGATGGTGTGTATTACGTTTGTTAAAATTTTTCAATGATATATCTTATTAGTGTATTTGTGAAATTCTTTTTCATCACACAGAAAACGTTTATCTTTGTCTACAACAAAGACACTTCCAACGATGCATGCCACCCAACAACACAATGTTATTGAGACAAAAGTCAGGTATTGTTGCATTGAATTCTAACATAGGGGTCTCTCATACAATATTACTACTACTACTACTACTACTACTACTACTAATTACTACTACTATTACTGCTGCTGCTGCTAATACTGCTACTACTCTTGCGTCTTGGTGGTCTTTGAGACTCGAATCACTTCAAATCTTGTTTCATTTTTTTTTTATTTTTTTTTTTCTCATTTCCTTTTTTCCACCTCTGACTATTTATTAAAATAGAATATTCAATATAAGCTACTATCTGAAACAAGTATTTTCTCCTTTTCACACTCAAATTGGTGCCTATAATTCTTTCATAACCATATTTCTAATGAAAGATACTGCCTATGGTTTTCAAATAATTTTGAAACTAATCTAGAATTTTGAGGGATTTAGTATCTTAACTAAATTTCTCATTATTTATCTAGTGTTGGAACTGAAAGATTCTTACATAAAATTATGATACAAGGTTTTTAAATATTAACACTTTCATTATCATATTTCTAATGAATAACATTGTCTATGGAGTTTAAATAACTTTGAAAATAATATTCAATTTGGATGGATTTAGTAAATATCTCTTTAAGATGATGTTTGGAATATAACTTAAACGTTCTTCTATAAAATTATGGCAAATTTTTAGATAAATATAAACACTTTAAAATAAAGTTTATCTCAAAGAACCTGTGGCCGTTTCAAGGTAAATTGGTATCAAAAGGGATAATATCTAATTTTTTTTTTTTTTACATTGAAAATCTTAGGCATATTTTATTAACATTTTGTTATTGAATGCTTCTTCTAATGAATGTTTAAAAATTTCTTTTTTTCTTGGCTTTTTCTCTAATCAACTTTTGCACAAGTTAATAACTAACAATTCTTCATATTTGGAATTTAAAAAAAAAAAAAATTCTTTTATATGAATAAAATTTGTTTTCATATTTTAAATGTTTCATTTTTAAGGAGGAGGGTTGTTATCATATTCAACAAGCAGTTCTTTTTTAGGCAATTCTTTACAGCCAGATGCCCCATCTAGTGCCAACTCTTTCAGTTGCCTCTTATTACAAGCAGGGATACTATGTACCTATACACACAGATACATGTAATATATATATATATATATATGTTTCAATAATCCATGTTAGTTGATCCTAGCAATCAGTTAATTATGGTATAATCCAGCATAAACACTCCATGTCATAGGTATCCATAAGGTATTATGTATATGCTGTCAGATGGAGTATCAGTATTAAGAATAGACAGTTTTACATATCCCCCTTCAGTTTGTCTTTCATCACACCTGTTATGAACATTTCAAAGGCAATAAAATGTCTTTATGAAATAGTTATTTAATATATACAATGTTTTTGTTTTGGGATATACCCCCTATTCAAGGGATGTTGTTCATTTGGGTTGCAGCAGGCATATGCTCCATCATGCTGGTGCTGGTTAGCTGTGGCCATTAAAGGGGTTATAAAACAGATAATTCCTACAAGCTTTTATTTATCTATTTTTCTTATCAGTATATGAGCATCAGTTTATTCTTGGCAGGTAAC
The DNA here is from genome assembly GCA_964016885.1 of Eledone cirrhosa. Classification (NCBI taxonomy): domain Eukaryota; kingdom Metazoa; phylum Mollusca; class Cephalopoda; order Octopoda; family Eledonidae; genus Eledone; species Eledone cirrhosa. Next base: position 157,816,671 of record OZ024741.1, read on the forward strand.
TACAATCATATTATCATTATTACGTTGGTATCCATAGTTCTTTAGTGAATGATTATTTATTTTAGTTATGGTGTAGAGGGAAGAGGGGTGAAGTGTACTTGAACTTAAGTGTGTGAGTAAGGCTGTTAGTGTGTGCATGAGCTAAATCTCAATATAGGTTTGCATCATCAGGCATGTACATGGTGATATAGCAGCTGTATATCCACATGAATGTACATGTGAACAATCGACCACCATTTGCACACACACACACACACGCAGGCAAACACACCACACACAACCAACACACACACACAACCAACCAACACACACACACACACACACACGTGCACACATATACAAAATCTTGAATACATACAGATGAATAAGGAAAGAAAGAATGTGTTCTCACCATATATAAAGGTGAAGATAGAATGTTAAATGAGAAGGGAAAAGTTATTCAGGGTCCTAACCTGAAAGGTATTAAGTATTAACTATAGAAGCATGGTGTTTAGCATATGTTAGAGGAACTAGTTAAGGGAAATGGAGGAGATCAGTACTCTGTTCGATAGATTAACTAGTGCACCTAAACATCAACGTATTAGGGGTTGCGAAGGGATGTAATATGTGGGTCATGTTCACATTGATGTGTAGGGAGGTGTTAAAAGGGAGAAGGGCTTTGATATTTCGAGTTGATGTATTAAAAAATCAGAATACCTACAATTTCCATGGTTTCTGTGGTGCATAAATCATCACTAACAAGAGATTCTCCCTGCAGTTTAAATGTGTATCCCAGTAATAAGTGTTGTGTACTATCCTGTTTTAGCTGCCATATAAGCTTGGATGGTGCCCTGCTTCTGTTCTCCATGAAGCAATTTACTGCATTTCTGCAGTTTCAGTCCCAGTTGGGTGTATGGATTGTCGGAGTTCTGCTTATTGGGGCGGCTGAACTCGCATTTCAAAATATAACGGAAAGAAATGGGTGGGCATGCTTGTGTAAATGGTAGCACATTTTTCCAGAAAACAGATGTGGATTTAACCCACAAGTCTGCTGATGCCCATTTTTTTCCTGTTCAGGAGGCTTATATGCCATTAGACTATTTTCTGTAGTACATATATATATATATATATATATAGGCCATGAACTTAGTAGCAGTTGTAAAGAAACATGTATGGTAGGAACTCGTGGATACCTTATTTAAAACTTTTCAACAGTTGGTGCATAACAGTTATAATTGGTTTCATGCATACATATATATATATGTATAGTGGAAGCACATGGCTTAGTGGTTAGAGCATTGGCTTTGCAATCGAAGGGTTGTGAGTTCAATTCTCAGACCGGGTGATGTGTTGTTTCCTTGAGCAAGACACTTTATTTCACATTGCTCCAGTTTACTCAGCTGTAGAAATGAGATGATAGGGACTGGGTTCCCTAGCATTCCACTGCAAAGTGGACGTGTAGGCACCACGGCAAAAAAGCACCCAGCACTCACTGTAAATGAGGTTGGTGTTAGGAAGGGCATCCAGCTGTAGAAATCGAGCCAGAATCAGTTCCCGTCCCACCCTTGCTAGCAGGGAAAAGCGGATGTAAAATGAAATGATGATACATATAAATAGATACACACACACATACCATAGGACTGAGGTCACTATCATTACAACATCCCAGAACCTCCTATGAGACACAATTTAGTATGAGGCCATGTAACTTTTCATAGGTGTGAGCTGTAAATTTTTTTTTTTTTCCATTTCTTAGTTCCCAAAGTGAAATGACTGTTCAAGATGGAGGGTCTACAGTAGAAGATACTAAGTCTACAATTACAGCAGAAAAGAAAACTGATTTGCCTGGTAAATATACTTTCTGCGTTGTACCCTTTCATGGCCATATTCCTAATTATCACCCTCTTCCCATTCGAAGGAGGTAGATCACTCATCTGGGACGCCACTTGCTGCGACACGTTCTCCGCCTCCAACTTAGTTGCTTCAACCACAAACCCCGGCATCGCAGAAGAACGTAAAATAAACAAATACCGGGGTTTGTCCGGCCGCTTCCTCTTAGCACTGGTTGCAGTCGAGACCTCAGGCGTACTTGGACCCCGTACTACCAAGCCTCTCCGCAAGATCGGAACGTCGGCTGCCCGTCTGAGGAGGGAGCTCCACGAGGGTGCAGGGGGTGTCACTGGCTATCGTCCCGGGGAATGCTTTTGCTGCCCTGTCAGCGAGGCGCAGCACTTCTTCCCTCTTGCCCTAGGCCCAAAGCCCAATCACTCTTCCCCTCATCACCCCGCTCTCTTCTGCAACACCAGAGCTCTTGCCATCCCCTTCCTTCCCCCCTTTTTATTTTTTCTTACTAAATGTTTGTTTTTTTTGCTTTTGAATAAATATATTATAAACAAAAGAAAATATATATATATATAAAATAGATACATAGGTAGATGTAATGTGATACTGTTATAAAGATATCTACCTGTGTAAAAATTTACCTACATATTTCTCTACCTATGTATCTATCTACCCATTTTGCAATCAATCTGCATATCAATCTATTTCTCTATCTATGTAGATCTATCAACCCACCCATGATAAACCTATTATATGTTTCTTCCTTGCAGTTCAATATGTAGCAATGTATAATTACGTTTCTGATGAGCCCTGTGATTTAACATTTAACCAAGGAGACGTGATTACTATTGAGGCAATGGAAGGTGACTGGTGGACAGGTAACATTGGTGAACGGTCTGGAATCTTCCCTGCTAACTATGTAAAGAAAATGGAACCCCAGGTAACGACTAACCCTTCTGCCACCTCTCTTCATTCTTATCAGCTTACATATATTTGTAATATGGTAAACTTTAATGTAATAGTCACTTTGTTTGATTAGTAGGTTCAAGGCACATTCTTGTAGGTATGTATTTGTGTGTGTTTGTGTAAGTATTTGTATATATATATGTGCATATATACATGGATATTGTAAAAAAACCTTTATTTTCAAAGATGGCAGAGCACTCAATCCAAGGAATGAGTTATAATATACAAAATTAGGTTAAATTCACATTTTCATCTATCAAATTAGCACTTTTCACTGTGGGATTATTACTGCAGCTTGTCAGTCCAACATGGAATTTAACTATAATTCTAATGGAAGGGGAGGATAACTCTTATTTAGGCTTGTGTAAATTAGGAACAGGTTATTTAGGCATGGGGTATCTTGCCTGGAAAAATATAGCAGGGTATTTATCTAAAATGTTTGTTGGGTGCTAGATAGATGTTACAGAAATTAAAGATTCATAGAAGTGGTGTTCTTTTTTCTTCTTTTTCCTATTTAGCACGTTAGAAATTATAGAGGTGAAAGTTTTGCAAAGAGGGGTAGGAATAAGTTTGGAGTGCAAGGTTGTGGATTATGGCTATCCTAGTGTTATCCAGGGTTCTTCAAATTATATAGGATGTATTCCAGCTCGTTGGGACACTGGTTGAAAAAAAATCGGCCATCGTATTGTGGCATGTTTTCGTGGAATGTAGCCATCTTAAGATGTTCCATCATTTGGTGTTGCACAATTTCAATGTCTTATTACCATATAGGTAAGGACTTGATTTTTCCCGGATCTTCCATTTAATGGAAAAGTCCCCACCTGCAAACTTGAAGGACCAAATATGACTTTCCAGTTTCATAGCTGTTCGTTTATCTGGGATCCTAAAAATCAACTCATGGTTTAGGATGCTGCTTTTGAAGTGGCTCTCTGAGATACCCATATATGTCTTGACATGCTGCTCCTAATTCACTTGGATGGAGGTTACTTCAGCTTTATATACAACCATTGCACTTCTGATCCTGAAGGCATGACTGGCTTTCTACAAGAGCATTCTGGTGTGGGAGTGCTCTTGGGTTTGTTGGTGATCTGGACTTTCATTTTTTTTTTTTTTTGCACTGGAGTAGCTGGTTTTCTCTGTATGGTGATTTAAAGATTAGGCTATACTTATGGTGTGTGTATATATATCTAAAAAGTCTAAAGTCTGTGCTTATCCCGGTTTCATGGCGTGAAGCGACTGAGAGTACAAGACTCCCCCCTGGACAGGACGCCAGTCCATCGCAGGGTTAAACCTCAAGCTATTGCTGGTACTCATTTTCAGCTGAGTATACTGGAGCAACGTGAAATGAAGTGTTTTGCTCAAGAACACAACATGCTACCCAGGAATCGAGCCCACGACATTATGATCGTAAGTTCAACACCCTTACCACTAGGCCACGTGCCTCCACTGTGTATATATATTATATATATGCAATGCAAAGTATGGGTGCATAAAAGATGTAGTGGGATCACAGGTAAGCTAACTAAGAACATAGATTTTACATGTGGCCGGTGTTCTGGTGCAATAAGTAGCAGCAAGTGCCCACAAAATACTAGCTCTTTCAATTGCGCAGAGGGTTCTATAGAAATAGTGGACAGCTTCCGTTACCTGGGCGATAAAATCAGCAGTGGGGGAGGGTGCTCTGAAAGTACTGTAGCTAGAGTCAGAACTGGTTGGAAAAAGTTCAGAGAGCTTATACCACTATTAGCTGCTAAAGGGTTCTCCCTAAAAATGAAAGGCAGGTTGTACGATGCCTGCATACGAACAGCAATGCTGCATGGCAGTGAGACCTGGGCATTGTGTGCAGAGGATATACGCAGACTAGAGAGGAACGAAGCTTGCATGCTCCGCTGGATGTGTAACAGTAATATACGTGAACGGCAAAGCATAAACGAACTAAGGAAAAAATTAGAGATAAGAGGGATCAGATGTTGTTTACTTGAGAGAAGGCTACGTTGGTATGGACACGTGATGCGCATGAAAGTCGATAGCTGTATAACAAAGTGCAGGGCAATAAAGATAGACGGTAGTCACGGAATAGGCAGACCTAGAAAAACCTGGGACGAGCTGATAAACTCCGACATCACACACTTACACCTCTCCAAGACAATGTCACTGGACCGAGACCTTTGGCGGTACTCAGTAACAGAGAAGACCCGCCTTACCTAAATATATAGTAAAACCTACTCCAACTAGTAGGCATCTCTAACAAAATACACCCCGTCCCACCACCACCACCCCCACCCCATCCACACCACCCCGTTCTATGTAAAGTTATGTTGGTGCCGCGCCATCGAGGCCGAAACAAATGAGATCGTGTAGGTGTCACGACAAAAAAACACACAGTCCACGCTGTAATGTGGCCGTGTAGGCAACACGGTAAAAACCTCCCAGACCCACACTGTAAATGTGGTTGGTGTTAGGAAGGGCATCCAACTGTAGAAAACCTGCCAGACAGTCCTATGCGAGCAAGACAATCACTCTTGCCTCAAGTGGGACTACCCCCGTCCAAACCCATGCAAGCGTGGAACACGGACGTTAAACGTTGATGATGATATATATATATGCATATATATATATATATATATATATATGCATATGACAGGTGTATGTTCGAGTCCCACAAATTGTGTTGTCCGCTTATTCCGTCTCTAGGGGCTTCTATGTCCAACTTGGGCTATTTTACATCATCAAAAAAAACCTGGGTTGAAGCTGTTAACTTAAAGCTAACATATATTCAAAATTCATAATTCACTCAATGGTTCTAAAATAGATTGCTTATTTACCTACTGGCCGATTGATAAGGCTTAAATAATGGGGAAAGAATTGTCAACCTGCTTTGCTGTAATTGGTGGCATGATAGGTCCACAGGCGACTATCCGCATTTTTTCTTTCTCTTGGGGCTTGTATGCCCAACTTGTTAGACTATTTTTCGTAGTCCAAAACTACCTGTGTTGAAACTGTTCACCTTAAGCTAACATACATTCAAAAGTCATATCTTGCTCAACAGTTCTGCAAATAGAGTGCTTATATATAAACTGAGGAAAAACCTTGGCATGAAAGGAATTGGATGTAGTGTGCATTGGTATGGATATGTGATGCACATAAAAGATAACAGCTGCATAAAGAAATGCAGAAAAACTCCAGTGGCTGGAACCCAGGGAAGACATGGGATGAGGTTGTGCAGTCCAACCTTCAAAAACAAAATCTCACAACAGAAATAACAGAGAACAACAAGGGCTGGTGCTATGCTGAACTGACCTACAGCATACAATGTGGCCTGACTTATCCCCTCTCTTTTCCACTAGCACTCTAAAAGCTATTCTCAGCACCATTACCCCCCCCCCCCCCCCCCCCCAGCACTTACTCCTTAGCTGCTGCCCTCTCAAAAACCTATAAATTCCCTCACTATCGACTCTAGTAGTCACTTCCCTCACTCTTATGCACCCCACCTACATCCCTTTTATTCATTCCTTAGCTGCTATCTTCCCTCTCCTAAAACACCTAGATAATTTCACTATCACAGCCTTGTAGCTACCCCCTGCACCCCACCCATACCCCCTCCACTATCACTCCTTAGTGGTAGAAATAGGAGGCATAGTGATGAAGAGAATATCTGAGTGTTCGCATCTCTATTTTTAAAAAAAGTCATGCAACCTCTCTAGTACGACAACCTTTTCAGTGTTGATCTACACAATAAATACATCCATTACACACTGTAAAGTGGTTGGTGATAGCAAGGGCATCCAGTTGTAGCAGGGTTGCGAGGAACCTTCAGTTGTGTGGAGGACATGACATCTTCCCTAGTATTGGTGATCTACACGATAAATGTTCCCAGTGCACACTGTAAAGAGGTTGGAGATAGTAAGTGCATCCAGCTGTAGAAAGCTTGCCAAACAAAATTTGGGAGGACAACTAATGGTGATAGTATGTTTACTATGATAATGTGATGTTATGAAAAGAGAGAGAGAGAGATGGGGGGGGGGGGGGTGAAAGAAAGTGTGAAGCTGAGTAAGTAAATACAAAAATAGACTGGAACAGTTAAGTGTAGATAAATAGCGAAGCTAAATTTTAACAATTTAGCATTTACATTATTCTATATTTACTGGCCTTGTGCCAAAAGTAGAAACAATTATTCTATATTTACATGGTAAACACTTTATCTCACATAATATCGAATCTATGAGATTTGATATTATTTATTTTGAGAATAATACCTTAACATTAGTATAAGTGGCCGGTTACAGCCACAGAAAGAGGTGAGAGAATTCTGGCTGGATATGGCCAATTCAAATGCTAAGGGTTAAGAAAATTTTAATATTTTTGTATGGTGTGTATATGTATATATGTTTGTGTACATGTATTCTACAATAACAATAATAAATTGATTGTGTATAATTACCTATCAATAGATATTATTGGAGCTATAATAGGAGTCAGTAATCTAGACTAAGAAATAATTGTTTCTACTTTTTGGCACAAGGCCAGCACTTATCCCAGTACATTACTGGTACTTTATTTTATCGACCCCGTAAGGATGAAAGGCAAAGTTAACCTCGGCGGGAATTGAACTCAGATCGTAAAGGGACGTAACTATGCTGGAAAGCATAATCCAACTCTCTACCGATACTGCCAATAATCGTATATACTTGAATATAAACTGATCTGAATATATACCCCCTCCCCATTTTGTCTGAGAAATGGGCAAAATCCAAACCTCATTTATAAGCTGCGGCAGCTTATCAACACATTGTTTAGATGCTGCATATAAGCTCCCCCCACCCATTTTATCATGAATTTTTTTTTTTATCACATAGTCCTCGGCTTACATTCAAGTATACACGGAAATAAATAATGATTAATAATTTTCAATTACTATCAATTATTAACCATCAATTACCAATTATTAAATATCAAACATTGATGATTATTAATTATTAGTTTTCAAGGAGACCTACATGGAGAGGACACTAGTCTGCAAAAATCTTTTCTTCACCTCTCCCCAGACTTAATATCCAGCCCTCACCAGCTAAATATCCCATGCACCTCAGCCATGTCGAACTTGTTTACTTGCCCCCACCCCTCACAAATGATATATCTCTCCTGTCCAACACATGCATACAAGCAAGAAAGCTGGACACGCTCTACATCTGATCTCCCACAATGCCATTGCCACGTCAAAAGACACTAAGTCTACCCTGTATGCTGATCTTGTACCTCAACAACAAAAGCATCCAAGCCACCTTGTTAGATGGTCATTTTGGTACCATGATAAAAAGCATCCAGTCCACATTGTAACATGGTTGTTATTAGGAAGGGCATCCAGCTGCAGAAACCAAACCAAAATACAGATCTGTATGAGCAAGACATGGATCACCAGACCTGACTTGTCTCATAATGTAACAACCTGTCTAACCCATGCAAGCATGGAAACATAGACATTAAATAATGATGATAATGATATACCATATATACTTGAATATAAGCCAAAGCAGCTAATCAACACATTACTGCGGTTTTGAAATTCTCATGAGTGGAAAAAAAATGAAATTTTAATATTTTGATATTTAAAACGTTTTAAGTGTTCTTTGAGTATAATTTTTGTTTCACAAATCCACTACGTAATGACTTTTTTGCCATTTCATCCATTTTGTAAAGTTTCAAGTTTCTCAAATCTTTGTTTACTTCCGGCTACTCAAATGCTGGGAGTATTTTGCTTTTTTTTTTAAGCAGAAAAATCTCCTGAATATAACAGATTTTTATTTAATATACACATCAAATAATAAAATGCATACTGTGAAAAACTGGGAAACGATTTAACATCATACAAATATTAAAGCTTTAGGTAGATATTTTTTTACAGCAAGCAAGAGTGAGAAAAGAGGTAGAGCGAGAAAAAGAGAGTGTGGAAGAGTGAGAGCAAGCAAAATAAAATAAGATGAAAGAAAATTGAAAGAAAAAGTATAACTACATAAATCACAGAAAAACGGTCGGCAAATGTGTGTTTATGTACATGTGTGTGTGAATGTGTTTATGTGTAGGGAATATTAAGAAGTTCAAATAATAAAACTTTGTGGGTATGTTCTTGAGGCAATGCATAAATAAAACTCCTGGCAATAAAAGAAATTTAGAGAAAGTGTTTCTCTCCAGATATTTTAGCACCTTATTTATGTAGAATTTGAAGTTAATGAAAATCATCAAAATATTGATACTGAATATAAGCCAATCCCCCATTTTACCATCGTTTTTATTTTATTTTAATTTTTTTTTTATTGGACACATATATTTGGGTATATACAGTATATTTATATTTACATATATATATATATATGTATATATATGTAAATATAAATATACTGTATATACCCAAATATATGTGTATATATACATACACACACACATTTTATTCACACATGACATGTTACATAACTGATCGGCTCAAGGTACAAACAGTCACGATTGAGCCCAACTTTGTAATTAATAGCTCCCCAGATGATATGTGAATCTTTGTGTAAATGCTTACATCAAAATGCCATATATATATATATATATATATATATATATATATATATATATATATATATATAGGCAGAGGCATGGCTGAGTGATTAAGGCATTTTCTTTGCAACCAGTTGGTTCGGTGTTCAGTCCTGCTGCATTGTACTGTGAGCAAATATCTTCTACTAAAAGCTCTGGGTTGATCAATGTCTTGTGAATTTGGTAGACAAAAACTGCAGAAGCTCGGTGTGTGTGTGTACCGTGACTTAGCAATTTGACAAGAGAGATCAATAAAGTACAAACACTGGGTTCGATATGATCGACTAAATCACAACTGTGCCTCAGTAAAGCCACAGAATAAAGGAAAAACAGAATATCTCTACACACACATATAGTTAAGTTATAGACTTCATATACATGGATATAAAACTAGTTAGTTCTTTTCAAAGCTTGACCACCTCTCATCAGATGTGTTTTTTCCATACATGAGCATGTATGGCTCTTGGGCCAGGAAAGCTGTTTGAAATTTGTATTACAAACAGTTCAAATATATCTCACCTCAAGTGGCACAGTATTGTTTGTCTTTTCTGGTTTATGGATTTTTAAATGACGTTTTAAAGTGATTTAAATTGGCTTACATGTCTTACTACAAATATGACATATGAATATGTCTGCTGGAATGTTGGACCAACTGTGTGAAGACAAGTTCTGAGTTGCGAAATTAAGCCAACCTTAGAAAAGCAAGTTTTACCACATGCTGAAGAGCTGAAGGATAAATCTTTCTGTGTTTAGCAAAGTTTTATTTTTCCATATATTTATTTTCATATTTGCATACTATCGTTGATCTTTACAAAATCCTTTATTATAAACCAGATCTCTTTTCAAGTGCAATAGATTCAACATCTTTGTATGGTATATTCAACTCCTTAAGACTAGTTTTTAGCAAGTCTTATACCATTTTTTTGTTTTGCACTGTTTTTGCTTCCCAATAGATAGCTCACCATAAAAATCCTTTTTGTCCCCCATCTGCAGTGACCAGTCCACCTCAGCTGAATGGAAACCAGCATAGAGTGAATGATGAGATATCTGCTCTTACTAAAACTTCAGTATTTGGTGTAAAGGATTTCCAGCTAATCCTATGAATTTGACAAGGGCACTAAGGATTTTATGTGGTGGTTGTAAGCAATCCATGTCTTTAATGAATAGAGAAAGGAGGACGGTATGAATGCATGATAGACCGGAATTTCTGTGCTGACCTTAATGTATCATGGTGACCACACATGATCCTGTAGAGAATGAAAGAACTTTGCTGCGCTGTCTAAAGTTCTGTTTGTGTTAACCATGCTGCCAAGGTACTCAAAGGAATCAACTGCTAACCTTTTATCTTTCACATATATTAGAAGAACAATAGTGTCCTGCCCTGGTTGGGTTCATACATTACTACATTTTTCTTAGCATTGTTAATCCAAATATGTCACATGCAGCGTTAAATGCATTGATCAGATTTTGTAATCTGATCTCACTGTGAGATACCCAGTTATAATCATTGACATAAAGGAAATCTCTTATTTGAGATTTGAAATAGAAAAGATCACAATAGAAATTAAATCTTTAGTCTAATGCTGAAATTTTCACAATTTGTCCACTAGTCAAGATTGTATAAACATTTGAATTAATAAATCTGTTTTTAGACATTTTCTCCTAAATCATTGTAGGATGTTATGAGCCAATTAATAATCACACAAATGTAACATTATTTTTAACATAATTGACAGCTTGATAGCAGGGATTGTTAAATGATAATGATGATGATTGCATCATGTTAAATGCTATTTACCCTTGTACTACATATTTTCACAACAATCTGTCCACTAGTAAAGATACTTACATATTTTCTGTAAATCATTACAGAATGTTGAGAGTTAATAAATCAATGATTCTTTAATGGGAGGCACTTGACTCCCAGAGAGGAATTTTAGCTTCGAGAGGTATCCAAACTAGGAAAAATTAGTGTTCATTGTGAATATATATCAAGTGAAATACCAATATACCCAACTATAAGGGCAATCAGGAATTAACAGTTCACAGAAAACTGCTGCTTTAGACTTAATTCTGTTTAGGATTATACAATTATTGCGGTTTAAAAAGCTTATGTTAATTTGGTGGGCAGGTAAAAATTTACTAGACGACAATTCGAAATAGAAGAGGAATTGAGGAGGAAACCTGAGATTGCAAGGAGAACAATTTTAAGATGCTTTACTTTTTAAACTTCTCTTCCACAACACATCTTGAGCCAATAGCGCTGAATTTTTTTTTTGTTCTTTTTTGTTCTTTTTTTATATTTGTTGGACTGTTTTCATTTACTAAGTTTGCTGTTTTTGTGATATAATATAGGAAGATTTCGAAGGTGTTGTGGACACTGTTGACACCACCACTACTACCACCACGATGACCATGACAAGCATCATGCCTGAATTAGCTGTAACCCCCCCAGCTTGGGATAGTTCAACCAATAATATGAAAGCTACAGTGATTACTGACCTCTCTCTGCAACACCCACAAACTCCACCTGGTGTTGATGATGGCATGTTGTCTGTGTGTACACCTCCTTCTTTACTTTACTACTACTCTATCCCTCCTCTTTCTGCAACCATTAATATCTTTCTTACCTCTTTCTGCAACCATTAATATCTTTCTCACCTCTTTCTCCTTGTTCACCCCCCCCCCCTTCTCGTGTACCACTCTCCCTGCTGCTGCCTTCTCTCATGGATGCTTTCCTCCTTTTTCCTAATTCATCTCAGAGTTTTTTAACTATGTTATTTCCTCCTCTTATTGTTTCCTTAACGATATCATCATCATTATCACCATCCTGATAACCTCTCTACTACTGCTGGTGCCACAATAAAATGCACCCAGTATATTCTGTAATGTAGTAAGTACTGGTGCTACAATAACATGCACCCAGTACACTCTGTATAGTGGCTAGCATTAGGATTGGTATCAAACTGTAGAAACCATACCAAAATATGGAATCTATGAGCTAGATGTGATTATTCAACTATGTCTTGTCTCAAACCATGGCAACCCATCCAACCCATGCTAGCTTGTAAAATGAATATAAAGTGATGATGACACCTTATCTCACACAACTCATGTTTAATCCTTTTGATACCAACCTAGTCAAAACTGGGACTGGTTCTATGAAAGAAAACCATCCATTTTAAAGGGTTCCTATTTAAATTAAAATCTTCCAACATAATTTTTATGTATGAACTATTTGTTAAGTTACTATCATAGTAACGAAATAATGATTTTAGTAAATCCCTAAAAGAAAATGTTCATTTTAATTAATTAAAATAGAATATATTTAATTAGAAATGCAGTTGTTAAAGGGTTAAACTCCTTTTAAAGAAGTGAAGAGGTAGGATGTTTTACTATCAGCAAGAGGCAAAACTAGGTTTAAATAGCGCCTATGTCAAGCAGTGAAATTGGGCCCCTGCCCAGCACTGTATTTTTAAGTGTGGACCTAATAATTCATATAAATAGTTTAGTGATCCAGCCACTATAGTGCTTCTCACCCATGATAATCAAATGCAGTTCATACATCTCCCTCTCCGACGATAGCTTATCCGACATGAATAGAAAGTGCTCCTAGTTCAAGTGTCGCCTCGCTTCAAGTGTCGCCCATAGCACAAGCCATGCTTGCCATACCCTATTTACACCTCTGCTATCAGCTCTTAGTTTGCTATTTCACATCTGTTGGACAGAACTTTTCATTGATTCAATATTGGCTAAGTTCACCTAGTTGTTTGCTAATAGATGGATATGACATGTGAAAAGGAAACCTACTTCTACTCATGATGATGGTCATGGAATGAACCTCCTTCATTTTTATATTGAGTATTCTAGTTGTTCAATCAACAAAATAGTCTGCTTGTGAAATTAATGTGTAAGTGGCTGAGTATTCCACTGATAGATGTACCTTTAACATAATTCTTAAAGAGATTCAGCATGACATGGTTGGCTTTTTGAAATAGAGATACAATCCATTTGATGGGCTTCCAAACAGTTTCTGTCTACCCAATTTTACTCACAGGCCTTGGGTAAACCGAAAGCTATGGTAAATGACACCTACCCCAGATGCTATACAGTGGGATTGAACCTGAAACTTAATGACTGCAAAGTAAACATCTTAAGCCTTCAGTTATGCTGCATCCAACGAAGACACACTCATACACACACTCATACACACACTCATACACACACTCATACACACACTCATACACACACTCATGCACATGCATACACATACATACTCGTGCGCAAGTTTCTATATTTGCTCATAATCAGCTCCAACTGTCATCTTTCATCACTCTCTTCTCAACCTGCTCCTTTCAAAAAACAGGTTTCTTTTATATTCACTCACCACTAAATCCATCCATCTTTCTCTCTCTGTCCATCTCTCTGTCTCTCTGTCCATCTCTCCGTCTCTCTGTCCATCTCTCCGTCTCTCTTACCACTTCTCCGTCACTCTCTCTCTCTCACTCTCTCTCTCTCTGTATATATATGTATCGTCCTCTTCCCCTCCTCATCTGTCCAACCATTCTACTTTTCATTTCAATCCGTATTATTTACCTTCCTCAATAGATCCTTGCTTCTTCTGAAATATTTTCTGAAGTTTAAAAAAAAAAGAATTTTATTGTTGTTTTTGCATGTATTTTGATCTGATTTTTTTTTTTTTGCATGTCTTTTGTTTGATTTTTACCATTATTTGAGGTTGATATAATTTTATGTACTTACCCTAAACCCCAGATCTGTGACCATGTGGTTTTGTTAGAAATTATTATTATTTATTATAATTTTTGAGGAACGGAGGGAGGCAGGAGTCGATTAAATTGACCCCGGTACTTGTTTGGTACTTATTTTTTTATCAACCCTAGAAGGATGAAAATCAATGTTAGCCTTGGCGGGATTTGAACTAAGAATGTAAAGAGCCCCCAAAAAATTGTATTTATTTCCGCTCTCTACAATGTGTTTAAAACCCTTCAATATCAGCTTTGCTTTTCATCCTTCTGGCATCATTAAAATAAAATACCAGTCAAATACTGAGGTTGATTTCTTTGATTTTTGCTTCCATCAAAATTACTGGCCTTGTGCTTAAATTAGAAACTATTATGATTATTGTTGTTGATGTTGTTGTTAAGTGTTGTGGAGAGGCAGAGTAGAGTGTTGGAGTAACAGAACTGGTAGACCAGAGAACAAAAATCCTTGTATTTAGTTCTCTCACTCCTAATTCTAAGTTCAAATCCATCTGAAGTTGTTGCTTTTCCTTCACTTCAGGTTGTGTGGGGATACCAGTGAACTGGAAAATGATGAGTGATGATTGATATCAATCAAGTTTACCCTCTTTCACCAAATCTTTTACCATGTTGTAAATTTTCATTGTTATTGCTGTTGTTAACTGCAGAATTGTTAAAGTGTCAGGCAAAATGGTTTGTGGCATTTAGTTATGGCTATTTACGTTCAGATTTCAAATCCTGCCCAGGTCAACTTTGTCTTTCATCCTCCCAGGGTCAATAAAAGAGGGGTGACATAATCAACTTTCCTCTCTTCATAAATTGTAGAAACTATTAATTTGTCACGCTTTAAACATTTGAAAGCTTCAAAGTTGGACTGGATATCATTTTGAAAAATGAACTGAAAGGGATTCAACAAAGCTTTATTATTATGCCGAAGTTAACTTTGCCTTTCATCCTTTTGGGGTCGATAAAATAAAGTACCAGTAATACACTGGGTAAATTGCTGGCCTTGTGCCAAATGTAGAAACAATTATTATAATTCTTATGGTTCGTTTTTTAAGTATTGAGGAAATTTGAAAATATATTTGCTTTTTGCAAAGCTGCCACAATGCAGATATACGTAATATAGACAATAGTCAAACAAGTCGGGTAAAACACCCTTGCACGCAGTTATGTCCACTCTTTTTCATCTCCAGGGGTATTTTATCCAACTTAATCAAGTATTATTGTGGCAGCTTAGCAAAAAGCAAACATATTTTCAAATTTCCTTTATGCTTTGTAAGTAAAGTAACTAACCAGTTAAAGCTACTAAAATGATGGGAAGGAGCAGTTGGAAGTGCTTTGGTGTAATGGTATAATTATTACTGTATTTATCATAGAACCAACTATGCACTCTTCTCCTTAAGGCTTATTTTTGGCTCCATTACTTTTCTAAATTGTGAATTTGTTTTTTAATAACTAAATATAGGTGCAAGTATGACTGTGTGGTTAAAGAGTTTGCTTTGCAACAACGATTCTGGGTTTAGTCGAACTGTGCAGCACCTTGAGTCTTTTACTATAGCTTCAGTTGGACAAGCACCTTGGGAGTGGAATTTAGTAGGCAGAAACTGGAGAAGCCTATCATGTGTATATGTATGTATGTATGCGAGTGTGTGTGTGTATATATATATATATATATATGTATGTGTCTCTTTGTTTAGTCCTGTAACTTAACGGTTTGACTACAAAGTGATTGGAAAAAATATGTACTAGAGTTGATATGATTGACTAAAAATCCCTTCAAAGTAGTGCCAAAGCATGGCCACAGTCTGACTGAAACCAGTAAAAGTATATGGAAGTAAATATATTAGTTTACCTTTTATGTAATTTAGCCCTGATCAAGAAGACCTAGGGTCAAGTGTCCAGACTATAACCAAAGTGTGCATTTTTTTTTTTTACTGTCTTTCTTTTAAATTCTTTTGATACCAACTCAGCCAAAACTTGTTTTACGAAAGAAAACCACACTTTTTATAAGGTTCTTATATAAGATTATGGAAGATTTTGATTTAAATAAGAACCTTTTTGTTAAGATGCTATCTTAGAAATGGAATGTTTAATAATTTTAATAAATCCCTCAAAATTATTCATTGAAATAGTGTATTTCAATAAGAAAACATCACAAAAGGGTTAAACCCATTTTTGGAAAAGTGAATATAAAGGAAATTTAAGTGTTATTTTTAACAAGTCAAGTGACCACATTGAAGGTTTCTTGTTGGCTTAAGTAAAGAGTGGCTATGTGAAAACAATTGAATATTTTCTAAAGTGAGCGCGCGTGTGTGTGTTAGTGGGGGGGGGGGGGGGGTATATTTGCTCTCTTTTTGGAAACTCCTACACACACACCTACCTACCTGAGCACCAGCATACCTAGTAAACAGATCTATAACCAGGACCAGTGCTAACATTTGGCCAACTGGACAACATAGGGTGCAGACCTCAGAGAGGCACATTGCTGAATCATAAAGGATCAGTTTTATACAAATTTGTATAATTAAATTAAATATATATTTATTTATTGTTATCAATAAATGATTAGTTAAACATCTTTGCTGTTAAACAGCATTCTAGAAATATTCAAAGTACTAGAAATATATAATGTGCTTATTATGGACATTTAACACAGATTTAAATATTATAAAAACACATGGACAAGTGTACAGATCTGAAATACACTGAAACAAAAAGATGTTGACAAAAGCTATGTAAATCCAACCACTCTCTGGACCTGCATATATACCTACAGTAAGCTAAGTTAAGAATTATTAAAAGACTTATGCTAACTTATCATTTTAATTACTGTTTATCATCATTCAAATATTCTTATAGAAGATATTAACATACTTAATTTCTTAATCTTAATATACTGCCCTCTCCCACCCCCACTCAGTATAGTGAGGCAGTTTTAGCTTATATGTTGATATTTCACTCCTATATATATATATATGTATATGTGTGAATGGTTGGCTAGGCTGTAGGTATATGCCATCCAGCCACCTTTTTACCTACAAATCAGTAAGGCACACAAGCCAAATTGACTTCATTCTCACTAAGAAGTGAGATTGGTGAATGGTTGTAAATGCCAAGTTCTTGCCTAGGGAAGAATGTATTTTCAAACATAGATTAGTTGTCAGTGACAATAAAGTAAGTGCTGGACAGACCAAGAAAGTAAATCCAGTCTAGAGGAGCTGAAAGAATCTCCAGTTAGCAGCAAATTGAGAGAAGTCCTACAGGAAGCCTATTACAATAAGGAAAATGATTTGTGGACCAATAACATATGGAAAAATGGGGAATTCCTACAAAACAACATACTGAAATCCACAGACCAGGTCTGTGACTGGAGCAAGTTCTCAACTAGATGGAGGACAGTGTGGTGGTTGAATAATAGGGTAGATAGAGCCATAAAAACAGAAAGAGATGGTTGGAAAAACTGGAGGAAAGGGGAAAACAGAGAACAATACCAGATAGCTAGAAGAAGAATGGCTGGACAACAGGTATGTTTAAAGGGAGAAGCAGAATAAAAGTTTGTACACATTCTATGTTAGGATTAGAGGTGTTCTGGATTGCAAGATAGTGTGCTAGACAAAGCCGAGATGTAGTTGGTGAAAAGTGTCTGAAATGATAGTGGAATACTTACCCTGTCTGATGCCGAGAAGAAAGCGGCATGGAAAGTGTACTGCAAGAGACTGCTGAATGAAGAGAATGGAACAGTGAGGGCTTACCCAATGTAAACCCAATTAAAGAACCAACTATAAAAGTTGACAACAGGGTGATACACAGCAATTAAGAATATGAAGGTAGGGAAGACAACTAGACCATCTGGTGATACAAGATGGTGTCATACCCATTGAGTGGCACAGCAGTAACATTGTGAACTGCTACAAAGATAAAGAAGGTGCAATAGAGAGAGGTAACTACAGAGCCATCAAGTTGATGGACTAGGTCATGAAAGATTTTGAAAGGGTTGTAGCTTAATTAATCAGACAGTTTAGTTAAATGAGCTCCAGTTTGGCTTTATGCCAGGAAGGGGTACTATCAAATCCCTCTTTCTGGTGAGACAACTGCAGAAGCACTTAGCTAAGAATAAATCTTTGTACTTGGCTTTTGTGGCTCTAGAGAAAACCTTTAACAGTCCCCTGCTCTATAGTCTGGTGGACTCTAAAAAACGTAATGGGTAGACGAATGGCTAGTGAGGGCTTTGCAAGCCATGTATAGAGGAGCAACCAGCAATGTGAGAGTTGGCAGTGTGTAGTGATGAATTTGAAGTACAGATCTGGGTCCACCAAAGCTCAGTCCTCAATCCACTTCTGTTTGTTATTGTCCTTCAGTCCATCATTGAGGAGTTTTAAACTCGTACTCCTTGGGAGCTCCTATATGTTGATCTATTCCTTATAGCTGAACCCATGGGAGTGTTAGAGGATAATTCCAGCCATGGAAGAAAAATCTAGACTCAAAATACTTAAAAGTAAACAGCAAAATCTAAAGTCTTAATAAGTTGGAAGGAAGACAAGGAACTGACACCATCAGGGAAGTGGCCTTTGCTCAATGTCTGGGCAGAAACTCCATACGGTGCATGTAGTACAATCAATGGACACATAAATATTGTAGTGGGATTGCACGCAGGTTAATGAATATAGACTATATGTAGCAGTTTCACAAGAGAAGTAAGCACTACGAGCACACATGAAATTGATTCCCTCGGTTACATAGAAGTTATTGATTTCTTTGCTTCTCTTTTAGAGCTGTTACTTTCCATACACATCACATGTCCATACTTCTACTCCTCCTAACACTCACTCACCTACACATGTGCATGCTATCCAAGGTCACTACTTACCCATCCTCCCAAGCTACCATGCTTGCAGAGCATTATACCCTTATTAGATCCCTTAGATAACAAAAGCTGTCAATAACATATGAGCTTCAAGGTTTTGCATCTGTGGATATGTGAAGAACTTGAACTAATATGAGTGTGTGTATGCATAGTTATGATTCTCTTCAACATCAATTCTGTGTGGAGATAAACAATATAAAGTTATCTAAAAACGGGTGAGTCAATAATAATTATCTGACTTTGAATGGAAAACATATCTAACTGGAAGACAGAAAACATTAGATTTTATCAATCAACGTTTGTTTATTCATTATAATGGTAATATTTTTTTCCTTTTTAACCCTTTTGATACTAAACTTCCAGAAAGCTACCCTGGTTCTACAATAAAAGCTGTTAATTTTAAAGTGTTATTTATGTAAAAAAAATTCCATCATTTTATGTAAGAACCTTTGTTAAATCGTATTCCAAATACCAGCTTAATTTTTATCGTCCTGTACTGATTAAAACTGCATTAGTAAAACATTCTTAAAAAGTACAACACAGCATTATGATGCTTCACATTAAAAATTTAAGTCTTTGTTAGTTAATTGCAAATTTTATTAATCTGCCTACCAGAGAAGATACTATAAACATGTAAATTAACAAACCTGTTTTTATATATTTTCTGCTAAATCATAAGAAACTGTTATGGGTTAATACTGAGAAATTTAATCATTACTAAATCCTTCCAAATTCTTGATTGTGTTTTCAAAATTAAAGTCAGTGCCTGTCATCAGAAATTTTTTAACAAAAGGGTTAAATTAAATTATTTTTGCATAATAACATAAATTGGATTGTTTTTAATTTGACTGATGTAGAAATTTTCTCTTTCAATTTTTAGACTGGACAAAAACTAACAAAGAAGCCAGGTTAGTGATGCTGTTTGTTTGAATTACCTCTGCAGCAGATTTATTTATTCTTACTTTTTCTGAAACTGTTTCGTGAATTTTGATTATCATGTTGATGCCAAACTGCTTGAAACTGGCTCTTGTTCTACATTACAAAACTTTATTTTTAAAGTATCCAAATTAAGAATCCTTTATCCAAAATTCCAAAATCTGAAAGTTTTTCTAGTGCTGGTATAACTCACACAAATGAAAAACTCCACAGAATATATGTAATTTATATAAAACTACCCTCAGAGTATATGTAATATATATAAACCTACCTTCAGTATATATAAAAAGGATATGTGATAGACATGAAAAACTACCTTCAAGGTATATGTATAAGCTGTATTATAAAATGTAAATGGATATTGTATTTAGGCTTAGGTTCCATCCCCAAGCTGTCCCATTTTTTTTTTGATATTGTATACAAAGCACAAAACTATTCCAAAATTTGAAATCTGAAACACTTTTGCTCCTAAGCTTTTTGGATAAAGGTTTTCAACCTATTTATATATCTAAAAACCATCCATCATAATTTTATGTATAAACCTTTGTCAGGTCTCTAACATCGTTTTAATAATGAGAAAGTTAAATTACTAAATTGGTTCTGATGATGAGTGTTCCAGTTGTTTGAAATAATAGAACAGCCAGCTTGTGAAATTAACATACAAGTGGCTGAACATTCCACAGACATATGTGCCCTTAATGTAGTTCTCGTGGAGATTCAGCATGACATAGTGTGGGACAAAGCTGGCCCTTTGAATCATATCTACAACTCATTTGTGTTAGCTGATTAGACTGGAGCAATGTGAAATAGTATTTTCCTTGAGTATGCAGTGAATCAAACTTGACTTTACGATCATGAGCCAAACACCCTAACCTCGGAACTTTCACAATAACTACAAACAGACACATAAACACACACTCACTTACATAGGTAGATACATATAGGTACAAACCTAGATGCAATTACACATGCATATGTAGACACACCAAGCTACGAACCTGGAACAGATAATATTTGAATTAACAAGCCTGTTTTTAGAAATTTCCTGTTAAATCATTACAGGATATTAAGAATTAAAACCATGATTGCTTTATATCTTTCTACTTTACACCTCCATTCACCCAAATGTTATTTTTACATGTCTTAAATTTCAGAGATTGCATCGGTAATTGCCAGTTATACTGCAACTGGCCCTGAGCAACTGTCCCTGCAGCCAGGCCAGTTGATACAGGTGCGCAAGAAGAGTCAAAGTGGCTGGTGGGAAGGTGAATTGCAGGTAAGGTAGTTGTAAATTCAATTGAATAACAATTAACCCTTTTGATACCAAACTGCCTCTCATTCTATGATTTAAAAAGAAAAAAAAATCTTTATTTTAAAGTATTTGTCCTCATCAGTATTTTTACATTTATTTTTCCATGCATGGGTTGGATGGGATGTTTTCAGTCAATTTTTCATGGTTGGATGCCTTTCTTGACACCAACTCATTTAGTCACCTCTTACAACATACAGGGATATGGTGTGCCTATTCTAAAAACTTTCCATCATAATATTATGTAAGAACCTTTGAGCTACACTTCAAATGCCATCTCAATGAGAAAGTTAGTTATTTTACTAAATCTCTTCAAATTCTTGATTAATTGAAAATCATAGGCAATATCTTTCATTAAAAATGGGGTAACAAAATGGCTAAAGTAAAAGCCAAGATATAACATTTATATTGTCCCTGTACTTATGTATGGCTTATTTTGTCACTTGATCTGCAAAAAACAATTTAAAAAGTTTAAATATTTTGATGTCATGTTCTGGGAATTATTAATGGTAAACAACTAACAGGGTTAAAATATTACATCTATGAGAAATTACACAACCAATTTTTGATAAAATTATTTTTAAAATCTCTTTCTCAAACTATTTGAGCACATAAGACACTCATTTTGTGGCACCTCTAAAACCTATCGGTGCCTCGCTCGCCTTTAACTCCATTGTTGTTACAGATGAGCAAGTGACTCTTTCATGCTTGATGCTCTATGAAACAAAACCACCCATTTTCACCTTATCTAAATAAAAATTTTCCAACATAATTTTATATAAGAACATTATGGTAAGTAATCTTAGTAATGAAATAATTGAGAATTTTAGTAAATCCCTCAAATTTCTTCATTAATTAATTAAAATAGTGTATTTCATTAAAAATGTGATCATGAAAAGGTTAATGAGTTTACTTTTTTTCTTTTTTTCTTTTTCAGGCCCGTGGTCAAAAGAGAAAGATGGGCTGGTTCCCTGCAAATTATGTAAAACTACTTGGCTCCTCTAGTGCACGATCAACACCTGATCTCCAACAAGGAATGTCTCCTAGCCCTCAGCTGCAGTCTATGGTACGTCATTATGTAGCTTGGCATGTGTTGATAATATTGTGTCAATCTATTCATGGTGTAATATTGTATGTATGATTGATGATTTTTTTATGATGTTGCATGGTGGTGAGACATGGGCTGTAGCAGAATGGGAATGGGCTGACTTGACTGTAATCAGGGATCACAATTTTTAGAGGGGCCCAAATTAATTTTTCTACAACCATAAATAATATACTGTATGTGATGAAATCTTCAACCAAATTGTTGCAAGCTTAATTTACCTCAGGACCTTGGTAGTGAGTGTAGACGATATACAAAGGTTGGAGAGAAATGAATCGAGCATGCTTTGTTAGATGTGTAATGTTAATGAACATGAACAATACTGCATAGATGAACTGAGAGAAAAACCGAGTATAAGAGGAACTAGATTTTTCATGCAGGCCATAGATAGGTAGATATTAGTGTAGTGTGTTTAGATATATATATATATATATATATATATATATTTAACACTATATATATATATATATCTATCTATCTAGGGCGGGTAAAATTCCCGAGATCCATGGATGAGTTCTCTCCAGCGGTCTCTGTCCCTCATTATCGCTGCCATGTCCTGCGTTTCCAACAGACCAGTGTCTGTCCTTAGGGCATCAACATATGTTAACCTTGGTCTTCCTCTTCCAGTGTGTCCATGCAGGGGCTCCCACAGGAGCACTGAGTGCAGTGTCAACTCTGGATGTCGGTGAGCATGTCCAGCTAACCTCAGTCTCCTCTGTGTCACTTTATATACACATACATATCTCTCTCTCTCACTATATATATATACACTCGCTCACACACACACACCTCTCTCTCTCACTATATATATATATCTAAGGAAAAAATTAGAAATAAGAGGGATCAGATGTTGTTTACTCGAGAGAAGGCTACGTTGGTATGGTCACGTGATGCGCATGAAGGATGATAGCTGTATAACAAAGTGCAGGGCAATAAAGATAGACGGTAGCCACGGAGTAGGCAGACCCAGAAAAACCTGGGACGAGCTGATAAATTCCGACCTCACACTTACACCTCACCAAGACAATGTCACTGGACCGAGACCTTTGGCGGTACTCAGTAATAGAGAAGACCCGCCTTACCTAAATACAAAGTAAAACCTACTACAGTCAGTAGGCATCTCTAACAAAATACACCCCGTCCCACCACCCCCACCCCATCCACACCGCCCCTTTCAATGTAAAGTTATGTTGGTGCCACAACATCCAGGCCGAAACAAATGAGATCGTGTAGGTGTCACATAAAAAAAACACACAGTTCACGCTGTAATGTGGCCGCGTAGGCAACACGGTAAAAACCTCCCAGCCCCACACTGTAAATGTGGTTGGTGTTAGGAAGGGCATCCAACTGTAGAAAACCTGCCAGACAGTCCTATGCGAGCAAGACAATCACTCTTGCCTCAAGTGGGAATACCCCCATCCAAACCCATGCAAGCGTGGAACACGGACGTTAAACGTTGATGATGATCTATCTATCTAGGGCGGGTAAAATTCCCGAGATCCATGGATGAGTTCTCTCCAGCGGTCTCTGTCCCTCATTATCGCTGCCATGTCCTGCGTTTCCAACAGACCAGTGTCTGTCCTTAGGGCATCAACATATGTTAACCTTGGTCTTCCTCTTCCAGTGTGTCCATGCAGGGGCTCCCACAGGAGCACTGAGTGCAGTGTCAACTCTGGATGTCGGTGAGCATGTCCAGCTAACCTCAGTCTCCTCTGTGTCACTTTATATACACATACATATCTCTCTCTCTCACTATATATATATACACTCACTCATACACACACACCTCTCTCTCTCACTATATATATATATATATATAATGTGTGTGTGTGTGTGTGTTCATTTTATTAAGGCTAAAAAGTGAGTCTTGTTACTCGGGAAGGCAAAACTCCAGAATAACAAGACTCACTTTTTTGCCTTAATAAAATGAATATTTAAACTCTACTTCAGTTTTGAGTACTCTTTTCTATCAGCCGCTCACACTGGTATCTACCTGTCTGTGGTAGGGCCAATAACGCTGTTAGAACTCCATATAGTATGGAAGTAATATTTCTGAGATCAGATGATGAGAGTTCTTGTTTTTGTAGTAGGCTTTAATCATATTGGATTTCATTGAGCATTCAGAGCCCAGTCATTTACATATATTGAACATTGAAAACCAAAAACGAAGTTAAGTGCTTCATTAGTTCATTGTTAGTGATTGTTTCAGGAGATTGATTGATCATGATATATATATATATATATATCATCATAATCGTTTTTACGTCCGTTTTTCCATGCTTCTCAATACGGCATCTCTCCACATCCTTCATTATCTCCTATGGGCAGTGGATTGGCAGTATCAGTAGAGGGTCGGACGCCATGCTTTCTAGCGTAGAGTTACGTCCCTTTACGGACTGAGTTCAAATCCCTCCAAGGTTAACTTAGCCTTTCATCCTTACGGGGTCAATAAAATAAAGTACCAGTAATGTACTGGGTTATTGCTGGCCTTGTGCCAAAAGTAGAAACAATTATCTCCTATGTTAGTCTCGGTGATCTGAGGTCAGCTCTCACAACTTCTGCCCAGGTCTTTCTCAGCCTACTTCCAATGGGATTTCTTGGTACTTCTTTACACATCGGTCATTGTTCATGCACATCATTTTTTCAAACCAATGCAGTCTTCTCTCCTGCACACCACCTTGGATTCCTCTTAAACCCAGTTTCTCTACCAACTCATCCAAGCTCTGCCTTTCTCTCACAATTAGATTGAACAGCTAACAAAGCATGATTGCTTCATTTCTGTCCAGTCTACACATATCCTCTACATTCTCAGCTCATGTTTCACTACCATGCAGCATTACACTTTGCACACAGGTGTCATACACTGTGTGTTTATATATATATATATATAGTGGATATACTTAAGTAAAAGGGACTAACAATTTGACAATTAGTGATGTTGAAGACAAGGTTTCTGGAAGATGTGTCAAGAATTCTCTCTGTTAAGTAATTTGGTTGTTGTGTGCATTTCCTCTTTGTATCAGTTATTTTCTTGCCCAACTAACCTACTCTAGTGACACATTCAATGTGGGCATGTGTGGGCAATTTGAGTTATTGTGTGAAAATAAACAACCACACCCATCTTATTGATCGTTGTCTTATTGTTATTTTTAGTTTTTGATAGTTTCTTTTATAATATTTACTTATTTCTATCTTTATCTCCTGGTAAGTTACTAATTAAGATCATTTGTATATCGTATTAGTACCAAGCTACTACCTAGGACCATTTCTAAACAGTATTAGTGCCAACATTTCTACCTTAAAATGTTTACAGAAATCAATATTTCAGAATTAAAAAAAAAATGTGTTTTTCCTATTTTATTTTTCAGGGCAGTAGGACAGGAACACCGGCGCCAGTTCTGGCCGCAGCAACAGTACCATCTACGGCTCCTCCTCAACAATACAGTAAGTATTCTTCTAGAATTATAATCATTTCATGCCCATTATTCCTGCCAGCAAGAGTTGGAAGGGTCATTTTGTAATCAGTCAGCTATGATCATTGCCAATCTGGCACTTGCAGGCAGCAACAAAAACCAGAGCCATCTCCAATCTGCTTGCTTTGATTGGAAGAAAGCGGATTGGAACTTGTATTGCACTGAGCTACAGCGCCCAAACTGGCATGAGATGTATAACTCTGGAGATGTGAACACTATACTCCAGAGCATCCTGGACTCAACATGGATAGCGTGCGCAGCATCCGTGCCACGTAAGCAGAAAAAAAACCACCCCAAAAGTGCAATTTGGGAAACTTCAGCGGTCCGACTTGCCAGGAATATAAACTGCATAAATCAGATGCCAACAGAAAAAAGCGGAATAAATCTTCTAACCATCTCAAGCAAGTGACAAAGAAGGCAGTGCTTGAATTTTAACAGTGCATAGCAACCAATCTTGACAGTAAGGTGTTCTGGAAATATGTTCATTCAAAGCAGAGACCTCACTCTCCAGTTGGTCCTCTTCACAATCCCCACACAAGCCAGATCACTGACGATCCCAAAGAATGCGCAAAACTCATTGCTGAGTGCTATGCAAGTATTTTTACTATTGAAAACCAGAATGTACCATCTCTAACATCAAATTCCATAACAACTATGGAATTTACACCTGCAATGTTGCGACGTCACCTTAAGAATAAGAGCAACTATGCCTCCCCTGGTCTTGATGGAGTTACATACCTGCTTCTCAAACGTGGTGGGTATTTCCTTTTGCGCCAGCTTTCTTTCTTCTTTCAATACTGTCTCAACAATGGTGCTACTCCGGAGCACTGGAAAACTGCCAGTGTCATTCCCCTGTTCAACTATCGTCCAGTCAGTCTTACTAGCTGTATAGCCAAACTGATGGAATCCTGTGTCAGAGAAACACTTTGGAACTTCTGGAGCTCTCACAGCCTCATCCGGCCCTCGCAGTTTGGATTTATCCCTTACTCCAGCTGCTGTGATCAGCTTACCGAGTTCCTTGAAGACATCACCCGGATCACTGACAGCGGCTCATGGGTGGATGTTGTTTACCATGACTTTGCTAAGGCTTTTAATTCTGTGCCACACAAAAGACTTATGGCAAAACTCTCTGCAATGGGTGTGAGGGATGATCTTTTCGACTGGTTGAAATTCTTCATTCTCAGCCGAAAAGAAGTAGTTACGGTTCTAGGACAGCATTCTTCACCATATGAGATGTCATCTGGTGTACCACAGTGATCTGTTCTTGGGCCCCTTTTGTTTGTGGCATATATTAATGACATAGATGCCAACTTACAGAATGCCACGGTACTGAAATATGCAGATGACATCAAGCTGTACCTTGAAATCAAAAGGACTGATCCTGAAATCTACAACTCTTTCCTACAATCAGACCTGGACACAATGCAGCAATGGATCACAGGCTGGCAACTGAAGCTGGCTGTGGACAAGTGTACCACCATGCATTTTGGGAGGAAAAATCCAGCGTCCACATACTCCCTCCACAACACTGATATCAAGAAGTCCTCTTGTGAACGTGACCTGGGCATTACTGTCAGCAGCGATTTGCGTTGGACAAAGCATGTCTCTAAGATTGTCAAGAAGGCCGTCAATTAATCGACCAGGTCATGAAGGTCACGGAAAAAGTAATAGCGCAACTAATCAGAGAGAGAATTGATCTAGATGAAATGCAGTTCGGGTTTGTGTCAGGCAAAAGTACCACAGACACTCTTTTCATTGTATGACAACTATAGGAGAAGTACCTAGCTAAAAGTAAACCCCTATACTTAGCTTTTGTCGACTTGGAGAAAGCCTTTGACAGAGTCCCCCGTTCCATTATCTGGTGGGCTCTTAGAAAACTAGGTGTTGATGAATGGCTATACAAGCCATGTATAAAGAAACAGTCAGCAAGGTTAGAATTAACAACGAATATAGTGAAGAGTTTAGCGTAAAAGTTGGTGTTCATCAGGGCTCTGTTCTTAGCCCCCTACTATTTATTATTGCCCTTCAGGCTATAACAGAGGAGTTCAAGACCGGCTGCCCATGGGAACTCCTATACGCAGATGATCTAACGCTCATAGCTGAATCAATGGCCGAGCTAGAGAAGAAATTCCAAACATGGAAGCACGGCCTAGAATCAAAAGGCCTTAAAATTAACCTGGCTAAGACTAAAGTTCTAGTTTGTAGGAAAGAAAATAAGGCGCCGGTCCCTTCCGGGAAATGGCCATGCTCAGTGTGTAGGAAAGGCGTAGGTAGAAACTCCATTTTATGTCCCAAATGCAAAGTATGGGTGCATAAAAGATGTAGTGGGATCACAGGTAAGCTAACTAAGAACACAGATTTTACATGTGGCCGGTGCTCTGGTGCAATAAGAAGCAGCAATTGCCCACAAAATACTAGCTCTTTCAATTGCGCAGAGGGTTCTATAGAAATAGTGGACAGCTTCCGTTACCTGGGTGACAAAATCAGCAGTGGGGGAGGGTGCTCTGAAAGTACAGTAGCTAGAGTCAGAACTGGATGGAAAAAGTTCAGAGAGCTTATACCACTATTAGCCGCTAAAGGGTTCTCCCTAAAAATGAAAGGCAGGTTGTATGATGCCTGCATACGAACAGCAATGTTGCATGGCAGTGAGACCTGGGCATTGTGTGCAGAGGAAATACGCAGACTAGAGAGGAACGAAGCTTGCATGCTCCGCTGGATGTGTAATAGTAATATACGTGAACGGCAAAGCATAAACGAACTAAGGAAAAAATTAGAAATAAGAGGGATCAGATGTTGTTTACTCGAGAGAAGGCTACGTTGGTATGGTCACGTGATGCGCATGAAAGACGACAGCTGTATAACAAAGTGCAGGGCAATAAAGATAGATGGTAGCCACGGAGTAGGCAGACCCAGAAAAACCTGGGACGAGCTGATAAATTCCGACCTCACACACTTACACCTCTCCAAGACAATGTCACTTGACCGAGACCTTTGGCGGTACTCAGTAACAGAGAAGACCCGCCTTACCTAAATACAAAGTAAAACCTACTACAGTCAGTAGGCATCTCTAACAAAATACACCCCGTCCCACCACCCCCACCCCATCCACACCGCCCCTTTCAATGCAAAGTTATGTTGGTGCCACAACATCCAGGCCGAAACAAATGAGATCGTGTAGGTGTCACGACAAAAAACTCACAGTCCACGCTGTACTGTGGCCGTGTAGGCAACACGGTAAAAACCTCCCAGTCCCACACTGTAAATGTGGTTGGTGTTAGGAAGGGCATCCAGCTGTAGAAAACCTGCCAGACAGTCCTATGCGAGCAAGACAACCACTCTTGCCTCAAGTGGGAAAACCCCCGTCCAAACCCATGCAAGCGTGGAACATGGACGTTAAACGATGATGATGATGATGATATATATAAACACTAATCTCATCTACCTTATTTTGTTCATTATTTTACCCAGTACAAACTACTCATCCCCCACTCTTTCTCCCTCACCTCACTATTACAAGTTTCTTCCCTTTATTTTTCTTTTCTTTTGTTTCTCCTATTACAAATCTAACTCAATTACTACACTACTCAATCACTCAAAGAGTCACAAGATGAAAGTGAGATATTTTGGTGCTATTTTAGCATGCAGTCTACTGCATTATCTGTAGTCTACGTTGTGAAATGACCTTTAGCATGCAGTCTACCTTTTCATGTATGACTGGTCGATATAAAAGGGCAATCAGTATCCTTCTCAAATTGAACCTGATAACATCAGTGACACATTTTACCCACTACAATGCTATTAAAAGATTTCTACAGACATGTCATTTCAACAGAGGAAACAGCAGTTACATTTTTACAGAAAAACAATCTCCTGGATACACCACAAGAAGCAGATCCTTGCCATCTGCTTCTTGTGGTGCAAGAAAAACAGACTCTAACAGGAAAGTCTTCAAATACAATAATTGATTAGTATAAGTGCCGAGAGGAATGTGGAACCATTGTTTCTCATCTTCAACTGGATGAGATGGTTGGGACTGATGACAACACAATTCAGATTGATGAGGCAAGATTTGCTGGTCAATGGAAATAGAATCATAGGAGGATGCTTAATGGCAACAATGTTCCTTTCTCTGAAGGTTGTGACAAAGATACACAAAACAACAGGAACCATGGACATAGAATTGATGGTGCTTGATCTCAAACAAGGCTCTGACTGTCAATACTTTTATGTGAAATGGTATGACAAAAACGCTATTACCCATCATTGAGTGAGAATGTGAAAACAGTTCATTGATTCATTTGTATGAATGGTCTGCATATGGTAATCTAAATGCCATGGGTTATTGCCATCTTGCAGTGAATCAAGAAAATTATGTGGATCCAGTGACACACTCAGGCTATTGAACAATCATGGTTAGATTCCAAAACAAGGATATTAAAAAAATGATAGGTGTTAGAGGTGAGCTTCTCCAGTTTCACCTTGATCACTTTTGTTAGACAAACTTGCAGCAGATTTGTTTGCCAAATTCCAATCCTTTAGAAATGCCACAAAGTTTTCACGGAGTGATGGCAGCAGATGTGTGCGCTTCGTGTGTATAGAAACGTGAGGTTCTGTAAAACTACAAAGAAATTATGGCCATTTGCCAACTTTACGTAAACTGCTTCAAATTATTAGCGAAGTGTAATTAAAACTGATGTAAACAAAAAAAATACTAATTTGTTTGATTTACATACTGAAAGGAAAATATAGTCATAAATTTGGAAGAAATAGAAATAAACAAATAAACAGTGTTCACATATTATAGATGAACTGGTTAGTAGGGGATATATGAGCTGGTTAGTAGGGGATAGATGAGCTAGTTAGTAAGGGATAGATGAGCTGGTTAGTAGGGGATAGATGAGCTGGTTAGTAGGGGGTATATGAGCTGGTTAGTTGGGGATATATGAGTTGGTTAGTAGGGGGTATATGAGCTAGTTAGTAGGGGGGTATATGAGCTAGTTAGTAGGGGGGGGTATATGAGCTAGTTAGTAGGGGGGGGGTATATGAGCTAGTTAGTAGGGGGGTATATGAGCTGGTTAGTAGGGGGGTATATGAGCTGGTTAGTAGGGGGGGGGGGTATATGAGCTGGTTAGTAGGGGATAGATGAGCTGGGTAGTAGGGGAAATATGAGTTGGTTAGTATGGGATATATGATCTGGTTAGTGGGGGATATATGAACTGGTTAGTAGGGGTTATACGAGCTTGTTAGTAGGTGGTATATGAGCTGGTTAGTAGGTGGTATATGAGCTGGTTAGTAGGTGGTATATGAACTGGTTAGTAGGGGATAGATGAGCTGGTTAGTAGGGGATATATGAGCTGGTTAGTAGGGGATATATGAGCTGGTTAGTAGGGGATATATGAGCTGGTTAGTAGGGGATATATGAGCTGGCTAGTAGGGGATATATGAGCTGGTTAGTAGGGGATATATGAGCTGGTTAGTAGGGACTATATGAGCGGGTTAGTAGGGATATATGAACTGGCTAGTAGGGGGTATATGAGCTGGTTAGTTGGGGATAGATGAGCTGGTTAGTTGGGGATAGATGAGCTGGTTAGTTGGGGATAGATGAGCTGGTTAGTTGGGGATCGATGAGCTGGTTAGTAGGGGATAGATGAACCAGTTAATAGGGGATAGATCAGCCGGTTAGTAGGGGATATATGAGCTGGTTAGTAGGGGATATATGAGCTGGTTAGTAGGGGATAGATGAGCTGGTTAGTATGGGATATATAAACTGGTTAGTAGGGGGTATATGAGCTGGTTAGTAGGGGATAGATGAGTTGGTTAGTAGGGGATATATGAACTGGTTAGTAGGTGATATATGAACCAGTTAATAGGGGATATATGAGCTGGTTAGTAGGGGATAGATGAACTGATTAGTAGGGGATAGATGAGCTGGTTAATATGGGATATATGAACTGGTTAGTAGGGAGTATACAAGCTGGTTAGTAGGGGGTATACAAGCTGGTTAGTAGGTGATATATGAGCAGGTTTGTAGGGGATAGATGAGCTGGCTAGTAGGTGGTATATGAGCTGTTTAGTAGGGGATTTATGAACTGGTTAGTAGGGGATATATGAACTAGTTAGTAGGGGGTATAGGAGCTGGTTAGTGCGGATATATGAACTGGTTAGTAGGGGATAGATGAGCTGGTTAGTAGGTGGTATAGGAGTTGGTTAGTAGGGGATAGATGAGCTGGTTAGTAGGGGATAGATGAGCTGGTTAGTATGGGATATATGAGCTGGTTAGTAGGGGATATATGAGCTGGTTAGTAAGCGATATATGAACTGGTTAGTAGGGGATATATGAACAGGTTAGTAGGGGATATATGAGCTGGTTAGTAGGGGATACATGAGTTGGTTATTAGGGGGTATATGAGCTGGTTAGTAGGGTATAGATGAACTGGTTAGTAGGGGATATGAGTTGGTGAGTAGGGGATATATGAGATGGTTAGTAGTGGATATATGAGCTGGTTAGTAGGGGATATATGAGCTGGTTAGTAGGGGATATATGAGCTGGTTAGTAGGGGATATATGAGCTGGTTAGTAGAGGAAATATGAGTTGGTTAGTAGGGGGTATATGAGCTGGTTAGTTAGGGGTATATGAGATGGTTAGTAGGGGGTATATGAACTGGTTAGTAGGGGATATATGAGCTGGTTACTAGGGGATATATATGCCTTTGTTTGTAATAAGTTGGAAAAGGCGCTGGCCCATGGAACATGTTAATTTCTGGATCTCCTCTAATGTTATACCATCAGATACATTCACTATTGCCTGCTACAGTTTATTCTTGCTCGTAAATTGGTGGCCATTCTTGTAAACTCATCATTTTAGAATACTCCACAAGTTTTCTTGGGGGTTTGAGTCAGGGTAACATGCAGACCACTTCATCTTCCGAGGTTCTCAGAATCTTAATTGTTGTAGATACTTTGTAGTTTTCTTTGCTGAGTGCGAGGGCGCATTATCTTGCATAAATATTATGGCTGTCTTGAAGGTGATCCTTCGCTTTTTTAACCAAGAGTCAGAAAGGCTATGTAAGCATCCGCTGTCATTTTATCACTGTCAGGCACTTTCCAAGAACCAATCTTGATGCTTTTTCCTCTTTGTTGACATCTCAAGCATTAATGGCGATCTCATCCATTTATAACCCATCCCTTGCTCCAGCCATTAGGTCCATCAAGAGTAGCTCGAGTTTCGTCCGTAAACAAAACTTCTGAAAAGTAAACCTTCATGTTCTTCTGCCCATTTCAGGCGATTTTGTGTATGTATGTGTATTTTGTTTAAAGGAGGCCATTTAACTGATGTCAGTGGTTTACCAACGTTTTTCAGAAGACAGCGGGTAGTTCTGGACATAGTTGTTTCACCAATACGTGTGAAAAGTTCTCAATTTGTAAGACATGGGATCTTTACAGCTTCACACTTAATTTGTGACAGAGAACATTGAGAAACAGCCCTCGACTGACCCTTGTTGGCTCTCTTATGTATCTTCATAGGAGCTGTAACAAATCTTTTCACAGTTTGGTGATATCTTCCAATTATTTTTGATATTTCTAATGTTGATTTACCTTTTGCAAGTTCAGAAGAAATAACAGATTTCCCTGAATCAGTTAAGTCACATTTACAACATATAATTACACAATTATCAGACCACTCGTTAATAATTTGGAACACTGAAAGTTCATGGAAATCATGCAAATGGCCGTGGTTTGTTTACACTTGTGCAAAAGCACACCAGGTGCATATAACTGTTGCCATTGTTCTGTGGAATTTTCGTTGAATACCAATGAGTAGTTTTTGAGTACAATACGGGAGTGTTACGTTGTTAATATTTAAAACACAGTGCATATGTATATATGTATGTATATATATATATATATATATATATGTGTGTGTGTATGTATATATACAAATAATTGTTTCTACTTTTGGCACAAGGCCAGCAATTCCAGTGCATTACTGGTACTTTATTTTATTGACCCCGTAAGGATGAAAGGCAAAGTTAACCTTAGTGGGATTTGAACTCAGGGGCATAACTCTATGCTACAAAGCTTGGCGTCCGACGTTCTACTGATACTGCCAACCCACCCACCCACCCTATATATACAAATACTAAATCAAAACATATCAAATATGTTTAGAATTTTGTGTTTTTCAATAAGCAAGCTCAATAGACAAGATCTAGAGTCATAATAATCAAATGTTTCTTATATGATATATGGTTCTTTCTCTCTCTGTATATATATATATATATATATATATACATATATCTTTTTCATTTGGTTATGTATATATATATGTATGTATGTGTGTGTATATGTATGTCTATATTCAAGCATATTTTGTTAAAATTCAGTTAAAATTCAGTTTCTCTATACTATCCTTCAAGGTCCTCTTTGCCTTTCATCCTTTCAAGGTCAATAAAAAAAGTACCAGTTTGGTACTGTGGTCAATCTCCTCCCCCTTCTCTCTCACTCTCTATCCTTCTCTAGAACAAATCTACGTTCAAATTTGGAGAGGAGATGGGCTCCACCAAGCTTAAAATTCCCAAGAAACAATGTATTCCACTACAGTGGCCATACGACTCCATCAAGAGTTACAGGACCATACCATATTATACTGTCCTTAAGATGGAAAATTGGCTGAGTTTTTATGGCTAAAAAATAGGTCTAAATCTTTTGTAAGCCCGGAAGTTCATCAGAATGGTGCTTATCCCAGTTTTCTTGGCTTGAGCAACTGAAAGTACAAGACTCCCTTGGACAGGATCCCAGTCCATCACCTCAAGCTACTGTTAGTAGCAATGTTCAGCTGGTTATACTGGAACAATGTGAAATTGAAATTAAATATTTTGCCTAAAAACTCTCTCTCTCTCATCTGATATCTTCAGACATGGAGAAGAGACGGGCTCCGTCAGGTTTACTCAACGACTGCCCCTTCAACTCCGACTAGGAGTTATGAGTGCATTAATAGTGTGTGTATATATATATATATATATGTGTATATGATAGGCTCCACCTGGCTTAAAATGACTAAGAAATGCTGTATGCCACTAAGGCGCCTTCACGACTCCAGGTGTTATGGAACTATACCATATATATATATATATATATATATATATATATATATATATATATTAGTTAAGCAAAACAAGACCACAAATTTCACAAGGAAGACATTATTAAAAGATTGTCAACATATTTTAGTTTGATGTAAGGAATGTAGAGAATAATAATAATAATATTAATAATAATAATGTCCATTTACAATTGTTTCGCTACTCCATATAATATTTCTGGATCAAATGATTATATATCATTATTGATCTGGTTCAGTTGAAAATAATTAACATAGGTAAAGATAGAGCAGCTCATGGAAACTTCAAAAGGAATATAAATTAAAATAAGGAAAGAATGTTACATAAATCTAATCTTCCATATATTGGTATTTCACTATAGTGTCCTGGGTATATCAATTGTCTGCCATAGTCGAGCAGTATTCTTCTGTCGAGGCTGCATTGTGTGAGATCTGCCTATGGGTAACAAGATAGCCGCCAATGGACATATTTACCTTACTAATTAGAGGGCGGTTTCAGGGGAAGTAACTCCTTGAGAGATTAGAAATTGTGGGTAGTTTATAGTTAAGTGCTAATTTTTTAATTTTTTAATTGAGACAATGTAAGGGAGGTAACTTATAATTATCTAAGTTAGTTATAGCTATTTAACTTATTAGCTACAAGTAAAAATGGGGCTAGATGACTGTTGGGTCAAATATTCTGTTGGCGAAAGGAATTAGCCCTTCGATGTTGACAGCTAATAGTTACCTCCGTTCTATCGTTAATCGGTAGAGGTCATGATAGTTATGTAATATGCTTCGGTAAGACAGAGGTCACAAGATTTTCTTCGTCTCTTGAACGGTTGGGCCCTAGCCAAGATATCCCATGTTAGTGAGTGTTCAATGTTGGTTAATTTAAGGTTTTTAATGAGCCTAGCTAGAGATGTCGAACATCTGTTGTTAGGGTCTCGGAAGGAAAAAGAATGCGCGTTATAGCGTACCTTAAAAGGGTTAGAGGTAGACCGGATATAGGAGCTGGTATGTGAAGCAGTTTTAACCGTGCACCTATAGACTATGTTGGGTGTCAGGCAATGTCCATTTAGTGGGCATGCATTGGGGTAACGGCATTTGCAGTTACTTCTGCGGTTAGTGAGAGTAGGGTTGTTTAACCTAAGCAGTTGGTCAGTGTTAGAAGGATTAGATGGGGGAGGTGTGCTACTAGAGTAAGTATTGGTGTATTTGATGTGGGTGGTGGTACCGCGGTGTGGGAGTTATACTGTCTTAGTTTATGATGGTTACTGAATGCGATGTGGATAGCTAGGTTAGGTGTTGTGGAGAATGTTATTTTTATTAAAGAGTTTGTAATATCTATGGTTGGGGGGAAAATGTTTAGATAGGATAGAGAAGAAGCGTTTAGGGATATTAGTGGCTAGATTAGATGAGAATGGAGGGTTAAGCCAGGTGATATTTCTAGGCCTATTCCTTCTAGGGGTTTTAGTGGAGTTGGTAGGGGCCTTCATAGGGTTATTATTACCTGGGCATTTGTTATTTGTCATCCCATTGCTCATTCCTATTCTAGGGTTGATTTTTAGTTTGCTACTTGGAGTGGGAGGGAGGCCACTGCCACCATTAAGGTTCCCTGTATAAGTGCTGTTACTGCTAAAATTCTGGCGAATCTGGCTATATGCTAAGGTATTTCTAGTTCTCGTGTTACGTTTATTATGGTTGTGGTGAATTGCTGCTGTGTTATGGCATTTAGGTATGTAGTAAATGGACTGTTCATAACCAGATTCAGAAAGAGCCTTATTATAATATGCTGCATCATTTATAAATATCTCCTCATTTGCTGATAGCATGGAGATCCTATACGAGATAGATTTGGTTACTGTTCTGATGGCTGCCGGTGGGTGGTTAGAGTATGGGCTAATATATGTAAGTATTTCACCTGGTTTATGGTAAGGGTAATCAGGGTAACGTCTAGGAAGTTTACTACTTTATGGTTCGGCTCGATGGTGATAGAGAGACCGTTATTTTTAAAGAATCTATGTAATTTTTTTTGAGCAAGTCAATGCCTCGATTAGTGCAATTGTGGACTGCAAATAGGGCGTCGTCCCTGTATATTCCGCCTTGCAAGGGTTGGATTTCGGCTCTGATGTTATGTAATAGGTAAATTCCAACTAAATCGGTGATTTGCGCAGAGTCTCTTGAGCCCATCGTGATGTCAAAGTTGTCTGTTCTGTCTTTTCTAGTCCAGAGTGCTCCGTTGAATTCAATGATGGTCTGCCTAGCCATAAGTATGATGTCAATCTCATTATTGGTTATGTCAGAGTTGGTGCTGGCTAGAGTTAATGCTTTGTTGAGCAGTTCCGTGGTTATTGAAGCGTAATAGCTGTCAATGTCAAATTGGATGAACCTCATAGATTCCAATCTTTTAATAATGTCTTCCTTGTGAAATTTGTGGTCTTGTTTTGCTTAACTAATGAATAGTTCCAGCTGTGTGCACCTAAACTCTGCATGAACCCAGCCATCTAGCTGCTTTCCACTGCATATTGCACATTGAACACATGCCTTTACGCTTTGGCTTCTAACTAATTCACCAATCTCTCCTCTCATATCTCCATCTCTCTCTTTAAGATTGACGTTTTTCGTATTCGTCTTATTCGGGAAACCTCTGGTAATGAGGTAATTATATTGTATTGTTTATTATACATTAAATTTTGCTCTGGTACTTACATAGAGCACTCTTCACTCCTATGACTTTTTCAATTTTCAACGGAAACTTCAATACTTATATATATATATATATATATATATACACACACACACATATATACATATACACACACACATACTTGTGCAGGTGTATAATGTGTTTGTGCATATAACATTGTGTTATACGCACATGTTTATAGGACAGTTCTTTTGTGGTGTGTTTTGCTGATCACTACTGCCACTACTACCATTACTACTACTACCACCACCACCACCTACTGCTGTGGTAATAACCTGTTTTCTCTTTTATCAAAAGAAATGCAATACTATATATATGATTATTTAATTTACTTGTGTGTGTGGGGGGGGGGGGGTTAGAAGCAGCGGTGGTTGTAGTTGTGATCGTGATGGCCATAGTAATATTTGTAGCGGTAGGTAGTGTCTGTGGTGGAGAGGGATTCTCTGAAGGGATATGTGGGAGGAGGGGGAGGGGTATTTCTGGAAGACTGGATAGGACCAGCAGATATTTCATACACAAAACCTATATAAAGTAATTACCTTATTTTAATCTCAGTACTAAGTGAGAAAACGTTACTGATGATGGATTAGAAAATCCAGAAACTCTAGTGTCAGGAGTTCTCACATGGTTATTGAGAAAGCTGTGACATGGTCACATCTTAAAACATTAGCAGCATGACTTGTATATGTTTATTATACATAAGTATATCGTATATGGCTTCATATACACCTTTATGGACCACACTATGTTAGTGCTATTGTTAATATATATGTGTATATATGT
This sequence comes from Eledone cirrhosa, assembly GCA_964016885.1. NCBI lineage: Eukaryota > Metazoa > Mollusca > Cephalopoda > Octopoda > Eledonidae > Eledone > Eledone cirrhosa. Next base: position 157,855,077 of record OZ024741.1, read on the forward strand.
ATAAATATATATATATATATATATATATATCTGAGGAACTTCTGATTCCAGAGTCAGGATCAATCATTAATCGATCGTTCCTCGAGCTGATTGACAGTGAAACATATATAATATGTAATTAAATATGTATATGATGCAACACTGATTCTTTGTTCCTTTATATATCATTATTATTGATACTCTGCTCACCACGAGCATCAAGTGCTCATCTTGACATACCGCCTACGGATGCAAATAATTTGCACCTCTAATACCTATATATATATAGTAATAAAAATATTTATATTTATTTGATACAACTATAAATATGCAGGGTTAAGTACTAGCAGGTTACCAGTATGACAAAAAGCTCAATGCAAATTTTCAAGTGTTTTACAGAGCCGAGATACAAAGTGTTAAAACGATCAAATTTTAGTTTAGAACATTTATTTGCTGACAATTGTTTCTTCCAGAGGGAAGTCTGGAATCATCGGAGCATAGGGAATGTCGAAACATGTGACTAAAATTCAAGCAGAACATCTTTTTAACTCCTGACTCTCCACATGTTACCTATGACACTAACAACAATTATGTACCCTAAATGTTCTAAACTAAAATTTGATCGTTTTAACACTTTGTATGTATGTATATATATATATATATATATATGTATATATATATCAGATAGGATGTGGTAAAAACTAGGTAGACCATAACCCACCAGACTATTTGGGGTCCTGACTCTTTCCATATATATATATATATATATATATATATATACATACATATACTGTACCGATTGTGTTATTTCTGTTTACCTTTTATATACATATATATATCTATATATATATATATATATACATTGTTAAAGAATGAAGATTAGCATGGTTGGCTGTACAATAAGGGCTTTATTCAAAGTACTGACAATTGTTTCGTTGATCATGTAGGTCTAGAGTTCGCTAATCGCTTGAGGTTGCGTTATTTGATCTCCAATACATTATTCACCTCTGATCAACACATCAGAGTACGTAGATATGAAAGTAATTCACTTGAGGCAAGACTTATATAGAAAAATAGTGTATAATTAAAACAATAACATCAATAATAAAATAGCGTATAATCTAAACAATAACATCAATAATAATACATGTATGGTAAATAGGTAGAGAAGTTACAGATGTAAAAAGTAAAATATAAGATAGCGTACATTAAAAAGTAAGAAAAAGAGAGAATGGAAAATATAAAGAGATAAACAAATAAATAGGTGAGAGCGTGTAAGTACATAGTAGTAGTTTTTGAGTAAGTGTTCTTATAAGGATTCGTTGGTGGGAAACTTGATTCAAGATGTACATAGATACGTTTAGAGGGTCCGATAAAAGAGACAATAAATTAGAGATTAATTGCTGGATGCATTTATGGGCTAGGGATGACGAGATATTTGATAAACGCTTGTTGTAAATGTTTTGCTGATTGTTCTATCTTAATGGGGTTGATGCTGTTTCAGGGAGAGAGGGTGAAAGAAATGTTCAGAGATTTATGATCCAGTGACCAGTTGGCCGTTTGATAGCTAATAGCAGTGTGATGGTGTGTATTCTATGTTAAAATCTAGGTGGTTCAGTACTAATTTTGGAATTGCTGGTTCAATTCATGGTGGTTTAAAGTTTGTGAATCTAGTAGCTATTTTATGTCTACAGAAAATAGATCTTTCTATTTTGCTGTTAAGCAGCATCCCATCGTACCTTAAAAAATGTAGTAGTTCTAAATTACAAAGCCCGCAGTGGGACATACCGTTGCTGTAGGCTTTTGCTACTTATAATTTTGACCAGCTAATCTTATATTTTAGGTTTCTGTCCTTAAGCTGCCAGATTTTATTGGCGAGCGTCGTAGAGTTCACCAGTGCTATATATATATATATATATATATATATATATATATATATTATATTTCCTGCGCTGTGGTAAGGGTTTGGCATGGCCAACTGGCCAGTCCCTCCTCATAGCGGAGCTATACGCCATCTGACACCTGAACTGTGGGTCCGCTGTGTGAAGGGTTTGATGCGGCCAACTGGCCTGTCCCTCCTCATAGCGGTGCCATCCAAAACTATGGTTACGCTATGAGAAGCGTTTGTCACAGCTGAATGGCCAATCCCCCCTGATAGCGGTGTCATGTGACACCTGAACTGAGGGTCTGCTGTGTGAAGGGTTCAGTGTGGTCAACTGGCCTGTCCCTCATCATTTAGCAGTGCCACCCAGTTCCAAGCTCCCGGACTGTGATTCTGCTGTGAGGTGGTTTCAATGCGGCCAGCTGGCCTGTCCCTCTTCATAACAATGCCAACCAGCTGTAAAATCCCCTGCCAAATTCCCAGTCTTCATTAGAGCAAGGTATGGCGTGGCCAATTCTGGCCAACAGAAAAATGGACGCTAAATGGTGGTGATGATGATATGAAGTGTGTATCGTTAATTAAAAGATTTATGTTTAAATTGTTTCTATCAGTTATGAAGTACTGATAAATTCCATCATAATGATGACCATTTAATGTACTATTTAGCCTTTTTTGTTTATTATGATTCTGGTTATGATTTGTATGGTTAAGTGTATATCATTAATAATAAATCATTAGTCTACTTGTTTTTATCATCCTTCAATATAAAGTTCTTTTAGTGGAGGTAGGCTGCACACTGAGATATAAAATTGCAAGTAGACCACATGCTAAAATGTAAATGGCCTGGTAGACCACACATTAAAATAGCACCAATATTTTTTCCTTGACACATTAAGCCTTTTGACACCCCCAAAACTGTGCCTGGTGCTACAATACTAAGTTGTTTATTTTGATGTGTTATATTTATTTAGAAACCTTTCATCATAATTCTATGTTCAAAACACAACTTCAACCTTTTTTATACTAAACTTCCTGAAACTGATCTGTTCTTTTTTATACTAAACTTCCTGAAACTTTATTTTAAAACGTCCTTATTTATCTAAAATACTTTATGTAAGAAGCTTTATGTTCCAAATACCAGTTTATTAATGAGAAAGTTATACTACTAAATCCATCTAAACTTTTGGTTATTTTTTTTAGATGGTTTTAGAATTATAGTCTTTCATTAGAAATATAGTAATGAAAAAGCTAAGGTGTTTATAGTTATCTAAAAACCTATCATAATTCTATGTAAGAACCTTTGTTAAATTATATTCCAAACACCAACTTATTAATTCTTGATTATTTCAAAATCATACGCAATGTCTTTCATTAGAAATATAGTAACCAAAAGGTTAAACAAGAGTTGTTTTCCCTGTTAACAAAAAAAATTTTTTGGATTTAACCGTTCAGCATTTAAACCGACTGTATTCTGCCAGAATTCTCTCACCTCTTTCTATTCAAACCAGCCATACATATGTTAAGGTATTGTTCTCAAAATAAACAATATCAGAATCTCATAGATTCATTGTTATGTGAGGTAAAGCCTTTACCATGAAAATATAATAGTAAATATAGAGTAATGTAAATGTTAAAAGGTTAAACAAGAAATTTCAAATCCTGTTTAACACAAAACTGTATGTTCATATTAACGTTCAGTTCAACCCGAGACATTGTGTGCCACAATAGAGATCATAGTGACCTGTAGTTCCTATCTAAGCTAACACAAACAATGATGAATACAATGATCCTTGAAACCTTAGGTATAGTATCTCAAAGAATTTATTATATATATCACACACACACACACTCACTCACTCACTCACACACACACATGATCTATTTTTAGAAACATTGAGTGGATGTGTATTTATTGAGTTAAAAACTTCATATTTTTTTACTATGAAAAATAGTATCACAAAATGGCCATAAAAACACCTGGCTGGGTGACGCTCTCAACTTTCTTTTCATTGATGCCCAATTTGTTAGACTAGTTTTCATAGAAAAAAATTTTTTTGAAGCTTAAAAGCCTAAAAGTAAATTTAACAAAGGCACAAGGTAAATTATGGATGCACAAGTGGTATAGTGATATTGCAAGTAGACTAACGAAAAGGATAGACTTTATATACAGCAAAAGCACAGGGGAAGTGAGCACACATGAAATAGATTCCTAGGTAATCAAATTAGTAGTTTGGGAGGATATGCTGAAAGTATGATAATGACAGTCTGGAAGAAGTTTAGAGATCTTTAGAAGTGTTTTTGTAGAGCAATTTAGAAGAAAGAGGTTGTTTAGTAGATGTTTGTTCTTCGGGAATTATCACTTTAGCAAATAGTATATATTTGTTGGTTACAGGCTGGACTCCATGTAACCTAATACTCTTGCAAGCAGGGAAGAGCGGACGTAAAATGATGATGATGTCCTCAACAGTGTAAAATAGCTTTTGCTCTTTATTAGTGTGTGCGTGTATGTACATATATATAGGTGAAGAAAACATACCTGTGAAATTGAAGGTTGATCCTTAGAAGCAAGAAAGGATTGAAGCGCATATCAAGGCTGTGCCGCATGGGTAACGGTCCCCAGCTTGATATGTGTGTAGCTCGTGGTTAGAGCGAAAAGAGTGAGAGAGTTGTTAGATCTCTTCTATTTATTATGCCCACAGAGAAGTAACTCGCACTCATTCTGTCTCCAGGGCAAAGGTGGCGCTAGTCGCTACAGATCTATTACCACTGCTAACAACAAAATGCTTTTCTCTGAATGAAGTGTAGACTGTATGATGCCTGTGTGTGAATTGCAATACTACATAGCAGTGAAGCATGTGAATATACAATAATCTATATATATAAAACTGAGGATGTCTGTGTATGTCTGTGAGTTTGAATCCCTAAAACGCGAGTAGTACCCAACTGATTTTTTTTTTTCAAACTTTACATGTGTATTACTTATGTTTCAGGGAGTGTTATGCACATAAAAAGATTCAACTTTTTGATCCCCTGGGACCCGCATTAGGTGAAAATCTGCGTTTTTTTCCAGCTTTTTAGGGTTTTTTGAGGTGTTACATCAGACCAATTTCCTTGAAATGGTAACTATGTATTAGTCAGTCTCTTCATCATACCGTGAGCAAAGAAAATCCAACTTTTTTATGGCCTAGGGCCTGCATTAGGTGAAAAACTTCATTTTTTTCAGCTTTTTAGGGCTCTTTTGAGGCGTTACGTCTAGCTGATTTTCCCGAAATTTCAAGGCATATTATGCACATAAAAAATATTCATTTTCTTGATTCCCTAGGGCCCGCATTAGGTGAAAACCTGCATTTTTCCTGCTTCATCGAGGAAAATCTTAAAGATTATGCAGCCATCAGAGTATTCGGTTTATTTTCTTTACATATTGTCCAGACATGCAGTTTCTCCACGATTAGGTCTGTTGGCGGCCCGCGTTCCAAAATACCTTATCCCGTGCAACGCTGGGTACCACTGCTAGTAGTAAATATAGTGAAACTTGTGATAACATGTTGTTTTAACATTAGAAGTAAGATCAACCTTTTTATGTTTCAATATGGCTTCTGAAAGTAGCGACACTGACTTTGAAGGTTTTACTTGTGAAGATTTACAAAATGAAGAAGAAAAAATCGGAAAAAACTGAGTTGTCTTTGAATGAATTGGATATATATATATTTCTGAATTTTCATCTGACGATGATACTGAAAGTGAAGAAGATTTCCATGATACCACTGAAAATATTACAGCAATGTGTTAGAAAAACACTACACCAATACATATTCCTGATTTCAGGAACAAAACTGGTCCACAACACACTCTACCTCACGATGCTCAACCACTGGATTATTTGTTTTTGTTTTTGCCATAAACTCTCTTTGAAGCTGTGGCAGAAGAGACAAATCAATATGGCAAGATTACAAATGTGTTGATAACAATTGCTTATTAATATATAGAAAAATAATAGTCATATCAAAGAAATGTATATTAATTTGACTAACAACTTTAAAAAATTACTGTTGTAGTGAAATGTGTGTGTGAAATCAATATTTTGATGGTACAAGTTTACAAAAATATTTACATAGACATGGCCATAGTATCTAGAATAAGGACAGGTTGGAAGAAGTTTAGGGAGCTGCTTCCTCTGCTGACGAAGAAGGGTTTCTCCCTGCGTATGAAAGGCCGGTTATATGATGCCTGTGTGAGGGAGCGCGATGCTGCATGGTAGTGAGACTTGGGCAGCAACTGCAGAGGATATGCGACAGCTGGAGAGAAATGAGGCAAGCATGCTCTGTTGGATGTGCAATGTCAATGTGCATGAACGACCCAGCATGGATGTGTTGAGAGAGAAACTGTGTCTAAGAGGGATAGAATGTAGTGTGCAAGAGAGGAGACTACAGTGGTATGGACATGTGATGCGCATGGAGGATGACCGATGGGTGAAGAAGTGCCAGGAAATGCCAGTTGAAGGAAGACGTGGTAGAGATAGACCACAAAAAACATGGGTGGAGGTGGTGGGAACAGACCTCAGATCGCTGAAGCTCATGGTGGAGATGACGAAGGACCGTGACAAGTGGAGAGGACGAAGGACTGTGACAAGTGGAGAGATGCTGTGCTGAATAAGACCCGTCTCACCCTTACAAGCAGGGAAAAGCGGACGTAAAACGATGATGATGATGGCTGTACTCTGTGGTCATATTATACTCACAGATGTAATTCTTGGTATTTTAGCTTCAGAAACAGAGATTGTATAATTCTCAATCCATAATATACAAAGAAGTACAGTTCATATACATTATAGCTGAAAATTGGAGTTGTATTGTATTAGAAAACTATTTTTCATGATTACTACAGTACTGTTGGACAAATATGTATATAGTTTAGTTAATATAAAAAATGTATCAGTAAAAAAAGTAGCAACTACTACTACATTGTAAAGTATAAATTATGTATGTATGTTTATCTCATCAAAACAAGTAATGTGTCAAATTTGAATTTCTTAACTCATCTATATATTTTTATTTCTATTTTCATCTTTCAATCACTGTCTTTTGTAGTTGAACAAGTTACCTGTATGTACCCTTATGCAGCACAGAATTCTGATGAGTTGACATTCCAGAAAGATGATGTAATCAATGTTATCAACAAAGACGACCCTGATTGGTGGAAAGGTGAACTAAATGGAATGCTTGGTGTATTTCCATCCAACTATGTCGCTGTTGCTAATTCTTGTAAGTGAAGCATATCTTCTTCCTCCCCTTTTGATGTCTGGAGTTTGGGTACCATTTCTAATATCACCTCTAATTATCTCTCCTGCACACTCCAGTTAACTGTTTATAGAACGTTTTTATAGCACATTTAACCCTTGTGTTACTAACCTGGCTGAAACAGCCCCTTGTTCTATGATATAAAACTGTTTGTTTTAAAGTGTTTGTATTCACCTAAAAACCTTCCATTGTAATTTTGTGAAAATGTTTGTTCCAAACACCATTTGTTATGCTCCAAACATCAGATAAATAATGAAAAGGTTAGTTATATTACTAAATTCCCACAAATTCTTGATTATTTTCAGAATTATTTGAAAACCGTAGGCAGTCTTTCATTAGAAATATAGTAACGAAAAGGTTAAAATATTTATATTTATCTAAAAACCTTCCATCATAATTTTATGATAGCATCTTTATTACATTCAAAACACCAGTTTATTCATGGGAAAGTTAATTATATTAAGATTTGCTGGCCACTGCCATCGTGCCACCTATGAGGCTGTGTCCCCATTAGCGCTTTGGAAGCCACAAGCAGTCACTAATAACAGGGGGCACAAGCTCTCCTATCCCAATGTCACCAGAGATTCTAGTATTAAAATCCAGGACTTGGCAACGGAAATGAACGACAGACCCACGTGGAGTCAATTGTTGAGTCTATTTCGGCTGAGGCCGCCAGATGATGTTGATATTAAATCCCTTGAAATTCTAGATTATTTTCAAAATTATTTAAAAACCATAGGCAGTATTTTTTATTTAAAAGCTGGTAGAAAAGGGTTAATTGAAAGTTTTATTATAATTTTTACAGCACTGAAAAAAAGAACATGAATGACATGAATAAGTAAAATAAAATAGTAGGAAAGCTTGGACTTGTCTTTGATTGGCCAAACTAACTTTGGTGAAAGGCTTTAGAGTGCCAGTCAAGGAGGGTTTTAAAAGGTTAAGAACACTGCTTCCCTCATGCTTCTGGAGAAGAAAAAAAAGAAAACAGTTTAGGTCAGAGATTTTCAAATGAGGCACTTGGTTCCCACTTGGCCAATGGTTGAACTGGAGAGGAATTCAAACTGGGAAAAAAATAATTTTCTGTGGATGGTTACCTTTCCTATTATCAACCTCTTTATTGGGTGTATTGAGTGCATTTTTTCATGGCACCAGCACTAGAGAGATCATTGTGCTGTGACTGAAGGGTCTTTTCAACCCCTTTTGGCATAGTTTCTATGGTTAGAATCCTTCCTTAATACTAATCACTTTATAGAGTGTACTGGGTCCCTTTTATTGTGGCACTAGCACAAAGGAGACTTGGTTATTGACACAACTGAAAAATTCTATCTGACCTATAGTTGTGGGGATGTTGACTTTGGGGAATACGATGGGTGTATATCAAATGAAATACCAATATCCCAACTATAAGGGTGATTACAAATTAACAAAAAAAACTGCTGCTTCAGAGTTAATCCTGTTTGGGACTGAACATACAATTATTGAGGTGCTGTGTCCATGATCAAAATATTTTATTTCACATTGCTCCAATCCACTCAGCTAAAAAAATTAGTTTCATCTATAATTCAAAGGCCCATCTTCATCACAACTTTACATTTCATCCTTTGTATTGCCTTTCAAATGTTGTTGGTTTTGCTCAAATCTTTCTGTAATCAACTTTGCGTTTCATCCTTTCAAGGTCCATAAAATAACTAAGTACTGAGAATTGACCAATCAACATTATCTGTTTCCTCTTATCATAGAAAAGGTACTGACTGTAGTTATGTTAAAAATTATTTTTGACAGAATTGATAGAGCATTAAACAAAATACTTAACAGTATTTATTTCTGCCTTTACTTTCTGAGTTTGTTTCCCACCAAGGTCAACTTTGCCTTTCATTTTTTCCAGGGTCAATAAAATAAAGAACCAGTTAAATACTGTGGTCGATTTAATCAACTTTCCCTTCCCCACAAAATGTTGGCCTTGTGTCTAAATTAGAAATCATTATCATTATGTCACGCAGTGTAAATGTTTAATGTACTGGAGTATTTAGTCATTTGTCAAGTCACAAGAACCTCAGACAGATATTACTTTCCTTAAAATGTGTACAGTACCTAACAAAGTTGATTTTTGTATGACACCAATCTTGCTTCGTACTGCACACATTTTAAAGAAAGTATTATTTGTCTGCTTTAAATATTATCAACTTCAAGTCTTAAAGTTTCAATGAGATTGACCCCAATGCCCTGATTACAACTAGTATCACTTTCACATCATCCTATTGCATTCCAAACAATCTTGCCATCTTCACTTTCAATTTAAAATATTTGGTGGGCAGTATCGGTATCGGTAGAGTTACATCCCTTTAAGGTCTGAGTTCAAATCTCGTTGAGGTTAACTTTGCCTTTCATCCTTACGGGGTCGATAAAATAAAGTACCAGTCATGCACTGGGGGCGATTTAATCGACTTTCCCCTCCCCCAAAATTGCTGGCCTTGTGCCTACATAAGAAACCATTATTATTATTATTATTATACAAGAAATCATTATTATTATAAGGGTGGTGGATTGGCAGTATCATTAGCTCATCAGACACCATGCTTTGCAGCATAGTTATGGCCCTTTACGTTCTGAGTTCAAATCCTGCCGAGGTTAACTTTGCTTTTCATCCTTACGGGGTCGATAAAATAAAGCACCAGTAACGTACTGGGGTCGACTTAATCAACTTTCCTCTCCCCCAAAATTGCTGGCCTTGTGCCTATATAAGAAACCATTATTATATGTGGAACGTCAGGGTGATTCGTCACCACTCCCTTCAGTCACATCTCCAATTCACATTCTTTGTCTAACCCACCCACATACCCACCCCCACCCACTTATACTCGCATCTCTGACTCATCTTCCCCATCCAACCCTATTATTTTATTCCAAACATTTTTGATATTTCCAATCATCTCGTGTAAAGTTTATCTTAGTTCATTGCAGACAATAGATCAACATTTGTGAATCAAGATATTCTGAAAGCAAATGTTACAGTAAGGAAATTGGCTTTACTATACTTTTATGTCCTAGTGCATGCAAGTGAAACTATAAGAGCTATGCAGCCATATTAATGTTTTGTTTGTATGAAGTGGGTTTTGATTGAGGCCCATCATTAAGTAGGGAGGCGGTACTGGATGTCCCTCACTGCATACTTATTAATGGTCCACCCTGAGATTTAGAAAATATTTTTAAAAAAACAAAAACATCCTTGTTATTTTGACTTTACAAATTGATCTTCTCAAAACAAGAAAAAAATATAAAAGTTAGTCAAAGTTAGTCAAAATATTCCCTAAGGAATTCATAGAAATCAAAAGAAATGATACTGAAGAAAAGCAAAAACAATGCCAGCAACAATAATAGTAGCAAGGAATAAAATCAGTTGTTCTTGTTTTAATTCTATACCAGATTATTGTCTCCGGTTTATTTTCTCGGGATATTTTGGCTAGCATTGCTTTGGTCTCTAATTTGTCACAAATGCCAATTTATTGACAGGGCAGTGGATTGGCAGTATCGGTAGAGGGGTCTGATGCCATGCTTTGTAGCAAAGAGTTACGGCCCTTTATGGTCTGAGTTCAAATCCCGCCAAGGTTAACTTTACCTTTCATCCTTACAGGCTTGATGAAATAAAGCACCAGTAATACACTGGGATAATTGCTGGCTTTGTGCCAAAAGTAGAAACAATTATATATACAGTGAACTCCCAACATTCGCGGTCCCGGTTATTTGCGGAATTTTCCTTAGAACCTATCTAGTAATTGTTGTGGAAATCACCGCATAAATATCTTCCACAATTTTTTTATGGCTTTTTTCATAACAATATTTTTTAACGCTAAATTATTAACAATATACTGTATTTACCGGCCTATTGGACGCCCCTTCGCATAAGATGCGCCCTCTTTTTTTATTATATTTTAAGTTATATTTTGACGTTTATAGGCATTTTTATGGACCACCTCCAATATTCGTGGTTTTTCACTCTTCGCGGATGCTCTAGGACTGTAACCCCCACGAATACTGGAAGACTACTATGTATATATGTATACATATATAATATATATATATATATATATACAGTATATATATATCCAAAATTAAATTAAGGGTGTCATGTCCGAGAGATATGCGCCATATCCACTGTAGAATATGCTCAAAGATTCCAATGAATAGATCCGACCATTTTATTTCAACTAGAAATTGATTGACATATATATATATCTAAATAAACATATGAAACAATCACAGGGGATAATACAAATTATCCCCTGTGATTGTTTCATATGTTTATTTAGATATCATCATCATCATCGTTTAATGTCCATGTTCCACGCTTGCATGGGTTTGGACGGGAGTTTTCCCACTTGAGGCAAGAGTGGTTGTCTTGCTCGCATAGGACTGTCTGGCGGGTTTTCTACAGCTGGATGCCCTTCCTAACACCAACCACATTTACAGTGTGGGACTGGGAGGTTTTTACCGTGTTACCTACACGGCCACATTACAGCGTGGACTGTGTGTTTTTTTTTTGTCGTGACACCTACATGATCTCATTTGTTTCGGCCTGGATGTTGTGGCACCAACATAACTTTACATTGAAAGGGGCGGTGTGGATGGGGTGGGGGTGGTGGGACGGGGGTGTATTTTGTTAGAGGTGCCTACTGACTGTAGTAGGTTTTACTTTGTATTTAGGTAAGGCGGGTCTTCTTTATTACTGAGTACCGCCAAAGATCTCGGTCAAGTGACATTGTCTTGGAGAGGTGTAAGTGTGTGAGGTCAGAATTTATCAGGTCGTCCCAGGTTTTTCTGGGTCTGCCTACTCCGTGGCTACCGTCTATCTTTATTGCCCTGCACTTTTTTATACAGCTGTCGTCTTTCATGCGCATCACGTGACCATACCAACGTAGCCTTCTCTTTAGTAAACATCTGATCCCTCTTATTTCTAATTTTTCCCTTAGTTCGTTTATGCTTTGCCGTTCACGTATATTACTATTACACATCCAGTGGAGCATGCAAGCTTCGTTCCTCTCTAGTCTGCGTATATGCCCAGGTCTCACTGCCATGCAACATTGCTGTTCGTATGCAGGCATCATACAACCTGCCTTTCATTTTTAGGGAGAACCCTTTAGCGGCTAATAGTGGTATAAGCTCTCTGAACTTTTTCCATCCAGTTCTGACTCTAGCTACTGTACTTTCAGAGCACCCTCCCCCACTTCTGATTTTGTCACCCAGGTAACGGAAGCTGTCCACTATTTCTATAGAACCCTCTGCGCAATTGAAAGAGCTAATATTTTGTGGGCACTTGCTGCTACTTATTGCACCAGAGCACCGGCCACATGTAAAATCTATGTTCTTAGTTAGCTTACCTGTGATCCCACTACATCTTTTATGCACCCATACTTTGCATTTGGGACATAAAATGGAGTTTCTACCTACGCCTTTCCTACACACTGAGCATGGCCATTTCCCGGAATGGACCGGCGCCTTATTTTCTTTCCTACAAACTAGAACTTTAGTCTTAGCCAGGTTAATTTTAAGGCCTTTTGATTCTAGGCCGTGCTTCCATGTTTGGAATTTCTTCTCTAGCTCAGCCATTGATTCAGCTATGAGCGTTAGATCATCTGCGTATAGGAGTTCCCATGGGCAGCCGGTCTTGAACTCCACTGTTATAGCCTGAAGGGCAATAATAAATAGTAGGGGGCTAAGAACAGAGCCCTGATGAACACCAACTTTTACGCTAAACTCTTCACTATATTCGTTGTTAATTCTAACCTTGCTGACTGTTTCTTTATACATGGCTTGTATAGCCATTCATCAACACCTAGTTTTCTAAGAGCCCACCAGATAATGGAACGGGGGACTCTGTTGAAGGCTTTCTCCAAGTCGACAAAAGCTAAGTATAGGGGTTTACTTTTAGCTAGGTACTTCTCCTGTAGTTGTCGTACAATGAAAAGAGCGTCTGTGGTACTTTTGCCTGACACAAATCCGAACTGCATTTCATCTAGATCAATTCTCTCTCTGATTAGTTGCGCTATTACTTTTTCCGTGACCTTCATGACCTGGTCGATTAATTTAATGCCTCTATAGTTACTCCTATCTAGGGCATCTCCTTTACCCTTGTAACAGTTAATGATGATGCTGCTACGCCAGTCCTTCGGAACAACCCCATTCTGTATGACTTGGTTTACTATCCGGGTGACCATGGTGTGTCCCACCGTTCCAGAGGCTTTCAGCATCTCAGCAACTATTTCCGAAGGCCCAGCCGCCTTACCCGTCTTCATATCTTTGATTGCCTTACTTATTATACTACCTTCAACTAGCACTGCTGGTCCCTCTATTGGGTCGATGTGGGGGAGACTGTCTTTCTCCCATTTATTCTCCTCATTTAGTAGCCTTTCGTAGTGACACTTCCAAGCTACCTTCTTATCAGCGTCGGTGATGGCAAGTACGCCATCATCATTAAGTACACACTTCTCCCAGACAATATCACGGTTTTCCTTGACACATTGCCTAGCAATCCGGAACACCTCACGTTTTTGGTCCTCGCGTTGTAGAACATGCTTGAACTTTCTTTCCTCTGCTTCCCTTCTTGCGAAGTACACTTGCCTCCTAGCTTCCCGCCTGGCCACTTGATAGTCTTCTCTACTTCCTCCATCCCGCCATACTTTCCAAGCCTGCTTTTTGGCCTTAATTGACCCCTCCACCTTACTGTTCCACCACCATGTTACTCTCCTCCTGCCTACAGGCCTGTTCCAGCCACAGACTTCGTCTGCCGCCATCAGCAGGTTTGCTTTCAGGAATTCCCACTGTTCCTCTATATTGTACGACTCTAATTGCTCTTCCTTACTGTCGAAAGCATCAAGTAATATGCTTTGAAATTTATTTCTGGCTGTGGGGTCCTTTAGCTTCCATATTTTTCTCCTGAGGATAGTCCTCTTCTGCTGTCTAGTACGTCTCGTCCTGACTATGAGGTCGCTAATTATCAGTCTATGTTGGGGGGTGCATTCTTCATGGGGGAGGGATTTAGTGTTTACAACAGACACTCTGTCACGTCTTCTGGTAAGGATATAATCTACCTGGCTGGTATGTTCCCCTGATCTGTAGGTGATCAAGTGATTGTCTCGTTTTTTGAAGTTAGTGTTACAGATAGTTAGGTTATTTGCATCACAGACTTCCAGGATTCTGGAGCCTTCCTCGTTTCTAGTAACAAACCCATAGCCTCCGTGGATTCCGTCATAGCCGTCACAATGTTGTCCAACGTGACCATTTAGGTCGCCAGCAATAATTATATAGTCACTGTCGGTTATTTGGGAGGTAGTGAGCATCAGTGTCTCATAGAATCTGTCTTTTATAGCGCCAGGCAGTCCGGATTGGGGCGCGTATGCAGATATTACTGTCACAGTAGTTCTATTTAGAACAAGTCTTATTTTAATTATTCTGTCATTCACTCTATTTACATCTATTATCTTATCCACCCATTTTTCTGATAACATGATTCCTACCCCACCCATCCCATTGTCATTTCCCACCCAGAAAAGCTTATAGCAACGTTTTTTACCCACAATGAATCTAACAGACCCGCCCCTCCACCTGGTCTCTTGGATGCAGCAAACATCAACCTCCTTACGTTCAAGCATTTCTTCAACCTCGTTAGAGCGGCCTTTTAAGGTGCCTACATTCATGGTACCAACTCTGAAGTTTTGGATTGTATTTGGAGGATGGGGCGCAGGGAGGGGTGAGGAGGATGGGGTTGGGGTTATGTTGGCCATCCGCGGCCGAAACAAAGAGGAGGGGGCCTTGCCCTTTCGTCCGGCAGCATGAGGTGAATTTCTCGTTATCTTTGGCATTGTCATCGAGTGTCCAGATTCTTCACTCTCCAGAAATTCCTTAGTCCATCCATCATATCGAAAAGCAGTCAGAAGTGATAGCATAGGCCGTTGACTTGTGATTGGTCCAAATAATAAAGGTTGAGAGTGGGGCGGGGTATGGGGTAGTTAGCAAAGAGAAGATTATTTAGAACAGTGAGACAGAATTATAGGATAGCAACGATTGTAGATATATGGATGAATGAACCGAAGGTTGAGGAGACAAGATGAAAATGTTATATTATACATTACATTTTCGTAGAAGTCGACTGACCATTAATAAGAGTTGACAAATTCTGAGTTTTGTCCTTCGTAACATGCTTATTTATATTTGGTGCAAGTAGGGAGTGAGAGAGAGAGAGGGACGTATATGTTAGAGAGAGTGGGGGTAATAGCGATTTTGAGGAGCGAGAGAATCCATTTTTATGAATCCTGGAAAAAATTTTGGCCAAACTGGTAGTGAGAAGATTATTTAGAACAAGCGTGGAGAAGATTTTTTTAGAACAGTGAGACAGAATTATAGGATAGCAAAGAGAAGATTATTTAGAACAGTGAGACAGAATTATAGGATAGCAACGATTGTAGATATATGGATGAATGAACCGAAGGTTGAGGAGACAAGAAGAAATATATATATATATATGTCAATCAATTTCTAGTTGATATATATATATATATATCAAAGGTTTCTCCCTACATACAAAAGGACGACTTTGTGATGCCTGTATGGGAAGTGCATTGCTGTATGGTAGTGAAACATGGGCAGTGACTGCAGAGAATGTGCATAGACTGAAGAGAAATGAAGCAACCATGCTTCATTGGGTGTGCAATGTAATTGTAAGAGATAATACTGTCACTAACCTCTCAGTGAAGAGTAGACTGTATAATGCCTGCATGCAAGCTGAAATGCTACAGGTCAGTGAGCCATGGGTTTTGTTTTCAGAGCTACAAAGGCTAAAAAGAAATGAAGCAAGTATGCTCTGAAGGATGTGTAATGTCAGTGTGCAAGAATGATGTAGCATAAGAAAACTGAGAAAAACCTGATAGTGTGCAAGAGAGAAGAATGCATTAATATGGACATGTAATGTGAATGGAAGATGACAGCTGTATAAATAAATGCAGAGAAATCTGTGGATGGGGATTGAAGTAGAAGCAGACCTAAGAAGCTGTGCTGAGGTGAAGAGTGACCTTGTAAAATTGAACATCACACCAGACATGACATAGGACCACGAAGAGTGATGACATGCTGTACTGATGAAGACCTGCCTACCAGCATAAAATGTGACTTGACCCATTCACATACCCCTTCCCACTATTACTCCTCACTAGCTACTCACTCCCATTCATGTGCCCACTACACACTATCACCCCTTAGTATAGTATTCTCACTATAACTGTACACTTCCACCGCCACCACCTCTTAAATCCTAACATCCATTCTCAATCTCTGACTCATTACTCCACCCAGGATGCTCCCCACCTTTCTAATCTAAAATACAAGCCATAACTCGCCATCCCTCCATAACTTATCACAGTACCTCAGACCACCACTTCCTAACACCCACATTCTATCCATAACAACCCCTCTAGTTGCACTCAGTACACTCTGTAAAGTGGTCAGTGATAGGAAAAATATTCAGCCATAGAAAAACTGCCAAATGATGGGCTGGGAGAGTTATTCAGCAGTGACAAATGCATGAGAAACTCTCTAGTATTGGTAACTTACATGATAAACACACCCATTACACTCTGTTAATGATAGGAAGGGCATCCTGCTATAGAAAACCTGCCAAACAAATGGTCGGGAGAATGCTTGAGCTGTGCCAGAGATATGACATCTCTGGTAGTAGTGGCACAATAAAATGCATTCAGTAGAGATGCAGGCCCCTTGTCCACTTGATCACCCAGTAGAGTGTGAAAACATAAATAAGCAAGATACAGCCCCCCCCCACCCCACCATCTGAGATGTCATTGACTCTCAAAGTTAACAGCTTCAGCATACATTTTTGCTTCTGGAGACAGAAAAAATGGACAGTGCTATATTCTGTGTAGCTGTACTACCATTTCACCAAAGCAAAGCTTTCAAATTTTTTCAATCGGCCAGAATGTAAACAAACAATCTACTTTTAGAACCATTGAGTGGGTTTTGAATTTATTAATTTAAAGTTAACAACTTCAACTGTCCAATTATTTACAAGAGGTTTGGATAAGATAAAATTAATATTTTTTAGTGTTTATTTAAGTAATATTTACTAAGGTACATTTCATTTGTATAGGTAGTAATTTGTTTAATAATGTATTCAGTTAGTAATAACTCAACAACTTTATTATTTTTACATTTTTGGAGCTTATTTATTCTGTTTTGGTTTTAAATCTGTTTATAGTGAATTTATATCTGGTTTCAATATCTTTTTATTTGATTTTTTATTTTTTAGCTGGGCACATAGCTTCACACCATTTGTTTGGTTTTATCAGAGCTCATGGTTTATTTCAGTGGTTGGCTGTAGATCAGGTTCATTGGGAGACTTATGATTAAGGAAAGAATTTCAGGCGGTAGCACTAAATGTTTGGAGCATAGCCAATTACGCAATGGGGTTGTAGTTGCTGTAGATAATAATTATTAGTATATAGTAACTTATGATGGTTACAACACAATGACATCCATCTTCTTCATACTGGTGCGGGCTGGTGGTTGATTTACTGGGATGTGGGGACATAAAAGAATGTGCGTGATTTAGCTCACCCTTGAGCAGTATAGTTTGACTGTCTGAAGTTGAGTATGTTTTGTTTGCTTGTATTCATGTTTGGCTTTAATTTAATTTTGATAGATTCACATTCAAAGTAAGGCAATTGACAGTCTTATTTGATGTGTGTGTGTCTGTATATATATATACACACACATACATCACCTATTGACTCATATACGTTGTGAAATTGATTGGTTTTGCACACGTAGTTGGTCTAAATATTCCAAATTCAAATTCTAACTAGCACACTAACTCTGTATCGCTGTCTAATTGCCTGCTGGAATTTAATGTCTGGAAAGGTTTTAGTTACTACTATTGTTTACTGTTGTACCACATTTGCTACCATTCTATTGTACAGCGATTCTAGACAGATTTTTCTCAAATAACCAATTTTTTTTCACTCACTTGTTAATTTGTGTTTGATTTGAGATATGTTGGTTGAGTAATTATAGGAGGGTTGAAGCATAGAATCCCGACTCCTAGCCATCATGTAAATTTCTGAAACAGTAGCCAATCGGTTGATGGTACTTTGATGATGCGAAGGGATTCCAGTTACTACTGTACTACTGTGTCACCTGTCACATTTACTGCCATAGCCAGCACAGACTGGAATCAAATCCTGTCAAGTGATTGGTGATTGGTTATTGATTAGGCGAGACCCACTGATGAAGCCACATGCGTCGATTGTGCATTATTGCTTTGCAGCAAAGCATTACAGCCCTTTATGGTCTGAGTTAAAATCCCGCTGAGGTTAACTTTGCCTTTCATCCTTACGGGGTCGATAAAATAAAGTACCAGTAATACACTAGGATAATTGCTGGCCTTGTGCCAAAAGTAGAAACAATGATTGCATAATGAATGCAGACAATGGATGTTATACGCTCTTTTACTGTATTAAGTGTGGCCGAAACTTGAGTACAGGTATAAATTTATGGTACCCATTTACGTGTGTTGTATCGAGGCAAATAACTTTGTGTCTACTCTGGGATTTATACATAACCTTACCTATTGAGTATACTGAGAAACAACTGGTACTAGCAGGGAAACCTTATGCTAGTCCTGTTAACCTCTTATTCGGTGAATTGGCAGTATCGGTAGAGGGTCGGACATGCTTACCAGCATAGTTACGTCCCTTTACGTTCTGAGTTCAAATCCCGCCGAGGTTAACTTTGCCTTTCATCCTTACGGGGTCGATAAAATAAAGTACCAGTAATGTACCGGGTTATTGTTGGCGTTGTGCCAAAAGTAGAAACAATTATTTTTATATATATATATATATATATATATATATCCCTCCCTCCCCTCTTTCTATATATATATATATTTTCTCCCACTGTCTATTCAATTATCTCCCCTTGTTCTCTGCAAAACCTAGCAGTTGGTGATTCAACACTCTCTCTCTCTCTCAAAACCATCCTTTGAGGAGGAATCAGTGGCTGTGTGTCATCTGCACATAGTTATGTCCTTCATACTGTTAATCTCTTCCAAACGACACTTTCCTCATTTAGAAGTATTGTGGTAAGACTAACCCAATCCTAAAGGGTATTTTACTCGATTTTCTAAAGCTATTATTATTTATTCAATCAACTGTTGTTACAGTTCAAGGATTCTGTTGGTCGGTAGTTATGTTCTGTCTTTTAATGGCAGATTTATGATAATAATTAAATATAAATTAACATGTTGCCATTCTTTATAGGGCAGATATCTACTCTATAATAGTAGCTGAATCACTACCTCCTTACGGACAAATGACGCACACCAGGCCTGAACACAGAAGAGCCAAACCCCACTGTCATCGCCTCTATCTCTCTTGCCCTCCCCATCTTTCTCTATTATGAGCAAATGGGGTCCCACGTGCTGGCCACCCCACGGCCTCAGCGAACAGGATGGAGAAGGCGTTTCCCTGGTGCATGGTAAGGGAGATGCGCTGGAAGAACGATTCCATCTTGCGAGGCTCACACCTGCAGCTAGCCAGCTCCACGCCTATGGTGCTAAGTAGGGAGGTAGCCCTAGGGCCAAGGACACCAGAAGTCTCCACTACTATGGGCTGCAAACCTGTCAGAAAGCAACTGATACTTGAAGAGTTTACCCTCCTCAGCCCAAAGAGTAGCAGAACCTGCGTTAGTCGCAGACTGCACCAGGCTGCTACTGGAGAATGTGTTGCTGTAAGTGGCATCCTAGATGAGAGGTATACCACCACGGAACAGGAAGATGGTCATGCCAGCTGACCTTTTGCCGTCCCCTCAGTCCAGCCCCACTGGCTTTAGCTGGGAGGGGAAGCCTGCAGCATTCAAGCCATGTTTTATGCCCTCGTTGAGAGCAGTATGGCATGGAAGGTGGCCAGCACTGTAGCGACAGGTAAGCGGGTGGAGGCCAAAAGAATTGTTAGTTATTTTTTGCATTTAGATTGACACATTTCCAATTTCAAATATTATAAGTCCTTCAATAAATCATGATCTGTTTACAATGGGCTCCAGCTGCAAGCTGTTCAGTATAGCTTCCTAAATTGGATTAAATTCATTGTTGCCCACTCCTTGGTTAATATGATTGGTTGGAATTCGAGAGCTACAGAGTTTGTTTTCTCCATAACGGCTGCTGGCCACTTCTCCCATCCTTAAGAATATTTTACCCGATTTTCTAAAGCCCTATTATTTGTAGTGATTGACTGTTATCACAGTTATTTATTTTCTGTTTCGTTTCCCACATTTCATACATACACATACACACACACAGGGTATGTGTGTAAAAAGAAAACTGACTCCATTTTTATTTTTGTCTACATTATTCATAGTTTGACAAAAACTGAAGAAGCTCTAAATATATTTAATTTAAACCATTAAAAACAAATCAAAATTTACCATTTTCTAATGTTTCTGTTCCAAGTGTTCCCCATTTGAATCCATACTTTTTTTTTTTTTTTTTTTTTTTTTTTTTGAGGCACATGGTGAAATTTCGCATAATGTCTTTACGAACAGACCTATGGATGGTTCTGATCTCCTCCCTGATGTTTTCCTTTAGTTCAGTGATGGTCATGGGTTATCGTTCAGATAACCCCAAAGAGAAAAATCTGGAGAGTTTAAATCAGGGCTATGTGGTGGCCCCTCAAAATCAGTCTTTAAACTGATCAGACAATTTCCAAAATTATTTTTCAGTCTGTATTCTGTAGGGGTACTTTTTAAGATTCTCTTTGCAAGTTTCTCTGGAGAAACCGAATGATTGGCTTTTTCTGTGCAATGATTGTTTTTGGCTCTGTTCAACAGACTCTCAGCCCATGTCAATAATTTCCTGTGTATGCTTCTTCGGTTATCCAGTTTAGGTAGGACAGTCCTTGGGCATTTTATAGAACTCTTCTATAGAACTCAAACTTCTTCACCCAGTTTTGTATATTGGCTTTGAAGGGAGATTTGTCTGTTCCAAAAATGCATAGAATTGCTCCTGAATCTGCTTGTAAAAGCCACACTTATAGTAATGTTTCACACAAAAAATTCCAGTGCTGGAGCTCCCATTAGAGTCTTGTTATTTTCTCAGATGTTGTATCTGCCATGTCTTGAAATTTAATGTTGATTGGTTATAAAACAACGAAACAGTGACACAAAATGTGTATAGGTCCAGTTTTTTTCTTTTTTTTTTTTAATTCACCATTTGTGTGTGTATCAATCAGAAAGTTATTTGTCTCTAATATAATCAGACATCTCAATAAAAAGATAATTATCAACTAAGAGAAGCATTTAAACATATTTAACTTCAGCCAAAATTTCAATTGGGGGATATAACTTAGACTAACTAAAATAAGTCAGTTTCACTCATATAGGGTCCCCAACTGAAGTTTCTAGAATTAAGAAACAATATCAATTATCTCAATAAATTAAGATAATCTATATTGGAAGAAAATTCCGTTGTTGGGGGAAATTCTTTAGAAGTAGAGAAATATTGAATAGCTAACATACAGACTTTATCCTTGTCGAAACAGGATGGTGTATTCAACAACATATCATTCCACTACTAAAGAAACATCTCTCTATATATCAGGACAATATATTAGAGACAAATAACTTTCTGATTGATATTTACTCCTCCTTGATTGTTGAGTGGATTTAGATGGGTTTTTGGGTGCTATTTCTAGTGTGATTAAAAGCCTGTCATATATGAGTGAGCCTGACTTAGTTTGTCTAACTGATATCCCCCAATTGAGATTTTGGCTTAAGTTAAATATATATATATACACAGACACACACACACACAGAGTGATAGAAACTGATTATTGGTATTATGAGCAACCATATTTTGCCATGTTTTTTCTCGCAAGGCACTTTTCTTCCTTTTGATTATATTATTGGAAAAGGTAAGACACTCTTCATATTTTCCATATTTGGTATTTTGACAATTTAAGGCTGAAATGGAGAAAGGTGGTGTGGGGTGATGGACATGAAAAACGTTTTTATGTAATCATCATCTCTGACATTTAAAACATAATTCTGAAAGAATTTTCATTAAAAATGTCAAAAATGAAAATATATGCTAGTCGTGTACTCCGAAACGAAGATGGAAGGAGGATGGGAGTGCTTAAAAAAATAGAAAATTTTGAAAAATATTTATTTTACTGATTCATAATCAAGTTTTAAGACAGAAATTGAAAGAAATTGTCAAAAAAATTCTACTGTGACATGTTTATTCAGAAACTCTGCCTTAGAATTGTTGTGAATTCAAGTGGCTACCCACATTGTTTTGAAGCCCAGCCCTACCCACCCCATCTCTAAGCAATGACTAGCGATAGGCCTGGTTTTGATATATAGAAATATCAGTATTATTACTTCAATTCATTGTTTTTGTTCATCTAGATTCCATTTGTGCTTCTACTTATTTATAATTGTAATGTGAATTTCAGTCCCTTGGAAGTAGTACCCATGTAATATTCGATCCCATAAATTAAACCTAAAAAAAATAGTCTAAAAAATTCTACATTTCTATGTATATATACAGTATATGTAAGTAAAATCAAAGTAACCTATATAATAATTAGTATAAGGTGAGGCTGGTGGTTTGGTGGAATAGTTAGTGTTGAAGGAGTTGCTTTGCAGTATATATTCTGCTCTTTGAATTCTCAGTTCAAATCCCCACCCTGACCAGTCTGTACTTGACCAGCAGGGAGAGATGGTCTTAAACCTACATAGTTACTGAGGCTTCATTCAACGGTAGATGGAAAACGGCTAGAGTAGAAAAATGTTGTTTTTTATCTTTGTTCTTTTACTTTTATATTATTTTTAAATATTATTGTTTTTGGTAGGAGCAATTGCTATGACTTTTTCAGTATTTCTTATACTAGTGAAAGAGATGATTGTGATGTTCAAATGAAATACTATAAGTCAGTATCATCATTTTGCATTTGTTTTCCATGCATTGGACAGGGCATAGAAAGTATTTACTGGGTGTAGCTCAGGTTTCTTTAAAAAAAGTAAACCATACATCTATGCTTTCAATTTCAATTCTCTCTATCCTAGGTAGGTCTTATCATTTCATGTCAATTACTTTGTTAATTGAGTTTTGACTGGTTCATTCATCAACCATTAAGAGGCAAAAGAGAGTGCAGCATGGTAATATTTATTAAAAAATGAAATTTACATCTCACACCTATGCAGTTTTATCTGGCCTCTTATATCTCATAGACAGTTTCTCAGATGTTTTAGTGATAAGGAGCCCCAGTCTTGTCATGAAAAGCAACTGGAAATAAAGCTCAAGAACACAATGCCTCACACAGTTCAGGAATTGAACCCACAACTTTATGTTTGTGAATCTAACACCCTAACCACTAGACTATGATTCTGTCATCTATTCACATGTCAGTATTTCATACGTTTAGACTCTTCGGTGCAATCTTAACAGTGGAAACATAGGACTTTGAATGTTTTTCAGAGAAAAGGAGTGGGGATTATATCAAAAGGAAAGGAGGAAAAGCATAAACATCATACAATCTCATACACTCCCATCCCATCTACCCACCCACACAGAGGGGAAGAACTCCATCTTATAATTGTTGAAAACAGTAATATAGGATTTGTACTTCAACTTCTACAAATTGGTGACATCAGTGGGTGTTTTCTGGGCAGATTCTTGAAATATTTCAAATGGTACCAAAACAACTTAGCTTGGCATTTTTGCTCCCTCTTTTCAATGTTTTTATTTATTTATTTATTTTTTATTTCCCTCCTATTTTCTTTCAACTGCTTGAATAATATTCATTTTTTATATCTTATAAATTATTAAAACACTGGGTGATTTGGATTTTGTAAATGTAGGAATTTCAAATGCAGAAAATAAGTTATTTTCTGTGTTTCAGATTCTCACATTTTCAAATTTTTATGAAATTTTTATTTTTTTTACTTTAAATTTGAAAAAAAAAAATGATTTTCTGCTTCTAAGTATTTACTTCTGTATGTGTGTATGTATGTGTGTATATATATGTATGTGTATATATATATACGCACACATATATATACATATATACACATATATATATTCTTTTATTTTTACTAGTTTTGCTCATTACACTCTGGTCATGCTGGGGCATTACTTTGGAGAGATTTTAGTTGATCATGTTGATTCTAGTACTTATTTTATCAATCTCTTTTTTAACTAAGAACTTATTTTCTAGTTGAATTTGTATTTCTTATTCCACAATGCTTCAAGCAAACTTCAACACCTTGTTAATCTCTTTTTTGTCTAAATGATAAGTTATGGAACATAAACAAATACAGATGCATGCACATACATACACATGCGAATGTGTCTTTGTTTGTTTGTACAACTGATGTCTCTGTCTACCAAATATCTCTTACAAGGCATTAGTTGACCTGAGGCTATAATAGATGACACTCTATCAAGGAGTCGTGCAATGAGAGTGAACTTCAATTCACATGGCTTAAAACAAAATCCTAAGCCCTACAGCCATACTTCTGTGTGTGTGTGCATTACTGTAACTTGGAAGATTCATTGAGTAAGCTAGATGTTGGCCGGGGACTGTTGATATTATATCAACGATCTTCCTTAATAATTCTATTAAACTCCCAGCTGCACTGATTTGAAACTCCTGTATAAGGTTAGAGCTTTCCATAGTTTTTGTTTAGGTTTCTTAAATAGTGAATATTGAGTATTGTATGTTCGACTTTGTATTACAAATCAGCCATTATATGTATGTATATATGCATATACCTTGATATGTGTGTATGCATATATACAATAAACTGGTGGAATTCTATTTTAGCGTGAATTCCTTTGTTTGAATTCAATCACCATATCACGTTTTTTTCTAGTATAGAAATCTTCCTCTATTTTCATCAGAGGTTGGGTATCAGTCTAGCATGAACTGCTAGATTCCTTATCGAGTTGTAATTGCTACCATACACAATGAATAGATCGAAGTATTGACATGGGCTGCTTGCTGAAGAAGTGCAATTTGCCCAGTTACATAACTATCTGCTGATAATACGTAGCTTTCTGAACACTGCAGATTTAATATTTGCATTTGTGAAATTATGTTGCACAAAAACAAATTCATCCAGGTGCAAGATATTTACTTTTATCTCTACCAAAACACAGCCACCGTACTTGATATTAACTAAAATGTGTGCACTCTGAACTGCTGGTTGCAATTGCATTACTGCAACTTGGTAGATATTTACTGAGTGAACTAGTCGTTGGCCGGGGACTATTGACATAATATCAAAGATCTTTGTTAATAACTCTCTCTCTCTCTCTCTATAATATATACATACATACATACATGGTGGCTGCCAACTCGTTTTCGAGTACAGCCACTACTCTATATCCATGTAGGAGAATCCCTACCGATACGCTGAACGAGTGACTTTTTAGTCCAGCCAGCGACTTGAAAACTCTGGTACAAACACTACATTGTGACAATTATTGACACATATTGCTGGGCCCATGGTACCATGTGACGACAAATGCAGAGAGATCTCCAGATATAAAGCAATGCCTGTACCGTGAAGCTTTTATAGTGAGCAAAGGCTCTGCATAAAGCCAGTCCCACTCTCTTAACCAAGATGATATTTACCAAAAAGAAGAACAAGTCAACATCATTGGATACCATCAGGGTTGCAGGTGTTATATCAGAGTTTTCCTTCTCCTAGAATTCTGCCTTGACAAAGGCTAAGGGGTCATCTCTCCCGGTGATTTTGGATGGCCATTGACTCTTACGAGCTCTTTTGCCCTTTGACAGGTTTTGTTTTGAGTCCTGCAGGATGTCCAAAGTCACCCTCCTCACCAAGAAACCTTGGTGGGGTTGCCAGTTTAGTCGCCAATGACCCGACCATGAGACAGGTTGTACTGGGATGCATGTTACCAGTAGCACCAACTGGTGACCTGACATACATACATACATACATACACACATACATGAAAAAAGAAATATGAGCATGAAAAAAGAAATATCATTAGAATAGCGACTGATCTGGAGGAGAGATATGGAATAAAGCCTGATATAAATCTCTCACCCAGAGAAATCGGAAGATCCTATTCAATGTTCAAACAAGATAAAAAAATTGACCAATTTACAGAAAAAGTTGTGCATGGATACTTGAGGCGTAAAACACAGACCATAGAGGGGATAAACCACTCAAAAAGCCTGGCATGGAGTTCCAACAAGTTTATGACATCACACCTTGAGGGATATCTCTATGCAATACAGGAACAAGAACTGCCTACCAAATATCTGCTGCACAAAAGAGGAGGGCCAGCAGCTGACAATAAATGTAGGCTATGTAAAACAAAGATCGAGGATGTAAGCCACATTGTTGCCAGCTGCGAAAGAAGGTCATCTCGCTACTACCTCCCCATGAGACACGATGGGATAGCTAGAACCATCTGGAACGCACTTCGGAAAACAAAATTAACAACAAACGAGGAAGAATATATTGAGACAGATGGCACTAAGGAATACTGGTGGAACCTGAAAATAAAAACTGCCACCAAATTAAAGCACAACCGGCCTGATATTGTAGTTTGGGACCACACATTGAAAACGTGTTCTGTTGTGGAGATCAGCTGCCCACTTGATGTAAACGTTGTCAGAAAAATACAGGAGAAGGAGGACATCTACGGACCATTGATGAGGAGTTTACAAATCCAGTATCCAAGATACACCTTTAGCTTCATACCCATCATTATTATATACCAACCCGCTTGGACCAAAGTATGACTGAACTTGGATTTGCGGACAAAAAGCGCAGCTCCCTAATTCATAGTCTAGAAATGGCTGCGATAGCTGGCACCTTCAAAATTTGCAAAACATTCTTGCGATTCAAGGGATGACAATTTCTTTTCTTTTACAACCTTGCCACCAGGAAGGTGGCCGGTCAAAAAAATATACTCTAAATTAAGAGAAAGAGAAAACACATCATCATCTTCGTTTAATAACCGCTTTCCCTACCACCAAGTCAGTACTGAAGTGACGCTACTAACCTCCCAGACAGCTGGGGGGGGGGGGGGGGGCTCTTCATGTCGTATATATACATATGTATATATAAATATATATTGTATGTATATATATATATGTTTTGTGTGTGTGTATAAATGCGTGTATGTATGTGTCTATATGTGTGTGTGTGTGTGTGTGTCAAAAGTGACACAGAGGAGACTGAGGTTAGCTGGGCATGCTCACCGACATCCTGAGTTGACACTGCACTCTGCTCCTGTGGGAGCCCCTGCATGGACACACTGGAAGAGGAAGACCGAGGTTAACATATGTTGATGCTCTAAGGACAGACACTGGTCTCTTGGAGACGCAGGACATGGCAGCGATAATGAGGGACAGAGACTGCTGGAGAGAACTCGTCCATGGATCTTGGGAATTTTACCCGCCCTAGATAGATATATATATACACATACACACATTTATACACACACACACAATATATATATATATATTGTATGTGTGTGTATGTATATATATATATATATATATATATATATATAACCTGAGATTCCACTAGCTGAAAGTTAAACCCAATGACCTCTCTCCAGCCCACCCATTTGATGGATTTTCATAATGCACCAAAACAAAAAAAAACTATTATCAGAAAAATAAAAAGGACAAACTAAATTACTGCCAACAGGAACACAACACACATATTTGTCTGCTATTGCACTGCTCAAATGAAAAAATATAATCTCCAACAATGCATGAAGGCCATCATCAATAACCAAAGAACAGCTGAGGAGGAATGGGCCTTTGAGAAAATCAAACTCAATCCCGAAGTGTTCTTTTCATTTGTGAAAAAACACAAGGCCACTGTTTCCACTGTTTGCCCTCTGATTGATGAAAATGGCACAAAAATTTTAACAAATCAATTAATGATTTTGTTTCTTTCATTGTTCACTTCTTATTGCTAATGTTCCACTAGCTTGTCGTGTCTTGATAATAGAAATTACCAGGTCTTGACTCAAAGAATTCATTGAGTCACGTTTTCAGTTCCATGCAATTGTAGAATGAAACGCCTCACAGACTGTTAGAGAATGACCAAAAAAAGATGATAATCTGAAGGTGCTATATGAGGAGAATACGGTGGGTGCAGTAGAATTCCCCAAGCTCTTGAATAACATTTTTAGTTAAATTAATGATGTTGGGGTGAGCCAATACATTTGCTGAATGTAAAGCTTGCCATTGACCATGTGGTTGTTTTCAAGCATTTTGTAGTGGGTTATCCCTTCACAATTCCACCAGATCATTCTTTTGCATGAATGCAGCTCTGGTGTTGCTTGCTTGTTGACTCTTTGCTTTATATTGACGTAAAGACACCATTTTTCATCACCAGTGACAATGCAGTAAAGAAATCTGTTTGTTTGTCCACAAGTAGCCAGGTGTTAAGGTAGCAAACCAACCACAAAGAGGAGCGCTGGAGTTTCCTTTTCATTCAGAGTGTGTGACACCCATACACCAAGGTTTTGAACCTTACTCATAGAGTGAGTGATGGTGATGGTCTAATTCCCTAGTAGATTGGTGCAGATCCTCATGGGATTGAACAGGTTGGCTGGAATGCAAATAATCTATAAGTTTGAATTCCCCGTCTTTGAAACGTGAGAACCATTTCTGTGCAGTTCTTGTTGTAATAGCACCTTCCCCATACACAGCACAAATGTTTCAAGCAGATTTGCCCATTTTGTAACTGTGATTGAAAACAAAGGGAAGCAGGTGTTGAAAATGTTCATTTTTGTCTTCTGGTCATTCTATTGTCATGTGTCTGAAAAGAGGTAATATTTAATCAAATTCCAAAACCAATAAACAAAAGTTATAGAGGAAGAATAGAGTTACAAAAGAAAAAATGTAAAACATTATGATAAAAATATGTTTCCTGTTAATTCAAATTGAAAAAATATCAATGGAAAAAAGTGAACAAATTTATCTGACAACCTAATAGTTTCTTTATTTAAATTGGTTAATGGATTAATTGAAAAATTTCTATTTTTCTGATGTTATCAACATGCTTATTAATTTTCCTGAGATTACTAAAGGCTATAATCTGCTAAGTTAGGTGTAGTTGAGAAAGTTTAATAGTATTTTTATTGATTACCAACACACATACAACACCCATATATATTACCCAACATATATATACACCTCTTGTACACACAACACTCACATCCCTCATTGCATATGTGGATATACACTCTATTGGACTCATCAGTCCCATACTGTACAAGATTTAGTCTTCTTTACACATACACTTGTGTGCATTACTATGAGGGTCCATATATTCATACACTTATACACATCACTTGCATATGCTCATGTGTGTGCATGTGTTACCCACGTATGACACTATGCTTGTGTGAGGCATAATGCTGAGACCATCCTGGCGTCAGATTAAAATGCTTTGCAGCATTTAATCCAACTCCTTTTCATATTCAGTTTCTATCCCTCTTGTTGTTCATAGTGACCTATACCCTTTGGAGTTTAGTAGTAGGTGTTGGTACTGTTGCAGCACCTTACAGTATCTGTTATGGCCCTTTTGATTATACCCATAACATGGAGCGTGGTGACTTACATGCTGTGTGCCACTGTTTTCCTCCTCCTGTGCCACCTAAGAAACACCTCTACTTGTGTATATGTTTGTACGTGCAAAGGGTGGAGGAACTCAGGAGAGTTAACAAGCATCTAATAGTTTTGTTTTTGTGGAGCAAGAGACTCTTAGTCTTCATTAAGATACCTCTCTTGGAGAAGGTCACTCTGATATAAAACCTGCGACTTTGTTTGCATCCAATGATGTAAACCAGTTCTTGTTTTGGAGTAAATGTATTTGATGCTCAGAGAGTGGGATTGGCCCTGTGCAAAGCCTTTCCTCACTTAAAAAAGCTTTAAACACTGGCATCGCTTAATATATAACACTTTTTTGCAATGCATGGCATGGCTGGTCATAGGCAAGTCTCTAGCTGGACTAAAAAGGTACGTCCGTGATGCTCATGCTTGCTTAAGTATCAAGCAATGGCATTACTCGAAATCGAGTTGTGGCCATCATGTATGTATGTATATAATGTCATCTGAGCGCATGTGTGTGCACACAGATACACACACACACACACACACACACACACACACACACACACACACACACACACACACACACACACACACACACACACACACACACACACTCTCACACTCACCAAACAGCTTGGCATTTGTCACTCTCATAATTTTTATGCTAGGTAGCTGTTAATATTTTATTCAAATATTTGACTTATTACTACATAAACACTATCTTTCCTCATTGCACAACATGATGTAAAATTCATTCCATTTATTCTATCTGCAAGCTCATAGCTGTTGTTTCATTGAACATTCTACATGGAACCGTTATGTCTTTTTCTATTTTGAATATTTGCCTGGATGATTTCAAAATATTTATGTCGGCATCCAGAGATTGAAGAATGTCTGTTTTGGAAGATCCTCAAAGAGTGAAAGCAAAGTTTCTCCTACTCCAACTATTTTTGAAATAATAAATATTTCCTCTACGGTTATATGTATTATTGCATATACATGCATGCACACACACGTAATTTTTATCGTATCCTCTCTGGATTTTGTTTTTTTATATTTTTGTATTTATTGTTATGATCATCATTATTATTATTATTATTACACACACACGCACACGCACACGCACACACGCACACACACACACACACACTTAAAAATGACAGTTTTATTGATGACAACAATTGATGTAAAGATGCGCGATTCCTTGATAATCTTTGTCCTTCACCCTCTTGTCACTACGTCAATTGCTATATTTCAATTTACATTCATTTGAATCATTTCCAATAATTCTATATATGCTTTAAACGTTATGAAACATGTATCCACTAAATTATGATGAACTTGTTCTATCTATCTCTCTGTTTACCTATCTGTCTATCTTAGCATTGCTATAGGGATTTGTGTTTTCTTGTTATTGTTGTTTTGGTCCGAAGTTAGACACATTAGTAAATATACATAGATAGATAACTATAGATTAACAGTAAAACAAATAGGCAGACAGGCAGACAGACAGATGGACAGAAAGGCAGGTAAGTAGATGGATTGATAAATATACAGATATATAGGTTGATAGACGAGTATGTAGGTAAGTAGAGAGGTAGATAGATAGATGTTGCATTTATTGTTAGAAGATAGGGGTGCATAAATAGGTAGTATTGATTGTTGCTAGTTAGACTACTGACCATCTTGTCAGTACTGTTGGGAAAGAGAGGGGTAGGAAGGAAGATATCAAATTACTATTTCTCAAACAAATGTAACACAAAGTGGTTGCCATGTAATATATATATTCATTCCACATCAACACTACCACACAGCCACTGCAGCACCTCAGTAACATCTAAACCTGACATCAAGAAGGGAGGAGATTTTAACTGCAGCTGCTATTTCTTTCCATGCTAGAAATAGCAGCTGCAGTTTCATTAAAACTCATACTCTTACCATCTTAAGGGAATTATGCAGTGGATAATGTAGCACTGGATTCAGTGTTTGATGGTGCCATAATAAAATGCACTGAATACACTCTCTAAACTGTTAGTGTTAGTGCAACAATAAAATACCCGCAGTACTTTATGTAAAGTGCCTGACATTAAGAAGAGCATCCAGTTGTAGAAACCAAAATGAAATATATGAGCAAGGTGTGGACTTTTAGCCTGTCTAGTATTAGGACATAATAACCCATCACTCATACCAGCATGGAAAACAGACATGAGATATAATTATTCAGAAGAGGACATCCTCAAGCTATGAACTCAACCATTCTCTATGTAATGTGTATACATGCTCAAGTCTCCACCATTCTTTAGATTTATCCATTAATGATGAACTTCATTAAGATATCTAAAATCACACTATTAGATTCTTCTCTAAAATGTCTTAATTTAATATGCTTGTCATATTATTCTCTTTCCTTTTTCTACTCTCTCTCTCTCTATGTCCATTCATTCTTTCATTCTCTTTCTTTTTTCTTTCCTTCTGTTGCAACAACTATTACAGCTGTTGTTGCTGTTTTTGTTGATCTTAATTTATCATGTTTAATATTGGAAATTGGCTACTAACTCTTTTTACCTAGCCAAAGCCTTCACTGGTTCTATGAAACAAAATAAACCATTTTAAAGGGTTCCGTTATAAATTAAAATCTTCGAATGACACACGGCCGTGACTTCTGGCATCACGCAGTAATACAGAAGACCCGACTTCCCACGGGTACAAGCCGAAGCTGAAGCATATAGACTATATGTCCCCACCCCCTCCCACTGCGAAGTGGTTGTGGAGATGCCATGGCAAAAAAGCACCCAGCCCACACTGTAAAGTGGACGTGTAGGCGCCATGGAAAAAAAGCTCCCAGCACTCGCTGTAAATGGGGTTGGTGTTGGGAAGGGCATCCAGCTGTAGAAATGAAGCCAGAATCAGTTCCCGTATGAGCAAGACAAGGTCAGCTGACTGGACACTGCCCACAACAGGACAACCCTTCTAACCCATGCTAGCGTGGAAGAACGGACGTAAAATGGTGATGATGATGATAAGAACCCAGAAGCAGACATGGTCTTAAAACCAAATTCGGCATCCAGTCATGCTGACTGCTGATGACTAGTGACATCTAGTCACTATTCAGCTAAGGTGACACTAACAAACTGCTGAGGGCCAAAGGTGTGTTTTCACTACTCAGCTAAGGTAACACTGACTAACAAACTGCCGAGGGACAGAGGTGTGTTTTCACTACTTAGCTATGGTGACACTGACTAACAAACTGTCGAGGGCCAGAGGTGTGTTTTCACTACTCAGCTAAGGTGACACTGACGAACAAACTGTCGAGGGCCAGAGGTGTGTTTTCACTACTTAGCTATGGTGACACTGACTAACAGTTGTGTTTTCACTGCTCAGCTAAGGCACATTCTACTTTTATTTCAATCTCTATGTAGCAGCTCTGATTTCAGTTTTTCGTTGAATTCTTTTTAAGTTGTTTTATTTTTCTAATCAACCAGATATTGCCTAAATGCTCATATGGCCAGTCCACTTCTGTAAGAATATGTTCACAAAAAGGTTGAATAGCAATTATGAATGCTGCTGTACTAATTTCATTCTATGGAGTGAAATGTTTGACATGAGAATTGATAAATGATAAGGACTATTAAACATTTCATTGATAAGTACTAATTTGCTTATTATTTATTTAATTAATTATATATTTTAAGTCATTTTAATTAATTCATTGTAGTGCTGTACAACAACTAAATGGCAAATTAGCGGAGTCTTTAGAGCATCAAATTAAGTTCTTTGTTCTGGCTCACTGCACTCTGAGTTCAAATCCCACTGATGTCAAATATGTCTTCATCTTTTTGAGATCAATATAGTACTAGTCCAGGGACAGTGGATTGCCAGAACTGTTATTGACTCAGACAGGATGTTTTGAGGTATCTGATCCAGCTCTGTGTATCCTCTGTCAGAAGTTGTGCCCAGCAGATAGTATCAGCTTGCTATGGAAGTGGTGACTTATTGCAGTAAAGCAGCCATTAGAAAAAGTTTCAATGTAGTCAAGGTTTTGTCTTAGCTTTGCTTTACCAAATTGGATGAAAACAACAAGCAAAATAAGGCCATTTTCCTTGCTCAAGCAGGAACTAAGCTTTGCAAACACTATGACTATGGAGACCTTTTTAAGATATTTTATGACTG
This sequence comes from Eledone cirrhosa, assembly GCA_964016885.1. Taxonomy (NCBI): domain Eukaryota; kingdom Metazoa; phylum Mollusca; class Cephalopoda; order Octopoda; family Eledonidae; genus Eledone; species Eledone cirrhosa. The sequence goes on from OZ024741.1 coordinate 157,889,078, forward strand.
GATGCCCTTCCAGGAGCCAACCATTTAGTCACCTCTTACAATATGCACTGATTTGGTGTACCTATTTATGGTGCGAAATTGAAAATTTTCTCTTTGGGAATTTGTTGGTTTAATCTCAAAATGTACTGTATTCAGAATTTTTGTGTGAATGTCATGTTTAACAAAGGGTCATGTTTAAAATGCCACCAACTGTCTTTTATTCATTTATTGGTTTCGGTCATTACACTGCAGCCATGCTGGGACACCGTCATGATTTAGTCTATCATATTTTTTGCCCTTGTACTCATTTTTCAAGTCTGATACTTTTCTCAATCTTTTTTTTTTTTTTTTTTTTTTTTTTTTTTTGCTGAACCACTAAATTAAGGAACATACGCACACAGGGCTTCTATTCAGTTTCACTCACAAGACATTGGTTAATCCAAGGCTACCAAAGGTACCACACTGGGAGTAAACCCAAAACTATGGTTGCAAAATAACCTCCTTCACCCAACAGCCATTGTTTAAAAATATTTTTATTATGGTTTCATTTTATTTTAGGGTTTTTGAGTCTGGTAGGAGCAATGGAAGGGAGGGGAGATCTATATATTGTAGGATCAGGTCAAGACACTTATACAAAGGGCTGCACAGATATGTCAAACATAGGACTACATCTTGCAAAGCCCAAACCATCTCCTGTTCTATGAAACAAAACCACCTAATTTAAAGGGTTCCTACTTAAATTCAAATCTTCCAACATAATTTTATATAAGAATATTTCCTGTTACAAATACCATCTTAGTAATGAAATAATAATGTAAGTAAATCCCACCAAATACCTAATTGGAATACAGTGAATGTTTTAAAAATAAGGTCATGAAAGGGTTAATCACACATACATACCTTATTTATTTTTTCCATAACAAAGCACAAATTAGTGCAAGATTGTAGAATTATTGCATCCACCATTTTAGCATAATTGGTTGTCGATTTTGTATTGATTCTCTTCTAGTAAATGTTGATTATGTCAGCTGAGTTAATTGAAAAACAATATATTCAATATTAAATGGAAAAACAGACATCAAAATTATATTGATGTTCTGCTTTAACCTCTTTTGATACTGAACCAGCTGAAACCACTCCTGGTTCTGTGATACAGAACTGTTTATTTTAACCCTTTAGCATTTAAACTGGCTGTATTCGGCCAGAATGATCTCACCTCTTTCTGTTCAAACCAGCTGTAACTGGCCAGAATTCTCTCACCTCTTTCTGTTCAAACCAGCTGTAACTAGCCACTCATATTGATGTTAAAGTATTGTTCTCAAAATAAATGATATAAAAATCTCATAGATTCGATATTATGTGAGATAAAGCCTTTACCGGGAAAATACAATAGTATACATAAAGGGTTATTTATTTAAAAACCTTACATCATGATTTAGTCATATTAGTTATATTACTAAATCCTCTAAATTCATGATAATTTTCAAAAATATTTGAAAATTATAAACGGTGTTTTTTTATTAGAAATATGGTTACAAAAGGGTTAAATTCAAAAGATCTTTTTGAAGAACTCGTCTTTTCCCACTTCACTTCTCAGCCTTTGTCTGTCTGTGTCTTTGCCTGCATGTCTGTGTCTTTGCCTGTATGTCTGTCCTCCTTCTCCTGTCTGTCTTTATATCAATCTTTCTCTTTCACGTTCTTTCCCTTTCACCAATATTTCCTTCTTCTCCTTCACCCTCCCTCTAACATTAGAAACGGGCAATCTTTGTCATTTTTAATTCATTTATTTATTTATATTATATTTATTTATTTATTTTCTTTTTTTAAATATATTACCTAAAACTCAGTTTTCTCTACCTCTCTACCTCTCTCTCTCTCTCCACGCACACACACATTCCTTTACTCACATATATAAAGGCTCTTTTTGGTCGAAGCTGACTATGGGTTTGTACCTGAAAAGTTCCTCTCCAAAGTGCAAGCCTAGGCAAGGTGTTTTGGAGGAAGATCAGCAGTTGCCCATGCATACCAGTCGCCTCTCCCCATGCCACTAATGTTGTCCATGGAAAAAGCAAAGTTCATTATAACTTGGACCAGTGTTGTTACAACTCATATATACACTATGTACGGTGTTGTCCAGGGGGAAGGCAAAGACCAATACAAGTTGACACCATGTTGTTGCCACTCATTTTTTTTCACTGAGTAAACTGGAGCAAGATGAAATAAAGTGCTCTGCTCAAGGATTCAACATGCTGCCAGGTCCAGGAATCAAACTCATAACTATACAATCATGAACCAAACACCCTAACCACTAAACCATGGTCCAGGAATCAAACTCACAATCTTATGATCAGGATCTGAACACTCTAATCACTAAGCTACAATCCACTTGGCCTAGAAATCGAACTCATGACCTTATGATTATGTGCCAAATATCGTAACCACTAGGCCATGCTCCACCTGGTTCAAGAATCAAACTGACAACCATACAATCACAACTTGAATACCATAACGACTTCACCACATGCCATCTAGTCAAGGGAATTGAATAAACAACCTTGTTATGAGCTCAATTCTCTTACCACTAAGTCACATTCCTTCACATACTGACAGCAGCAGACCGGGTTTCATAACTATTCTGAGCCCTTGTCCCCTAACAAGTCAGCCCACTGTTCATTAATATGAAAAGATAAGGTGTGTTCCATTTTCATGTCAATCCTTGTGTAGTGGTTATGACTTCAGTTTTTGGGGACGTTTTTCCAAATTTTTTTTTTTTTTCTGCACCCCAGTCCATTTCTGCATGCTTACATACATATATAGACAATGATTCCCCCCCCCCCTACCATACACCCACAAACAGATATAGTAACTCTTAATGACCTGTACTGCATGAATCACATTAGCAAGGCATTCTTAAAAAGTACAAAACAGCACTATGACTGCATTTCATTAAAAATTCAAGTATTTATTTTGGGCTACTGAAAATTTTCACTATGATTTATCCAGTAGTAAAGATATTTTAAACATTTGAATTAACAAACCACATGAAATTTCATTAACAAGACATTCTTGAAAAATACAAAACAGCCCTTTGACTGCATCACATTAGAAATTAAAGACTTTACTTTAATATTGCAAATTTTCACAATAGTCTGTCTCATTGTAAAGATACTATAAACATTTGAATTAACAAAATTGTTTCTTTTAGACCTTTTCTGCTAAATCATTACAGGATGATAAAAGTTAACAACATACATCAACATTGATGTTTGTTCTATTACTCTATGAATTTAACCATTGCTGTTTAACCCTGTTTGTGGCTTGAAACCCGTCATTAGTCAATACGTTTTTTGCCCATGTTCTGCTTTTTTTCTGTTTGCTGCAGGATGACTCTCCCGAACCCCCCAGGCCCAGGGGATGATGGACACACACAATCAGACACACAAACAGCAGGAGTGACCTTCCCAGATAACCCTTAACTGCTGCTGCTGCCGCTGCTGCTCTTTGTGGCTGCTACAGACAGCTGCTGTAGGCGGGAGTAAACAAACAGTCTGAAAAGTTTTCAAAATCTCAACAATCAGCAACCAACACCACCTTCATTCATTCATTTCCTTCCTGCATGCCAAATAATATAAATATATAAATAGTTGCATAACTTAATGGATGTTGCTATTATTATTGATTATTATTTATTTATTATAATAATTATTATTATTATTATTAATAATTTTTTTCTATCAAATCTTACCAATCCTTCTGCCATATCCACTCTGCACACACCTGTATATCTTTTTATAATCTAATCTCAGTATGTGTGTGTGTGTGTGTGTGTGTGTGGTATACACGCACACACATATCTAAACACACCTGCACATATATATTTGTGTTTTATGTGTATGTGTGAGTGTTCCTTATGCCCAGTATTAGAATGCTTTAATTTGCCCCTGCCTTTACTCTAAGAACACCCAGCCACCATGGGTTTTCACATCCTTAATCCCACTATCTCACTTGTTCCCTTATATACACAAGCACACACTTGCTTTCATATACATATATACTTATGCACACGTGTGTATATATACATACACAAACACACACACACGTATATATAAAGCTTTAAAAAAAAGTATTTTTTTAATTTTGTTTTGGGCCCTCTAGAAAGCATGTCTTGATCCCTTTCTACTTTAACTAAAATATTTTTGTTTGTTTTGAAATCCATTAAAAAAAAAGAAAAAGATAAATCATACGTATTTCAAGAAATAAAAATAATAAAAATTAAAATTTCAAACATCAACACTTAAATCTTCTCTACTCCTAATAGATCACCAAACACAGCAACCTCTAAAGCACTCATACTTTCTACTCTATATATCTCTTTTTCTTTATCTCTTTTCTATTGTCTCGGTCTTTTTCCATCATTTTCTCATTAGATTTCACACTTATATATATGTTATACACACACACAAACCACTGGAAAAACAGATGTAAAATGATGAGATATATATATATATATTATTATATATATATATATTTAATTTAGATTTTAAGTAGTATGTGTGTGCATACATGTATATAAATATAATCATATTATTTGAGAGAAAAATGTGTCACAACGGATTTTCCTCTTCAATGAGATTAAAACCCTTGTTTGATCTGGCATACATGATATCCAGATCTGGAGAGGGTGGGGCCCCAACAGGTTTAAAAGGCGTATGACATACTGCCATTCTATAAAGAGTTAAAGGCCCATGATTGGATAAGATATTTCATATTTAACCTGATGCATATGATATATCTCATATTTAGTCTGGTGTGTATTATCACATTTGGTGCAGTGTGTGATATATCATATTTGGTCTTGTGTATATGTCATATTTAGTGTGATGTGTATATATATATATTAGTTGATCTGGTGTATATGTGATGTGTCTAGTTTATCTAGTATATGATCTCTCATATTTGGTTTTGTGTATATGTTGATCTGGTGTATGATATGTAATGTGGAGATTTGTCATATTCTAACCAAAAAAACATTGTGAAATGTAGTGTAGATATAATTATTAAAACTTTTCTCATCCCTAATGATGAGGTCAATCTAAAGAAATTCTAATCTTATTAACACCTCATCTCATACATTTAGATATTTGTTTCAGATGGATTTTTGTTTGCTTTTGTTCTTAATATTAATATATATTTAATGTTAAATGCTACTAATGTTTAAAAATATAATATTAAATGTTTTGGAAGTATAGATCATCATCATTTAACAGTCATTTTTTTTCTCCATGCTGGCATGTGTTGGACTGGTCATTGCAGACCAAGTCAGTACTTAATCAGAGCTCCTGTCCTCTCAGACAGGGTGTGGGGCATATCTCACTTGCATATGTTCTAGTTTTGGCATGGTTTCTACATCTGGATGTCTATCCTTTCACTAAATATTTTACAGTGTGTTCTGGATGCATTTTATTATGGCACCAGCTCTAGGGAGTTTGTGATAATGAAATTGTGTACAGTGTTCAGGTACACTACAACTGTCATGTCTTTGACACAAGTGAAGAGTCCTCTTAACTCTTTATTTGGCATGGATTCTATGGCTGGGAGCCTTCCTAACACCAACCATTTTAGAGTGAACTGGGTACATTTGTGTAAAACCAATCTACATATGTATTAAACTGCTATAGGAAAAAAAAAGATAGCTGAATTGAGTAAGGTATTTGCAATGTGGAAGGTTTTTCTGGTGCAAGGGGAAGGCTTTGTAGTGTAGGTTGGAGTTATGTCTGCAATGTGGTAAAAGATGGCAGGGATAAACAGTTGCAATTACATAAATGCTTAACCCTTTTGTTGCCATATTTCTAATGAAAGACAACCTATAATTTTCAAATCATTTTGAAAATAATCATGATTTAGTAAAATAACTTCCCCATTATTAAGTTGGTGTTTGGAACATAACTTAACAAAGGTTCTTATGAAAAATAAGGATGGAAGTTTTTCAGATAAATATAAACCCCCTAAAACAAAAAGCTTCATATAGAAGCCAAGGGCAGTTTCAGGTGATTTGATATCAAAATGTTTAAATAGGCATAATTCAAAGAAAGTAGAAATGAGACAACAGGTGATGGGTTTAGTTGACATGTTGTAAGTGGTAGTAAATTCCATCATAAAAGTCAAAACTTCAATATATCGTTAAGAAAAATACATTTTTTCTTTCAAATTTCATTTACATATTCTTTACAAGCTTTTATTGCTATATATATGTATATATATTCACATGTGTGTGAATATGTATGCATGCATGTGTATGTGTGTATATATATATATATATATACACACATATATATATATATATTTAAATGATTAATTAATTAGAAGTGTGGTGGTAGCATCACCATGATTAATTTATTGAAGTGTAAGCAGGATTTAGCATTCCATCTATGATATGGATCCATATAAGCTGGTACATAATGGTCTATTGTTAATATAAATGATCATGAAGACAGGGTTCTATTTTTTCATATTTTAATTCATTCAATAAACTATCATTTTGTGCATTTCCAGATATGTCTGTTGGCCATTACATGATGTGTTTCTGGTAAACATGCCTTTGTTAGACAGCTGGCAGAAGATAAATATAAAGAATTACATAATGTTGGTGACATATTGGACTGAAAATTGTCCAACACAAAACATTAATGAATCAACTTTGAAGTACTGTTTTGGACAATTTCCAGTCCAATATGTCACCACAATATGTAATTCTTATATTTGTCATTAGCCAGCTGTCTAAGGAATGCATTTCTGTCTGAAATACATTACATAATGGCCAACAGAAATATCTGAAAATGTTCATGATAGCACTTTATTGAATTAAATTATGAAAAAATAGCACCCTGTCTTTGTGATCATTTATACATTGCCTGAGAAATAAATAACACTACCGAATATATGGTCTCTAAGACTTATCCTAGAGTAGGCTGTGAAATTTTTGGTAGCATGCAGCTGTGTTGAGAATATATTTATAATATATATATATATATACACACACACACGTATATATATATATATATACATATGCACATACACACCCACATTTTATTTATATACATATATATAATGAGGGTGTGTATGCATGTGTACATGTATGTATATATTTATCTGTGTCTGTAAGTCATCATTTTACATCTGTTTTCTATGCTGGCATGGATTGGACAGGTTGACACAGTCAGAGACTAGACAGCTCAGTCTACCATGTTGTACTCATACGTTCCATTTTGGCAGGATTTCTACAGCTAGATGCCTTTAATGCCAATCACTTTACAGAGCATACTGGGAGCATTTCTTGTGGTATAAGCACCGAGTTAGCAGTGTGTATTTAGGTGCATTTTATTGTGGAGCCAGCAATATAATATATGTAGATAGGTTTATATACATCAGCAACTGTTCTTTGTTGCTCTCCCTCTCTCTCACCTTTCAATCTTCATTTCCACAATCTTACTGGGTCTTCTGTCTGTATATTTGTTGTTCTCTCTCTCTCTCTCTCTCTCTCTCTCTCTCTCTGGTGGAGTGGGCGAGTTGTTAATGCCTAATATTTTGTGTTTTTAGTTTTCTTTTAATTCCTTACGTTTTGTGCCACATGAAACATTAGCAAAACATTCTTAAAAGGGACAAAACAGCACTACGATTACATCACATAAAAAATTTAAGTCTAGTCTAATACTGCAAATTTTTACAATGATCTGTCCTCTTCTAAAGATACCATCAATATTTGAATTCATAAGTCCATTTTAAAATATTTTCTCCTAGATCATTACAGAGTGTTAAGAGTTAAACCTTTATTTCTCTTTTTTTTTTTTTCTTTTTCTGTTGGTTCTCTTTCACATTTCACACATGTGCAATACTAATCATATTAATCGCTTTGATACCAACCAACCTGCCTGAGACCCCCCCCCCCCCCATTCTAAATAAACTTCCTATTTTAAAGTATTCATATATAAATTGAAACCTAATTTATGTAAAGCCATTTTGTTATGTTCCACATAACAGCTTAATAATAAAAAGTGAGTTATTTCACTAAATTCTTCAAAGTTCTTCAGTCTTTTCAAAATTAATTTAAAAAACATAGAAAGAAATATAGTCCTGAAAGAGTGAAACTAGGTTATATGTAACCTGGAACTACTTTTGTCTTTACGAAAGCAGGAGAAAAAACACCTTAAGATTTCTTAAGAGCATATTTAACCCTTTCATTACTATATTTCTAATGAAAAACATTCCATCTGGTTTAACCTTTTCATTACCATATTTCTAATGATAATTTTCATGTAATTTTCATGATGCTGATAATTTTCATGTAATTTTCATGATGCTGATAATTTTCATGTAATTTTCATGATGCTGATAATTTTCATGTAATTTTCATAATGCTGATAATTTTCATGTAATTTTGAAAATGATCCAAATTTGGAGGGATTTAGTATATAGCTAATTTAGCTGGGGTTTGGAACAAAGGTTTTACATAAAATCATGATGGAAGGTTTTAAATAAATAAATACTTTTCAAAATAGTTTTGTATCATATAACTAAGGGTGGTTTCTGGTAGTTTGGTTTCAAAAGAGTTAATTATAGCCTCTTTACATTGAGTTCATATCCTACTGAGGTTATCCTTGTCTTTTATCCTTGTTGGGGGTCAATAGAATAAAATACCTGTCAAGTACTAGGGTCAATGCATTCAACTGTTCCTGTCTCCCTCCCCAAAATTTCTGACCTTTTGCCTATGTTAGAAATTATTGAGAATAGTAGATTGGCAGATTTGTTAGAGCATTGAACTAAGTGCCTTTTGGTATTTATTCCAACTCTTTACAATCTGAGTTAAAATCTTACCTCTCATCCTTATTGGGTCATTAAAATAAAGTACCAATAATACACTGGGGTTGATTTAGTCGACTTTCCTCTCCCCCAAAATTGTTGGCTTTGTGCCTAAATCAGAATCCATTATTATTATTATTATTTTATCTGCTGTAGAAGATAAAATCTGAAGTATGTTGGACAAAATTCCTTTATAATATTAAATTACAAGTTTTTACATTTTAAGTTAAACTCCTACCATGGTCAACTTTACCTTCCATCCTGTCAGGACCTGTCAAGTGCTGGGGGGAGGTGCAGTATAATCAATTGTTCCTCTCCCTCATGTCCCTAAAAGAATTTATGGCATTGTGACTATGCTTGAAATTATTATTAGCGTGGTGGATTGGTAGAATTGGTACAATGCCAGAAAAATTACTTGGCACTTTTAACCCTTTAGCATTTAAACTGGCCATATCTGGCCAGAATTCTCTCGCCTTTTTCTGTTCAAACTGGCCACTCATACTGATGTTAAGGTATTGTTCTCGAAATAAATAACACCAAAATCTCATAGATTCAATATTATGTGAGATAAAGGCTGTACCATGAAAATACAACAGTATATATAGATTAATGTAAATACTAGCAAGTTAAGTTATATTCCTTTATATGCTTAGCTGAAATACCAGTGGGAACAATTTTTTACTTATAATAATTATATTTGTGCAATAGGTGGCGCTACTACTGTATTAATGTTGAGTTTTCACTGGTTTCATCATTTACTAGTTGCTTTTAATAGATAAAGACATAAACATCACAAACTCTTGTGTCCATCTTCCTCTAAGTCTTGAGTTGAGGGTCTTGTGTTTATGTAAATGTATAAGAAAACCAAATCACTATTATCGTTATCTTTATTATTAAAGGCATTGGAGATTGCTGAGCTAATACAGCATAAAGGTACACAGCCTAGTAGTTAAAGTATTAGACTTACAATCATAAGGTCATTGGTACATTGTATTTTTGAGAACGACACTTCATTTTACATTACCTTTCATGATAGAATTTGTAATTCTATCATTAAAATACTGAAACTTCCTATGAGGTGTAACCTTGTAGGATGGCAGCTAAACCTGCATAGCTGTGAGCTGTAAGTTTCATTTCAGATATTAGAGCTCCAGACGAGCTGATTCCCAGCATTTAATTTTGTAGTGCCATAGTTTCTGAATTCAAATTCTGCTAAGATCGGCTTTTGGTCTTTCATCTCCTTTCAGATTGAGACAGCAAGAGATATATTTTGGGAGACTGACTACATATCGAACTCTTTAGACACAAATATCAAATGAGGCTTCTGGTATTTAGTGAGGTCCCTTGTGTTCTGGAATATAGTTCTTGCTAGAATCAAATTTGCCTTGTATCTCAATTGATTTTTTGACACCACTTCACCTATAAATTTGTCACCTTGTACTGTGAAAAAAAAAATCACTATTATTATTTTGGCAGTGGCTTGACAGAATCATTAGAGCATTAAATAAAATGCATTGCAGTTTTTGTTTGGGATCTTTACATACTCGAGTTCTAATCCCACTGAAGACAACTTTATCTTTCATCCTTAAGGGTCAATAATATTGCTGGCTTTATGCCTAAGTTAGAAATTATTATTATATAAAGAATTCATTATCCTTATTATTATTATTAAGGCGGTGGATTGGCAGTATCAGTAGAGGGTCGGACGCCATGCTTTCCAGCGTAGTTACGTCCCTTTATGATCTGACTTCAAATCGTGCCGAGGTTAACTTTGCCTTTCATCCTTACGGGGTCGATAAAATAAAGTACCAGGAATACACTGGATAATTGCTGGCCTTGTGCCAAAAGTAAAAACAGTTATTATTATTATTATTGGCAGAATCGGTAAAGCATCAGACACCATGCTTTGAGGCATAGTTATGGACCTTTACATTCTGAGATCAAATTCCACCGAATTTAGCTTTGCGTTTCATCCTTACGGGGTCGATAAAAAAAAATAAAAAAAAAAGCACCAGTAATGCACGGGGTCGATTTTAATCGACTTTCCTCTCCCCTTCAAATTGCTGGCCTTCTGCTTAAAGTAGAAACAATTATTATTTCTAACTCTGTTAGGATAAATAATACTTTTGTTTCGAGTTCAAATTCTTTTAAGTCAATTTACTTTCGGTAGGTGAAGGGGAGTTGATAAAATAAATACCAGTAATATACTCACATCAATTCAAAACTCCTATACTCCCCTCTCCCCTATAAATTAATGACCTGCGCTAATTGCCAGAGTGCATTGTTCTTGTTTTATTTTTGTTGTTGTTTTATATAATTTTGTATGTACTTGCCTCTGCCTACATGTTTTGTAACACGTATGTATGAACTGGCCCTAGTGGCAAAATAAAAGATACCATTATTATTATTATGATAATGAACAGATTATTATTTTTTAATTTCATTAGTCTTATTTTCATTGCATGCTGTCATGGCATGGCCAAGCACAGCTCTGTGTGACTTAGTATGTGCAGTGTTGTTTTTGGTGTTATTTCTTGTGTGAGTACTCCACAATATGGATGTGCAGTACTTAGTAGTACTATTTTCTGTATGTTGTTTATATTTGTAAATCTTGGGCTTTTTGTTAAGTATCTAGTGGGCCTATTATTATTAGGACAATAGATTGGCAGAATCATTAAAGCATCAGTTGAAATGCTTTGCAGCATTTGTTGTGGGTCTTTGTTCTGAGATCAAATTTCCACCCTACCTCTGAAATCAACTTAAGTTTTCATCATTCTGGGGTTCGTAGAATATAGTATCAGTAAAGCACTGGGCTTGATTTAATCGACTTTCCCTTCAAATTGCTGGCCCTGTGCCAAATGTAGAAACAATTAGTATAATTAAGGTGGTGGGTTAGCAGTCATTAAAGCATTTGTTCCTATTCTTTATGTTCTGAGTTCAAATCCTGCAATGATCAACTTTGCCTTTAAGCCTTTCAAAGTCAAATAAAATACCAGTAAGATACTGCAGCTGGTATAATTGACTTTCAACACAAATTGCTGGCCTTGAGCCTAAATTATAAATCATTATTATTAAAGTGGTGGATTGGCGAAATTAGAGTGTCGGAGAAAATGCCTTGTAGTATTTAGTTACAGCCTTATATGTCCAAGTTTTGCCTTTCATTCTTTTCAAAGTCAAAGTAAAGGTTCAATCAAATACTGGATATCATGATATATTTAAATGTTCCCTCTTACTCTGGCCTTTGTCTTTCTAATAGATTATTATTACTACTATCATTATACATTTAATATATTTAAAGAGAAAAAAATATGCTTTTAAATTATTTTATTCACCTTTTTCATTATTATTAAGAAGGTAAATTGGACGTTAAACGAAGATGATGAAGGTAAACTATATATACATGCATATGATAGTATAAATATGTGGCCTAGTGGTTAGAGTATCGGTCACATCAACATAAGGCTGTGGCTTCAATTCCTGCGCCAAGCAACATGTGTTCTTGAACAAGACACTTCATTTTGTGTTGCTTTTCATTATTGGTCCAGAAATATCCTAAGCAATACAACCTTGTGGGAGGTCAGCTAAACCTACAAAGGTGTGAGCTTTATATTTCATTTTTACATGTGCGTATATATATATATATATATATATAGCATTAGAAACAGTAATATCACTGATAAAATAGAAGGTACTGAGTACTTAAAGAAATATCTCAAATATTACAGTTAAATTACACACGCATGCATGCACCACGTTATACCACATTAGCCAGACATTCTTAAAAAGTTTGAAACATTGCTATGACTTCATTACATTAGAAAATAATGTCTTTAGTTTGCTGCAAATTTTCACAATGATCTGACCACTTGTAAAGATACACACACACACACACATACCAACTCAAACTATACAATACTCAGTATTTTATTCAAAAGCTAAAAAAGTGATATTTTCTTTTTTTTTTCTATTTCTCTTTTTTCTTTTTTTTTTTTTCTTTTTTTCTTTTTTTCTTTTTCTTTTTCTTTTTCTTTTTCAATGCCATCATGGAAAAAAAAAACATTTTTACTTACGTTAATCAGTAGTGTAGCAATTTCGTAACTAATGTTGTTATTTGGGTGATTTTTTTTTTGATTTTTTTTTCTGATTTTTTTTTTTTTTTTTTTTTTTTTTTTTTAACTTTTTAAAAGCATCTTTATATTGCTCAATCTCCTTCTGGAGTATTTCCTTCTTTTTTGTCTTCCTTCATCTATTCCTTCTTTCCCACCTCTTCCTTTCTCAAATATTATATTTCCATCCTTATTTAAACTCCTAACATCCTGTACAAGTGAAAAAACATTAGCAAGACATTCTTGAAAATTACAAAACTGCACCATGATTGCATCACATTAAATATTAAAGTCTTTACTTTAATTTACTGCAAATTTTTACAACAATCTGACCTCTATTAAAGATATGACACCACATTTGCAAGACATTCTTGAAAAGTACAAAACAGTACTAATTGCATCACATTAAAAATGGTCCTTACTCACATACTGCAAATTTTCACAAGGATTTGTCCACTAGTAAAGGTACTATAAACATGTGGATTAACAAACTTGTTTTTAGATATTTTCTCTTAAATCATTATAGAATGTTAAGAGTGAAACATTTAAAATTGTTTTTATTATTGACTGACAAGTTATGTGTGTGCTTATATTATATATGTAATGTTGGCAAT
>OZ024741.1:157915132-157992632 GCA_964016885.1 Eledone cirrhosa
AGAGAGGTGATATAGGCGTGCAGACAGACATAACTGATAATTTGGTTACGCTAATGTTTTTCTCTGCGTTGCAGTGTTTACATTTTCGATCTTTGTTAATAAATAACCAGTGCAGTTTCTATCCCCAGCATCCTCTTTTGTTATAACATTTGGGTTATCGTTATGTTTTCTTAACTTCATAAGGCATATTGTTGGTTGAGGGAATATTAATCAAAAACACCACATGCAAGTCTGCACAGTAGACACTACAGTTTTTAAGCCAAAAAAGAAACTTAACATTGTAACTTTAACACAGCTACTGAGCGACCCCGAGCAACGCCGGGCTTTACTGCTAGTTAAGAGATAAAACAGTGGTTTCTTCAGTTCCTCCTATTTTATGATTTGTCATCTAGTACTATTACAAGAAAGGGGAGTAGTCAAAGACCTATAACATAGAATACATCTGGGAGTTTCTTCAAGATAGCTTGCTGCATATAACAGACTAGACCAATAGTTGGAGAAAGGTTCTAACCAGATGAGGGGAGGGAGATGCAAGATACAGACATTTTGGCAATGCTCAGTGAGCTGCATGACTGAGCTGGGAAAACACACTTCTGGTCTTCAGCAGTCTGTTAGTGAGTGTCACTTTAACTGAGTAATAAAGCACACCTTTGGCCCTCACCAGTTTGTTAGTGCTGCTTTGATACTTTGGACAGTTTTATGACCCTGTCCACATCTTGAGATATGGTAGTAGACTGGTATAGTTACGAGTTATAAATGCTAAAAGATAGGTCTGGAAAGGATTGAAGAAAAGTAGGAGCAAAGAAGAATATAAGGTAGTTAGAGGAGAAGCTACACATAAACAGTTTGTTAATGTTCTGTAGCCTCAGGATCAGAAATATGTGATGTTCTGGATTACAAAGCAATGGCACAGCTGCTGGGGAATGTGCATGCAATGGTAGCGGTATATTTGGCCTCACTAATGTCGAAAATGTTGGGCAGTATGGTTTCTTCTGGTCAGTTTCATAACATATTGGTGTTCATCTGGGTAGGTTATTGGCCCTCTGCAGAATAGTCAAATGATGGGGCTGCCATCTTGGCGGTGAGCTGACACGCAGCGGGTCACTGTAGGTCTGGAACCTCCCTGGGAAATCGGCCTGCCTAGGGTGACCCTAACTGGAGCAAAGCTCCATGTGGTAATGCTCTCTTGGATTTACTGAACGCACAAACCCCCTCACTATAACAAGGCCAGACCCAGGAGGGTCTGGTGTAGGATACCAATGGCAACATCATCACCACTGAAACCACCTGCCTTGAATGCTGGAAGGAGCACTTCAGCCTTTTTTTACATCACCCACCCATCCCAATTGATCCCTGCCTAGCCATTATGGTTGCAGCTAACAACTTCTGAAGACTTGATCCTTTTAGTCCCGATGAAGTCAGAGCCGCCTTGAAGAAGTTCAAAAATCACAAAGCCCCTGGAATCTGCACTACCACTGTGGAGATGTTGAAGGTGGATGGCGATAACATGATCCAGTGGCTCACCCATATCATCAACCATGTATGGATGTCAGAGCAGCTCACAAATGACTGGACCCAAGGCATTCCCCCACTTCTGGAAATGGAAGAGCAACAAACTCATCTGCAGCAACTACAGGGGCATCAACCTTCCCTCCATTAGAAGTGGACGTCGCCCACAAGCCGGATTCATGCCTAATCGATCCACTGCCGACCACATTCTTTCCTCTGCCTCATTATTGAAAAATCTAAGGAGTTCCGTAGAGATCACTGCCCCTACATTGCCTTCATCACCCTCAAGGCAGCTTTCAACACAGTCAACCATGCATCCCTCTAGAAAATTCTCCAACTTTTCAGCGTGCTTCTCAAGATCACCAGCCTGTTCCAACAGCTCTATAACTGTGCCAAGAGCAGCATGCAGGTGAACAGGAAGGACTCTGACTGTCTCCCCATCGACAGTGAGGTCAGACAGGGCTGCGTGGCTGCCCCGACCTTTTCAACTGTGTTATTGGTTATCGAGAACACGGATGGCACCACCCTATCCCACAACTCGATCATTCAGCTCAGAGACGCATTGACCATATACGAGGAAGAATCAGCAAAGCTTGGCCTTCAGGTAATCTGGGCAAAGACAAAGCTGATACATGTCAGCAATGGCCTGGATTCTCCTCTGATCATATTAACCCTGGTGCCATGAAGTTTGTCAGCTCCTTCATTTATCTGGGCTCAACTGTCACCAGCAATAGAGACCTGACCCCAGAGAACAACTGCAGATGCGACCTGGTTGCCAAGATCATGCACTCCCTATGGAATCTCCTTTGGTGCCACTGCTCAATCTCCCAAAATATGAAGCTCCATATTTACAACACCTCAGACCTCTCCGTTCTCTACGGAGCAGAAATATGG
This sequence comes from Eledone cirrhosa, assembly GCA_964016885.1. NCBI lineage: Eukaryota > Metazoa > Mollusca > Cephalopoda > Octopoda > Eledonidae > Eledone > Eledone cirrhosa. The sequence goes on from OZ024741.1 coordinate 157,917,536, forward strand.
CCCCTCACAAAGATCCTGGCAAAAAGGATCGACAGCTTTGATAGTAGAGCAATGAGGACAATCAAAAACATCAGATGGCACCACCACATTTCCAAGAAAGTATTGCGTGTGCACAGGCATCAGCCCACAGCTTCCCACCTCATAGCTATCTGCTGCATGCGCTGGCCTTACTCTCGTTTGACACAGTGGTTGCAGGCCCTGCACCAGATGGCTAGATGTCATCAGGGAAGATCTCCAGACTCTCGACATCACCGGACTCTCGACATCACCTTGGAGGATACAGAAGAGCTGACACAGGTACGCCAGTGATGAGGATGCTTGTGGACCTGGTCAACTATATGCATGCTGATGCTTCTGGGATCGTCGGCTTAGGTTGACCCCAGCCTCTTTGAGCAAGAAGATGAAGATACAGAGACATGGAAATGCTACTAAAAGTGGTTGATGAATGTGGAAAAAGTGTGGGAGAGAGATGGACTACCCCAAGTTGACTCAACAGAGGAATCAGATATTGAAATTTAGTTATATGGTTATATACATGAAACCAGAAAAAGTAGCCTGACCTGGGATAGGGAAAATATTTTCAGTAGGACAGGTATTAACTGCACAGTCAACCAAGTAGTTCAGGAAGGAATGATGTTGCCATGATTAGCATAACAATATCATCATTAACTGTTACAATTGCAAAGGAGATCCTCTAGAAGCAACTACAACAGCATCAAACTAGTAGATTAACTTGTGAAAGTAACAAAGATTTATACTACACCAATGCCCTCTTCTTCTACATTAAAAATGTATTGTGTCCTTCTTTGAAATTGTAGAATTGTAGATATGCTAATCATACTATTAGATGGATTGAATATATATGTATATATAATTATATATCTATATATATATATATATACTTGGTATGAATTGAAGTTGTAGCTGCAATATAGCAGATGTGTGTATATGTATTTATATATATATATACAGAGAGAGAGAGAAATTAATAAATCACATGAATACACCAAATTCGCAATTGAAGGATTAACATTTATTACGTAACCTAAATATAGGTTTATCAAGGTAGATGCATGTTGGCGTGGGTCTATATATAAATAACGCAATTGCACAAGATGATAGGTATATTGTTACCTTGTTAACCACCTTGCTGGTAGTACAGTTTCATGTATTAAGGTGGTATTGCACATGTGATGCCAGTTTGCACAACAGATCGAATGATCAAACTGTTGGTGAGATGCATGTGAGACAATAACAAAACAAAAAATAAAATAGAAAGGAAAAATGTATAGTCGTCTTTCGACAAAAAGAAAGATAGATACTTACAAAATTATGACTAGAAATAAATGGACAGCAGACAGTGCATGTATTTATGCAACACAAGACACCAGAAGCTGGAGAAATTAACTTTCATTGGTGAGATGGGGAGTGAAGAAAAAGCATGAATGGCATATTCCAGAAATCTAAGCTGAATTAATGGCATGGCGGTAGGAAGCAGACAGACAAGCAATAGTGGGGAAAATAAGGAAAAAGAGGAGGAGGAATGAACAGAGAGAAAGAAAGAAGGAATAACAGAAGGGGTCTGATGCCAGTATAAACAAAATTAGGTTTATCAAGGTGTGTTGGTGTGAATATATATAAATAAAGTATCAGCAGAAAGTGCAAACAGTTAGCTGCATTTTCTACTAATATATTTAATTATATTATTCTCTTGCCATATTTGCCCTTCCTCCTATCTCCTCTATCTAAGAATTGCTTAAGTGTGACATTCCATTGTTATTGATCACCATTAATGACCATTCCACCAGCTTTTCTCAAATAACACTCCTAGCCTATTGGTTGGAACAAGTTACGTAATTTCACACATCTCCATCAGAACATGACACCTGATTAACAAACTACGTGACCAAACTACTGTGAATTCCTGCCTATCACCCTAGGTTGGAAGAAGCCCAGCAATAGACCCTGCATCAGATGGCTGGACGTGATTAAGGAAACTCTCCAGAGGCTTGTCGTCACTTTGGAGAATGCAGAGGGGGCTCGCATAGGACCACCAGCGATGGAGGGCACTGGTAGACCTGGTTGGTTCTACACATGATGACCCCAATCTCATCAAGCAAGAACAATAAATAGAGTTAGATATCAGTAGTACCCTTGAGAAAATTTAAGAGAAGCTGAAACCACATAGCTCATGGTCAGGATTCAGTACCCTTCATCATAAGCCATCTCAGATCCTTGTTCTCAACTATATTCAGATCACCAGTATTTACATGCCCCACTTCCTGGTCACAGAATCTAGACCTTTCACAGTCGCATAACCCATCGCAAACCTTCCCAAATTCCTCGGTGCTAATATTCGCTAAATACTTATTGTTGTTAAATAAAATCCTCCCGATCTTAAGTCATTATGAATAACTGATGCTAATTCTCCTATCTCATATCTCCTTGGGCAAACATCTATGTACTTTCCTATTTCTAAAAATCGAATTCAATCGCCCAGCCTATCCAGTGATTTATTAACGAATGGAATATTGAAAATTCCACTTTGGTCTTTCTATTTTTATCCTTTGCGTCCTTAAGTAATCTATTGCAGAAACTATCTTCCAGAAAACTAACCTCAGATATCTAAATATATATATATGTGTGTGTGTGTGTGTGTGTGTGTGTGTGTGTGTGTGTGGTGAAAAAATATGAAAGGAAGGTCACTCTTGGCTATTCTTAGACATTGGGCGAAAGAAAAATAAGGCTGAGAAATAAAGGAGGTAAATATGACTTGCATGTATCTCTATACATGTGACACTACTCATATATACTTGAATACATAAACACTTATATATAACTTATATATATACAAATATACATAAGCACTTATAAGTACAAATGTATATACATATGAGCATACGCATAATACATGCACACACAAATGTAAATATAGACAAATAAGCAAAAAGTCAATGTGGAAAATTAACACAGGGCAACAATACAGTACAATGGTGATCTATATTAGTTTAAAGTTTGATATAGTAGGAAAAGTCTTAATGTTTCAGTTGTTAATCTTTCGTCAGAAGATAAAATGAAAGATAGAAGAAGAAATAGAAAGGCTGAAGAGAGTAAGTGAAGGAAGAAACAGGAAAGCATTTCTGAATGGAAGCACATGTTTAGTAGTGAAGAAGAGTAAAGAAAATATAGGAAACCAGAACCGAAGATAACAGTGAGGAGAGAAGAGAATAATGGGAGAGAAAGTGGTATTAATACATGGGATATTGGTGTAATGCAAATAGCAGTGAGAAAAGTCCTGTAATCTGAAGATTTATCCAATTAGAAGATCAAATAGAGACCAGGTTAAACCCAGTTCCAGGGTGAAATTCTAATGTATGAATTCAGAGTGTCCATGTAAGTGTCGATATATATATTTGCAAAAATTCAACACATATACACACACACACACACATATATGTAAGGAAAATGGTTTTAAAAAAGGGTTTGAAAAGTGCACCCGGATCTTTATATGTACAAAAATTGATGTTTAGCAAAGCCTGCTCTCTGTTTTGGATTATCAAAACATTTGTTTTTAGGTTAATTTTTTTTTTTCTCCTTAAAACTCCTGAAAACTGATTCTTGACTACATTGGTCAAGAGAGTTAATTCCACAACAATTACCAAACCATACTTGAGAACATTTGTTTCCCCTAAAAAGGATTTTCAACTCATAACATGAACAGAAGTATTTATGAGTTCTTAAATACTTCTGTTCACACTATAATCATACACCAGTTGAAAATCCTTTTTAGGTGAAACGCATGTTCTCAAGTATGGTTTGGTAATTGTTGTGGAACTAATTCTATACCCAACTCATCCATTGGACTGAATGCTCTACCATCTTTTGATATAACCTTCGGATCTTTCACTATACTATATATATATATAGTATAGTGAAAAACCCGTGCACACACACATATCTATCTATCTAATCTATCTTTATATATATATAAATAAAATAGCGGGCTGTGTAGTTGCAATTAAGTATAAATATATATAAAGATAGATTAGATAGATGTGTATGTGTGTACACACATATACACATGCATAGATATGTGCATAAACCAAAACATAGACATATGTCCTACTCATAGACAGATGCACATATATATAAAATATACCCGCACATATGGACAACCATGCCCATACATACATGCCTACCAATAAGTATGTATTCTCCTATGGTCTGGTCTCTTCCCAGCCTCATTGCTGATACTCAAGAACCATGGACAATAGTACCACTGCTAATTTATATGATGTATGTCCATAATACTCATTTGGAAAAAGTTGATGTCAGTAGGTCCCGAATCCTTGTCAGACCATTACTTGGAAGCTGGCTACCGATCTGCAACTCATTCACCTTCATCACAAGGATAAAGCTGTTGACCATTTGAAAGGTTGTCACCTGCATGACTCAGGTGTCCTATCTTCCCCAGTTTTGAAATCAGAATGATCCTTCTCCTAGACAGACTACTTGCTAAGACTAACAAGCTCTGTCTCCCTTCTTTTTTTTTTTTACACACTAATGGAGGGCTGTTGACTCTCCTGAGTTCCTCTAGTATTGATCTACTCATCAGACCTGTGAACTCAAATCCACACATCTGATAATTATCAGAACAATACTGGAGTCAGGTTTATCACATCAATAAAAAATCTCAAACCAATCATCTATGAAACATATGTAATGTTCGATATGCAATAAAAATATTTTAAAGTGAAACTTCATTATCTCATACATAATATATACACTCTACTGTAGCATCCAGGGCTCATATTGGTGCCACCTCGAGTAATCAACAAAATTACTGAACAACCTACAATTTTTATGTTTGTGTGTGTATATATATATATATGTGTGTGTGTGTGTGTATACACACGCACATACATTCATTCAAAGACACTGTATTAATTAAATATTTTATTTGTTTTTGTTGCAGCTGAACAAGTTGTTTCCTCTGGTCCCCCATCACTTCAAGAGAAACTAAGGCAAAGAGCTATCCAAGAACTTATCTCAACAGAAGAATCATACATGCATGCCATGTCTATTGTTAATGAGGTAAATCATTATGATATGCTTTTATGTTACCTATTATATACTAATGGATCTATGATGGCAATAGCATGGAACATATTTAATTTTTAGAGTCCAGGATTGATTTGCCAATATATACCAGGATTATTTGATATATGAATAATCATACAAACTGGTAAATTTGCATATCAATAAATTAATTGTTTGTATAAGAGAAACCCTATAATTTATCTTGAGGACTGACATAGAATTGATTAAATATATGAATAATTTATTTCTAGGATATAATTTTGTTCAGCATGTATGTGCAAATAACATTCAAGATTAAATGTATGAGTAATTTTGGGGAAATAACTTTTTACATGGACCAATGTAGAGTTGGAACCAATGACCTTTTGATTAGAAGACAAACTTCCTATTGTAGGAACATTACTGGGTTAGGAAATACATTCTGTGTTAATGTGTGTATGTGTAAATTGTAAGCAATTAGAAACGGAAGTGTATATTTAAAGATGCAAACAAACACATGGCATATCATTATGTTTAATTCTTTTACTCTACTTATTTCTAAAACAATTATAACATACTCTGTGCTATTGCATGTATGTGAACATTGAAGGTGTCTGACTTAGTGATTAGGGTGTTGGACTCATGATCATAAGGTTGTAGGTTTGAATCCTGGATTGGGCAGCATGTGGTGTTCTTGAGCAAGATGCTTCATTTTATGTTGGGTTTCATGATAGGACTGGATCCTCTATCATTAAAGTACTCAAGAAACCTACTATAAGATACAAACTTGTAGGAGATCAGCTAAACCTACATAGTTGTGAGTTGTAGCAACAATATGATAAGACTATTACCCCTATCATTAATCATTAAAGCACCTGAGAAACCTCCTATAAGACACAACCTCATACAAGGCCAGCTAAACCTACAAGGTGTAAGATGTAACAATATAATAGAACTGGGGCACCTATCATTAAAACACCTGAGAAATCTCTTGTATGGTGTAACCTTGTAGGGGGTTAGCTAAACCTGTATAGGAGTGAGCTTTGAATTTGTTTGTTATTCTTTTTTCATTTCATTTCTGCGTAGATGGAATTGAATAGGCATTGAATTCAGAAACTTTTATTGGACATAATTCTACAGACAGAAGTTTGGAGAGTTTATTTATGTTTTCCTCTATTTTATCTAGATAAACTAAAATTAAATATTAAGATAGTTGAAAAACCAGGTACTCCCATAAAATCCTTAATTAATAGAACTTATCCTTTTGAAAAAAAAAAAAAAATGCACTGATAGGAAATGTATAGTCTATAAATTAAAGCCACAGATTAACTGCAAAATTAGGAATGTAGTATATAGCATAAGATATACGGAGGCAAAAGTGGATAGGAATAGGAACACAACTTACATAGGTGAGACAGCGTAGGAGAAAGGATAAAAGAATATTGGTGAGAACTCCAAGATGGGCAGAACTCATTAGTACTCCACCAACAGGCTAAAATGGAACATGGAGGCACATTAGAGAACATAGAAATAAAGATCATATCCACACACAGAAAAGACGCAGTGCTCCAACATTACAGAAGCAACAAATATAAACAAACTACAACCAAAATTAAACAGAAAACATGAGTAGAATAGCAAGGTGAACAGTGAGCTGTACTGATGAAGGGTGATACCCAGAAACATTAGTGTCTGCAGTTCTGTTTACAGGCCAACAAAAGAGCAAGAATGAAGGGTTCATTCTACTGACATGGCTTTAAAACGAATCAAATGTTGTTATTAATATTCGAAAAACTCAGATTATATATATATATGCAACAACTGTAATAACACACGATTATATATATATATTTATCGGTGGTGGTGACACCACTCGTGTCCGAGTTTGGTTCATCTGCCACCTCCACACTGCTTGAAACTGACATGGCTCAGAAGGCCAAGCAGGAGTGGAACAACGAAAATGAATTGCTCTTCACCAGGATTGACTGTCCATGGCTTCTGTTTCCCAGTTAAGGCTGATTCCAGTTTGAAGGAGGGAAGATTTCAGTTGATCTTTGAATCTGTATTTTGGAACTCCATGATGTCATTTGCTGTAGGATATACATATGTGTTAATTTATCTGTTGCTACTGCTGTGCTCTTTTCTGTGTGTCCACTTTTCCACTACAGCACTCAACAGCTTCTCTTTTCCCATCTCCAGCTCAGAATACCCCTTCATCTCACTCAGTCATATCCAAAGCTTTCCTGAGATTTTGTATTAATACTGACCACCCTTATGTCTATCATGTAAACAATCTTTTGATGGCCAATGTATTCCTCCAGCTATCCAGCGAGCATACCATTTTGGATGTGGCCATCCTCTATGCAGTAGATGTAAGCCTGCAGTCTTCACTGTCTGAGCAGAGTGTACATGCTGGAAGGTCCAACAGATGAACAGAATCATTGTGTTGGTCACTCTTTCTTGCCCAGGTATATTTGGTACACATTCGGTGTTCCTCAAGGGGAATGTGTTCAGTCTGATTGCCTCTTCACTGTAGATAATACTATACCATTTCAACAGTGTTACCATCCTCTTCACTATAGTTAACCCTTTAGCATTTACATTACTCTATATTTTCTATTGTATTTTCATGGTAAAGACTTTATCTCATATAATTATCTCACATAATATTGAATCTATGAGATTTTGATATTAAATCTTTTGAGAACAGTACCTTAACATCAGTGTGAGTAGCAAGTTTGAACAGGAAGCGGTGAAAGTATTATGTTCGTATACAGCCGGTTTAAATGCTAAAGGGTTAATATATTTCATTTCTACAGTAATACTATCCCCTTCACTATAGATAAAAATATACCATTTCTACAGTAATACCACTCCCTTCACTGCAGTTAATATTATACCATTTTTACAGTATTACTGTAGTTACTGTTGTACCATTTCTACAGCATTACCTTCCTCCATGTACAGTGTTTCATATATCATATTACCTGTATCTTTTCTTGGAATTAACTACTTTTGTTGTCATTACAGGTGTTTCGTAAACCACTGTGTGATAATGGTGTCCTTAATGAAGAGGAAGATAAAATACTGTTTGTCAATTGGTCAGAATTGATTATTTGCAACACCAAACTAATCACGTGAGTGCAATAAAATTGTGGAGAGCTTTTGGTTTTTTTGGGTTTTTTTTTCTAAACTAGAATTTTTTCCATACGCTGACATGTATGTGTATGTATGTGTGTGTATGTGCATATGCATACATTTATATGTATGAGTATATAAATATAAATGTGCAAACACAGACATGCTTACAAAAATATACACTCACATACATTCACACTTTCACCATCCCCTTCCTTCCTTTTACACACACATACATTCACGCAGGCAGCAGACATAAAAAGAAAGGAGTAGTATGAGGTAGTCAAACTACTCCTCTCTCTTTACATGTTGTGACAGAATTGCAGAAATTTATATATAGATGTTATTACTACTTACAGCAGAGTATAAAACATGAACATATTTCAGATGATATTTGAAAATATCCATAATCATGATTTTAGGGGTAATCACTTTCCAAAAGAGGCCACCCTGCTGAAGAAATGGTATACTGTCTGCCAGTTATAAGTCCTTTAACTGAGATTACCATCTTACATTATTTCACAAGCCAATGAGCTAGCATCTATGTTGCTGCTTGATCTGCTAGAAATAACAGCCAAATATTTTGTAAATGACATCTTAACCCTTTTGATACCTGCTGGTTCTATGAAACAAAACAACTTTTTTTAAAGGGTCCCTATTTGAATTAAAATCTTCTTCTGTCAACCTAATTTCAAAGTTGTTGATCATTTCTTCTTCTCCTCCTCCTCTTCCTCCTCATGCCCATAGTATCGGGGCTGTGACCTCTCAATTCAGAGAAGTAACGGTTCTACCTAGAATGACTCTCTGATCTCCAGGCTACGCACTCTATTGAGTAACTTTACTCTAAAGATCCTTCAAAGGAACCCTATTTCAGCGGCATGTATTTGTGATCGTATTCTTTTGGTCATTACCCAAGATTCATGATCATAGGCATGAATATCAAATTGTAGATAGCTAGTTTGGCTGTTACACTTACCTCCCTTTTTCTGAGTACCGAATGCTGAAGGTTGCACATTACTGACCCAGCTCCTGCAATTCTTGCACTTAATTCAGCCTCCTGCCTTCCATCATTCAGGAGATACTTGCACTGTGCAGGCTACCTTGAGAGGATAAGTGTCTCAATTTTTACAGCACAACATAATTTTGTATAAGATCTATATGTATATTAAGTTACTATTTTCGTAATAAAATTATTAACAATTTTAGTTAATCCTACAAAATTCTTCATTAATTAATTGAAATAGAGTGGTAGGAGGAGGGTATCTTCAAACTGGGGGCCTGGTCTAAATGCTTGCAACAATGAGCTCTGCTAAAGGCACGCAAGTATCAAGGGATTGTGTTGAACCAGGCAATGGATTAAGTTTGTCACCTAAGTAAGCCACAACAGTATTTGAATTCATGACAGCATAAAAAAACAGATGTAATTTGATGATGGTCATAATAACACTAACCCAGAGATTGAACTCAGACTAATGCAAAAATATCCCAGGCATGGGCAGTAGAATGAGAACACTCTACTTCTATTGTTTGAATAAAAGTTGCAGTTTTAAGTTCCAAGGACCTTAACAAATATGATAAACAGCTGAAGATGGCTAGAGGGTTCAACAATTGAAGTATTGTGACTACAGCAATGAAGATGTGGACTCTAAACTAAATATATCAGTGTATAATAATGATAATAATTATAAATAATTGTTTCTACTTTTGGCACGAGGCCATCAATAACCCAGTACATTACTGGTACTTTATTTTATCGACCCCGTAAGGATGACGGGCAAACTTAACCTCGGCGGGATTTGAACTCAGACCGCAAAGGGACGTAACTATGCTGGAAAGCATGGCGTCCGACCCTCTACCGATACTGCCAATCCAATTATAAATAATAATTATAAATAACAAGCAAAATGTGATTATAACAACGAAGATGGGGAAACTACTCTGAATATAGCAATTCATAATATCAGTCCAATCCTTGTTAGCAGGAAATGTGGACATTAAACAATGATGCTGATGATGACAATAATAATTGTTTCTACTTTTGGCACAAGGCCAGCAAGATACCCCCAGTACATTACTGGTGCTTTATTTTATCAACCCCATAAGGATGAAAGGCAAAGTTAACCTCAACGGGATTTGAACTCAGAACATAAAGGGCCATGGCTCTATGCTGCAAAGCATGGTGTCTGATACTCTACCAATACTACCAATCCACCATCCATGATGACAGTAATAATAATAAATCATCTAAAGAGGGCCAAAGGGTTTGACTGAAATATGATGATGATAACCAAGATGGGGAAACAAGTCTGAAGATATCAGTTTATATTAATAATTCCTCTGAACATGGCCATAAGGTACAACAACGGAAATGATGTGAGTATAACAACCAAGCTGAAGAGACTAGATCAAGTAAGTCTGATTAAATAATTGTTTCTACTTTTGGCACAAGGCCAGCAATTACCCAGTACATTACTGGTACTTTATTTTATCGACCCCGTAAGGATGAAAGGCAAAGTTAACCTCGGCGGGATTTGAACTCAGAATGGCAAGGACCATAACTCTATGCGTCAAAGCATGGCATCCGACCCTCTACCGATACTGCCAATCCACCACCTTATTATATTATAGTAATGATAATTCCTGTGAAGATGGCCAGAAGGTACAATGGACAAAATGTTCTAACTATAACAACCAAGATGAGGACAGTAGATCATATAAGTCAGATAATGATAATTCTCTGAAGATGGCCAGAGGTACAAACGACTGAAATGAAAATTCCTCATCTCAGAAATGCAGACAAAAATTGTTCACATACTTTTTATCCATAGTGGTGGTGCTGTTGGTGGTGGTAGTGGTGATGGTGGTAGTGGTTGTGCTGTTGGTGGTGGTAGTGGTGGTGCTGGCAGTGGATACCTGAGTGATGGGTTCCGTCTACCACTCAATGCTTTTTGTCTTTCTTGTTACTGTTTTTATTTTCTGTATTTATTTATTGAATTATTGAAATGTTTCTAAAGAATTATTTTATTCTTGGTGTCAATCATTGGACTGAGGCCATGCTGGGGCATGTATTTATTCTTAATGTCAGTTATTGGTCTACAGTCATACTGGAGCATGTATTTATTCTTGGTGTCAGTCATTGAGCCATACTGGGGCACATATTTATTCTTGGTGTCAGTCACTGGACTGGGGCCATACTGGGGCATGTATTCATTCTTGGTGTCAGTTATTGGACTGGAGCCATACTGGGGCATGTATTTATTATTGTCAGTTATTGGTCTATGGCCATATTGGGGCATGTATTCATTCTTGGTGTCAGTCATTGGACTGGGGCCATACTGGGGCATGTATTCATTCTTGGTGTCAGTTATTTGTCTACGGCCATATTGGGGCATGTATTCATTCTTGGTGTCAGTCATTGGACTGGGGCCATACTGGGGCATGTATTTATTATTGGTGTCAGTTATTGGTCTACGGCCATATTGGGGCATGTATTCATTCTTGGTGTCAGTCATTGGACTGGGGCCATACTGGGGCATGTATTTATTATTGGTGTCAGTTATTGGTCTACGGCCATATTGGGGCATGTATTCATTCTTGGTGTCAGTTATTGGTCTACGGCCATATTGGGGCATGTATTCATTCTTGGTGTCAGTCATTGGACTGGGGCCATACTGGGGCATGTATTTATTATTGGTGTCAGTTATTGGTCTACGGCCATATTGGGGCATGTATTCATTCTTGGTGTCAGTCATTGGACTGGGGCCATACTGGGGCATGTATTCATTCTTGGTGTCAGTTATTGGTTTACAGCCATATTGGGGCATGTATTCATTCTTGGTGTCAGTCATTGGACTGGGGCCATACTGGGGCATGTATTCATTCTTGGTGTCAGTTATTGGTCTACGGCCATACTGGGGCATGTATTTATTATTGGTGTCAGTTATTGGTCTACGGCCATATTGGGGCATGTATTCATTCTTGGTGTCAGTCATTGGACTGGGGCCATACTGGGGCATGTATTTATTATTGGTGTCAGTTATTGGTCTACAGCCATATTGGGGCATGTATTCATTCTTGGTGTCAGTCATTGGACTGGGGCCATACTGGGGCATGTACATATTATTGGTGCCAGTTATTGGTCTACGGCCATATTGGGGCATGTATTCATTCTTGGTGTCAGTCATTCGACTGGGGCCATACTAGGGCATGTATTTATTATTGGTGTCAGTTATTGGTCTACAGCCATATTGGGGCATGTATTCATTCTTGGTGTCAGTCATTGGACTGGTGTCATACTGGGGCATGTATTTATTCTTGGTTTTATTTTATCTTTTGAAAAAGTAGTCTTGTTTGTTATTATTGTTGTTGCTGCTATATCTGCTATTACTGTTGTTGTTGTTACTATTACTATTGTTATTGCTTCTAATACTATTACTGTTGTTGCTGTTGCTCCTACTACTATTGCTACTGATGTTGTTACTGTTGCTGCTGCTATTGCTAATGCTAATGCTGCTACACCTGTTGTTGCTGTTGTCGTTGTTGTTGTGTAAAAGACACCATGTCTCTTTCTTTCTTCCTTTCCAGTTCAATGAGAGTGAGAAAAACCTGTGGCAAGAGTAAAACCATTCAAACAATAGGAGACATCCTATGTGAAAATGTTAGTATCAATTGATTATTGATTGTTGATCTGATTGTCTTCATCATTAGCATCCTTATTGCCACCATCATTAACATCACAAGACCGGTTATCATCATCATCACCATTGCTGTCAGAATCATCACCTTTGTCATCATCATCATCAACATCCTGTGACCAGATATCATCATCATCATTGCCATTGTCATAAGCTTCATCGTCACTGTTGTCATCATCATCATTATACTATGAGAAAGCTTTTCAAACCTCAATAACTGCATAGTCCCATTTGGTATTTCTGTCTAGTAATTCTTCACCCAAGTACCATATTAACATGAACAAGCTTTTCAAACCTCAATAACTGTTTAGTCCCAAATGGGATTAAGTCAGAAACATCATTTCTTTTTTGTGTGTTAATTCATGATCACCCTTATAGTTGGGTATATTGGTATTTTGTTTGTTATATATACACAATGTACACCATTCTTTCCTTTTTGGGATTTCTCCTCTAACATTCCTCCTTTGGGAGCCATGTGCCTCCTGTTTGAAAATCACTGTACAGTGTCACAGCAAGTAGCTTGGAACCCTTTGGAATAAGTTATAAAAAGAAACAAAACACTTGTATAAACATAAGCATTTGAGAAAAAGAAAACCCTTTTGTTACCATATTTCTAATGAAAGATACTGTTTATGATTTTCTGATAATTTTGAAAATAATCAAGAATTTGAGGTATTTAATATTTCTCATATTAAGCTGATGTTTAAAACATGACTTACAAAAGATGCTTTCATATAATTATGGTGAAAGGTTTTTGAATAAATATAAACACTTCAAAACATACAGTTTTGTATGGTAGAACCAGGGTCAGTTTTAAGTGGGTTGCTATCAAAAGTGTTAAAACTGTGCCCACCAACTATACTATAAGCATATTTTCTTTACAGTTGCCTCATTTAAGTCCTTATATAAGGTTCTGTAGTTGCCAGTTAAATGCAGGGGCCCTTCTACAACGGAAGACAGAGGATGTTCCAGAATTTGTCGAGATTCATAAAGTAAGTACCAGTATTTTTTATATTGATTTTTATATGGGGTTCTCTGTATTCTGAGTTCAAATATCATCACTGTTAATTTGTACTACCCATGTAAAGTCAAACATTTTAGACTATTTTTTTAGGCTAAATTGATGGGATCATAATGAACTCTAGATGAATAAAAGTAATAACAATATTTCTAAACATCAAAACATGCTTTGTATTACCAAACCACATAAATAAGGCTTCATAGCTCATAAATATTTTCACTTGCATACACTTGTAGTAAGATGAATTTCTTCATCATAATATTGATTCACAAATGTTGATCTGTTGCCCATAACGAACTAAGGTCAACTTTGGGAGCAAAAATGGGATTGACTTTTACTCAGGTATATATGGTATTTATTCCAGCTCTTTGCATTATGAATGCAACTCCTGCTGTGTTTTGTTTGGATGGCAAACCTAAAAGATCATCTGGTTTAATACTACCACTTACCAGATTTCACTCAGATGCATGCATAATAATAATAATAACGGTTTGTAATTTAGGCACAAGACAAACAATTTGGAGTTGGAGAAAGTTGATTAAGTCAACCCAGTACTTGGCTGATATATTATTTTATGACCTTAGAAGGATGAAAGATAAAGTTGACCGTCAGAATGGGAAAGACTTTGAATAATACAATGAAGCATTTCCTTTAATACTCTAACAATTCTGCCAATCCAATATATACTATATGGTGGATTCCCTCCATCAGTTCTGACAATGAATGCTCCAGTTGATTCACTCAAAAGAACTGCTTGCTTATGAAATTAACATGTAAGTGGGTGAGCTATCTACTAAAGAGTCATTAGAACTACTGAGGCTATGGGTATTCTACCATAAAAAATACCTGATTCAGATAAATTGTAATCATTTCTCTTCAAACCATACTGTCAGGTACAATTGCCTTGAGAAAAACAGGTATGACATAAATCAGATACCTTTGCCCTGCAGGAAGAAAAGAACCTCTCTAATGGTGGTGTTATGATAAAATGCACCCAGTACAATTCGTAAAGTTGTAGGCATTCAAATGGAGACAATATCTTTAGTGCTGGTGTCATGATGAAATGTACCCAATACACTCTGTAAGATGATTGGTGATTAAAATTCCACAACGTTGGTTGCTGGTGCCATAATGAAATGCTCCCAGTACACTCTGTTAGGGAAACAGACTTAAAATGATGATGAAGATGAAACATTTGCAGCATTCTGAACCTTGATTCTCATCTCTTTACTATTCTGTATATTAACAGCAATGTGTTACAGACCCTCGATGTCAAGGAATGCCTCTTAGCAGTTTTCTACTGAAACCAATGCAGCGAATAACTCGTTACCCACTTCTCATTAAAAAGGTAAGTCCACATTTTACTGAATACTGAGAAGCCTCCATACTGCTCAGGTAGAAATCATTTTTATTGTGTGTTTTCTAGTGCTGGTGCCATGATAAAAGGTAGTACTGCTGCCATGATAAAACACAGTGCTGGTACCATAAGATGAATCCAATACACTCTGTAAAGTGGTAATGCTGGTACAATGATAAAATGCATCCAGTACATTCTGTAAAGTGGTTAGCATTAAGAAGGGTATCCTTCTGTAGAACCCATGCCAAAATATTGAACATATGACAACCTGTTCAAGCTATGCCCGCATGAAAAGCAGACATATGACAATGATGATGATGATATCCCTGTGTTAAAAACCAGTATAATATGCTTTGTAATATATCTAATATCCTTATTTTTATTTTTAGATTTTGAAACACACACCAGAGACTCACCCTGACCATTTACATCTTGTCGATGCATTAGCCAAAGCTGAAGAATTATGTAGCCAAGTGAATGAAGGTGTGCGAGAGAAAGAAAACTCCAACGATCTGGAATGGATCCAACAGCACGTCCTTTGTGAGGGATTGGATGAAGTAGGAACTTTTGTTTCATTATGGTTTTCTTATTTTATAATTGTTAACCCTATTGTGATCACATCTCTAATGAAATACATTCTATTGCAAATAATTATTTGATCTGCTTCAGTTTAATCCGATCCAATTTTATCTGATCTGGTCCAGTTTGGACTGATCAGTCTGATCTGGTCCAATTTAATCTGACCTGGTCTGGTTTAATCTGATCCTTTGTGATCCAATTTGGTTTGATCAGATCTGGTTTGATCCAAATCGATTTGATCCAATCCAGTATGATTTGGTTTGGCTTGATCGGGTGTGATCAAAATTGGACTAGATCAGGCCATTATATATAATGGAAGAGTCTTCAAACACTCCTCTCAGAAGGTCCTGTCAGAAGCAACCATCTTCAACTGATCTACCTGGATCCCCAAGCGAGACCAACTGAGCTCATGGATGTTATCCAACAATCTTGCTCAGGGTTTGCTGTTACAATAACACCAAATTGGCAGGTTATTCCTGAATCAAACCTGTCTTCTATTCTCTATTCTCTGTTCACTGTAATCTTATTACCTTATATAACTAATTCTGCAATCAACATCTGATGTGTGTGTATATATATTAAATGATATATGTAATGAAATAAATAATAATTTTAATAACTTCATCAAAATTATTATTTATTTCATTACATATATCATTTAATATATATACACACACATCAGATGTTGATTGCAGAATTAGTTATATAAGGTAATAAGATTACAGTGAACAGAAACAGAGAATAGAGAATAGAAGACAGGTTTGATTCAGGAATAACCTGCCAATTTGGTGTTATTGTAACAGCAAACCCTGAGCAAGATTGTTGGATAACATCCATGAGCTCAGTTGGTCTCGCTTGGGGATCCAGGTAGATCAGTTGAAGATGGTTGCTTCTGACAGGACCTTCTGAGAGGAGTGTTTGAAGACTCTTCCATTATATATAATGGCCTGATCTAGTCCAATTCTGATCACACCCGATCAAGCCAACCCAAATCATACTGGATTGGATCAAATCGATTTGGATCAGACCAGATCTGATCAAACCAAATCGGATCACAAAGGATCAGATTAAATTGGACCAGATCAGACTGATCAGTCCAAACTGGACCAGATCAAACTGGATCGGATTAAACTGAACCGGATAAGATCTGACTGGATTGGATCAGACCAGATTGGATCAGACCAGATTGTATCAAACTGATTGGACCTGAGCGGATTAGACCTAGGTGAGGCTGGATCAAATTGCTGTGGACCAGATTGGGCTGGATCAGACTTGATTGCTTCAGACCAAATTGGGCCATTTCAGATCAGCTTGGACCAGAACAAAATGATCTGGATTGGATCACAATGGGTCGGGTCAGATAAAACCGTATTGGGCTGGGTCAGATTGGACTGGATTGGATATATTACTATCTGTCCAATCTGATACAATCCAGTCTGATCTGGCCCAATCTGATAGATGAAGAGATAAAGAGAAAGTGTGGGTGAGAGAGAATGAAATTAACAGTTAAAAATGTGTTTCCTTTCTATGATGTGGTAGATTTCATTTGTGCCTCTTTATAAAAATTAAAGTATTTCTCCATATATATATATGGAGAAATTATAAATCTTTAACTTTTTATAAAACTACTAAGCAAATTAACAAACACAAAAATATACTATGCCATTCTCTTTGAAATTATATTTTCTATCGTTGGATTTTTTCCTCTTGATTTGATGTTAAGCACAGTAACATTTCTACAGATTAGAAATAGTTGATAAGGATAAATACTCTCTTAATAGTGTGTGTGCGCAACTGACTGGCTTGACACTTTCAGGTTAGTAAGTCCACCCATTTCTTCTTGTTTTTTGCATGTCTAGCCCCTCACCGCCAAGAGTGTAATAAGTAAAATGCACAACATTTAGCAGGACTAAAGCAGCCATTTGATCTAAGGTAACCTCGTAACCCCCTGCCATATCACTGACCACTCCCGGAGAAAAACAAAAACAAAAAGCTTTTACGTTTTTTGCTTTAACTGTCTGCCCATATATGGACTGTACCTCGTGATAAGTTCAGCTAGATTCCCACCGTTCAAATACTGACGCTTTAGTTCGGATCTAGCTGTCAAAACTGTCTCTCCTCATAGCAATGTCATACAGTACTGGGTTCCAAAACTATGGTTCCACTGTGAGATGGTGCCATCCTGTTCCAGGCTCCCAGACTGTGGTTACGCTGTGAGAGGAGTTTGACATGGCTAATTGGCCTGTTCCTCCTCGTAACGAGCCACAGTGCTGGGCTCCAAAACTATGGTTCTGTTGCGAGATGGGTTCATCACAGCCAACTGGTGAATCCTCCTCCTATCCCTCCTTATAACGATACCATCCAGTTCCACACTGTAAATGTGGTTGAATTTAGAAAGGGCATCCTGCTGTAAAATCCCTGGCCAAATTTGCAGTCCCATCGGAGCAAGGTACAGCATGACCAGTACTGGCCAGACTTGTTTCCTGACATGGACAATCCGTCTAACCCATGCAAGCATGGAAAAATGGGCGCTAAATGGTGGTGATGATAGATGTATGTATATATTGCAGGAAAATATATATATTTGTTAGTGTATTCGATGTTATAATTCTCAGGCCAACTTCTACATATTGTCTATGCTCTCTGTCTAAAGTCCTTTCAAAATATAATTATTAGTTGCCACTCTAATATATGTATATAATTACAACACCAAAGTGAACTATCATATCTTCTGTTTAACACAATGTTTTAATACTTAAACTATTTCTTTTCCTCTTTTACAGAAATTAACTTTTAATTCCGCCACCAATTGTCTGGGACCCAGAAAGTTCCTACACTCTGGTAATTTATACAAGGTATGTATTCCATCCAATGGGGTGTATTTTATCACCCAATGTCAACTATATCACTTTTACTATATAACTTGGTCTTTCTCTGTGCCACTATTTATATGTGCCTGTTTGTGTGTGCATGTGAGTGTCAGATTTGATTCTGATCTAATTCTGATTGTAAAAATGATGATCATGAGAAGGAAGGTGACCTCAAATCGCTGAGACTCACAGAGGAAATGATGAAGAAACGCAGCAAGTCGAGAGATGCTGTGTTAAAAAGAATCCATCCAACCCATGCAAGCATGAAAAAACAGACATAAAAACGATGATGATATATATATATATTTATATATAAAGAGAGAGAGAGGGATAATATATAAACACATAAAGAAAATAAAGAGATAGGGGGAATGGAGGGAAGCATATATATGTGCACATGTTCATCCTTTAATACATGAACTCTTCACATACCATTAACATTTTGTCAATGTGGCTATTTCAGGCTAAGAGCAACAAGGAATTGGTTGGTTTTCTCTTTAATGATTTCTTGCTGCTTGCACAACCACAAGGATCCAGTCGCAATAGCTTCACCTTCAATATAAAATCTAAAGCACAATTTCGTATGTACAAAATGGTAAGGAAAACTACTTTCTTATTCATTCATTCATTTTTTTTTTTTTTGCTTCACTATTTTCCATTAAGAATTTTTTTTTCTACTCATATTTTTAAGCCTTTCATTACCATATTTCTAATCAGTGTATCTAAGGTGTTGACTTGGCAGAATCATTTGGGCATCAGATTGAATGCCTTGATATTTGTTCTAGTTAACTGTGCTCTAATTTCAAATGTTGCTGAGGTCAACTTCATTTTTCATTGTTTTCAGTGTCAATAAATAAAATATCAGTCTAAGAGTGGTGGATTAACAGAATTATTAAAGAATCAGTCAAGAATCTTTACAGTATCTGATCAGATTCTGTACATTCTGAGTTCAAATCCTTTTGCCTTCTGTCAAAAGTTGTAACCAGCAGATAGTATCAGCTTACAGTAGAAGTGGTGACTCATTGCAGTAAAGCAGTCATTAGAAAAAGTTGTGAAGTCTTGGCTAAGAGCAACAAGGAATTAGAGGAAATATTATAACACTATTTCAATTAATTAATTATTTCTACTTTTGGCACAAGGCCAGCATTACCCAGTGCATTACTGGTACTTTATTTTATCGGCCCCGTAAGGATGAAAGGCAAAGTTAATCTCGGCCGGATTTGAACTCAGAATGGCAAGTAATTAATGAAGAATTTGGCGAGATTGACTAAAATTATTAATTATTTCATTTTTAAGATGCTATTTGTAACACAACTTAACAAAAGTTTCTTATATAAGATTTTATGTTGGAAGGTTTTAATTTAAACAGAAACCCTTTAAAATGGGTTGTTTTGTCTCTTAGAGCCAGAGGTAGTTTTGATTGGGTTGATATCAAAAGGATTAAATATTTCACTTAGAAAGTAAATTGATGACATGCACATAATACTTCAGAATATTCATGGTGCTGGATCCTCTATTAGTTTCAATGGTCTTCCTGACAGAAACCCTTTTAGTTACCTCTTATCACTTGCAAGGGTTATGTGGCCTTCATATATCTCATAAGATCATGGATCTGCATCTAGAAAGGGGCAAGGTCTTTTTGTTGAAGACCAGCAATTGCACATGTGTGTGAATATCTCTTCTCTGTATCAGTGATAATGTCAAAAGGAAAGGATAGATACAGCTTGGCACTGGTAACATCTCAGGTGAAGGATATGGAAGAGATACAGCAAGTCATCACATTCAATGCTCTAACAATTTTACCAATCCATACCCACTGGATTGGTAATCTATTTTAATGACCACGAAATGATAAAAGACAAAGTGGACTTTAGTAAGATTTCAACCTGAAGCACTGATATTCAGAACTAATAATACCATAAGGTATTTGATATAGCACCCAAACAATCCTGCCAATTCACTGCCTTTAAGGAGAGGTTTTGTGTACTTATTCTAAAAACACATCTAAAAACATCCAATATTTATAATAACATCCCAGCTTCTCATTTGTTTCCTGATGCTCAGCATTCAGTGCTTAGTACTCATTACCTGGTACACACTACTTAGTATTCAGTGCTCAGTAATTAGTACTCAGTAATTAGTACTCAGAACTTCATCCTTGGTACATATTACTCAGAACTTGGTACTCAGAACTATGATAGTGCAGCCTCAGCAATATTCAGTTATTTCATTCATCTTATTTTGCAGCCCATCTTTCTGAATGAGGTGATGGTGAAGATAGCCACTGATGGAGAATATGATTCCCCATGCCAGTTCCAGTTGTGCCATATTAACCAAACATACAATCTGAAAGCAGCAAGTGCCAACGACAGGTAACTACAGACTTTTAACTTTACAACAGCAGATAAATATAGACCATCTTCTTCTAAAAATATTAACAGAGATTTATGGCCAACCTATCTAAGCATTTTATAATTAAATATATGTGTTAGGGAAAAGCGGACGTAAAATGATGATGATGATAGTGTGTCCTCTACATACATGTTTATTTCAATTCATTTTGTGCATATGTGAAGGCAGGTCTTCTACAATACAGCATGATACCAGAGATCTCGATACTGTGTCATCTCCTTTGTCAGGTTTAATTGACCAAGGTCAGCTTATATCACTTCATCCCAAATATATATATATATATATATACTTAAGAAAATTAACAAAGAAAGGACAAGACAACAAACAGAAACAAAACAAAATGAAAAACAATTTTTTAAGGGTAAAGCTTAAAAGTTTATTTTAAAAAATAGATATACCAATGAAGGACACAAAACTCAATGGTTGTCAGCCGTTGAGGTGAACTTGGGCAGTTTCAGTGCCTACAAATGATACTGCTGGTCCATCCGGGGTCACAGCATCTGACATAAGCCAAACATTGTCCAAAGGAGTGAGATACGAAAGACAAAACAGTAATTTATAACTGTTAAGCTATATATATATATATATTTATTAAAATAACAGATTAAAGTTTAAGCAAAGAATCGCTGCTTTCACCCTTAACGGGATCTTCTGAAACTAACAAAGTCAATCTGTGAACACAGAAGTGAATATTTCAAAAAACGTTGCAACCGGAGGAAGACAGGAAGACGATACTTTGGTTCGTGGAAATGTTCCCTGGCAAAGAACAGGAAAAAACGAATATAATACGTCATTATTTGGAGCAGTAAAAAACAATTACACGCAAAGACAAAACCACGTTTATGGTATAAAAGAAGTCGTAGACTAAAATTCTAACTAGGAAACTGAATGATTCTCGGCTTCAGAGTTAAGAATAAAGTAAATAAAATACAGAGGTAATTGAAATTAATTAAATACATACACGCATCCATATACGTACATACACAAGCATATGCGAAAACACTCGCCATAGGTATACAAATACACGCACGTACAAATAAAAAAAAAAACCCGCACGCACATAGTGAACCCACGCAACGCCTGTACCCGCACGCATACGAATGTATACACCAATTACACATAAAAATATATATAAAAAAAAAAAAAATATATATATATATATATACGTGTGTGTGTGTGTGCGTGTACACATATAATTAAATAAACGTATATAAATAGATAAATACATATATAACAAGCGCACATACATACCTACATGTAAATACACATATGTTCAGAGACGAACATCAACCAAAACACAAACTACACATATACACACACCCTACATACGTACGACCCCCATATTCACACAGATGCAAAACTCACGTATACACATAACCAAAAGCATATGTACCAGAATATATAATATATACGCCATAACATATACAATCAAGTATACGTACCTTCACGAAACATACAGGTAATATATACTTACCTACACAAATAAGTAATGGTATAAACATAACATATACTTAGCTACCACATCAAGACGTAAAATATTCGCGTATAGTTCATACTATTTGTGCAATTTATGTTTACAAGCCGAAATTGCCTCAGATTTTTTGTTTAAGATGTGGTCTTTGGCGTAGAGTATTTCCAGGGCCTCAGCGGTGCAGAGGTCACATGGTCTTTTATTTCTGTTATACGATCTAGCCCAAGCTAGGATCTCCCAGTGTAACTTATATTGGGTGTGGTTGTCTTTTAAACTCCAGATATAAGCTGAAAGTGACGTCATATTCCTTCTTAGAGGGTAACGAAAAGAATGGGTATGCATGTAAAGACGCTGCTTGAATCTATTGGTGGTTAAACCTATGTAGGCCCTACGGGACATGGGTGTTTCAAACTTACATTTGTAGACAATGTTACTAGAGAGGCATTTCCTGGATAAGGGGCAGTCAACCCGATTCCTACAATTACAGTTAGTACTAACTACTGGGTTGCACGTGTTATCAACAGCTAGGTAGTTTAGCTAAATTTGAAGTTGTGATGTTATGTGCAAGGCCAGGAGTCATAGAGTAAGAAATTTTAATAGTATTTCTATTAAAAATTTTACTATATTTATGTGTAGGAGGAAAATGCTTCATAATAAGGGAGAGAAAGATCTTAGCTAATGGTGTGACCACCTCCATATTATATGGTGGGTTATACCATATAATGTGACGGGATCTATTTCTTCTAGGTCTTTTCTCGTACTCTGTATATGCTACCTTATCAACAAATCCACTCCGGGCAAGAGCTTCATTGTAATAAGTGGAATGGTCGTTGAAAATATGCTCATTAGTAGATAGACGGGAAAGCCTCAAAGAAACGTTTCTTACCAGGATCTTGGTTATGCTGGCAGGATGGTTAGAATGCTTACTTATGTAATTAAGCGTATCATTCTGCTTTCTATACGGGTAATGCAAGCCATTCAATAAATTGAGGGTAACGTTGAGGTCATTAACGACCGAGAGGTTGGCCTCAACCTGTATGGAGAGGTTGAAGCCTTTAAAGAGGGCTGTGAGTTCTTTTCTGAACCTGTCACAAGCACATGGGCCGCACTTAGTCATGGTCAAAAGACCATCATCACGGTACAAACCACCGCCCACGTTGGGGAATTCTTCCTTGATAGAGAAAAGACGGAAAAGGCCGATAAGATCAGTAACCTCCGCAGAATCGCTGGCGCTCATACTCACGTCGAATGGGGTACTATTAGATTTTTTAATCCAAATAGAGTCGTCAAAATTAATCACCGACATTGAGGATGACATCAACTTCGAAATCCTTAACCACTGTGAGTGTTATAGCGAAATTGATAGCTCTAAGGAGAAGTGGTAAAGTGATGGAGGAGTAGTAATTATTGATGTCGAATTGGATAAAATGGCAATGTTCCTTGTTGCATATGCCGTTGAACCAATCAATCACCGCGAAAGAATTGTTCCACAGTGCGAGAGGGACCAAACTTCTAATTTCAGGTATAATTCTATCAAGAATCCTTTTGCTAAGTCTAGCTAAATTGGACTTCGTAGGGTTAATAATCCGAATAGAGGGGTTGTTCAGAAAATTGGATTTGTGATCCTTCAGGGTAAAGTGGGGAGAAATAGGGTCCGGTCTAGGATGTTGAGATCAGAGGTGATTTTAAACCCAGCATCGTTGATTTCATTAATGACGCTCCGATTAGTTTTACGGTAATCCTTAGTTACAGCATTATGTAGCAGTTGATGGTAGGTACTGCGCTCCACTTGATATAGATTGCCAGTTTTGTCGGACGTGCACGGCATTAGAATCCTTAATAGAACGAATTCTATTCTATATAGATATATTCTATTCTATTCTATATATATATATCTTCTTTCTGTCTCTTTCTCTCTCCCTCTCTATGTCAGTACTACTGTTATTTCCAATTGATATTATAGGGTAATTTGCCACATTCTGTTTTACTATACTATAAGTTACATTTTGGCATTTATAATTGCAGAGATATTTGGGTGAAGAAAATAGAGACAGCTTCAAGGCACTACCTGGAGACAGAGAGGAAGAAGAATGAGAAAGCATACCTGTGTATGTAATATTATTATCATTACTATTATTATTATTATCTTTGTTGGTTATTAATATCTTTCAAGACGTGGTTTACATTGCTCATGTAAATTTGTTCTATTTTCCCAGTTATATAACCTTTTGCATTGAAATTTATTTTATTGTTTTGAAGTTAAGCAAGCCAGTATCTTAGTGAGCTGGTACTTTAGCTCTACCTGAAGCCCTTAGAGGCTAAACCTGTGTTTGTTTTTCAAACATGCACCTCAGTTTTCTGTAAAAATTAAGATGGCAGACACTAAATGGAATGGTGGGCTGTCCATAGAGTGGAACAGCCAAAATTCTTAAAACAATGACAGCTGCAGCAGCGACCAAAACTTATCTCATGTAAATGAAGCAGACTTTCCAGCTCTGCCAATGTTTATCACTGTGAATGCCGCCCCCACCACCGCAACGACAGTAGGTGCAGCCAACACCACTAGCACCACCACCACTGCAACAACTGAAATAAAAACAAAATTAAAACTAACACACATGACAGCAACAACATAAATGATAACTTTTCCTTTCCAACCATTTCTACTACATTTATACCCATATCTTCTATTGAATCATTGTAACAACTCTTCGTCACTGCAGGTTTTTGACTATGAAAATTAGTCTAACATGTTAGACAACAAGCCCCCAGAGATGGAAAAATAGGACAGCATCACCTGTGGGAGTCCAACACATCTGCCATATACTGGATGGCCATGCTACTGATTACATTATATATGTATATATATCATTTTTATTATCATTATATTTATTTAATGTCTGCCTTCTCTACTAGCAAAGGTTGAACAGGTTGTCAGTAGACTGGGTTTGTATCCAAAATAGAGGTACTAACTCCACTTGGGTCACAAGCCTGCACCCCATTTATGTTTCTACACCCTACCTAGTGCTCAGATGGGCCAGTGACACATTTACATATGATTCTGCATACTACCGAGTTCATTTTATCATGACATAGGCACTAGGGAGGTTGCTATATCCTTGACACAACCAACGAGTCCTCCTTTCCCTTTGTTTGGCAAGTTTTCTATGGCTGGATACCTTTCCTCTCACCAACGACTTTACAGAGTGTACTGAATGCATTCATCATGTAGCACACTAGCACTAGAAAGTCTATCATGCTTCTGACTCAACAGGGGAGTCTTCTCATCCCTATTTGGCATGGTTTCTACAACTTTCATCTTCCATATTCATTGCGTGTCTTTACCAACACAATCTTCTCTTGAATTCTTCTGTTATGGCCTGGAGGACTATAATAAAAAAAAAAGGAAAGGGACTAAGGACTGAGCCTTGGTAGACTCCCACCTGTACATTAAATTTATTGCCAACTCTTACCTTGTGAGTAGCATCTCTGTACAGCCTTCACAACCCATTCCCCTACACACATATCTATAGATACGATGAGATACACACACACACACACACACACAAACTGCTAATTCTCAAGACATAAACACAGGCACAAATGTAAACACACACACACATGCACATGATGGGCTTCGACAGTTTTTGACTACCAAATTTTACTCATAAGGCTTTGGTCAACCTGAGGCTATAGTACAGAAGTTTTCAAACTTTTGGGGCCACCCCCCTCCCCTCACGATCACGTAATATCCTGAGCGCCCCCAACCCTATTTCCAGAAAGTTGTAAATATATAAATATTACATGAAAATTGTAAATAATATATAAATAAAATTGTTATATATAATATATAATATAATTGTTTCTGCTTTTGGCACAAGGCCAGCAATTATCCCAGTGTATTACTGCTACTTTATTTTATCGACACTGTAAGGATGAAAGCAAAGTTAACCTCGGCGGGATTTGAACTCAGATCATAAAGGGAGGTAACTCTATGCTTCAAAGCATGACATCTGACCCTCTACCGATACTGCCAATCCACAGCCCTTATATATAATATATAATATAATATATACTATATATAAATAAGTATTATATATTTTTTTATTTTACTATATTTATATATATGTATAATTTGATATTTAATATACTATTATATCATCTCTACTGCTGCCACCCTCCACCACCCCCTTAGGCACCAGACCTACTCAATGCCCTGCAGGGGGCGGAAACACCCACTTTGAAGACCTCTGCAATAGTAGAAGACACTGGCCCAAGGAACCAAGCAGTAGGAGTAAATTGAGAACTACATAGTTGTGAAATGAACTTAAACACAACTCTGCCTGAACCTATGTGTTTGTGTGTGTGTTGACAGTTTATGATTTGGCATTTAAGAATGCCATTATTCCAAAATATTTAAGTATATGTTATTACCATCATCATCATCATTATCACCATCATCGTCATTACCAGCCTCCTCCTCATCATCATCATCATCAATATCAATTTACTCATTATCACCCTGAGGTTATAAAAATGTAGTTGTATGCATTCATGTATATATGTACATATGTATGTATGTTTGTATATATGTATGTATGCATGCATGTATGTATATATGTTTGCATGTATGTATGGATGCACGTGTGTGTATGTATGTGTGTGTGTGTGTGTGTGTATGTATGTATGTGTGTATGTAAGTGTATGTGTGTGTGTGGATGTAAGTGTATGTATGTATTGATAGATGATGGATGTATGTACATATTTAAGTGTATATATAGATGTACGTATACATATGTATTTATGTATGTAAATGCATGTATATGTGTGTATGTATGTATGTACATACGTATGATGTATGCATATATGTATGTATGATCTTATGCTATACGTATGTGTGTATGTATGTATTTATGATGTATGTATGCATATATGTATATATGTATGTATGTATGCGTATATGTATGATGTATGATATATGTATGTATATATGTATTTATGTATGTATGTATTTATGATGTATGTATGCATATATGTATGTATGCGTATATGTATGATGTATGATATGTATTTATTTATGTATGTATTTATAATGAATGTATGGATATATGTATGTATATATGTATGTATTTATGATGTATGTATGCATATATGTATATATGTATGTATGCATATATGTATTTATGATGTATGTATGCATATATGTATATATGTATGCATATATGTATATATGTATATATATGTATATATGCATATATGTATATATGCATATATGCATATATGTATATATATGTATGTATTTATGTATATATATATGTATGTATTTATGATGTATATATATGCATGAGAGATTGTGTTTTTAATGTGCTTTTATGTGTAAGTGTCTGTGAACATTTTAATAGATTATCTTACCATACAAGTGCTTTATCATTTGTTGTTGTTTTTGTCTGGGCCTCCCCCCCCCCCCCCCCGGACCAACCTCTTCAATCCAACTACTTCCACTCTTTCTGTAATGTGTGTAATTTACTACCAGTGTGATTGGCAATTGGCATGTTGGCAGCAAAATAAGTGTTAACCTCTCTTTACAATCAAACGTTGTTGTTGTTGTTGTTTTGGTTCTGAATATATTTCGTGGAGAGGAAACAACAACCATAGGCTGGAAGAATTATTCATTGAAATATCATCATCATCATCATCATCATGATAACCATCATGGTTGCCATTATCATCACCATCATTGCCATCATCTTCATAATCATCATCTTCATAATCATCATCATCATCATCATCATTGTATCATACACACACATACATCTATGCATTCTCACACACACACACATACATCTATGCATTCTCACACATACATAAACACACATGCACACACACACAAACATACACACGTCTGTGTATGTTTGTGTGTGTATATATATATGTCTGTAAGAATCTTACACCATTCTTTTCAGGTTGGATTAGATTTTTCTTTAATATTATTATTGTTGTTGGAAAAACTAGTTGAGTATCAGACAAAATGTATTGCTGTATCTTGTTATGGCCCTTTACACTCTAAGTTCATATCCTGCCGAGATTATCTTTTTTTTTCATCATTTTGGGGTTGATAAAACTAAGTACCAGTCAAGTACTGGGGTTGACACAATCAACTTTCACCCACCCTCCAAAAAATTGCAAGCCATGCGCTTAAATTAGAAATCATTATTATTATAGGATATTGGATATTATTATAGGATATAGGATATTATTATAGGATATAGGATATTATAGCGGTGGATTGGCAGTATCGGTAGAGAGTCGGACGCCATGCTTTGACGCATAGAGTTACGGCCCATTCTGAGTTCAAATCCTGCCGAGGTTAACTTTGCCTTTCATCCTTACGGGGTCGATAAAATAAAGTACCAGTAATGCACTGGGATAATTGCTGGCCTTGTGCCAAAAGTAGAAATAATTATTATTTTGGGATATTGTAGATGGCAGTGGGTAGACTGTATCGGTAGAGTGTTAGACATGCTTTGTGGCGTAGAGTTGCGGCCCTTTACGTTCTTACTATAGAGGGAGGTTGATTGGCAGTATCGGTAGAGTATCAGACATGCTGTGTGGCATAGTTTCGGCCCTTTATATTCTGAGTTCAAATCCCTCTGAGGTTAGCTTTGCCTGTCATCCTTACGGGGTCAATAAGATACAGTGCCAGTAATGCACTGGTGTTGATTTAATCGACTTTCCCCTCCCCCAAAATATTGTCTATGTGTCTAAATCAGAAACCATTATCCTTATTATGAATTTTATATCTCAGTCATTGATGTTATTTAACTGGAAAAATAACCCTAATAAACATCAAGCTGCTACCTGCAGCCTCAGATATTTAGGACATATCAGAGGGTCCTTACTGTTCCCAGTAGGCCGGCCTTTTGAAGTGTTCCAAAAGAGGTGACTGGAATGATGGTCTTTAGCCAGCCTTGGAAACTCTTCAAGACAGTACCTGGTGCTCCTATGAAGATGGGGACAACTTTGATCTCATGACAGTCCCAAATCCTTTTCAGTTCCCATTTTAGATCCTGGTACTGGTTAATTTTCTCCCTTCTTTTTTTGCATTCCTGTGTAAAAAAGGCAAGCTACATCTAGAATCGAGCTAGATTGTATTTCCTTCTCAAAACCCACCAAGTCAGGCCTGTTGTGTTCTAATTCTTTATCTGTTTATCCTGAAATCCCTCTACATTTTCATGCAATCGTTTTCTATCACCAACTCTGGCTTATGTTCATATCACTTCTCAGAGTGAAGTAAATCATTCAGTTTGCATAAATGCCAGTTGATCACTTTTCCTATGATATCATGCCTCCATCCTTTATAATGTGTCTGGGCTAGGTGTTTACTTTCAGATTCAATGGGAGCCACAGTTTCCTCTTTCTCTCTCTTCACAGATCCTACATAATGGACTAGCTTTCTCCTTATCAATATGATGTTTCATCCACTTTGTTCTAATGGCTTGCTTCTGTGCAGTCAGTAGCATTCTTTCTGTAGCTTTTTAAAGGTCTCCTTTCTTTAACCAGTCCCATGTCTGCAGATCTCTGAAGTCTATTTTCTCCAAGAAGGTGTTATGAAGAGCTTTTTTAATTTAAATTGTTCTTCCTCTTTGTCATTAACTTTTCTTGGACATACCCTGGTCTATTATCTCCTTCAGCATTGGCTTCTTACTCTCAGACACATATTTATGTAAACAGCTCTTCTCAATCTCAACACAGTCCTCCATGCTGATAAGACCTCACCCACCTTCAGCTCTCTTTAAGTACAGTCTATCAACATCACCCTTCTTATGAAACATACTATGGGAAGTCATTAACTTCCTTGTCTTTCTATCCAGTTCTTTTTGCTCATTTACATTCCGGCAATAAGTTGTTTATGTCGAGGTGGTGGTAGATTTCCTCAGATATAATGCTTGTTACCAATTTTCACATCAAGGAAAGATGTAGTAGGCCTATAGTTTGTAACATCATTTCCCTTGGCTTGGTATTTCATAATTAGAATCATGTTACCTTTTGTCAACCACTGCAGTGCTTCACCCAACACCAAGCAGTCACTAAACATGGCTGTCAGTATCAGGTGGAGGGACATTATATTTTTAGTCCAATATCCTTGCACACCATCCAGACCTGGTGATTTCCAGTTGGTTAATTTATTGGTCTAATTTAAGTAGACCAATATTGTTCCAGATTTTATGCATTCATTTCCTATAGCTTTTCTTAGTGGGATCACTTTTCAGATAACATTTCATCAAAGTTTTATTCAGTTTCTTTGTCCAGTTGGTTCTGGCCTCATTCTTTCTTCCTCCAACACCAGCAGTATTTGGATGAGAGTCCTTCACATGATGTACCGGCATCCTTTTCACCATTATTTGAACTATTTAGGTTTTACATTTAAACACTCATAAAGAGGATTAGTGAATTTAAGGTTGCACTAACCAGTGTTTTTAACATGACACCACCCACCACTGGATTTGTGACAGTTTATATGATGGTTATTATTATTATCAGTATCGGTAGAGCATCAGACACCATGCTTTGCAGCATAGAGTTACAGTCCTTTACTGTCTTAGTTCAAATCCCGCCGAGATTAACTTTGCCTTACATCCTTACGGGGTTGATAAAATAAAGCACCAGTAACGTACTGGGGTCGATTTAATCGACTTTCCCCGCCTCCAAATTACTGGCCTTCTGCCTATACTAGAAATCATTATTAATAATTGTTTCTACTTTTGGCACAAGGCCAGCAATTATCCCAGTGCATTACTGGTACTTTATTTTATCGACCCCCGTAAGGGTGAAAGGCAAAGTTAACCTCGGCGGGATTTGAACTCAGAATGGCAAGGGCCGTAACTCTATCCGTCAAAGCATGGCGTCCGACCCTCTACCGATACTGCCATGTGTTGTTGTTGTTTCTGCTATATTTGCTACATGGATTTTAAAACATTCTTGAAAAGTACAAAGCACTCATATGACTGTATCACGTTAAAAATTGAAGTCTTTAACTCTAGTTCACATATACTATAAATATTCGAATTAACAAACTCATATTTAGATATTTTCTGCTAAATCCTTACAGGATGTTATGGGTTAATAAGAAAACAATATTGTCCATATTTTTTGTCCTTTATCATTATTGTTGTCTGTCACCTGTTCTTTCATAGCTCCAAGACGTTCACATACTGTTGGCCGCCTCCTTGTTATACTGCAAGAAGGTATCAGTCTTTGTGCCTCCAGCCACGGCAATGGTAAGACAGTCAGCTTTCTGCTGCCTAACACTCGCAGTTCTACTGCATGAAGACTGCTGCAACATAATAACACCTGTGACCTCTAGAGGTCACTCTTTTAGAATTGTTATGTTACCTTATGTTATGTTTCTGTTTTGTATGTTGTTTTTTGTTATTTACTCACTAACAAGCTCTCATTAATTGCATCTGTTGTTGTTGTTGTATTCTATTTAACTTTTTATTCATGTAGTGCTTTATTTTATTGTCAATATGGTCACCCTTGGTACCATTGTTGTAGTTGTGACAGCTCACACCTTTGCACACAACAACAGTTATGTTTACTTTTCATTTCAAGAAATAAATATGAAGTGAACATAATGGTATTTATGTGTGTTTGAATGGTTAAAATAACACTTTCACAATGTAATTGATTCAGTTTCAACAGTCTCAGATCAAATCCCTTGCCAGAAAAGTACAACTTTGACTAAAATGACTCTACTACAATTCAATTGTTTCGGTTTTAACACAGTCTCAGATCAAATCACTTTACCAAACTAGTATAACTTCAAAACTTAGAAATCCATTTATTAAAATCTCCTATAATTTTCACTCTATTTTGTTTGTTTTTTTGTCAGTCTATATATTTATTACTTTTTCTTTTGGGATTTGTCTAAATTAATTAAATATTTCTTTCATAAAAATCTCTTTTTTTTTGTGTGTGTTGTGTCAATCTTAACTTTATTACAGTATTTTTTACACTATTATTCAAAGTAATATTTTTCTAGTTTGTTGTAAATGATGATGGCGATGGTGTTAGGTGCATATTATTAAATACTTGAGGCTCTATTTGGTCATACAGATTATTGGTTTGCACCTGGAAAGTTCCTCTCCAATGCACAAGCCTGGGAAATGTGTTTTGTGGAAGACTAGCAGTCTTCCAAGCATATCAGTCTCACCTTTCCATGCCACTGATGTTATAAAAAGAAAAGGCATAAGCTAGTATAGTTTGGCATAGCTTGGCACTAGTGTTGTCACAACTCATTTTTACCAGTTGAGTGGACTGAAACAACATGAAATAAATTGTCTTGCTCAAGGGCTCAACATGCCATCCAGTCCTAGAATCAAACTCAAGATGTTACAGCCATGAGCCAAACACTCTAACTACTAAACCACAAATCTTCACAATTTATTGAATAACCTCCCAGTATAACTCAGGGACTTAGAAAGAAGATTGACACCACCAATCATTTCTAAGGCTCATTGAAATGCCACAATAGACATGGTAAAATCTTTTGAGTGGCATCTCTCTGTCTGGCTGCACCAATTATAGTAACTTGATTGATAACTCAGGTGCTTATTTAACATACATCAGCTGAAATAGTGAGGTACTTGTGGTTATTATTACTTTTATCATGATGGCTTAGTGGCTAGTGTGTTGGGCATACAATTTGAAGGGCATGGCTTTTATTCCTGAGCTAGTTGACACATCATGTCTTTCAGCAAGATACTTTATTTCAAAGTGCTTCAATCCACTTAGTGAGAAAGAAATGGGTTATACTTGTGGTTCAAACTGCCAACCATGTCCCACACTGTATTGCATTGAATTTACCTCAGAACTAGGTTAAGGGTACACATGTCTGTGGAATGCTCAACCACTTACACATGAATTTCGTGAGAAGGCTGTTCCACTGTTTGAACAACTAAAATACTCATCATTGAAACTGACAGAGGTCCAACAACAACAACAACATATTTGCTTTTTATTGAATCACATACATAACCCATACTACAAAATAATATAACTACAATATATGTTGTGTGTTTCATCGTATATTTATTCTCTACTTTTGTCAAATCAACATCACATTCTACACAAAATCAGTGCCTATGCTTAATTAGTGAACATGTGACTTAACTATTCAAGATATAAAGAGAATCTAAGAGATGTGAAAACCATGATAGCTTTAGTTCTTGACAGGAATCCAATAACCCAGATATCAATGAATTTGATGGTCCACAGCCATGGCAATGCCAATCATCATCATCGTTTAACATCCATGTTCCACGCTTGCATAATTAATATAATTAATAAATACTAAATAAAATGTTGAGGTTTACAAAATGAAGTAATATTTAAAATTTTAGAAATATGTTTCATAATGTATGTATATAATTAATACTTGTTTCTGATGTATAAATAATTTGTGATTATTAATGATGTATATATGTATGTTTGTTACCTATGTATATAATCAATGTTTGTTACTGGTGTATATAATCAATGTTTGTTACAAGTGTATATAATTTGTTTGTTAATGATGTGTATAATATATTCAATAACAATTTTCTTGCTTTTAACCTTTTTGATATTCACTCAGCCAAAACTAGCTCTGGTTCTATGAAACAAAACAACCTATTTTACAGCTTTTCTATTTAACCCTCTTCACACCAAACTGTCAGAAACCACCCTTGGTTCTATTATACATAGTTATTTGTTTTAAAGAGTTTATGTAAAAACTTCCCATCATAATTTAAATATAAATACTTTAAAATAAACAGCTTTGTATCTTAGAACCAGGGACAGCTTTAGGCAATTTAGTATCAATTATGATGAAAGAATTTTAGTAAACGTAAGCACAAAATGGACAAATCTGTCTATTTTGAAGCACTTCAAAATAGACAATTTTGTATCGCAGAACCATGTATAGTTTCAGGTGGTTTGGTAACAAAAAGATTAAATGTTGCATGTTTCTTATTAACCATGATGCATGTTACCTAGCATAATTCCAATTAGAGAGTAATTGCTCACACATTTACTTATATATACTCACACACAGTATCTGTCTTGTTAAATGTCTACAGTATGGCTGATGGAATGTACCTCAGCGGGGCATTCTACATACTAAAATATACACATACATTCTATATGCTAAATATACATAAATACGTACATTCTACATACAAATTAAATATATATAGTCTAACCCATACAAGCATGGAAAAATAGATGTTAGATGATGATGATGAGGAGGATGAGCTTCTTCTTCGCCCACTTATTCCTGAGAGGTTCATGGCAGCAGAGTCCTTAAACACTCATTCCAGCAGGTCTTGTCAGAAGCAACCATCTCCAACTGATCTGGTTGAATCCCCAAGTGTGACCAGCCAAGCTCATGGATGTTATCCAACCATCTTGCTTGAGGTCTCCTGCCAGTTGTTTTTGCCTGTAAAATTTGTCCAGCAATTCTTTCTTGAGGCATTCTAACCATATGCCCAAAGTATCGGGACTGTGATATCTCAATTCAGAGAAGTGGCAGCTCTACCTAGAGTGGTGATGTGCATGAACAATGATCATTGGGTGAAGAAGTGTCAGGAAATGCCAGTGGAAGGAAGTTGTGGCAGAGGTAGACCAAGAAAGACCCGGGCAGATGTGAGAGCTGACCTCAAATCACTGAGACTCACAGAGGTGATGACAAAGGATCACTATGTGTGGAGAAATGCTGTGATGAGAAGGACCTGTCTGAAACATACAGATGTGGAAAAGCAGATATAAAAACGATGATGATTTATATATATATACAGTTGTTTAAAAAAGTAATGAAATTTACAGCTGATATCTATCAGTCCTATCATACACACATATGCATGTTGCTGTTACAGCTTGCACTTATACAGGTTAGCTGACCTCCTATGAGGTACTATCTCATAGAAGATTTCTTAGACGATTTAATGTAAGGAGCCCCAGTCCTATCATGAAATGCAATGTCTTGCTCAAGAACACAATGTACTGCCTGGCCTGTAATCCAACTCATGACTTCATGATTGTGGACTGAACACCTTTACCACTAAACTACTTGCCTTCACTACACACACACACATACACACACACACACCCGTCATCTGTCTTGTTATTGTTTATGCTTGTATTACTATTATTATACCACAAACATTGCTTGTTAAGGAATTAATCCAGTTTGCATGGCTCAACCTCATATTACCTTACTCGCATGCATTTTTTCTTTTTTTCTTTTTTATTCCTTATGTTATCGCTTTTCTCTCAGCCAAACGAACTGGTGGAATTGGACGCCTGATGGTTGTCATTTTAGAGGGCACCAACCTCGTCGCATCTGACTTGAATGGTATGCTGAGCAATTCATTGAATTGTTCACAAATAATTTTAATTTTCAACATTACCGTTACTACTCTTATTACCACTATTATTATTATCAACCTGTGGCGATCAAGGTGACTGTGGATGTATAGGCTTCCTTGGTTATTCCTATTTCAAGGTTCTCCTGTATTAAGGTTGCTTACCATCATCATGTATATTGTGTGTTGCTCTTAATATTTTTTTCTCATTCAATTTTTATGTAAACCTCCACAGTTATCTAACCTTTCTTTTTAATGCCATCCGCAGTCGGTGCCCTTGTGGCAAATAAAGAATTGTTATTATTATTATGATGATGAATGTGCTGATTTTTACTATTGAGTGTGGTGGATTAGCAGAATCATTAGTGTGTCAGACAAAATGCTTTGTAGTATTTGGCTCTTTACAATCTGGTTTTAAATCCTGCCAAGGCCAACTTTGCCTTTTGTCCTTCCAGGGTTGATAAATAATGTATTATTCAAATCTGCTGGCCTTGTGCTTAAGTTACATATTGGACAAAATGCTTTTCATTCTGAGTTCAAATCCTGCCATGGTCAACTTTGCCTTTCATCCTTCCGAGGTCAATGAAATAGGGTACCAGGCAAGTACTGGGATCATTATAATCAATTTTTCCCTTCCCTTCAAATTGCTGGCCTTGTGCCAAAAATAGAATCTATTATTATTATTGAGTGTGCTTAGAGCACTAGGCAAATTCTCTGTGGCATTTTATTATGGTTCTTTATATTCTGAATTCAAATCTTACCTTCTAGGAATTGATAAAATAAGATAGCAGCCAAACATTTAGGTTGACTTATTCCTCATCCCCATCTCAAACCTTAAAAAATCACTAGCCTTGTGCCTAAATTAGAAACTATTGTTATTGTGGATGAATTGGCAGTATCGGTAGAGGGTCGGACGCCATGCTTTGACACATAGTGTTACGGCCCTTGCCATTCTGAGTTCAAATCCCATCGAGGTTAACTTTACCTTTCATCCTTACGAGATCGATAAAATAAAGTACCAGTAATGCACTGGGTAATTGCTGGCCTTGTGCCAAAACTGGAAACCATTATTATTGTTATTGAGGATCTTACTTTGTTCTTTATTTAGAATATAGTGTTTATCTTATTTAGAATAACCACACTCTATCCCTGTGTGTTGTAAGTAAGAGACAACTAAAAACATTGACACTAGGAAGGGCATCCAACCATAAAACATTGCTTTGAAAAGGACCACATGATGAGTATGCAGTCTGTCTTGGGGCCCTGATGGCTAACCCCTTCTGTGTGTTGTTGTGTCTTACCTTGAGTAAGACACTTTATTTCATGTTGTTCCATCCAGTTCACTCAACTGGAAAAAATGAGTTATACCTGTAATTCAAAGGGCCAGCCTGTATCATGCTGAATCTCCCTGAGTATTATGATAAATATACACATATCTGTATAATGCACAGCCACTTGCACTTTAATGTTCATGTGCAGGCTTGCCTATTGATTAAACAACTCAAACATTCATCGTAGGTACTGACAGATGTCCAACTTACACACACCTTATTCAATATAGCTTGACATTATTATATTTATTCTGTTGCTGTTGCTTCATTTGCTGCTGCCTTTGATACAGAAGCCATTGCTACTTCAGGGCACTTTGTTTTGTGTTTTAGTCATATGA
Organism: Eledone cirrhosa; assembly: GCA_964016885.1. NCBI lineage: Eukaryota > Metazoa > Mollusca > Cephalopoda > Octopoda > Eledonidae > Eledone > Eledone cirrhosa. The sequence goes on from OZ024741.1 coordinate 157,955,229, forward strand.
GCCATTGTCCATGACCTTTTGCAGAGCCTCTATCACTGCTTTTGGGGTATGGCTGGAAGAATCCAAGTGTAATGGGTTGTCTTCTGATTGGCGATCTCAGTGCTAGATTAACTTAGAAAGAAGAGTAGCATTTGCTACAGGTCCTCTGCTAAGTGCTTTAAACTACAGTACTATACTGCCTTTAACTGTTATGCCAGATTTTTTTTTAATGTAGGGCCCTTGCTTAAACTATGATGATGACCTTTTTATAGTATATGGTACAGGCTCCACACTAACTTAATCCAGCACTGAGTCATTTTGTCTCAATATTTCTAACAAAGTGGACCCCACTAAAGCTTCCCAAGTTGTGGTATTCAACAGGGTCATAGATTAACCCTTTTGTGACTGTATTTCTAATGAAATACATTCTATTATAATTAATTGTTGAAGAATTTTGAAGGATTTACTGAAATTACTAACTATTTTTAGTATCTGTTTTAGTTTTTTGTGTACTGAGTTGAAATTCTCTAGGTGCTAAGACCAGAGCTAATCACCTGACCCCCAGGAGCACCCTGCCCAACTTGCAATTGGTACGCATGAACAGGTAGTCCTATATCTATCACAAAGAAGCCACGTGGCCTAGTGATTAAGTGTTGAACTCTTGATCATAAGGGTTTGGTTCCTAGATCAAATGCCTCATTGTATTCTTGAGTAAGATTATTCATTTTACATTGTTTTTAATGAGAGGACTGGGTTCCTATCATTAAACTACTCAAGAAACCTATGGAATGTAAGTTCATAGGAGGCCAGCAACACCTGCATAGGTGTGAACTGTAAATTTCATCTTTTTTAATTTTAACGAGCAAAGATAAATGCCACCTACAGCATGCTGAGTCTTTAACCCTGCAATCTGTAGCTAGGCATCAAAGGCCAGAGCTAATCATCCAACTCTGGGAACAATCCATCAAATACACAATTGGCCATCATGAACTAGTAGGCTTACAACCAATATAAATATGATGGCAACAACATACTGAAGCTTTCATCCAGTGGTTGACTGCCAATGGCTAAATGGATATTGATTTATTGATTTTATATTTGATTCTGTTTAGTTTATTTGTCCATGGTCAATTAATTTCCTAATCTATACTTTTATATAGACTTTTTTCTTTGTTTTTTAAAATGAAAATCTGTTTATTAAAAAAAAAAGGGTGTTATAGTCACTATATGTTTGTATGTGTGTGAATGTAGTGATAAATGATGGTAACAACACAAATCAATCAACGAAAGGTTGTATTCTTTCACCTACCTGTTGTGTCTCTCTGTTGTTGCCTCATGGTCCCAGCAGACAGATTTACAAAAGCATTATTTCAAAGGATAGTGAGGTCATTTTTGTGACTGGCTATCTCTGCCCTGATCACAGTTTAGTTTTGTCTTTGATTCTCTTCAGTTTGAACAATAATGTTTTGCTTTTGTTATTGTTTTTCACGAATCTTCAACTGTTCCTTCAGTCTAGTTAAATTGGCAATGAGGAAGTGTTTAATGTATGCTTTCAAACTTTATTACATAATGCAACTGACACCTAAATGTTTGTGGCACTCTAACAATAACTAACTGTAATATTTAAAACAAAATAAAAAAAATAGCTCTTTGTAAGTTGTTTCCATACGTTTAACTCTTAACATCCTGTACCATATGAACCTACATTAGGTAGATATTCTTAAAATGTATAAAACAGCATTACAACTGCATCACATTCAAAATCTGATTTACTACAGCAAATGTTCTCAAAATCTGTCCACTTTTAAAGATACTAATAAGATTTGAATTAACATGTGAGATTTTAGATATTTTCTATAAAATCATTACCGGATGTTAAGAGTTAATTAACAACCTTGCATATGAAATATTTAGAAAAAATGAATGTACTACATTAAAAATCAAAGTTGTTACTCTAATACTTGTAAATTTTTGTAATGATCTGTCCACTAGTAAAAATACTATAAATGTTTGAATTAACAAACCTGTAATTTTAAATATTTTTGATAAAACATTACAGTTAAATGCTTGAAAAGAAAAGTATAGAAATAAATACTTAAAAAGAGAATATCATAATGTCATTTTTTAATAATAATAATAATAATAATAATAAAGCACTTCTTCTTCTTCTTCTTCTTCTTCTTCTTCTTCTTCTTCTTCTTCTTCTTCTTCTTCTTCTTCTTCTTCTTCTTTTTTTCTTTCTTTTTTTCTTCTTTTTTTCTTCTTTTTCTTCTTTTTTTTCTTCTGTTTCTTCTTTTTCTTCTTCTTTTTCTTCTTTTTCTTCTTTTTCTTCTTCTATCACTAGAGCGTCGGACAATATGCTTTATGGCATAGGGTTACGCCCCTTTACGATCTGAGTTCAAATCCCGCCAAGGTTAGCTTTGCCTTTTATCCTTACGGGGTCGATAAAATAAAGCACCAGTAATGCACTGGGGTCAATTCAATTGACTTTCCCCTCCCCTAAAAGTGCTGGCCTTGTGCCTATATAAGAAACCATTATTATTATTGAATTATTATTATTATTATTGCTGTTTTTGTTACTACTACCACTATATTCTTCCTTTTAACCTTGAGTAAGCAATTTTTTTTTCTATGTTTATTTTTTTTAAAACCACTGCCACATTTCTATTTTTTTATGTATTTTTCTTTTCTTTTACTACTTTGGCCTTGTTTTCTTTCTTTTGTTGATCCTGGCAACCCCTCAGGAAAAAGTGATCCATATTGTGAGGTCAGCATGGGTAGCCAAGAACATAGGACCAAAGTCATCAATGGAACCCTGAACCCTAAATGGAATGACTCAATGCAGTTTGTGATACGAGATGTGCACCAAGAGGTCTTATGCATTAGTGTTTACGATCGAGATCTCTTCTCTCCAAATGGTCAGTCATTGGGGAATTGTCCTTTGTTTCTTTTTTTGTTATTTCCTTTGTTATTGTTTGTTCTTTATATGCAGAAATACCCATTTGTACCATCCTGTACCGTCCTTAATGTTATACTTTATGTCAACCCTTGTGGTTAATAAAGAAAACATTATTATTAATAGGGTGGTCGATTGGCAGAATCGGTATAGTGTTGGACACGATGCTTTGCATCATAGAGTTATGGCCCTTTACATTCTGAGTTAAAATCCCACCGAAGTTAGCTTTGCCTTGCATCCTTACGGGGGTAGATAAAATAAAGCACCAGTAATGCACTGGGGTTGATTTAATTGCCCCCCCCCCCCCAATTACTGTTCTTGTGCTTAAATCAGAAACCATTATTATTAGTCTTGGGTAATTGCTGGCCTTGTGCCTAACGTAGAAACAATTATTAATAGTCTTATTTCTATTGCATGTCATCACTGCATTACCAAGCACAACTTTTTGTAATACACTACCTAGTGGTGCTATTTTTTGTATACTGTATATATTTTTGACCCCTGGTGTTTTGGTTATGTATCTGTCTGTGTAATTTTTATCATTCCCAGAGCATCTATTATTATAAGTATTGTTTCTGTTTTCATCATCCACATTCAGGTTACTTCTATCTCTAGATCTTTATTTTTTGGATAATTTCTCCTTCTTTTGTATCTGCAGAACTGTTTGCCACTTACTCATGTCATGCTTGATAAATGTTTTTATTATTGCCACTGCTTTATTAATGGCTAGTGTGTTCAGTATTCATGCATGGAGAACACTGTCAAATGCCTCTATTAGTCGATCCATGCCATGCTGAAGACATTTCGTTTTTTCTGCGGTTTTTAGTTATGGCTTTATTGATTAGCAACTGGTCATTGCAGCCATATGAGTCTTTGCAGCATTCTTTCTGTTTGTCTGGAAGTAGGTTGTCTTTTTGTCAAGTTTGGGAACTTGTCATATCCTGGTGCCTTCAAATTGTTTGCTTTTTTTCAGTGTGCTGTACACATCATCTGTTGTAATATCTTCTTCCAGTTGTTCAGGGGCTGTGTTCGTTATTCTTCCTTGTTCTGTACATGGAAAATTCCTTCTTCTGCCCATAATCTTTTCCAGAACTCTTACACATATTTTACTTTTGGAGTTACATTTACCTCTATTTTGCTCCTATTAAGTTCCTGGTAGAGTAATTTGGGGTTGGAGCGAAATAGGTGGTTTGGGTCAAAAAAGTTTAGTGCATTTCATATCCCCTTGTTCTTTGTGCTTTTGCAAGTATTTTCTTTTCTTTCCTATTCCCAGTTTTGTTGTTGTTGTTTTTTCCTATTTCATTTAAGATTGAGAGGTTTTCTTTCTTTTGTTTCTATCCTAATAGTATCTTTGTTTTCCAGGGTTTTGTTATTCTTGTTTGTGTAGATCTAAGGGATACCCACTTTCTTTCATAACAACAGTGGCTGTTGCATATAATATATTATTTAGCCTTATGATATCTTTGGCGCCACGCAGTAATACAGAAAACTCGCCTTGCCTAAGTACAAAGCCAAACCTACAGTCAGTAGGCACCTCTTAATCAAATATACACTCCCCTCCCACTACCCACAACTCCCCCACCCACCACCCCTTCCTCTGTAAAGTTATGTTGGTGCCACAACATCCAGTCCTAAATAAATGAGGTTGTGTAGGTGTCACGACAAAAAAAAACACAGTCCACGCTGTAATGTGGCCGTGTAGGTAACACGGTAAAAACCTCCCAGTCCACACTGTAAACGTGGTTGGTGTTAGGAAGGGCATCCAGCCATAGAAAACCTGCCAGACAGTCCCATACGAGCGAGACGACCAATCTTGCCTCAAGTGGGACAATTCCTGTCTAAACCCATGCTAGCGTGGAAGATAGATGTTAAACGATGATGATGATGATGATATCAATGTTTTTATTCATGTTTATTAAATCTATGATGGCTAGATTAGTATTTTTTATAATTGTTGTTTTATTATTAATTTTTATCTTTGGGAGGTGAAATTCTTTGGTCCATAAGATCTTCTATTGTTTGGAGATTTTGGATTATTTCTAGCTTTATCTTATTGTGGTCTTCAATTTTGTCTTTAGAGTTCTTTTTCCTACATCTTTCTTTTCATTTCTATTTTTGGCTGTGTTGTCCTAAATCAGTATGACATTCAGAATTGTGTTTGTAGTGTTTTGTTTATATGTTTTGGATAATTTGGTTTAACTTCATGTTTTAAATTCTCAATATGTTTATTACCAAGGGGATTACATTTTCCATTTCTTTCCACAGAGCCTGCATTTCTGCATATCAGAAGTTTTGTAGATGTTATATTTCACCAAATTGGTTGGAAGAGTTTTCAGTGGCACATTTCAAATTGCCTCACTTAAGCCATATCTACAATGTTGTTTTATCCTGGATATCCTGTGTATGTCTCTGAAACTGACCATGCATTCTCATTCCTAGAAGATCTTTTCTTTTCTCTTCTGCTCTTTGGTTAAACTCTTCCTTTCCAACCATTTCTACTGTATTTATACCCATATCTTCTGCTGCATATTGCAACAACTCTTCATCACTGTTTACCAAATATTCTGCAAGTGTTCTCCTTATTACTATTATTATCATTATTTCCATTATTATTTTTATTGTGCATCATTACTGCTTTACCGAGCACAGTTCTGTGCACCTTAGGTATGAGCAGTGTAGTTTTCGCTGATGTTGTTTCTATTGTATTGAGAGTACCTTTCGTAATATGTGTGCAGTGCCTAGTAGTGCTATCTTTTGTATGCTGTATATATTTGTAAGTCCTGGGGTTTGGGCTATGTATTTGTCTAAGTGTTTTTTTATCATTCCTAGAGCACCTGTTACTACAGGTATTGTTTCTGTTTTCATTTTCCACATTCAAGTTATTTCTATCACTAGATCTTTATATTTGGAGAGTTTCTCTATTTCCTTGGAAGATATATTGCCATCTGTGGAGATTGATACATCTATTAGAAGGCATTTTTTAGTTTGTGGTCTTTGACTATAATGTCTGGCCAGTTGGCTTTGATCTCTCTGTCTGTATGAATTGGCATATCCCAGGGAATGGTTGCTAGGAATTACCATCATGACAGGACTGTTGCAGAAAGCAGCCTTTCTAAGAACAGCAAGAATTCTAAGAAGAAGGGTGTTGGAAAGTTGAAGGAGAAGGAATAAAACAAACGACTTTTTGCCATTAGCTAACCAACACTATACCAAAAGAGCAAGCCATAGCCAATGACCAAAGGTCCTTTGTGTTAGTCCTGCTCCTTCAACTTTCCAACGCCCTTCTTAGCATTCTTGCTATCCCCAGCAAGGCTGTTTTCTGAAACAATCCTGACATGATGGTAATTCTTAGCTTCTCAAGCCATGTATCCAACCTTCTACTGACTGATTTCAGTGTGCCAACCACATTTGGTTGTTGATTATGATTATCATTATTATTCTGAAATCATTAATGGAATTGAAAATGATGGAATTTTTATTTTTCAAATTTTTTTCTTTACATTTTTTCAGATTTCTTAGGCCGGACCGAAATCTACACAGAAGAAATCTATGAGGAAACCTTGGTGCGACGGGGTCCTATCACTAAAAAACTGAAATTACATGAAACAAAATCTGGGGAAGTTGTAATACGGCTGGACTTACAGTTGTATGAAACAACATAGCACTGATGAAACAGCTGGCTCCATAGATATCTATACACAAATATACACACATGCATATATATATATATATACACACAAACATGGGGAAAGCAGTACACAATGCATAAAGTAGAGTTAATAATAATAATAATATTTATAATGATAATTACATAGGCTTAAATTTCTCCTTATGTCCAAACTGCATGCAAGAAACGTAAATCTTGCTGTAAATATCTGGGTAGTATCTGTGGTACAGTACCATGTTGGGATCTTCAAGTGGACTAAGGCTGAGGTTGATAAGATGGACTGCAGAACAAGAAAAATGATGAACATGAATAAGGCACTACATCTGAAAGCAAGTGTTAATCAGTACATGAAATTCACTGTTGGAGGAAGAGGGCTGATAGATATTACACAATGTATTGAGAATGAAAGTTGAGCCATTAATAACTACCTGATAAATAGTAATGAAAAACTTCTACAGTATGCCTTAACAGTAATGGGTTTAGAAAAGTAAAGTGAAGCAGAAGTTGGAAAGGCATTGCATGGCCAATTTGAAAAATAAACATCAGAGTTTAAAGACTGATAGGTCTCATGATTGTCTCTCCTGCAGTGATCGTAAAAGATGGACTGAAAGACTGAAGCAGTGCTGATCTCAGCTCAATACCAAGCTTTGAGTACTAAGCCGGTGATGAAAGGGATATATCATCTCAGTGAAAGTGTGAAGTGCCTTCTGTGTGGAATTAATACAGAAAGTGTCACCCACATTATGAGTGCATGCAAAATGCTTGCTCAAAAAGAGTATAAAAGAAGGCATGACCAGCTCACATGTGACTATTATATGTGGGTATCAAACTGTCCACATGTAACTATTGTTGTGGATCTCAAAATGTCCACATGTAACTATCGTTTGTGGATCTCAAAAGTGTAAAAAAAGGAATGTTGAAAAGCAAAATACTTCAAAAATTAAACTGTTAGATGAAGTGTGAAACTGTATTAGTGCCAGAATTTGTTCATTATCCTTTATTTCAAAGTGATACCTGTAATTTCATAACAATTCATAGATAACTAGTAAAGTGGTTATTCTTTTACAAGAAGCTACTTCATGTGATCTAATAATTAATTATCATCAATCTTCATTTGCTTGCGACTTCAAGGTGTTTATTGTCATACTACCATTTTGAAACAAAATTATTGTTTATTATAAAATAGAAAGTTGTTGTTTGATTTAAGAAAAGAAAGAACCTCCATACCAGATAAGAAGAAATTAGTGAATTCATGGATTCAACTTGTCAAGAAATCCTGTAGAGCCATGTTAGAAGATAAAATGGAAGCCACACACTGAATGGAAGGTGGCGAGGACTGGGCCAAGGTTTGTAAGGGGCTGCATATTTGCCTCAATCAACTGATGTCAATCTTGGAAAATACAGAGAAATTAAAAAGATCAATGGAAGCACACTACAAGGTTTCACACAATGCAAGTAAATTATTTCCATGGTAAATTTATGGAAAAAATTATTAACATGAGTGATTATTTGAATGAGAAAAGCATTCCATTGAGTCCAGCTATCATTTGTGATAAAATAAAATCTATTTTTGATGAACTGAAGAAGAAAGAGGGTGGCGATGAAATATTTACACGTAATGACTGCATATTATAAGTGTCACACTGTAGTGTTAAAATAACTGGTGAGGCAGAGAGTGCAATATTGAAGCAGTTAAATCATTCTCTGTAGAATACCCAGTGTACAAACTGGTGAATATCCTGAGGGTCAGATTTTCAATATAGGTAAGATGCATATATTGGAATAGAATGCCTTTAAGAACTTTTATTGCCATTGAGAAAAAAAAACTGCACTGGGATTTAAAGTTGTCAAGAATAATGTTTCAAGAACTCTGAAATAGTTTTCAGAAGTGGACTGGGTCATAAAACTATCCTGAGCATCCAGGCATCACTGACCAATAGACTGCTGACTGCTGAGAGGCTGAGGTGTGTTTTCACCACTCAGCTAAAGCAACAATAACCAACAGACTGCTGATTGCCAAGGGCCAGAGGTGTGATTTTACTGCTCAGCATTGGGACAATACATTTTTATTTCAATCTTTGTGCAATGGCTATGACTTCTGTTTATCATGACATTTTCTTCAGCTGTTTTCTTTTCTTTTCTTTTTTTTCTTGTTTTACTCAGTCTAGCAGCCTACTGGACATTGCCCAAATGTCCATATGGCCAGTCTGCCTCAGCCAATGTTAGACTACCAATTAGAAACACTCTGTGCCTTGAAAGTGTTAAAAACTCACAATTGCCTGCTTATTTGAAATCAAATGAGAAAGTGTTGGCCATACAGGAACTGTTCTTGGATAGGTACACAAATTTATTTTTCACTGTTGTGTGCAATGCCTCCATTGAAAATGATTTACTGCCCAAAGCTATTTTTTTGTTAGACAACACTCTTGGCCATCATTTAAATCTTGACCAAGTTCAAACAAAGCTTAACCCTTTTGTTCCCCATATTTCGAATAAAATTCACGTCCCATAATTTTCAAATCCTTTTGAAAATAGTTAAGAATTTGAAGGAATTTAGTAATAAGCTGGTGTTTAGAACAAAGTTTCTTACATAAAATTATGATGGAAGGTTTTTAGGTAAATATACGCTCTGTTACCATGAAAGGCACTTTCTGTTATTTGCAAATAATTTTGAAACTAACCTTTAATTTGAAGAGATTTAGTAATATAACTAATTTTACTCATTGTTAAAGTGTTTTCTTTTTTATAACTTAACAAAGTTCCTTACATAAAATTATGATGGAAAGGTTTTAGATGAATGTAGACACTTTAAATCAAACTGTATCATAGAATTGAGGACAGTTTCACATGGTTGGGATTAAAGTCAATGCTTCAAACACAAAATTTGTTCTCCAGTTGAGGGAGCAGAGGATAATAACTGTAAAAATCCTTAAAAGAATGGTTAATGTGTTCAACTCAAATCTTGAGAAGACTATAAAAGATTACTGGTTGTCATTTAACATTTCAAATGCCATTAATCTTATTGGTATCATCTGGAGAAAGTTTATTACAAACTGCTTGGAAGGTAGTTCTAGTCAAGGAACAACATTAAAGGACTTGGATTGGTGGATGAGAACATTGCAGTTATATAAGTGGTTACAAGTTTACAGAAGATGCTGGGTTTCTATTTTAACCCTTTTGACACCAATCCACCTGAAACTGCTAGTTGTAAAATTTATTTTAAATTGTATATATTTATCTAAAAACATTCCATCATAATTTTATGAAAGAATCTTTGCTACATGATGCTCTAAACACCAGATTAATAATGAAGAAGTTAGTTATATTACTGAATTCCTCCAAATTCTTGATTATTTTCAAAAATATTTGAAAAGTATAGATTATCTTTTATTAGAAATATGGTAACAAAAGGGTTAAGATGGTGCGTAATTATCAACCTGGCCCATCACCAATGGTGGACATCTCAACTAAGACTATCAATTCAGAGCTAAAATTGCATCCAGCACCACTGTTGAATGAGGTTAACATGATATATTTTTCTTTCAGAAATTCAGATCGTATTTTATTAATTAACCCTTTTTGGACATAATTCTAATGAAATACACTGTATTTGAATTAATTAATGTTAATGAAGAATTTGAAGGGCTTAACCATTTAATGTTCAAACCTGCCAGAATTCTCTACCTCTTTCTGTTGAAACTGGCTGTAACTGGTCACTGAAACTGATGTTAAGGTATTGTTCTCAAAATAAATACTTTCAAAATCTCATAGATTCGATATTATGTGAGATAATTATGCGAGGTAAAGCCTTTACCATGAAAATATAATAGTATATATAGAGTAATGTGAATGCTAAAGGGTTAATAAAACTATTAATTATTTCATTAAGATGGCATTTGTAACATAACTTAAGAAAAGATTATTAAAATTATGTTGGAAGATTTTTATATAAATAGAAACACTGACTCTATTTTAATTAATTAATGAAGAAATTGGAGGGATTTACTAAAATTATTAACTATTTCATTATTAAGATAGTGTTTGTAGCATCACTTAACAAATGGCTCCTCTATCAAATTATGTTGAAAGATCAAAATTTCAATAAGAACCCTTTAAAATTAGAGGCAGATTAAGCTTACATGGGCCCTGACTAAAATTTCATCAGGACTCTTTGAACTATACAACAATATCAAAATAATTCACATATATGAAGTGATATAAGGACATTTGTAATTAACAGCAGTAAACAAGAAATGTGGGCATATTTGTTTCTTTTTATCATGAAAGTCATCTAGGTATAAAATATATTATTTATGGTAGCCAAAAAATTAGTTTGGCATCCTACAATCCAATCAAACTCCACTTTGCCATTGCTTAAAATGGGTTGGGTTGTTTCATAGAACAAGAGGCAGTTCTGAGCAGACTGGTTTCAGGAAAGTTAAATTGTTATTCATTTTATATATTGAAACAAAGGCAGTGGATTAACAGAATTGTTTGAGCATCAGACAAAATGCTTTGAGGTATTCATTGTAGCTCTTTACATTCTGAGTTCAAATCCCATGAAGGTCAACTTTGCATTTCATCTTTCTGGGGTCAGTAACATAAAGTACTAATCAAGCACTGGGGTCAATTTAATCACCTTTCTCCTCCTCATAAATTGCTGGCCTTGTGCCTAAATTAGAAACATTTTATATATTAAAATAACAAATATTATATTAACAATATTATATTATAACTGTTAGTAAAATAAACTTGTTCATGAAGTTTTATTGAAAAAAATCATGAATTTCTTTAAAATCCCGGAATAATTAATCCATTAACTACATAATGTAAATAGACTGATTGATTTAATAGATTGATTGATTTTCTGTTAATGTAATTTACACTGCCTCCTCTTGGAGTCTATTCCTGGTGCAAACTAGATGCAGCTTACATACACACACATACATACATACATACATACACACACATACATACACACATGCACACATATTTCACTTTATTTCACTACTTATGAAACAGACAAATAAATAAATAATAGAAATATATATATATAGTGAAATAAAATAACGTGGCTCGTCAGACCCCTTGTAATGGTATTCCACTACCTTTACAAGGGGTCTGACGAGCCACGGCTTACGAGTTAGATCGATACAGATCAAACCTTGAGCTGAACAGTGGCGAAACACGCGTCACCAACCAATAAACATAATGAAGGAGTAACCAATCATCCTTGTTATTTTATTTCACTATAATACACTCTGTATAGCTCTACACATCGACACTGAAGTGAACCTAAACATTGAGTACTCACTCGGGTGAACCTACAGTAACTCCAAGTTACATTCCCTAGATATATATATATATATATGAATATATATGTATGTATATAATGTATATATCATCATCATCATCATCACCACCATTTTACGTCTGTTCTTCCATGCTAGCATGGGTTAGACAGGTTGTCCTGTTGTGGGCAGTGTCCGGTGGCTGACCTTGTCTTGCTCATACCGGAACTGATTCTGGCTTGATTTCTACAGCTGCATACCCTTCCTAACACCAACCCCATTTACAGTGAGTGCTGGGTGCTTTTTTTCCATGGTGCCTACACGTCCACTTTGCAGTGGGAGGGGGCAGAGGCCTAAATATAATTTCAGGGTGAAGGATGTGAGTGGTGTGAGACTAAAGAGGGGAATTAGATATTGAAGGATGGTGAGTTGTTTTATTTTTGTAGATGGTGGTTTAAGATGGAGAAGGGGTGGAGGAATTGAACAGGAGTGGGAAACATCTTGGCAGGCAGGAGACTAAATGTTGTTTCACCTCTCAGCAGTCCCAATGCTTGTTTCCTCATAGGAAAGCGAGCTTGTTGCCGTATGACATATTGCTAGTCAGCTTGATCTTGTGTATTCTACTTCCTGAGATTTAGCTGCTCAAGGTCAGTTTTCACTATATCATCCCAAGTTTTCCTAGGTCTTCTTCTTCCATCGACTTTGAGTGTCCTGTATTTCTTTATATAGCTTTCATCCTCCATAAACATCACATTATACCAGCACAGTCTTCTCTCTTGTACTTTTAGACTCGGCTTTTCTCTTACTTTGTTGATACTTCATCTTTAATGCACATTGCTATTATACATCCATTGAAGCATGCTTACTTCATTTCTTTCTAACCTTTGCAGATTCTCTGCATTTAAAGCTCAAGTCTTATTTCTATGCAGCATTGCAGTTCTCACAGGTATCATACAACCGACCTTTCGTCCTGAGGGAGAAACCCCTTTGTAGCCAGCAGAGGTAGTCGCTCCCTGAACTTCTTCCATTGAGTTCTCATTCTTGCTACTATATTTTCAGACAATCCACCCCCACTGCTGATTAAGTCACCTAGGTAATGGAAACTGTTGATTATTTCCAGGGAGCCATCTAAGCATTTGTTAGTGCCTATTTCACATAAACTCTTACTGCTCCTATGCATCTACCACATACAAAGTCTACAATTTTTGTTAATCTCCCTGAGATCTTGCTGCATCCATTTTGTACTCATAGTTTAGATTTTTCGAACACTGAATGTAATTACTATCAGCTCATTTTTTTCATATTGAGCATGGCCATTTCCCTGCTTGAATCAAGGTTATGCCAGCATTCCTACTTACTACTTTGTTAAGTTGACTTTGAGGCTTTTGATTCCAGATATTATTTCCATGTTTGAAATTTCTTCTCTAGTTCCTCTGCTATAAAGGTTCCTATGGGCAGCCAGTCTTAAATTTCTCTTTTATGACAAGGAGGATTATAATAAACAGGAGGAGGATGAAGATTGAGCTCTGGCAGACTCCCACTAGCACACTAAACTCATCACTATACTCATTAACTGTAACCTTGCTGACTGCTCATCTGTACATGTTTCCTAAGAGCCCACCATATTATGGAATAAGGTACCTTGTTGAAAGCTTTCTCCAAGTCAACAAAGGCTACGTGCAAGGGCTTATTCTTAACTAAGTAATTTTGCAGTTATCTCACATGGAAGAGGGTATCTGTGATAACTCTACTTCACACAAAGCCAAATTGCATTTTGTCTAAATTAATTCTATCCCAAATTAGTTGTGCTATAACTGTTTCCGTATATTTCATTATCTGATCCATCAACTTGAAAACTATAATTTCATCTGTCTAATGCATGCATCTCCTTTTCCCTTGTAACAGATGATGATGATGAAACTATGCCAAGCATTGGATTGTACACAATCGTGTATTACTTGGTTTACAAAATACTTAGTTAAAATATGGCCTATTATCCCGAATACTTTCAGTGTCTCAGGAAATCTTCTGGATGGTCCAACTGCTTCATATCTTTGATTGCCTTACTTACCATACTGCTGCTAACTTGTAAGGATTACCTGAGATAGGTTTTACCTCTCCCATGCATTTTCCTCATTCAACAGTCTCTCATAATGGCTCTTCCCTGCTACCTTCTTTTCCACACCAGTGTGCCACTATATATATATAAGCAAATGAAGAGTCAATGAAAGAGTTACAAGCCATTAAAACATATCTTTATATAGCTCTTACACATGCTTCACCCAGAGGGGCTCGTCGGAGGCAAATGTTCACACTAATACACATAAACATATATATATATATATATGAAATGAACCTGGATGCTCTGATGGATGTGTAATAGTAATATGCATGAATGGAAAAGTGTAAATGAACTGAGAGAGAAACTGGACATAAGAGGGATCTGATGCAATGTGCAAGAGTGGGGATAGCGTTAGTATGATCATGTGATGTGTATAAAGGATGACTGCTGTATAAAAAGGTGCAGGGTGATCAAAGTTGATGGAAGCTATGGAGCAGGAAGACCTGGGATGAGTTTATAAAACCTACCTTGTACAATTGCACCTCTCAAAGGCAATGACACAGGATCGAGATCTTTGGTGTTATGCAGTAATACAGGAGACCCACCTTCCCATGTGCATGGGTTGAAGCATACATCTAGTATGTACCACATAACCCCTACCCACCCTCCACTTCCATACACCTCCCACGCCCTAACACTCCACCCAATCCTAATCACCCCTCCTTTCTCTCATAACTTTACACCCCTCCCCTGCCCACCCCAGCCTACACTGTAAAGTGGTTGTTACGGTGCCACAATGAAAGTCACTCGGTCCACACTGTAAATGTGGTTGGCATTAGGAAGGGCATCCAGCTGTAGAAACCAAGCCAGAAACAGTTCTATATGAGCAAGACATGGTCACCTGACCTGACTTGTCTCAAATGGGACAACCTGTCAAACCTATGCTAGCACACAAAATAGACGTTAACTGATAATGCAGAGATATAGATATATATACACTCACACACACATATATATGTGTGTGTGTGCGTTTGAGATATTCAACAACAAGAAAAAAGTGGTCTATATATTGACAGAAGGAATTTATTATGAATCATAGCATGAAATCGCTAATGCAACCTATAATAAATAAATAAACATTTTCTGATTAATTCTTCTCTTCACATGAAGAGAAGAATTAATCTGTATGTCTCATTCAGACATTCAAAATGGAGTCCAGAAGAATGGCTGACTCATTACCTCATGTGATCATGCCTTCTAGTCAGATCATGAACCCTAAGGATGTGCTATAGATTTTGTGTATGATTCATAATATATACAGGGTGTCCCCCAAAAATGTATACTCACTTTTATTGAATGCTATTGAAATGTGTATACATTTTTGGGAGACCGTGTATATATATATATATATATATTACGTAAGAAACATCTAGTTTCTTGAAATAATTGTATGTGTTGTTTGTTATGTAATTAAATAGCTCTGTACAATACATAAAGCACTCTTTTTTCCTTTACCTTTTCTACAGATATACTTAACATATATATACACACACACATATACTGAAACACCAAATCTGCCTCTTGTACTACCTCTTGAATCACCTTTTCAATATAATTTACAGAAATGAAACCGAAACAAAGAAAGAAAATGTAAAAATGTTTTTAAATGTTTGATTTTGAATAATTAATTTTAGTTAATTAATTGGTTGTTTTGTTTACTTATTTTTACCTTGTAATTTAATATTTTCTTTGTAAATTTGAATATCTTGTTTTATATATATCATCATCATCATTTAATATCCATTTTCCATGCTTGCATAACTTTGACAAGTTGTCATGCTATGAGACAAGTCAGGTTCAGAGACCATGTCATACTCATACTGATCTGTATTTTGGTTTGGTTTCTACGGCTGCATGCCCTTCCTAATGCCAACCATGTTACAGTGTGGATTGGGTGCTTTTTATCGTGGCACTGAAATGATCACCTAACAGGATTAACTGGGTGCTTTGTGTCAGGATACCAGCACAACCACCATACAGGGTGAACTAGCTGCTTTTTGTTGTGTCACCAGCACAATCTCCTTACAGAGTGGACTGAGTGCTTTTTGTCATGTAACCATCACGACCACCATACAGAAAAGAAGTTTTGCACTGTGAAGATCAGAGGCTTGAAGTGTTCAGCACTGTGAGACAAGAATGCTAGAGAAAATCATATGGTTAGAGAAAAGTGTGTTTGAAATGACAGTGGAGCACTTGAACTGTCTAAGAGACTGCTGAACAAGGAGAATGAATGGGACGGCAAGGGCCTTCCTCATGGAGACCCTACTGAGGGACCAGCTATAAAAGTTGACAGCAGTTTGATAGAAAAGCAATTAAGGACATAAAGGTAGGGAAAGAAGCTGGACCTTCTGGTATAGTTGTTGAGATGTTAAAAGCATCTGGCATGGTAGGATATGAACTTGTCAGATGCATAGTTAATCAAGTAGTACAGGATGGTGTCATACGCAGCAGCTGGCACAGCAGTATCATTGTAAATTGCTATAAGGGCAAAGAGGATGTACTAGAGAGAAGTAACTATAGAGGCATCAAGTTGATGGACCAGGTCATGAAAGTTGCTGAAAAGATTATAGCTTAACTAATCAAGGACAGAATCAAGTTAGATGAGATGCAATTCAGACTTATGCCAAGTAGGGGCACTACTGAAGCCCTCTTTCTGGTGAAACAACTACAAGAGAGGCATTTAGCTAAGAGTAAGCCACAGTAAATCTGGAGAATGCCTTTGACAGAGTCCCACGTTCTATGATCTGGTGAGTATTTAGGAAGCTAGGCATATAAGGATGGCTTGTGAGGTCCATGCAGGCCATGTATGGAGGTGCAGCCAGCAGAGGGAGAGTGGGCAATGAGTACAGTGATGAACTTGGAATGCAGGTGGGGGGCCACCAATGATCAATCCTCTGACCACTCCTGTTTATCATTGTGCTTAAAACTGGCATTCCAAGGGAACTCCTATATGCTGACGACCTAGTCCAGACAGCTGAATCCATAGGAAAGTTAGAAGCAAAATTTCAAGCATGGAAGAACTTAGAGCTGAAAGGCCTAAAAGTAATAATAGCAAAGATGACAGTCTTAATAAATAGGAAAGAAGACAGGAGGGTGATACTATCAGGAAGGTGGCCTTGTTCGATATGTCAGAAAGGGGTGGGCAGAAATTCCATAAGGTGCAGACAATGTAAATTATGGATGCACAAGATATGTAGTGGGATTACAGGTAGGCTAAAGGAAAAGATAAACTTTATATGTGGCAGATACAGAGGGAAAGTGATCACAATGAGCACACATGAAATAGATTCCTTCAGCTGTTAGTGGGGCTCCCTAGAAGTTGTTGACAGCTTTTGCTACCTAGGTGATCGAATTAGAAGTGTGGAGGATGTGCTGAAAGTGATATAGCTAGGATAAGAACAGGTTGGAAGAAGTTGAGAGATCTATTACCACTGCTGACAACAAAATGCTTTTCTCTCAGACTGAAGTGTAGACTGTATGATGCCTGTGAGTGAATAGCAATGCTACATGGGTGTGAAACATGGGCTTTGACTACAGAAGACCTGCAACGGCTAGAAAGAAATGAGTCAAGTATGCTCTGATGGATGTGTAATGTTAGTGTGCATGAGTGTCCTAGCATAAGCAAATTGAGAGGAAAACTTGTCATAAGAGGAATGGATGTAGTGTGCCAGAGAGAAGACTATGTTGGTATGGACATGTGGTGTGCATGGAAGATAACAACTGCATAAAGAAATGCAGAAACTCCAGTGGCTGGGACCCGTGGAAGAGGCAGACTCAGGAAGACATGGGATGAGGCTGTGAAGACCAGCCTTAAAAAACTAAAACTCACAACAGAAATAACTAAAGATTGGAAGGAGTGGCACTATGCAGTGCTGAAGAAGATCCGACCTGCACCATACAATGTGACTTGACCTACCCACATACCCCAATTCCACTAGCACTCCCAACAGTTATTCTCAATATCACTACTTCAACCCCACTGCACTTGCCTCCTCCCCATTCCTAATAGCTTCCCTGATACCCCCCCCCCCCCCCCACTGTGAAGTGGTTGGTGATAGGAAGTGAATCTACCTGTAGAAATCTTACCAAACAAAGGGTTGGGGGCACCCTCACTTGTGTCAAAGATATGACAACCTCTTCTGTGCACTCAGTGGAGTGTCGACCATTCATAAGCGAGACACAAATCCCTGGCCTGTCTGGGAAATCACTAGCTCCACTCCAGTACTGACTTGGTCTATGTAGACCTGTCCAAACCTTACTAGCAGGAACAGCAGTTAAAACGATGATGATGAAAGAGAGCGGCGTCATCCCTCCCGAAGGGACACTGGCATCAAGTCCGGGTGAGTGTGTGTGTGGGTGTACACACACCCACACACACACTCACACTCACACACACACACACAAATTAGTCAATCAAATTCGAACGCAGCCAGATTATTAAATTGTATTTTATATTTTCACACGTACTTTCATTTCTATACAACAATTTTCAGGCCACCATGTAATTATTCAACTAAAGATTGTTGTAAATCCTGATCTCTGGGCTAAGCACTCTCTCAAGTAACATTACTCCAAAAACCCTTAAGAGTAACTCCATTTCAGCTGCTTGTATTTGTGATCATATTCTTTTGTCCATGACCATAGGTAAGAGTTGGCACAAATACCAAATTGAAGATAGCGAGTTTGGCTTTTACACCAACCTTCCTTCCTTCTGATTACTGAATGCCCAAGCTGGTACATTACTGCCCCAGCACCTACAATTCTTGCACTTAATTCAGCCTGCTGGCTCCCATCACTCATGAACACAGCCTCGAGATACATGAACTTCTCTACCTGCTTCAGTGTTTATGTGTGTATTTAAATATAGTATTTTTTATGGAAGCTACCACAATATGAATTGGATGGTAAATGTTAAAAATATGATGATAGTAAAGATGTTATGATGTTACCTTGCAGTTTTTTATAGGTCTTCTTATTTCAGGATAAAATCCCTTCAACAAAAGATTAAAAGAAGAAACTTAAGAGGGACAAAAAATACAGGTCCAAACTATCTATTTTCATCTATTAATCTTTTCAAGAAGAGTTTTTCCGGCACAGACACCCTCCATTCGTTGCATTCCTTTGTTATCTCCTCTGTGAGTTTCAGTGATTTGAGATCAGCTCTCACCACCTCCAGCCAGGTCTTCCTCTATTGCAGTTTCCTTTCACTGAGATGACTTGGCAATTCTTCACCCAACAATTATCATCAATACACATGCTCATACCAATACAGCCTTCTTTCTTGCACACTACATCTAATTCCTCTTATACCCATTTTTTCTCTCAGTTCATCCATGTTTTGTCATTCACACACATTAATATTGCACATCCATGGAAGCAAGCTCACTTCATTTCTCTTCAGCGTTTGCAATTCCTCCTCATTCACGGCCCATGCCTCACTGCCATGCAGCATTGCGCATCAGCATATACAGTTGGACGTTCATTCATAGAGAGAGGCTTTTGTTGTCAATGGAGGTAGAAGTTCCTTGATCTTTCTCCATTCCATTCTTATTCTAGCTACTATGTCCTCTGCTCTTCCACTGTTAATTAGATTACCTAAGTAGCAAAAGCTATCAAACACTTCTATGGATCTTTCTGGGATGGGAAGAATTTTATTTCACTGATGTTCTTACTATTAACTATCCCTGTATATCTACTACATACAAAGTCTACCTTTCCTGTTCACCTATATGCTACCCCACTACACCTATTGTGTACATTGTATAGTATTTCTGCTCATTCTTTTTTTTACATGTAGAGTAAGGCAACTTCCTTGGTGAGATCAGGGCCCTGTCTTCTTTCCTACTTATTAAAACTTAGTTTTTGCTAAGTTCACACTATGCCCTTTTGATTCTAAATTCTGTTTCCACAGCTGGAAGTTCTTCTTTAGTTCTTCCACAGATTCAGCTATAAGAAACAGATTATCAGCATACAAAAGTTCCTTTGGATGGCCAGTCTTAAACTCCTCTGTTATGACCTGGCAAACTCTAATAAACAGAAGTGGACTGAGTCCTGAAGCATTCCTACCTGTACCTTAATTCCTCACTAAATTCACTTCTTAACTCTCATGTTACTGACAGCTTCTCTCTGCTTAACTTGCAATGCACTCACAAGCCATTCCTCTACACCTAGTTTCATTAATGACAGATCCCGAAATTACAGATTGTACTACTCTGTCAAAGGCCTTTTCTAGATCCACAAGGTTTACATTTTGGGCTAGTAACTTCTCTTGTAGTTGTCTCACTAAGAAGAGGGGCATCTGTGATACTCCTTCCTGGCACAAAACTTAACAGCATCTCATCTAATTTGATTTCTTCCTTAATTAATTATGCTAGAACTATTTCTGTAACTTTCATAACTTGATCCATTAGTTTTATTCCTCTGTAGTTGCTCCTTTCTAGAGTATCACCTTTTCCTTGTAGCAATTAATGAGTATACTGTTGCACCGGTCATTGTGTATAACCCCTTTTGTATTACCTGATTGACGGGGTGACTAATTTGGCTCCTCCTTCCCAAGATGCTGTCAACATCTCAGTGACTATCTCTGATGGTTCAGTGGCTTTACCATTTTTCATTTCCTTGATTGCTTCTTTGATTGTATATCTACCAATTTTGATAGCTGGTCCCTCTGTTGGGTTAGCTTGGGTAGTCTCTCTTCCTCCTACTCATTCTCCACATTCATCAGCATTTCCATACCTCTCTCTTTCATGATTCAGTAATGCTATGTGCATCAGTGTCATTTAAAACACACTTTTTCCCTACAACATCATGATTCACAGACACACATTGCAGAACATTGGCAAACCTCCTGCTTTTAGCCTCTTTGAATGCAATGTACACCTGTCATCTAACTTCTCTTTTACCTACTTGGTAATGATCTTTGCTTACCCCCATTCTTTCAGTCTTTCCATGCCTGTCTCTTGGCTTGACTGGTTCTGTTCATTGCACTGTTCCACTACCAGGTCATCGTATGTCTGACTGGTACTTTACTCCAGTCAAAACTCTCATCATTAGCCTGTAGTAAATTGTCACATAGTAATTTTCAATTGTCCTCTGTGTAATGTGTATCTAGTTACTACCCCTACCCCCCTTTCATCATTTGCATCATATAAGGTTTTCCTGAACCTATGTTTAACAGAAAGATCCTTTAGTTTTCATACTCTCCTACTCCAGATTTTCCAGTATTTCTTGTTCTGTCATATGCTTATTCTGATATCACTAATAACTAACTTATGTGTTATATGGTGTATTCTTCTCTAAGGAAGGACATAGCATTCATAATCATTTATCTATTCCATTTTTTTTTTTTTTTTTGTATTTGCCTGATTGGTAGGTGATTGGGTGGCTCATCAGTTTCCTGAAATTAGTGTTGCAAATGCTTATTCCTTTGCATCACAGAATTTTAGGAGTCTTGTTTCTTCTTTTCTTGAGCCATAACCATAGCCACTGTGTACTCCAGTGTAGCCATCTTGGTGCTGCCCAACATATCCATTGTAGTTGTCATCTAGAATGATGAAGTCTCTGTCATCTGTAACAGTTGTCTTTAGGAGCTCTCAAGGAAATGGTTCTTTTGTTCTTTACTTAGACTTGATCAAGGTGCATAGGTAGAGATAGTTGTAGTCAATCTATTGCATATGACTATTCTGGGCTTGATAATTATGTCACTCCATCAACTTCTCAGCCTGTAGAATGCCTGCTCCACTTACTTCATCATCTTTTCTTATCCAAAAAAATATTATATCTATGTTTGTCTGTGAGAATTCTGCCTAGGCCCCTCTCCTATATTTCACTTCTACTCATCTCCTCTCAAGTAACTTCACAATTTTTCCAGATAAACCTTTCAGAGTACCCACATTAAGAGTGGAAGCCTTGATATGTGTTACCTGACAGTGGTTCTTATATCATCCTTTCATAGTTTTCGTACCTGAAAAGGAAAATTGGTATGCAATTGCTCGATGATAGTCAAGGGGTTCTCGCACATGGCTAAGTTAGCCACCCTACTACCATATGCAGCACTAACATGATTCATGCTAGCCCTGTATACACAATTATCTTTAATATTATATGTTGTGCTAGTCATGGTTTTTGGTAAAGTTTTTTTATTGGAAGTTCTTCTTATCACCAACCACTTTACAGCTTGGACTGGATGCATCATTTGTGCCATCAGCACTAGAGAGGTTGTCTGACCAGACATAAGTGTCCTCATTATCCTGTATCAGTTTTTATTGACTGACTGCTCTCCTAGACAAGTTGCATTCACTACAGCTTATGAAGCCTGCATCAGTCTCATACAGTCTTATTTTATTCAAAGTAACTGCCCTCCATTATGGGTTGCCTTGCCCATGTCTGCCCCATGCAGTCTTATTTATTCAGAGTAACTGCTCTCATATATGGGCTCATTTCTATGTGGCCTATGGTGTCTGCAACTGCTCCAGAGAACACACAAGAATGCATATATATATATATATATATATATATATACACTAATTGCATTTCTGATATATACACACATCGATGCAGAGACAATCACAATATTATAGATGGTTAAATTTCGAAGCAGCTAATGTGTGTGAGTGGAGTGGAGAATTAGTTAGGTAGGTTTATAGAATGATCATAAGCTAGGTATGTGGTTGTTGATGAACAGGAAATGGAGGATGGCCTTGGACAGACATGAAGGGGTCAGCAAAGATGTGTTAGAACTACATGCTTTCATTGTAGCTAAGTATACAAAATAAAGTATACAAAACAAATTTTCAGTTGACAGAAAAACATGATATAAAAAGGAGATGAATCGGAGTAAAATTATTATTAACCTAAAACATGATCTTAAAAAAACTCATGCATAGAAATGAGTGAAGCAAATAGATAGATAGAGAGAGAGGGATGGGGTATGAGATGAGAGGAGTGAAGAGATATATCGATAAATAGTTAGAGGGGTACTAAATAGATATATAGATATGATAATGGTTTCTAATTTTGGCACAAGGTCTGCAATTTTGGAGGAAGAGAAAGTCGATTATATCAATCCCAGAATGAAAACCCTAGTTGACCTTGGTAGCATAATAATAATTTTTCTTAATTAAACACAAAGCCAGCCTCAAACTTGTAGCTGTGAGAGATATAGTCACATGATTGACTCAATGCCAGTATCTGATGATGTGGGTGAGTGTTAATTTGAGGAGCTGAAAGAAGAGGAATAATAGGACATGATGAAGGAAGTTGGTGGTAGTAGTAGTAGTCGTGGTGGTGGTAGTAAGAGAAGTTAGTGAATGTGAAGGCAGTGAAAGAGGAGGGTGAGGTAAAGAAGAGGTGCATTATTGTGTTATTACACACACACACACACACACACACACACACACACACACACACACACACACACACACACACTCATATATACATACATATGTATGAGCAAGATGTGGTCACCTGACTTCTCTAGCCTCAATGTGACAATGCCTAAAAGGCATGAAATGATGATGATTGGGGCTCCCATCATTAAAACCTGAGAACTCTCCTATGAGATACAAACTTGTAGGAAGTCAGCTAAACCTGTATAGGTGTGGACTGCAGATTTTTTTTTTTTTTTTTTTTTTTTTTTTTTTTTTTTTATTCACAAGTAGTCAATATAATGAAAATATGACTAAGATAATGTGAATCTCAGGCTGACAAGTTAGTAAATATAAGTCGATATTGAAATCAGAAGATACTTTTTTACATAAGTTTCCTTGCAGATATACATGAAGTGGAAAACTTTTCTCCTCCAATTTCCAGAAATTTTGCTGTCATCTTAGACACTCAATGAATAGTTCGACATCGAAACTAAAGTAGCATTAACATTCAAGTATATTCTTTCCTATAGTTTTAGATATGTTTCCCTGTAGCTTTATCAGGATAAAGAAGAGTCATTGTAAATGTCAAGAAAGCCACAGAATTTTGGACATTATATCTTGGTTCTGAAGTGTGTATAGATTTTGTTATATTTCTGTCTATCTTATTTGTCATGTCAGTCTCATTGCTATTTTTTTGTGGTTTAGTCAGATGAGGAAAGGAAGAATCATTGACCTTTTCATAAAAACTCCTGGACTGGTGAGATGAAGAAGACACTATGTCTCGTGTTATCTTCTGTTTAAAAACTTTGAGAGTACTTTCAAGGTGGATGGATTCCATTAAAGGTACACAAGGGCCAGATACAGGTAGTGTTAACCTGTAACATCTTATAATGATTTAGCAGAAAATATCTAAAAATAGGTCTGGTAATTCAAATGTTTATAGTATCTTTACTAGTAGACATTGTGAAAATTTGCAGTATTTTCATAAAGATTTCATTTTTGCTGTGATGCAGACATAGTGCTGTTTTGTATTTTACAAGAATGTTTTACCAATGTGGTTTTATGTAGTACAGGATATTAAGAGTCGAACTGAGCGACAAATTAAAAATCCTTACCCAAGAGCAGGTCTATCAGGTGGGCTTTCATACAGTTTCTTTCAATGTAATTTCACTCATAAAGTTTGGCTCAATTCATGTTAAGGTTCTTATCAGAGGATACTTGCCCAAGATGATTCAGAGTTAGATGAATCAATGAATTGCCATTCTTCAAACCAAAAGCTCAATGGTTTGAACTGTATCACTGGTGCTATGTAATCTCCATGGTTAAGATAAATAGATAAGAACTTAAACTCTCACTGACTTGGCCACATTAATTATAAATAGGTACAAACAAACATTTAGGCAACCACAAAGACCTACTAACCATAATAAAGAGAAGAAGAAGAAGTCACGTGACAAGATCTGATGGATTGACCAAAACTGACCTTCACAGGATAATTTTAAAAAAAAATAGGCAAGGATGTTAGAAGAAAAGAAAATGGTTGGATATCTTGGAATGGACCAGTAAGGTTTTCACAAGAGCCCTAGTCATGGCATATGTCAAAGATGGATGAAAGGAAGTTGTACATTGCTACATCTTTTGAGAACCATGAGTTTGGTAACAATAACAGTAACTATATTAAAAGGCATCTTATTGACATGAGTTTTGTATAACTGATTTCTCTAATACAGGCTCAAGCGGACACAAATTTAGTAAAACAATGGTCAATTACATTGACCCCAAGTATTGGATTAAAGCCATGAATTGGTAGTTATTAGAACAACAGATAGAATGTCTTGTAGTATTGGTTCCACCCTCTGTGCATTGAGTTAAAAACTTGTCTATGTTAAAGAACCAGAACAAATACCACAATATATCTTCTCCAACACTAATGATTCTGCTAATCCATTACTCTTTTACAAATATCAACAACAAAGCTTTTGGCTGGAAAACAACAAAAATAGAGGCATCAACAACCTTGAGCATGAGTCTTCTACTATAGCCTTTGGTTGTCAGGGGAATTTGGTAGAGGGAAATTGTAGAAGCCCATTGTATATCAGTGGTTCCCAACCTTTTGCGTCCCATGCCACACCTCAACATCACAAATATTTTAATGCCCCACTTTGATATAAACACAGCAATGATCAACTACAAAGTGTAAACAAATTGGTGTATGGGTGATGCCAGATGCACATTAACATGTGTGGAGGAGGTGAGACAGGATTTCCTGACAGTAATTTGTTCCAAAGTTGCCTTGGTGTAAAGGTAATAAGGTAAAACCTGAAGTTTGCTCTCATCAACATCATTTTCAAATTGCCCCACTTCAATATTCAAATTGCTCCCCCATGGGGCATGTGCTCCATGTTGGGAATCACTGATCTATATGATTGTATATATGTGTGTGTCTGTATAATGTTTACATTTATGTCTGTGTTTAGCAGTTTAGTCAAAAACGTGTCAGATAAGATAAGAACCAGACTTGAAAAAAATATATAAGTACTGGAGTCAATATGACTGACAAAAACTCCCTTCAAAGCAGAGCCCCAACATGGCCACAGTCTAATGGCAGGAACCAGTAAAGGAATAGAAGAAGAATCAAATGCAAAAAAAAAAAACAATAATAATAATAATAAAACAAAAAAGAAAAAAATGAAAAAATGCTAAAAATTCAGGAAAAAATTTAGTGAGTTTCATAAAATTTCTGATTTAATAGAAAACAAAAGAGGTAATTTTCTTTCTATAATTAATTAATTTACATGAAAATAATTACATGGAAATACTGGGATTATAACAGGATTGGTGGTGGGAGGCAGGTAGTATTCTCCGTGCAGAGTGTGTAATGTATATATATAAATAAATATAAATATTATATGTATATGTATATATATATATAGAATTAGATATATGTTTTATATATATATATATATAATATAAATATTATATGTATATATATATATATATATATAATATAAATATTATATGTATATATATATATAAATATTATATGTATATATATATATATATATATATATATATATATATATATGAAGGTACATGTATTAAGCATTCAGTGATATGATGTGTGGGTTTATATAATTAAGTAAGTGTATGTATAGTTACGAAAGTATATACGTATGTGTGTGCATGTATGTATGTATGTACGCATGTATGCATTATCATTATTTTTTTATTATTATCATCATCATTATTATAATTACTATCATATGACTGCCACTGTAAGTCCTGCAAAATGGATAATCTGGCATAGTTATGGA
Source organism: Eledone cirrhosa (assembly GCA_964016885.1). Lineage (NCBI taxonomy): Eukaryota > Metazoa > Mollusca > Cephalopoda > Octopoda > Eledonidae > Eledone > Eledone cirrhosa. Next base: position 157,981,926 of record OZ024741.1, read on the forward strand.
ACCAAGAGTACAGTAAGATCGGTGGTGTACCTGTGTGTGTGTGTGTATGTGTGTATATATTTATGTGTATACACATACACACAGACATATATACATATATGTGTATATATATAAATATATCATGAAGGTGATTTAAAAATTGAAAATGTGGGAATCCCAAACAGAGACAATATTTGTAACAACTGTTGATCACTATAAATAATAACTTTAAATATCAGGTGAAATGCTCCTAGTGAGAGAAAAAGTGGCCAATAGTTGTTTCAGAGATTTGAACTCTGTATATCTTGACTACTGTGCAGGCATGTTAACCATTACAATATGGGGCAACTGACCACCTTTTCTGTCTAATTTAAAATGCTATACTAAACAGCTTGTAGCTAAAACTAGAAGCAAACAAATATAATGACTTTACAAAGCACTGGGTGATTTTATATTTCGCTATTATTTATTGCGATCAACAATTGTTACACTTATTTTCTGTATTTTGGATTCCACTTTTTCAAATCACCTATCACTTTAGATAGAGAGAGAGCGAGATGTATATATATATATATATATATATATATATATATATATATAATAGATAGATAATTTAAATAGATAGATAATTTAAAAACAACAAAATGTACATAAAAACTAACAAACACAATATGAAATAAATATTGTAAATATAAAATAAATATAATAAATATTGTAAATATAATAACTTTTGTAAATATGAAATAAATATTGTAAGTATATATTAAATATAAAATAATACATAATAAATATAAATAAATATCATAAGTAAAAAATACATATCGTAAATTAACAAAGGAAGACATTCCTTTTTTATTTGTTTTATTCTTCTCATCTTTGTGTAAAAAATAAATAATTATCAACCATTTCTATTATAGGCAAAATTAAAACTAAATAATATACTTATTTATTTAATAATAATAGACTTGGTGGGTTAACAATTCTGCCAACCACTGCCAATAATAATAATAATGATATCTAAGTTAGACACAGGACCATCTATTTGTGGAATTGGGGTGGGGAAGTCGTTTATATCAACCCTGGTACTTGACTGGTACTTTATTTAATCGATTTCAAAAGGATAAAAGGTAAAGTTGACCTTGGCAGGGTTTGACCTCAGAATGTAAAGAGCCAGAACCAATAATGCTAAGCATTTGCCCTTTGCTCAAACAATTCTGCCAGTCCACCACCCTCAGTAGTAGTAGTAGTAGTAGTAGTAGTAGTAGTAATGATGGTAATAATAATAATAATAATAATAGTAATAATAGTTTTTAACAAAGCCAGCAATATTTTAGAAAACGAAAGTCGATTATATTGACTTCAGTACTAAACTGGTACTATATTTTATTGGACCCCAGAAGGATGAAAGGCAAAGTTGACTTCGGTGGGATGGGAACTCAGAGAGCAAAGAGCTGGGAAAAAAATAATAATAATAATTATAATTATAATAATAATATATTGTGTGGAATGAAGAAGGAAATAAACTGAAAGTAAATTAATACTTCTAAGGGCAAACAAGTTTTTGGGATGGGATAATGTGTATATATATATATATATATATATATATATATATATATATATATCTCCATTGATGTATATGAATCACAGCACACTATAATTTATATATGTGTGTGTATATACATATATATATGTGTGTATATATATATAATATATATATGTGTGTGTACATATATATAATATATATATGTGTGTACATATATATAATATATATATGTGTGTACATATATATAATATATATATGTGTGTACATATATATATATATATATGTGTGTACATATATATAATATATATATGTGTGTACATATATATATATTATATATGTGTGTACATATATATATATGTATGTGTATATATATATATATATATGTATATATATATATATATATATATATATATGTATGCATGTATGTATGTATGTATATGGATGTATAGGTATATGCGTATGTAGGTATGTATATATATATATATATATGTGTGTATACATTATATATATATATATATATATGTGTGTGTGTATATATATATATGTTAAAAATATATAAAGTCTTTTTCTCTTCTTAGAATGCTGGTATTGTTAGCAGAGGTTGACATTTCATGAGAGTTGGAGTTGTATTGTTGACTGCATCACTTTTCAGCAAAACTCTGAAAGGAGAAAATAAAAGCAACATTGGTATTGTGTGTGTGTGTGTGTTATAAGACTTAGTGGTTAGGATATCATAAAATTCTAAGTTCAATACCAAGGAACACATTGAGCACGACACCTTAGTTAACATTGCTCCAATTCATTCAGCTTCAAAGAAGGAGTTGTACCTATAATTCAAAAGGTCAGTCTTGTCCCACACTGTGTCATGCTGAATCTCCCTGAGAATTTACTTATGGGTACATGTGTCTTTGGAATGCTCTGTCATTTGCATGTTAATTTCAAGCAGGCCATTCCATTGATCAAACAACAACAATGAGACCTAGTATCCTCTTAATATATCACATAACCAAATTGTCTATATCTTAAGAAAACTGTCTCCATTGCTCTTTCAATTCATGTTACTATCTGTTGGTCACATTCCTAGCAGAAGCATTCAGGGTTTGATCTCAGAAAACAAAGAGATGGATCAGATACTGCAAAGCATTCTGTCCAACTCTTTAAAAGTTCCACTAATTCTTCACTCCTGGAATGGTACTTTATTGATCATGAAAAGTATTTGAACTTGGAGTGCAGTGAGCCATAACAAATACAGAGGTATTTCATTTGATTCTTTAACAACTCCAGGAAACATCCAAGAAACTTCCTATGAGATGCAAACTCATATGAGGCCAGTTAAACTTACATAAATGCAAAATGCAAATTTTATTTTTTCATTTCATACCACATATTCTATAAAGTTGTTGGTGATAATAAGAACATCCAACTGTAAAAACCATGCCAAAAAAGGATTAAGAGGTCTCTTCAGTTTTGTCAAGTGTACAGCAACCTCTCTAGTGTTGGTGCTATGATAAAACACACTCAGTACACTCTGCACAAAGGTAGGTGATAGAAAGGGCATCCAGTCATAGAAAACCTGGCAAGCAAAGGGTAGAGATTACTCTTCAGTTGTGTCAAAGACATGACAACCACCTTAGTGTTTGTGCCATGATAAAATACACCCGGTACTCCTGAGAGTATGGAAATGTATGTAGGTGAAATGTACCCTCAGCCCATCTGAGAGGTCAGTGGCACTGGCTAAGTACTGACTTGGTCTGTGCTAACTTGTCAAACCTTTGCTAGCATGGAAAATGGACATTAGATGATGATGTGGATGATGATGATGATGATGATACAAGTTCAACATTGTAATGACAGAAACAACAAACACAATTTGGGAGAAAAGCCTCTGGAAATCATCAACAAGATTCTGGATTGGTGTGACAAAAAAGGGAAATTAAAGAAAGTAAAGGACACAAAAGAGGGAAGACAAAAATATAATGAAGAAAAGGACGGAAAGAGCAGAGCAAAGCAACAGTCGATAGCTCAGCAATGCACTGCTAAGAATCAAACACAAACCTACCAAGCATGAGTGAACACCCTAACCACCAAGTCACATGCCTTCACAAACATACACAAACACCCACATACACTCACACACATGTATATATACAATATGGAAATTACTTGAATTATTTAAATATCTTAAATATCCTTACATCTTCCTCCTTTACCATGGAATTGCCATCTCTCTGTACAGCCAGAGCTCTTGCCAATTCTAGGAGGCGGGAATAATCTATATCATCTTCTGGTTCACTACGTTTATTACCAATTAAACCACTGTAATGACTCCGTGGTTCTTCTGAATATGGGTAGAAAATTCTCTTGGCTGGTATAAAATAACCAGGTTGTCCGTTAAGGACCACTTCTTCATAGGGCATGTTTACATCTTCCTCATCATTTTCATCTGCAATTGAGTCCTCATCAATTCTGGGGCTTTCTCGTTCAAAATCTGCCGCCATCCTCTTTTCATACCCATAGCCACCGTCCAGTTCACTGTTATCAATTTGATAAGGAGCCTCTTTCTCAAGGAGTTCACTTTGGGTGTAGGCATTTGGCCAGGAATCAAGGGAGACAAGTTTTTCTGGCATTTCCGCTTGCATGTACTGTTGAGAATCTTCTGGGAGGTAGAGGCCACGTTTGGTTCTTGGTGATCTCTGTCGCAATTCTCGGCGTCTTCGATAAATGTAGTTAAGTAATGGGTTCTCCTGGAAGCTCCTCTCTCTTTGGACATCGATGGGTTCTGCTAAAGATAGAAAGACAGAGAAAGCAAAACAAGAGCAGATGGTCATATTATGAATTTAAGAGATGTAAAAGAAAACAATGGTAGAAATAATGGCTTCTAATTTATGTACAAGGGCAGCAAATTTGTGGGAGGGAGTAAGTTAATTAAATCGACCCAGTATTGGACTGGTCCATTATTTTATCAACCGCAGAAAATACAAGCATTTCACGAAATACATATATAAACAATATACTTATATGTAACAAAATAAATGTTGACACGTGTAAACATAATAATAATAATGATTTCTAATATTGGTACAAGACCAGCAATTTAAAGGAAGGAGAAAGTTGATTATATTGACCCAGGTGATTGTTTAATTGTTAATTCTCATGTAAATTGTCAAATATATTTTGTCACACATTTGGTGACCCCCCCCCCTCCCCTCAATGACAATTTTTGTTACTCTGTGTCTCTTCTTTGTTCCATTTTACTGTAGATAAGATGGCATAAAATAGAATAAAAAGGAGACACAGAGTAACGAAAGTTGTCATTGAGGAGGTTACAGAATGTGTGACAAAAGAGCTTTGAGGATTAACAATTAAACAACCATCCTGTTACTAAACTAACCAATGAATGGATTAGTTACTAAAAAAATAATAAACTGAAGTAAAACTCAACTGGTGCTTGTGTTTTTATTGGCAGCATGACCTTCCTAAAATATAACAATGTTTCAATGCATGATTTCACATAAAAGATCTTGCCAAAACAAAAACGAAGTATGTGTGTGTGTGTGTGTGTGTGTGTGTGTGTGTGTGTGTGTGTGTGTGTGTTTGCGAATGTGTGTGTGTGTGTTTGCGAATGTGTGTGTGTATGTATTACGCTATTAACCACCCCACCTACGCCCCCATCAATATCACCTTTTCGCTATTCTCACCATCCCTACATTCTCCCCTCTAAAAATCCTAACACCAATGCACCATTGAAGGTCCCTACTTCTCTCATACTCATCAGTGTGGGCTGGGCACTTTTTGTCGTGGCACCAAAATGACCACTTTACAGTGTGGGCTGGGACTTGGGTGGGGGAGGTGTGTGGGGATTGGCGAGGAAGATCTAGGGACATGGGTTAGGGGTGGAATGTTAGCACGTGGGAGGAGTATGGCAGAAAGCGGGTCTTTTGTATTACTGCATAACACCAGAGATCTCAATCCTGTGCCATCGCCTTTGAGAGGTTATAATTGTGCAAGGTCAGCTTTTATAACCTCATCCCAAGTCTTCCTTTGTCTTCCTACTCAATAGCTTCCATCAACTTTTAGCACTCTGTACGTTTTTATACAGCTGTCATCCTTCATATAAATCACATGGCCATACCAACGCAATCTCCTCTCCTGTACACTGCAAATGATCCCTTTTATGCCCAATTTGTCTATGTATACATGTATGTGTATGTCTGTGTAGTGAAAATGTCACAAGAAATGTGAAAGCTTTATATATACAAACAGGGCTAATATTTATAAAAATGTACACAGATGATATAACTGCAATCAATGCTTTCATGAGCTAACCATTTCCAAAATACCACTTAGCCATTTGTATGGACAAAGATATGACTAACAACATAGTTTGCTGTTTTGCAGCCTTGATAGTTCGTGAAACCATTAGTGGCAGACATAATATCACGTGCAAGAATCTTAATATATATATATATATATATAAAGGTTTCGCCTTTAAAAATTGTTTTTCATTCGTTGTCTTGTCCTCCCTTTGTTGACCTAGAGAAGGCCTTTGATAGGGTACCCCGATCTGTCATCTGGTGGTCCCTAAGGAAACTAGGTGTTGAAGAATGGCTTGTGAGGACAGTGCAAGCTATGTACAGGGGTGCTGTCAGTAAAGTGAGAATAGGAATGGAGTTTAGTGAGGAATTCCAGATACAAGTAGGTGTACATCAAGGTTCGATCCTCTTGTTCATTATAGTCCTCCAAGCCATAACAGAGGAGTTTAAGACTGGATGCCCATGGGAACTTCTCTATGCTGACGATCTGGTTCTTATAGCAGAATCAGTAGAGGAGCTAAAGAATAAATTCTGGCTATGGAAATAGCAGTTGGAATCAAGAGGCCTGAGAGTGAACATAGCTAAAACAAAAGTGTTGATAAGTAGAAGAGAGGACAAAACTCCGATTCCATCATGGAAATGGCCATGTTTGATATGTAGAAAGAAAGTAGGCATGAACTCTATAGTATGTACACAATGCAGATCTTGGGTACACAAAAGATGTAGTGGGATAGCAGGCAAACTAAAGGTAGGGAAAACTACGTATGCAGTAGATGTACAGGGAATGTTGGCAGTAGTAATTGCTGTGATAGACTCATTTTTCCAATGCATGTGGGTTCTATAGAAGTGGTTGATAGATTCCGGTACCTAGGTGATCAGATTAGCATGGGAGGGGGGTGTTCCGAGGCCATAGTATCTAGAATAATTGTTTCTACTTTAGGCACAAGGCCAGCAATTACCCAGTGCATTACTGGTACTTTATTTTATCGACCCCGTAAGGATGAAAGGCAAAGTCTACCTCAGCGGGATTTGAACTCAGATCGTAAAGGGACGTAGTATCTAGAATAATGACGGGTTGGAAGAAGTTTACGGAGCTGCTTCCTCTGTTGACAAAGAAGGGTTTCTCCCTGCGTACGAAAGGACGGTTATATGATGCCTGTGTGAGGAGCGCGATGCTGCATGATAGTGAGACATGGGCAGCAACTGCAGAAGATATGCAATGGCTGGAGAGAAATGAAGCAAGTATGCTCCGTTGGGTGTGCAATGTCAATGTGCGTGAACAACCAAGCATAGACGAGTTGAGAAAGAAACTGGGTATAAGAGGGATAAGTTGTGGTGTGCAGGAGAGAAGGCTGAGATGGTATGGACATGTGATACGCATGGAGGATGATCGATGGGTGAAGAAGTGCCAGGAAGTCCCAGTGGAGGGAAGACGCAGTAGAGGTAGACCATGAAAAACATGGGTGGAGGTGGTGAGAGCAGACCTCAGATCGCTGAAACTCACCGAGGAGATGACGAAGGACCGTGACAAGTGGAGAGATGCTGTGCTGAATAGGACCCATCCAGCCCTTGCAAGCAGGGAAAAGCGGACGTAAAATGATGATGATACTTGTGGAAGAGAATAGAAAAACATGATGATGATTTATCAGAAAATGACTCACCGTTTCTATATTCTTGCATCAGATGTTCATAGCTATTTGCTTCGGAAGGTTCTAAGCCAGCTTTTACTAGCTCAGGTAGGTCCCTCTCTGAGATCATTTCCTCTCCAGGTTTCAATAAGGGCAATTCCTTGGTCAATGCATAACTGTTCAGTTTAGAAGCTCTTTCGTCTTCGGCATTCATGGTATCTTCTGGAAACAAAGGTTGTTCCTCAGTCAATGCATAACTGTTCATTTTGGAAGCACTGTCATCATCAGCATCTATAGAATCTTCTGGAAACAAAGGCAGATCGGAGGTCTTCTTGCTGGCCCTATATTTGTTGTTGTCTTCATCGTCATCTTGGTCATCGTCACTGTCATTGTTTACTAGTTCCTCTTCTATGTCATCGCTCAACATATCATCATCATCATCATTATTATCACTATCGTTGGTGTCAAGTTTGTGGCTACTATCACTATCATCATCATCTTCATCATCACCATTGCTGTTTCCACCTCCATGCTCTTTCAAATTATCCCCCATTAAGGGATTTTCTAGTTTACTCTCCTCCCTGTCTTCTTCTGTCTTGTTTTCATCGATGTCGTCCTTTTCATTTCTCAGCTCTTCAGAAGAAGATGATGTGGATGATGATGAAGATGAAGAGGATTTGTCCAGATTCGAACTAGCATCTTCTGGTTCTCCTGTCAGTCTGTGTTCTTTGCTGTCTTCGTCAGTGTTGAGGCCGGTAAGAGGCACCTCCTTATCTGGTTTGGGGTCAGACTTTTTCACTCTGGGTGAGTTCTGTTGGTTGCCAAACATCAGCACCTCTTTGGCTCTTTTCTCTACAAAGAAATAAACAATTTTAAATGTAGGAAGGAAAAAATAGAAAATATATTTGAAATGTACGAGAGCTCACACATATGCAAATTTAGTTGGCCTCCTACAGATTTCTTGGGTGTTTTGATAAATCAGACTACAGACCTATCATATATATATATATAGATAGATATATAATTATTTCTACTTTTGGCACAAGGCCAGCAATTATTCCAGTGTATTACTGGTGCTTTATTTTATCGATTTTGTATATATATTTATATATATATATATGTGTGTGCGTGTGTGTATAATGTTGTTATAACTCACATTTTAGCATGCAGGTTTAGCTGGCCTCTATGATTTGTATCTCATAGGAGGTTTTGGTGGTGTTTTAATGAGCTCTGGTCCTATTGGGTAAAGCAATTTGAAATGAAGTGAATTGCTTAAGAACACAGTGCCCTGCTTAGTCCAGAGATCAATCACACAACCTAGACCAGTGCCTTTCCCAACTAGAGAATACCATAATAAGATGATACCAAGGAAACTATGTTTCCATTAGCCATCCCATTGCTGATACTATCTATTGATCACAACTCCTGAGAGAAGGGGGTAGAATTTGAAGTCAGAACACACAGAGCCAGATCAGATATCACACAGCATCTACTCTAACTTTTTAACAATTCTGACAATCCACCAACCCTGCTGGACTGGTCGTCCTTTTTATCAACCCCTGAAAGGAAGAAAGGTAAAATTGACTTTTACATGATTCGAACTCTAAGAGTAGGGAGCTGAAACAAATACTGAGGCATTTAATCTGATACTCCAATGACTCACAACCTAACATATATTCACTCACTCTACCTGATGCATTTTATCATGGCACCAGCACTAAAAAAATCCTCCCGATCCTTTGTTTGACAGGTTTTCTATGGCTGGATGCCCTTCCTATCCCGATCAACTTTACAGAGTGTGGGCAGGTTTATCTTGTAGGCCACCAACACTAGGAAGGTTTTCATGTCTTTGATACAGTTGATGAGTCCTTCCAACCCTTTGCCAGCAGGCTTTCTACATCTTGATACCCTTCTTAGCATCAACCACATCATACACTTTACATATATATACATATATACATGCCTTATTGATTGTTTTGACTCCTGCATTGTATACCCCTAACATTACCTGATCTCCAATGCTAAGATATCTTATATCTTATGTCTATCCTATCTTTCATTTTTCCTTGCTTGTAACTTCTTTTGCCTGTACCTCTTCCACTTTCAACCAATGCTCCTTGTAATTGTGTTCTCTCAAGCATAACATCTTTTTAACTCCTGATTCTATACATGATGCCTATGACACTAACAACACTTATGTATCTATCTAAATGTTCTGAATCACTAGGATTTTAACCACCTGTCTAGACATTCCCTATGCTCCGATGATTCCAGACTTCCCTCTGGAAGAAACAATTGTCAGCAAATAAATGCATTAAAGTAAGATTTGATTGTTTTAACACTTTCTATCTTGGCTCTGTAAAACACTTGAAAATTTGCATTGAGCCTTTTGTCATACCGGTAACCGGCTTGTAATTAGTACTAATATTTATAATTTTATAATAAACATATATAAGTATAAATATTCTTATTACTATATACATATATATATATCATCATCATTTCATCATTTTATTTTATGTCCACTTTTCCCTGCTTGCAAGGGTGGGACGGGAACTGATTCTGGCTTTATTTCTACAGCTGGATGCCCTTTCTAACACCAACCTCATTTACAGTGAGTGCTGGATGCTTTTTTGCCGTGGCACCTCCACGACCACTTTGTAGTGGAATGATAGGGACCGCAGTCCTATCATCTCATTTCTACAGCTGAGTAAACTGGAGCAATGTGAAATAAAGTGTCTTGCTCAAGGAAACAACACATCACCCGGTCTGAGAATTGAACTCACAACCTTTCGATTGCAAGGCCAATGCTCTAACCACTAAGCCATGTGCATATATATATATATATATATATATATATATATATATATATATATATATATATATATATATATATATATATATATATATATATATATATATATATATATATATATATATATATATATATATATATATATATATATATATATATATATATATATATATATATATATATATATGAGTGAAGTAACCCTTAAGCACATCAATGATGAGGCATGCGAAATAGTGAAAAATCTCGGAATCGAAGATAGGACAGGACCACTCTTACCGGCGGTACCCACCTTCAATCTTAAGGACCACAAGGTAAACTTTGATAATGACCCTAAAATTAGATTAATCTGCCCCTCTAAATCAGATATAGGTAAAATAAGCAAATATATCTTAGATAGAATCATCCCCCAAATTAAGGCTAAGGTTAACA
>OZ024741.1:157997632-158020132 GCA_964016885.1 Eledone cirrhosa
ACTACAAGAGGGGGATAGCGGGAGAGAGAGAGGGGGGAATTGAGGAGTGTTACAGAAACATATATACATTTTTGTGTGTGTGTAATATATATATATACACACAGAAATATATATATATACACACAGAAATATATATACATTTCTGTGTGTGTAATATATATATATATATATATATATATACACACACAGAAATATATATACATTTCTGTGTGTGTAATATATATATATACTAGCAGAAAACCACCCGATGGGCGGTTTTCTGCTAGTCTATATATATAAAACTGAGGATGTCTGTCTGTGTGTGTGTGTCTGTGAGTTTGAATCCCTAAAACTCAAAAAGTACCCAACCGACTTTTTTCAAACTTTACATGTGTATTACTTATGTTTCATGGAGTGTTATGCACACAAAAAAATCCAACTTTTTGATCCCCTAGCATTAGGTGAAAAACTGCGTTTTTCAGATTTTTAGGGTTTTTTTGAGGTGTTATGTCAGACCGATTTCCTTGAAATTGTAACTATGTATTAGTCAGTCTCTTCTTCATACCGTGAGCAAAGAAAATCCAACTTTTTTATGGCCTAATCCTAAAGATTATCCAACCATCAGAGTATTCGGTTTATTTTCTTTACATATTGTCCAGGCATGCAGTTTTTCCACGATTAGGTCTGTTGGCGGCCCGCGTTCCAAAATACCTTATTCCGTGCAACGCCGGGTACCACTGCTAGTATATAAATAAAGGGATTGAAGTCTGGGTAATTTATAATCAATACAAATATTTTACCTGTGTGGCTGTTTCTGTCAGTATTAAGTGGCATAGCTTTCTCATCTCCATCTTTCTTTTTCCTCATGTTCAAGGGGTTGCTTGAACACACCATCGCTACCACCAAGATTATCGCCAGAGTTGCTACGAGTTTCATCTTTGGTTGTTAGAATTTAAATGTAATTACAGTGTAAACGTTGTGTCTATGCCTGGATAGGAGAGGAAGAGAAAAACAGAGAGACATGAAAACATCATTTAAGATGTGGATACTCAGAGTTTCTGGCTTGCATTCATTGAGGCACCTGAAAAAATGTAAACAAGTGGCTCATTCACACACACATATACATATATATGCACATATATGCATACATACACACTCACATAATGTGTGTGTGTATGTGTGTGCGCGTGTGTATGTGTGAAGAAGCCTCTTATATTCAAAGATAAAGTTGGTGCCAACATAATTTTATATAACAACCATATGTTAATTTACTATCTTAGTAATGAAATAATTAGGAGGAGATGCTCCATCGTTTACGACAATGAGTGTTCCAATTGATCCAATCAACTGAACAGCCTGCTCATGAAATTAATGTGCAAGTGGCTGAGCATTCCCTTAATGTAGTTCTCTGGGAGATTCAGCATGATAAGACTAGCCCTTCGAATTACAGGTACAACTCATTTTTGCCAGCTGAGTGGACTGAAACAATATGAAATAAAGTGTCTTGCTCAAGGACACAATGCACCGCTGTGAATCGAACTCACGGCCTTACGGTTGTGAGCTGAATACCTTTACCACAAAGCTATGTGCCTTCACAATGAAATAATTAATAATTTAAATAAATCCCTAAAAATTCTTCATTAACTGAAATAGGGTGTATGCCATCAGAAATATACCAAAGAAAAATTTGAAGATAGACAGGTTAGAAAACACAAATATCAATGAAGAGTTTATAAAGACAGATGAATTGATAGTAAAATCAATGAGAAGCTGATCACCAATACTCCATTTCCAATCAACTGACCTGTATTCAGTTGATAGAAATGGACTATTGATTTTTAAATAAAAAGAAAACCATTGTTTCCTCTCTCCATTTGCGTTTTTAGATTGGAAGAAGTACATCACTTTAAGGAAACTTTTGCCAAAAATTTAGAAAAATAATGGAGGCGCATGGCTTAGTGGTTAGAGCATTGGCCTTGCAATCGAAAGGTTGTGAGTTCAATTCTCAGACCAGCTGATGCGTTGTTTCCTTGAGCAAGACACTTTATTTCACATTGCTCCAGTTTACTCAACTGTAGAAATGAGATGATAGGACTGGGGTCCCTATCATTCCACTGTAAAGTGGATGTGTAGGCGCCACGGCAAAAAAGCACCCAGCACTCACTGTAAATGAGGTTGGTGTTAGGAAGGGCATCCAGCTGTAGAAATAAAGCCAAAATCAGTTCCCATCCCACCCTTGCAAGCAGGGAAAAGCAGACGTAAAATGATGATGATGATGATGATGATGAAGGGTATATTACACATACACACACACAAACACATATATACATGCATACACACACACACACATATACATACATATATACATATATATATATATGTGTGTGTATATATATATGTATATATATATATGTGTGTGTGTGTATATATATATATATGTATATATATATATATATGTATATATATATATATATATATATATATATATATACATATATATATATATATACGTATACACATATACATACTCACATGCGCACAGACATACAGATATAAATGTATATAACTTCTAAATGATATCTTTAAGATAAGCTTGTATGTATGTATTCATATGTATGCATTTATGTATGCACTGGGACAGCAAGCACCAAACAGCCACAGGAAACAAGTACCACCAAACTCTGGGAGGGCTCTGTAGAAACAGTAGACAGCTTCTGCTACCTAGGTGACCAAATTAGCAGTGGGTGTTCGGAAAGTACAATAACTAGGGTAAGAACAGGATGGAAGAAGTTCAGGGAGCTACTGCCACTGCTAGCTGCAAAAGGCGTTTCCCTCAAAGACTGTATGATGTGTGTATACGAACAGCAGTGTTACATGGTAGTAAGACCTGGGCACTGTCTGTAGAAGACTTCAATAGATTAGAAAGAAACGAAGCTTGCATGCTCCGATGGATGTGTAATAGTAATATACGCGAACGGCAAAGCATAAACGAATTGAGAGAGAGACTGAGCATAAGAGGAATCAAATGCTGTGTGCAGGAGAGGCGGTTGCGTTGGTATGGACATGTGATGCGTATGAAGGATGACAGCTGCATAAAAAGGTGCAGAGCAGTAGAAGTCGATGGAAGCTGTGGAGTGGGGAGACCCAAGAAGACCTGGGATGAGGTGATAAAAGCCAACCTTACTCAATTACACCTCTCAAAGGACACAGGACCGTGACCTCTGGCGTCATGCAGTAATACAGAAGACCCAACCCCCCACGGGTACAAGCCAAAGCTGAAGCATATAGACAATATGCACCTACCCCCTCCCTCTGCAAAGTGGTCATGGAGGTGCCACGGCAAAAAAGCACCCAGCCCACACTGTAAAGTGGTCATGTAGGCGCCACGGAAAAATCACCCAGCACTCACTGTAAATAAGGTTGGTGTTAAGAATGGATGTTAAACGGTGATGATGATGATATATATATATAACAAAGAAAGTGTGATAAGGATCCAGATGGACCATAACGCACCAGAGTATTCAATATTTAGGGTAGTAGAGTGGGTAATAGGAAAAGAGTCAGGACCCTGATGGCTGAGCTCCAGCCGTTTCAACGGCTGGATCCGAACTATATATATCATTTCTGAATTTGTTTAGCAAGATTTTTTATCTGAAAACGTGTGTTGAAACCGATATTGTTATACTTTGGGAGGGTCATGTTGCCAATAAGAAACACACACACCAGTTGCTTTCACTCCAATTTATTATAAATTAAATTATAAATTTAAAAAACAAGATGGCGTAGGACAGAACAAAAGAGTGGCACAAAACAAAGAAAAGAATCCCCAGTCACTGAAGAGGTCACAGAATGTGTGACGAAAGAACTTTGACAATATATGAACAACCGTCCGGTTGTGGAACCAACCAACCAACCGGAAATTTATAAATTTTTTAAAATTTATAATTTAATTTATAATAAATTGGAGTGAAAGCAACTGGTGCAAGTGTTTCTTGGGAGAGGAAATGGTATATATTTTATCTGGTGATTCTATAGACATGTTTTATGATATATATATATATATATATATATATATAGAGAGAGAGAGAGAGAGAGAGAGAGAGAGAGAGAGAGATTGATTGATAGATACATACATACATACTCATACACTCTCCCATAGATACATACACATCTATACAATATGCAGCAGATGTTTTCTAATTTCCTTGTCCAATTTTGAAATAATCATTGATGTTTTCTTTCATAAAGATGACTAGTTATTTCATTTTTTTTACTCTTTCAAATATTTTCTTTTGTTTTTTCTATATATTTTTTATTCTATCTTTATATTTTTTATTTATATATTTTTTTATTTATATATATTTTTCTTTATATTATTATTCTTTCTACTTATTTTTCATTCTTTCAATATATTTGTTATTCTTCAATTTATTTATTCCTTACATAATTTTTATTCTATGTTCCATCCTGCTTCTATTCTTCCTTGTTCTATATTCCATCCTATTCCATTGTACTGCTATTTGGCTATTCTACCCTGCTCTGTATTTTCTGAATTTTATTCCTCTTCTTTCTAAAATACATTTTCTTTTTTTTTTACTTTTCTTCCTTCTCTTCGCTTCCTTTCTTCCTTTCTTTGAGTCTTCATTTCTTTCTTTCCTGACTTTTATTCATTCATTCATTCATTCTTTATTTATTTATTTCATTCTTTCTTTCCTTTCTTTTTGTCTTTGATTCCTTTCTTTCAACACTTCTTTCTTTCCTTCAATCTTTTTTCCTTTCCTTTTTTTTCCCTTTATCACTTCATTTCTTTCTTTTATTTTTTCTTTCTTTCTGGCATGTGTTGGACAGGTCATCATGGTCTTTGACCAGATGATTTGGGGAACCACATCTTGCTCATAGATTCCATAATTTGGTAAGGTTTCTATGACTGGCTGCCCTTCATAGCACCAACCCCTCATTTTATAGGGTCACCAGCACAAGAGGTTGTCATGTGCTTGGCCAGACTGAGGTCTCCTCCCTCTACCCTCTCTCTCTCTATATATATATATATAAACGTTTCAGTTTGGTACATAGTGTTTGCAGAAATAAATAATTAAGGAAATTCAACCTATTTGGCCTCCTATCATTTTACTTTATTATATATATATATATGTGTGTGTGTGTGTGTGTGTGTGTGTGTGTGTGTGTGTAGGATTCGGGACCCTGATGGTTGAGCTCCTGCCATTTCAACAGCTAGATCCAAACTCTTTTTTTTACTGCATCCATTCTCATTTATATCATCATCATCGATTAACATCTATCTTCTATGCTAGCATGGGTTAGATGGGTTTCTCCCATTTAGAGGCAACTTGGGTTGGGCGACCGTGTTTCATATAGAAGTGCTTCTGGCTGGTTTTCTGTGGCTGGATGCCCTTTCTAATGCCAACCACATATATAAAGGCTTCCCAGCCTTTTGGCTAAGATTAAAGTGTAGTATCTCTTTTAATCAACTTAATATCTGATATGTTCTTAATATAGGAATTCTGTGTTAAACAGATTTTTTGTTTAATGGCAAAAATGCTGGAGCTTCCTTTTATCTTTTTTTTATCTCCTAAGGTTATTATTGCTGAGTCAGCAGTATGCCTGAAAATCTACTCTCTAGCAAAATGCCCCAAACCGCTTATGTCTCATATAGTCTCTGACAACAAAAGCCCAGCTCCTGGCTTTCCTGTGGTGGAGATGTTTGGAACTGAGAAGGAGAAGTGACAAAAATGTGGCACTGGCTAATAAGTTTTGGGGTAGACAGAACTTATTAGCCTTGGGTGGCAGTCAGTCTAAGAGAAGGGTCACTCAATTAAAAACCAGAGTAGATGGCACTACTTAGTCATAATTATGGTTGGTGTCAAGGTATGAAGTATATCAACTGGGATTCATGGCATTCTTCTAAGAAACTCTGAAGTAAAACCTGCTGTTTACATGATTATTGATAATCTTTCTTATGCTTGTCATCAGATAATAATCACTGAAACTTATAGAATGGCACTCATGTTGTACAAGCATTGGTCCCTATAAACCATAATGTATAGATTCTCATCTGTCATGCTATCTTTACAGCCAATACAAACCAGGACTCTGAATTCTAGGCACTATGTAGACCTTGCATTTTTTTTGCTGAATTGAAAAGTAACCTCCTTGCACATGGAATGAATGAGGTGATGTTGAGATGGCTATCATCTAACAAGATGAAGCAATCATAATACATATATATTATGTTACCTAATGGTAATTGGGCGGTGAATTGGCAGTATCGGTAGAGGGTCGGACGCCTTGCTTTGACGCATAAAGTTATGGCCCTTGCCATTCTGAGTTCAAATCCCGCCGAGGTTAACTTTGCCTTTCATCCTTACGGGTCGATAAAATAAAGTACCAGTAATGTACTGGGTAATTGCTGGCCTTGTGCCAATAGTAGAAACAATTATGTTACCTAGTGGTCCTTCAGAAAATTAACTGTAGAAGAATGGCTTGTGAGAGCACTGCAAGCTATGTACAGAGGGTCTGTTAGTAAAGTGAGTGTAAGAAGTAAGTTTAATTAGCAATTCAAGGTACAGATAGGAGTTCATTAGGATTTGGTTCTTAGCCCACTGCTGTTCATCATAGTCCTCCAGGCCATAACAGAGGAGTTTAAGACTGGCTGTCCATGGAAACTTCTCTAGGCAGAATGATCTGAGCGGAGATGGTGAGAGCTGATCTCAAATTGCTGAGACTTACAGAGATGACAATGGAATGTGACAAGTGGAGAGATGCTGTAATGAAAAGGACCCATCCAAACTATGTGAGCATGGAAAAATGAACATAAAAACAATAATGATGATGGTGGTGATATATATATATATATACATACATTGATTATCAGCAACACTAGTTATTTATTTACCATATTCTCTCATGTATAATGCAAGAAATTTTGAACTAAAATAAACAAACTCATAAATAAATAAATCAGTAATAAAATAAAAGCTAATGTGTATTTGTCCGTTACACACTAGAGATGACTGAGAAGAAAGGGATGATGACGTCAACTGAGAAAGGAAGGGGTGATGATGTCAATTGAGGAAGGAGGTGTGCATACACACTATGTGATGTCTGAGGAAAGAGAAGGGTGAGAAACTATAGAAGTCCAGCGTTCTAAGACTCGTCACAGCTGTGTATTTGTACCACTTGTGTGATACCAACCAACCAACAAAGCAACAAACAAACAAACAAATATCTCTTTTTATACTATGTATAGATATTACAATTAGCTGTCATTTTTCACTGCACGAGGCCAGCTAGTAAATATATAAATAAGCAAACAAATACACAAAGTAAAATATTGTTTGTTGAAAGACTTAACTTATGGGAAATATGCAAATAGAGTATAAGACCTAATACAGAAATATTGAAAACACTGCTGATGTAGCTTCAGCTAAATACTAAGCAATTACTTAAACATGGACATAATGTTGTGTGCTGTGTACATTCCAACAGGAATCAAACTCATGACCTTACAATCATAAACTGTCACCCTAACCTCTAAGCTATACACTGTCACATGAATATATTAGAACTATTCTGAATGTCAAATAATACTACATTTTTTTGTCTTCACTGCTGTATATACTTTTTCCTATAGTATTATGAATAGTTTGCTTTGCAATCAAAATGGTTGAATTAAACCTAGTACATGACTGGTGCTTTATTTCATCGACTCCAGAAGGATGAAAGGCATAATTGAGCTTTGTAGGATTTGAATTTATAAAATAAAGAGCTGGAAAAAATACTGCAAAGCATTTTATTCGATGTTCTAACAAGTCTGTCAATCCACTGACCATTATGAAACCAATTATAAACAGAAATGATAGTGATTTCTTACGTTGAAATGCCAATTTATTAAGTGAGATGCTGCAGACAACACGATTTATCAACACACACATACAAAGAAAAAAATGAATAAATATAAGAAGGAAAAAAAAGCAAGAAGGAAGAAATCAAGTGATTATCTCCAAAGCTTTAGGTATGGAGAATAAAGTCAGTGAGGCACGTACACAATCATATATTTCTTTCATAATTGAAACAAATGGATTAAATGAGGAGTAGATATCTATATGTCTGTCTGTATATCTGTTCTATCTTTCCATCTCTTTATCTGTTTCATCTGTCGATATTTTTATTTTATATATATGTATATAGACACATATATCTCACTACCTTTCTCTCTCTCTATCTCTTTAAATATATATGTATGTGTGTGTGCGTATGTGTGTGCGTGTGTGTATGTATATGACTAGGGTACTAGGCAAGTTTTATTGAAATTAAAAGAAATCTTATTATACAATAGGGTCTCTAAGACATGTTTCAATGCAGTTATGCAATCGACTACGGAAGCAGGATTATTATTCGGAGGAAACTGTTTCCTCCAAACATCTCTGATGAAATATAGATTTAAACTACGAAGTGCCAGATAGTGGATTATGGATTATGTAATAATGAAGTATCAGCATGCTGAGAGAAAAACTGAGCATAAAAGAGATTAGATGCTGTGTGCAGGTATGGACATGTGATGTACATTGAGGATGACAGCTGCATGAAGAAATGCAAAGTGCTTGAAATCAATGGGATATGTGAAAGGAGAAAATGTGAGAAAACGTAGATTGGTGAAGGCTGAACCTAATGAAGTAAATGACCCAGAATTGAGTTAACTGGTGACATGCTGTACTGCAGAAGATTTATATTCCCATGCAAGTAGGATAAAATGGATGCAGAGAGGATGGCTCCGACCAGCCTGTATGTTCCCAAATTCCTCACCTGTCCACCTCCTCTCAATTTAATCCCAAAGAAGCAGAGAGTTGGAACAATGTTCAGGTCTCTATAATTAGTTTGAGTTGTCTAAAGTGGACTTATTTGGAGCTCTTTCTAGCACTTTTTAAGGCCTGTCCTATTATATCTGTCCTGTTAAACATCATTTTAACACCATGTGGAAAACCTTTTCAAAAATTCTTCCTTGGGCAGATGACTAGTATTTTTGTGCAGTGTGAGATATATATAGCGAAAACCGAACCATACCGATAAAGGAAATCAAGGTCTTAGGATGCTTATTACCAAAATCGATAATTGGTGATTGATATTAATTACTGAGATTGAAGGTTTGCATCATCTTTTTAGGTTCCCAGAAACAGATCTGTCTATGAGATTGTATGCCATAATAACATCTTGTAATATGTATTTTTATTTACATATTATTTGTTCTGTGTATATATACAAAATCAGGTAACAGAATGAGGTGTTCTGCTGTCAAAGGCCTTTTCTAGATCAACAAAAGCTAAATATAGCAGCATATTTTTGGAACTTCTCTTTTAGTTGTGTCACTAAGAAGAGGGCATCTATAGTACATTCCCACGTATAAAACTGAACTGCATCTTGTCTAATTTTCTCTTTTTCTAATTTAGCTGTACTAAAACTCTTTCTGTTACTTTTATAACTTGGTCCATTAGTTTTATTCATCTGTGGTTGCTCCTTTCTAGAGCATCACCTTTGTCTCTGTAGCAATTTATGATTGTACTGCTGCACCCATCATTGGGTATGACTCTGCCCTGATTGACTATGCAGGTTACTAGTTTGACTTCTACTTCTTCTAATGCTTTTAGCATCTTGGCAACTATCTCTGACACCCCAACAGCTTTATTATTCTTAATCTCATTGATTGCTTCTTTCAATAGCTGGTCCTTCTTTTTGGTAAGTTAGAGATAGTCTGTCCTCCTCCCATTCATTCTCTACATTTATCAGCCTCCCATAGTAACATTTCCAAGCCTCTTTCTTTTGAGCATCACTAGCATCATTTCTAACACACATTTCCCTAACCACAACCCGATTCACATTGGCATACTTCCTTGTAATGTGGAACACTTCATCTCCCTGATCCTCACATCACAAAACTTTCACAAACTTCTTTTAGCCTCTCTCTGAGCTGTGTGTACCTGCCATCTAGCTTCTCTCTCAGCTACCTGGTACTGGTCTTTGCTACCCCAATTTTTCCAATCGTTCCATACCTGTCTCTAGATGAAGGTATAAATACCCATAATCGTCTATATCAAATGTCCAAAATACCTAATTGTATGTATATATCATCATCATCATCGTTTAACATCCATTTTTCCATGCTCACACAGAACTGTTTTTGGCTTGGTTTCTACTGTTGGGTGCCCTTCCTGATGCCAACCACATTTACAGTGTGCGCTGGGTGCTTTTTATCGTGATTCCTACACAACCACTTTACAGTGTGCACTGGGTGCTTTTTGTCGTGATTCCTACACAACCACTTTACAGTGTGGGCTGGGTGCTTTTTGCCATGTCACCATCACAACCACTTTACAGTGTGGGTTGGAGGCTTCACTAGATGTATGCTACAACCTGTCCTCATGAGAGATGTATGGGAGGGTGGGATAGGGATGCTACATACAATATATATGTATGCTTCAGCTTCAGCCTGTGCTCATGGGAAGGCAGGTCTTCAGTATTGCTGCATAATGCCAGAGACCCCTGTCCAGTGTCATCGTCTTTGAGAGGTGCAATTGAGTGAGGTCAGCTTTTAGCATACATATATATATATATATGTATATATATATATATATATATGTGTGTGTATATATATATATATATATATATATATATGTATCATCATCATCATCATCATCACATTAAAAATTATAGTCATTACTTTAATACTGTAAATGTCAATGATTGGTTCACTAGTAAATGTTCTATAAACATTTAAATCATCAAACCAGTTTTAGATATTTTCTGCTAAATCATTACAAGATGTTAGTTAAAATGAAAAGAAAGAAAAACATCATATATTACAATATAATTTATTCTTTTACTTATTTACTGGTTTCAGCCATTAGACTGTGGCCATGTTGAGGGACTATCTTGAAGTCTATCACGAAATAGCAAAAGGTTTGGGAACAACTGGTGAAGTTTTCACCTCCATTCCTAACAATCTACACATTCTTGGGTTGATTGGTTCATAAAAATTAGTGACTGTGAGATTTATCCCAAAAATTTGAAGAAGAAGAAGTAGTAGTAGTAGTAGCAGCAGCAGCAGCAGCAGCAGAAGAAGAAGAAGAAGAAGAAGAAGAAGAAGAAGAAGAAGAAGAAGAAGAAGAAAACACTTTAAAATAGTTTTACATCATTGAACCAAGGGTGATTTCAGATAGTTTGGTATGAAAAGGGTTAAGCTAGTGTTTCAAACATAACAAAAAATCTTTATATAGATAAATATAGACACTTTAAAATGAACAGTTTTCTATGGTAGAACCAGGGGCTGTTTCAGATGGTTGACATTTAGCTTAGTCTAGGTTACATGGAATAAACACTAGTCTAGAATTTTCATCTCCATTCCTTACAGCCTACACAATATTGGGTTAGTTGGTTCATAATAATTAATGGTTGTGAGATTTAATATATAAGACAGCTTAGCTTTGGTTTCATGGAATATACACTGCATTTCTTTCACTGTCTTATAACTGTAACGAAGTGGTTGACTGCTTAGTTAGTTGGTTGTAAGAGTTGGGAATAGAGAGAAAAGGAAAGAGAAGAAAATATAAAGTGTTGAGAGAGAGAGATAGTTAGACTAACAAAGAAGAGAGAGAGAGAGATGGTTAGACAAAGAAGAGAGAGAGAGAGAGACAGAGAGAGTCAGAGAGAGACAGATGGTTAGACAAACAAAAGAGAGAGAGAGAGTGGGAGAGAGAGAGAGAGAGAGAGAGAGAGAGAGAGAGAGAGAGAGAGAGAGAGAGAGAGAGATGGTTAGACAAACAAAGAAGAGAGATAGATGATTAGATTAACAAATAAAAGAGACAGACAGAGAGAGAGAGAGACAGAGATGGTTAGATTAACAAAGGAGAGAGAGACAGAGATGGTTAGAAAAAACAAAGAAGAGAGAGAGAGAGAAAGGCAGAGACAGTTATACAATGAGGACAGAGAGAATGATAGAAAGGAAGAAGAAATATAAATGTATTGTGTGGGTATGTGTTTGGTGCCTTAGGTGTTTTTCCCAATGTCTTTTACATCATTTGTTCTGAAGCAGCCAGCCACCCACCTACGCCCTACGTCACTGGCCACTCACTGCATCTGTATATCTAATTTATAATGATCACGTCTTCTAGCCATTTGATTAAATGCAAAATGAAAAACGGAAAATTATAATCAGGTGAAAATATATTATATTGTGGGTGAGAGTAAGAACATGAGGAATGGAAAAGAAAGTAGGAGGGGATTAAAGGGGATGGACTAGAGATGTTGTCCAATATAGCTTCGCACCAGTGTCATTGCAACTCATATATACACTATATATACATTATATACATACACTAGGTAAACTATATAAGGTGTTAAGTTACATACTAATACAACTTGGCACTAATGTCATTATACCTCATTTTTCCCAGTTGAGGGGGGCCCCAAGCAATGTAAAATAAAGTGTCTTGCTCAAGAATTCAATGTGCTGCCTTGTCAAGAAATTGAACTTGCAATCTCATGATCATGAGCCCAGCACCCTAGCCACTAAGATACACCAGCTGTCATGGAAATTGTCAGACAAATTAGATAATATAGTGCTAGTTGATGCATGAGAGAACAGATGGTCATGGCTAGACAAAGTCTTTGATGATAGGTCTGCTGAATTAGGACTTACTTGGGCTCGTAACAACAGCCATATTTCTATTTACCACATAATTGTTTAATTAACTAATTTTTTTTTATTTATGTATCCTCTGTTTATTATATAATCTTGTTATATACATTTCAAAACATCAAAGTGATTGCATAATAAGCCTTTGACGTGTTTTCATCAGACAGGTGTTTAGTGAAAAAAGAGAAAAAGAAAAAAAAATAGCAAGGGGGAGGGAATGGCAAGAAGTCTAGTATCACAGACGAATGGAGAGGGGGAAGGGGGACGATAATTGGGCTCTGCACCTAGGATGCGGCGGTAGAGGGGCTGCACCCCGCAGACAAGACCGCAAAAGCATTCCCGCGGACAATAGCTAGCAACACTTGCTGCAACAGCCACCTCGCCTCACATAGCTCCTTCCTTGGATGGGCGCCAGCGTTCCGATCTTCTGGATAGCTCAACTACATGGAGTCCAAGATTGTATTTCATTTTCCATATAACTGATTTCACTTTTCCTATATAATTAGCAGCTTGTCCAACATAAGACATGTAAAATCCAATGTTATCTTATTTAATGACCAAACTCAGGGACATTACATTACCCAAATGATACTTTCTTCAATTAATCCTTTTATTACCATATTCCTAATGAAAAACACAACCTAAGATTTTCAAATACTTTTCAAAATAATTAAGAATTTTGGGGAATTTAGTAATATAACTTCTTCATTAATAAGCTGGTATAAAATTATGATGGAAGGTTATTGGATATACATAAACGACAAAAAAGCACCCAGTCCACACTGTAAAGGGATCATGTAGATGCCACGGTAAAAAAAGCACCCAGTACTCACTGTAAATGAGGTTGGTGTTAGGAAGGGCATCCAGCTGTAGAAATCAAGTCAAAATCAGACACAGTCACCTGACCTGGCATTGCTCACAACAGAACAACCCGTCTAACCCATGCTAGAGTGGAAGAATGGACGTAAAACGGTGATGATGATGATGATGATGATGATGATAAACACTTTAACCATGTTGTCACTTTATTTCTAATGAAAGACACTGCCTATAGTTTTCAAATAATTTTTTTTAATAATCAAGAAAATAAAGGGAATCAGTAATATAAACTTTTTCCTTATAAATCTGGTGTGAGGGAAGTAAGCTGGCATAACTGCCTTAACATTAGATAAGATGCTTTGCTGTGTTTGTTTTGGCTCTTTCTGTCCTAAATTCAAATCCTGCTGAGGCCAACTTTGCCTTTCATCTTTCCTGACATCAATAAAATAATGTACCAGTCAAATACTGGGTCGATGTTATTTACTCCCCACCTACACACACAAAAAAATAAATAGGTAATTGCTAGCCTAATGCCTAAATTAGAAACCATTATTAAGTTGGTGTTTGGAACATAACAAAAATAAAATTATGATAGAAATTCTTTAAATAAATATAAACATTTTAAAATATCATAGAACCAGAGGGTGGTGTCCTCAAGCGATTTAATATCAAAAGGATTAATCTATATTACTCTGCTTTGGTCTATATATATATATATAATACTTAAATTATGGAATGGTATCATAGATATAATCTATTATACATGAAACATTTATATTATTCATAAGATGATTTCCAGATAAACTATGGAACAAAATTGAAGTCAGAATTTAGTATAGATGCAATATGTAGCTTGTTTATGTTATTCATAAGACAAATAACTTATCCCCTATATCCCTTCTCTCTCTCTCTCTCTCTCTCTCTCTCTCTCTCTCTCTCTCTGTAACAGCTACCACTCCTCCCTCCACAGACCCTTTTCTGTTATATGCTCTCTCCACCCACCCCTTTTCCATTACTGCCTCTCTACACCCTGTAAAGGTCACAATGACATTTCCAATAGTAGTGTTGGTATCATAATAAAATGCACCCAGTACACTCTGTAAATGGTAGTGTCAGTGCCACAATACAATTTAACCAATGCACTGTGTAAAGTGGTAGTGCAAGTGCCATGATAAAATGTACCTGGTACACTCTATAAGGTAGTTGCTGTTAGGAAGGGCATCCAATTATAGAAATAATGCTGAAAATGGAAAGTAGATGTAAAATGAAGATGAAAGTGATACTTTAATTAAATATGAAAAAATGAAATGAAATTTAAAGCCCACATCTACATAGGTTTAACTGGCCTCATAATGTTGCATCTTATAGTTTTCTTGGGTATTTTAATGATAGGGACCCAAATCTTGTCAAGAAATGTAATTTGCTCAAAAAATGAACATGCTGAATCCATAAGTGTGAGTCCAACACCATAACCACTAGGCGACACGCTTATATATATTGTTGATCTGCAGTTCATTGAGTCAGCTTTTTTACTTGGTTCACTCAAACTGTAAGTTCAAGTCTAGCCATATGCACTTTTCTCAGATATAGAAATAAGGATATATTACAGCGTATTATGATTTGTTAAAGTGTTACAATGTAGTTGTACCACAGTAGAATAATATCATACATAGATTATGTCTTCAATAGAGTAGTGATGACAAATAAGGAGAAAGTGCATACAGTTATAAGGATGAAGGATGGGAATAGTGACATGTTTGAAGTGAAGGTTGGAGTGAATCAGGTGTCAGTATTAAGCCCACTACTATTTGTAGTTGTGATGGCGGTACTGTCTTGAAGTGAAAAGGAAGTTTTACTATGGGAGTTGCTGTATGCAGATGTCTTGGTATTAATGACAGAGAGTATGGATTGACAGAGGGAGAAGATGAAAAGATTGAAGGAATGAATAGAAGCAAAAGATATGAAAGTGAATTGTGGAAAGATAAAGATGAGGGAAGGGCCATGTGCAGGAGTGAACTCCATTAGATGTATGACATGCACTGGGTGGATAAATTAATAATGTAGTGGTGTGAAAGGATTATCAAATATTATGGCAGCTACATTTAAGTGTAATGTATAAATGTATAAATCAAGGGAGCTACAGATGGAGAGGTTGTTGAGCTGAATCTTGAGAATGGTGTGGAAACGTTTTGTTACCTTGAAGACATGTTGAATGGGAAGGTGGATCAGATTCTGTGACAATATCTAGACTGAGATATGTGCATGGAAGAAGTTCTGGGAACATATTAGTGTACTAATGAGGTGAGTAGTGTTGTTGAAACTGAAGGGATAGGTGTTTGTTGCATGTATGAAAAGTGCCATAATTTATAGGAATGAAACATGGGTGATGAATGTGGAACAGCAGTGGAGGCTGGAAAGAATGGAAATGAGAATGGTTCAATGGCTGAATGAAGTATTGCTGAATTGCAGAAATGATGGGAATAGAGCTTGTGATGAATGTTGTAAAGAGAAACGGAGTGAGGTGGTTAGGTGATGTATTGAAGAAGAATGAAAATGACTAGGTGAGAGGAATGATGTAAATAAATGTGGAAAGAAGTAGAGAAAAGAGAAGTACCAAAAAAGACATGGCTAAAGGTGATAGAGGAGGAAATAAAGCCAGAGATTTGGTGGGGAAGAATGCAGACAATAGAGAAAAATGGAGAAGTTTATCATGGGCCTTTAGCATTTATTGTTGTATTATGTCTTCAATTTCATTCCACACTTAAAATTGTTTACTTCTTTTTCTAAAGATAAAAATAATAGATAATAGCTCTGAAGATAAACCTCAGGTGATGAATGTATAAAGAATCATCATCATCATTTTTTACATCCATTTTTCCACACTTCTATGAGTTGGACAGGTCCTTTTCACCACAACATTTTTCCACATATTGTGTTCCTTCATCATCTCCTCTGTGGGTCTCAAGGATTTGAGATCAGCTTTCATCACCTCCACCCTGGTCTTCCTTAGTTTACCTCTATTGTGGCTTAATACCACTGGAATTTCTTGGCATTTCTTCACCCAGTGATCATCATCCATGTGCATCACATGTCCATACCAACGCAGTTGTCTCTCTTGCACCCCACTTCAGATTCCTCTTAAACCCAGTTTCACCCTCAGTTCATCGAAGAACGAGGCATGGTAGTTGTCAAAGATATTCTCTCCCAAGACTTCAACTTTAATACTACCTATATAGATTTTACACTACCTCAAGAATCAAATACTTCAGAAAAATACAATCTAAAAAGAAATGATGTATTCAATGCATACATGGCTGTGGTTAAGGAGTTCAGTTTACAACCTCATGATTCCAGGTTCAGTCTCACTGCATAGCTCCTTGTGCAATTGTATTTTACTATAGCCTCAGGTTGACTAATGCATTATGAGTAGAATTTGGTAGACAGAAACTGCTGAAGCTCATTGTAATCTTTGCTAAGGATGATATGTGAGTGTATCTGTGATTGTGTTTATGTCTCCTAATTTAGGGATTCAACAGAAACGGATCAATAGAATCCGTATCAAACTTGAAATACATAAGTAATATATTCAGTCAAATCTGTTCATGGTGATGCCCTATTATGGCCAGTTTTATGTGGTCAATATGATCAAGGCAGTGCCCCAGCATGGCCACAGTGTAATGACTGAAACCAGTAAAAGAGTACTGGGGTTGGCCACAGTTTGAAGTGAGTAAAAGAATAAATTTTTCTTTGTGAATATTTGATTTAAAGGCAGTCAATTTGGTTTAGTCTTTAAAGCTCATGATTACATTGGTACTTAAAATCTTAATGAAAGCATACTACCAAGTCATACTCAATTGTGAGTGAAATATGATTTAACAAGAATATTGAACTTTCTAGTTTTAGTAATTTATGAAATGGTCAAGCAATGAATGCTGAAGACAAACTATATACACCTTGTTTGGGGGGATGGCAGAGACTCAGAATCAATTCTTGATTATTTGGAGCCCCCAGCCCCAGGCAGTGCCGAATTTACCATTGTGCTTAGGTGTGCTTAAGCACAGGACCCTGTTGGCCAGGTGCACCCATCTTCTTGCTCCAAAAATTGTTTACCTCCTTCAGGGCCCAAGTAAGGGGCCTCATAACTTAACTAGAACAGGGCTTCTTTTGTCATAAATCTGGCACTGACTACAAGGTTTTATTGCTTGCAACAGAGTGAACTCCATCTATGACAGCAAAAATCAAAGTGATAATATTAAGATGGGCAAGGAATTAAATCTAATCATCCAAGTGGGCTACAGCAGAATTTGGATTCAAAACATAAAGAGCTGGATCAAATACCATAAAGCATCCCACCTGATGTTCTAACAATTCCTCTAATCTACCACCCTAAACTGGTGCTTTATTTTATCAACGCTGAAAACATTTTGTCCTATGGTCTAATGACAGCTTTGTAGAGTACATCTCTCTTTCTATCCTTATCTTTGCATTTCTTCTTTTAGCCTGACTTCATTTGTTAGTCTCTTTCTTTTCTGTTTTTTAAGTTCTCTCTCTCTCTCTCCCTCTCCCTCTCTAGCTCCTTAATCCCTCCTCCTCTTTCTTATGACTATTAACTATAAGGAACAGAAAATATTATACTTCTATGGTACTCTTCTGAGATTGGAAAGGGTTTATTTCCCTGATGCTCTTACTACTCCCTATTCCTGTGCATCCCTCATACTCATCAGTCTTGTAGGCCCTGAAAAGTTCCATAGGTCATGCTCTCACCTCCCTGACTACACTCCCCATTCACTGTATTCAGACAGTGAAATTCTATTTGTCTGTATACACTTCATGCAGAGTGCTTCCTTCAAGCATTTTTGCCAAACTCTTCATTGACACATATAATCAGTGAATTATTTCTTTTGCATTTCCTATATGTACGACCACTATATATGACCACTCTTAGTCTAGCTACACATACTGAGTGAATATGCTTTGCTAAGGAGATCTGATAAGATTGAAACATGCCTGTTGCTTTCACCCAGTTGACTTATAGACAGGTGTCTCTCTAATTGCATTATCTTAAATTATTCAAAAAGACTTGGATCAGCCTAAACTATACAACTTCTCTCCTTTGCTTATTTTCTATCATTTGAACAACACATAGGGAGATTTGGCTTTGAATTTGCAAGGATAGTTTTTAGTTGATTGAAATATTTTTTTTTCTCCACTCACCATATTCAGACAGCAAGAATCTGTTTGCATGTAAACTCTTGCCAAAAGTTGATTTGTCTTTGAAATTTTTAACTTTTATTGTCCTGTTCAGCATGAAACCACATTAGCAAAGCATTCTTCAAAAGTACAAAACAGCACTATGACTGCATTACATAAAAAATTAGTCTTTAATCTAATACTGCAAATTTTCACAATCCTCAGTCCAATAGTAAAGACACTATAAACATTTTAATCAACAACCTGGTTTTAGATTTTTTTTTCTAAATAATTACAGGATGTAAAAGGTTAAATGGAAACAAAATTTACATTGAAAACCTTGGAATCCAATGATGATTAATTAAAGGGTGTTTTTATATGATTGTTTTTGGTGAATATTTCAAATTTTACAGTATGTATTTTATCTACATATCTATATATTTATTTATCCATCTTACTAAAAAAAAAAAATTGAAATTTACAGCTCACATATATACAGGTTTAGCTGGCTTCATTTCAGGTTATATCTCAGAGGAGTTTTTTTTTTATGTTTTAATGATAGGGCACCAGTCCTATAAGTTAATATGAAATGAAGTGTTATGCTTAAGAGCACAATGTGCTGCCTAGTCCAGGGCTTGAATCCACAATTTAATTATCATCCAACACCCTAACCAGTAGGTCACATACTTTAGCACCACGACTATGTATTTATCCCCCTATCTATGTATTTAACAATTTCTGAGAAAAAAAAAAGCATGGTTCATACATTTTCTCTTCTTACCACACTTTTCTAAGATCTTTGATCTTTTTCTCTTTTTTTCTTTTAAAATAACTTCTCTTGGTACCATGCATTTTTCAGTATTAATTATTTCATCTTTCTTTATCAGTTCATTACATCATATCTAATAAAATACACTCCATGATAAAATTAATTAGTGACAAATTTGGAGAGATTTACCAAAGTTATCAATTATTTCATTACTGAGATAGTAACATAACATATGGTTCTTACATAAAACTATGTTAGAAGATTTTCATTTAAATAGGAATTCTTTAAAATGAGTTGTTTTATTTTATAGAACCATCATGTAAAATAATGATGATGATGATCATCATCATCATGATAGTAAGGATGTCATCCAGTTTTGAGTGCTATAATAGGATCTTGCCTCTTATGGTCCACTGCCTCACTCACCAATTAACAGGCTTTGAAGATCCTCAGTACCTTCATATCTATAAAGCACAGTTTCATAGCTGGATGCCCTTCCTAATACCAAGAACGTACTGGGTGCAAATTAATGTGACACTAAAACTACTACTTTATAGAGTGTAATGGGTGTATTTTATTGTGCATTTTATCATAGCACTAGAGAGGTTGCCATATGTTTGGTCAGGCTAAAGAGTCCTCTTTATCTTATATTGTCTTTGTTTGATCATGAACCACTTTATACTCTCCCTGAGGATTTTAAATAACTTTGAGAATATGAATAAGATGGCTTGTCTTTAACTTCTAAAACAGTGATTCTCGACCTTTTTCTGCTTGTTCCACCATGACACCTCAGAATGTTTCATGCCTCCTTCTCAATATGAAAGCATGTTTGAAGTTAAAAAGATATAAAGCAAAATTTAGGAAAATTGGATACATTTATTGAACACCCTATCGATTTCAGTGGGAAATATATTTTTTTCTTTTTTGTTTTCATGTGCCATCAACTAATCTAACCTCAGACGTTCACAATCGACTTTTTTTCCATGAAAATGGAGTGGGTGGAGTTTGAAAATCATATTATTTGATAACAAAAACATCGTAGAGAAAACTCCAAGAAGTGTGAGGAGGGGGGGGGGTCCGTTTTATTATAATAATAATACTGAAAATTGTTCCCCAACAATTAAAATACTCTATAAAATAGAAAGGTTAGAACAATGTTAGAGCATCAGACAAAATACCATGTGGTATTTGTTTCAGTTCTTTACACTCAAATCCTACTAAGGTCATCCTGGATCAGTAAAATAAAGTACCAGTCTAGCAATGGGGTTAATATCATCTACTTATCCATTTACAATATAAAAAAAATTGTTAGCAATATGGCTATGTTAGAAACAATTATTAATTTTCAACAATTTCATGCATATCTCGACTGCACCCTTATGCACATCTGCTTCTGGTGTGTGTGTAACATTGTCTTTTAGGAGTGTTGAATTGAGTTTTTTGTTGTTAGGTTTGGCTGGTTGTTATTGATACTATTTTATTGTTTCCTCTCTTATGTAGACTTTGTGCAATGTGAGTTTTATTAATTTATTAGAGAGCAATGGAGTGGATTGGTAGTAGATCATCAGACACTGTGCTTTTCAGCATAGAGTTATGGCCATTTACGTTCTGAGTTCAAATCCCACCGATGTTAACTTTACTTTTCATCCTTACAGGATCAATAAAATAAAGTACCAGTAATGCACTGGGGTAATTGCTGGCCTTGTGCCAAAAGTAAAAAGAATTAAGTTATTAGAGAGCAATAGTGCAGTGAATTATCATATTTATTAGAATCTCGGACCAAGTGCTTTGAGGGGTCGTTATGACCCTTTATGTTTTGAGTTCAACTTTGCCTTTCATCCTTCCAAGATTGATAAAATAAAGTACCAGTAAAATACTAGGATCAATATAATCGACTTTCTTTTTCCACCCAAATTACTGACCTTACCCCAAAAGTGGTTTCTCAGAGGGTGTTGGATTGGCAGAATCAGTAGAGCACCAGACAACATGCTTTGCAACATATAGTTATGACCCTTTACATTCTCAGTTCAAATCCTGCCGAGGTTAGCTTTGCCTTTTGTCTTTACATGGTTAATAAAATAAAGTACTAGTAATGCACTGGGGTCAGTTTAATTGACTTTCCCCTTCCCTTCAAATTGTTGGCCTTATGCCTGAATCAGAAACCATTATTAATTATTATTGTGTCCTTCTAAATAAGGTATTTTTCATTTCACTCTGTAAGTTTGAGAATAATTGTTGTTTGTTTTCTCTTTTAGAGGGTATGTTATAGTTAATTTTTGTGTGCAGGTCCAGCTGGTGCTACTTGTGTGCCTGTAGAGTTTATCCAAAACCAGTAATGCTCCTACCTGCAACAGCTGTGCAGCTAGACCCCAAATCAGCAATGCTTCTCATTGTAACAACTGCACAGCTAGGCCCCAAACCAGTAATATTTCTCACTGTAACAATTGCACAGCTAGACCCCAAATCAGCAATGCTTCTCATTGTAACAACTGCACAGCTAGGCCCCAAACCAGCAATATTTCTCACTGTAACAGCTACACAGCTAGGCCCCTAACCAGCAATGCTTCTCACTGCAACAGCAACATATCTTGGCCAAGTACTTCAGGAATCTGTCAATAGCTTCCAGGTTGAGCAGCCTCCAGAAGAGATAATATAGGTTTCCCCTCATTGCCATCCAGAATCTGCCTGAGAATGTTGTTACTCCCAGCCATCATTAATGCTTCCCTGATTGTATTTTTAATGAAATATACTCTATTTCAATAATGAACAATTTGGAGGGTTTTACTAAAATTATCAATTATTTTATTACTAAAATATTAACTTAGCATAATGTTCTTTTATAAAATTATTTTGGAAGATTTTAATGTAAATAGGAACCCTATAACCCTTTTGTGATCATATTTCTAATGCAATACACTCTATTTCAATGAATGAAGAATTTTGAAGAATTTACTAAAATGATTAAGTATATCATTACTAAGAGAGTATCTTAACATATGGTTCTTATATAAAATCATGTTGCAAGATTTTAATTTAA
>OZ024741.1:158022632-158040132 GCA_964016885.1 Eledone cirrhosa
TACAGGACTAGAACTGTTTCATTCAAAGAAAATCATAAAGCTCTCCTGATGATTTCCTTCGAATGAAACAATTTTAGTCCTGTAGAAGCCATTTCTATATTAAATGTGTTGTATACACTCTACTAATGTTTTGAGTACCTTACTTACTGTGGTTACTCTCGATTGAACCTGGGACTCACATATATATTTATATATATATATATACATATGATGATGATGACATATACATATATATACATATATATATATATATAATGAACTAATTTACAGGGAAAATATAATACAACAAAAACAAATGATACTGAAAACATACACATATGCATGTGTATATATATATATATATACACTGGAATCAATATATATATCAACAAATATATATATATATGTAGTTACACACCTAACTAACATATATGTATATGTATATATATATATATATATTAAAATACAAATATTAATAAAATAGATGTTCTTTTTATCAATTACATTTTATTATACATATTTCGGATGTTCAACAGTACGTCCTCATCAGACAAAATATATATGACATACCCTGAGATGTTAAATGATTAAGATTTAATCAAGGTAGTGATTATTTTATTAATATTTGTATTTTAATATTAATAACTCTGGAAAATTATTTTCCATAAAGTGCTTCCAATCTACTGTAAAACTCATTCTTTGATATACTCATTGAATATTGTTTAACTCTTTAATATATATATATATATATATATATACACACACATATGTGTATGTATATATATATACTTCACATACATACATATTCAAGCACACACACGCACCCTTTTTACTGGCATCATATTTCCTTAGGTAAAAATAATGATGACTACTTCTTTCCTCAAACATACTGAATCAATATAAATAACGTTACAACAATATTTCACAAACCTGTATCTTCTGTCCCATATGGACGGCTTGAGAAGGAGAGAGAAAAGTTCTTCTGTAGCCTTGCTTGTAAAATGAAAACCACTACTACTACTATCTTGAAAAGAATAAAATGAACGACAGTTACAACGACAACCACGGCCCACGATTGCGAAGGTGGGTGTTAGTAAGCACGCCAAAGATACAACGTTTATGGGAGGTGTTTATAATATATGTATATGATATTTATATTTGCGGGGGTGTGGCGCTTGTAGATTTGTAGTTGTATTGGTTCAGGTGGTGATGAATCAATCAAATTTTGGTCTTTAGGAGTGAAATAATGAATTAAACCATTTCGTTACCAAATTATTATAAATGCATTATATAATAGGGATGTATACAAAAATAGAATAAGTGTTGTGTTTACGCCAAATTTTAGTTCTTTCGTTATAATATTTCTAATGAAAGATACTGTTGACGATTTTCAAATTATTTTGAAAATAATCAAGATGAATTTAATAATGCAATGAATATGATGGAAGATTTTTAGATAAATATAAACTCTAAAAAGAAAAACCTTCCATCATAACGATGTATGGGAGGAGGGAGAAGTGATGAGAAAGAAGAGAACACTCTATTGTATAAAATACAGAAATACGACAAACGTTATCATAGATGTAAAGATAGAAGCATACACAATGACATAGGTTTATTCATTCTCACCTATCTATCTTATTTATCGATCTATCTATCTATCTATTTATATCTATCTGCCTGTCTGTCTGTTCTGTCTATCAATCTATCTATCTATCTATCCATATCTATCTGTCTGTCTGTCTATCTATCTATCTATATCTATCTATCTGTCTATAATATTTTACACGTTTTTATTGTATGTAAACTCCCCCTTTGTATTTGTCCCTTCTTTTTATGCCTTTATGGTAAATAAAGAAATATATCTATCTATCTGTCTATAATATTTTACACGTTTTTATTGTATGTAAACTTCCCCCTTTGTATTTGTCCCCTTCTTTTGTGCCCCTGTGGCTAATAAAGAAACATATCTATTAGTATGTCAATCTATGTCTGTTTCTGGCGAAAGAGGTTGTATGGTGGACAAGGTTGAAAGGGCTGAGGTCAGACACCTTTCTCTCCGGCCAACAACTGATTCTTTTTTTTCAAATACCACTTTGGAAGAAGAATCAGGATGGAGAGAGAGGTGCTGTACCCCAGCAAGTTTTATGAAAGGTGGGTGAAAGTGGCGAGAATGGGCCGAGTGAATGGGCCTTCTCTCTATATCAGCCTGTAGGTTGAGGAAAAAGAGGAAGAGAGGCAAGGGGTACTCACTCTTCGTACTCCTGGAGATGAGGGTTGCACATTTTTTTTCGGGGGTATGTGTTACCCATATGTAGTGTCTCCCCCTATTGGGGAAAATCGATTAATTTTTAAATTGCATTTGTGATAATATTTTACACGTTTTTATTGTATGTAAACTTCCCCCTTTGTATTTGTCCCCTTCTTTTGTGCCCCTGTGGCTAATAAAGAAACATATCTATCAGTATGTTTGTTTTTATATTTTTTGCACGACTGTATGTAAAATCCCCGGCATATCTTTGTATTGTCCCCTTTTCTTGTGCGCCCTTGTGGCTAATAAAGAAATATATCGATCAGTATGTCAATCTGTCTGTCTTTTTATCTATCTATCTTTCTGTCTGTCTGTCTATATCTATCTATCTTTCTGTCTGTCTGTCTATATCTATCTATCTTTCTGTCTGTCTGTCTGTCTATATCTATCTGTCTGTCTGGTTGTCAATCTTTCTTTCTGTCTATCTATCTATCAAACCTATCAATCTATCTCTATCTATATATATATCTATATATCTATATATCTACCAACTTATCTATCGATCGATCGATCGATCTAGCTATCTGTCTGTCTGTCTGTCTGTCTGTCTATCTGTCAATGTTGCCTGTCACTCTGTCCATATGTATGTATATATATGTATGTACAATATATATATATGTATGTATAATCTACCTATATGTATAGGTGTCTGTCTGTCTATTTATCTGAATGTCTATATATATATATATATATATATATATATATAACGAGAGAGGGGGAGAGAGAGAGGGGAGAAATGGATAGATAGATTAATATTTCATAAGTGAGTGAAATAGAACTAGTCCTGTAAAAGTCACTCTCAATGAATTATAAAATACCAGATCTATCAGATGTATTGAGTACTTTATTTTAACTGTGGCTACTTTTTGTTTTGTTTTTAACAAAACACCATGCTACTATATATATATATATATATATATATATATATATATATATATATATAAGAAAATGTTTAACCCCGACGGCAGAGCTCAAGCTGTTTCGACGGCTATTTCTGGAGTCCAGAAATAGCCGTCGAAACAGCTTCAGCTCTGCCGTCGGGGTTAAACATTTTCCTATTACCCACTCTACTACCCTAAGTATTGAGTACTCTGGTGCGTTATGGTCCATCTGGTTCCTTACCACACCTCCTTCGTTATATGTATATATATATCATCATCATCATCATCATCATTTTACGTCCGTTTTCCTTGCTTGCAAGGGTATATATATATATATGTGTGGTGGCTGCCAACTCGTTTTCTAGTACAGCCACTACTTTATATCCATGTAGGAGAACCCCTACTGATGCGCTGAACGAGTGTGACTTTTTAGTCCAGCCAGCGACTTGAAAACTCTGGTACAAACACTACACTTGTGACAATTATTGACACATAGTGCTGGGCCCATAGTACCATGTGACGACAAGTGCAGAGAGATCTCCAGATATAAAGCAATGCCTGTGCCATGAAGCTTTTATAGAGACCAAAGGCACTGCACAAAGCCAGTCCCACTCTCTTAACCAAGATGATATTTACCAAAAAGAAGAACAAGTCAACATCATTGGATACCATCAGGGTTGCAGGTGTTATATCAGAGTTTTCCTTCTCCTAGAATTCTGCCTTGACAAAGGCTAAGGGGTCATCTCTCCCGGTGATTTTGGATGGCCATTGATTCTTAAGAGCTCCTTTGCCCTTTGACAGGTTTTGTTTTTAGTCCTGCAGGATGTCCAAAGTCATCCTCCTCACCAAGAAACCTTGGTGGGGTTGCCAGTTTAGTCGCCAACGACCCGACCATGAGACAGGTTGTACTGGGATACATGTTACCAGTAGCACCAACTGGTGACCTGACATATATATATATATATACATATATACACACACAAACACACACATATATATTATCATCATCATCATCATCATCATCATCATCATCGTTTAACGTCTATCTTCCACGCTAGCATGGGTTTAGACGGGAATTGTCCCACTTGAGGCAAGATTGGTTGTCTTGCTCGTATAGGACTGTCTGGCAGATTTTCTACGGCTGGATGCCTTTCCTAACACCAACCACGTTTACAGTGTGGACTGGGAGGTTTTTACCGTTTTACCTACACGGCCACATTACAGCGTGGACTGTGTGTTTTTTTGTCGTGACACCTACACGACCTCATTTATTTAGGACTGGATGTTGTGGCACCAACATAACTTTACAGAGAGAGGGGTGGTGCAGATGGGGGTGGGGTAGGGGTAGTGAGATGGGGGTGTATTTTTGGTTAGGAGGTGCCTACTGACTGTAGATACGCTTTGTACTTAGACAAGGCGGGTCTTCTGTATTACTGCATAGCGCCAAATATCTCGGTCCAGTGACATTGTCTTGGAGAGGTGTAAGTGTGTAAGGTCGGAATTTAACATATCGTCCCAGGTTTTTCTGGGTTTGCCTACTCCGTAGCTTCCATCTATTTTGATCGCCCTGCACTTTATTATACAGCTGTAGTCTTTCATGCGCATCACGTGACCATACTAACGTAGTCTTCTCTCGAGTAAACAGCATGTGATCCCTATATTCCTAATTTCTCACTTAGTTCCTTTATGTTTTGCCGTTCACGTATATTGCTATTACACATCCAACGGAGCATGCAAGCTTCGTTCCTCTCCAGTCCGCGCAGATCCTCTGCACACAATGCCCATGTCTCACTGCCATGTAACATTGCTGTTCGTATGCAGGCATCATACAGTCTCCCTTTCAGGGAGAAACCTTTAGCAGCCAATAGTAGTATAAGCTCTCTGAACATTTTCCATCCCGTTCTGACTCTAGCTACTGTACTTTCAGAGCACCCTCCACCACTGCTGATTTTGTCACCTAGGTAACGGAAGGTGGCCACTATTTCTATAGAACCATCTGGGCAATGGAAGGAGCTAGTATCTTTTGGGCACTTGCTACTACTTATTGCACCTGAGCATCGGCCACATATAAAATCTATGTTCTTAGTTAGTTTACCTGTGATCCCACTACATCTTTTATGCGCCCATACTTTGCATTTGGGACATAAAATGGAGTTTCTGCCTACTCCTTTCCTACACACTGAGCATGACCATTCCCCAGAGGGGACCAGTGCCCTATTTTCCTTC
The DNA here is from genome assembly GCA_964016885.1 of Eledone cirrhosa. Classification (NCBI taxonomy): domain Eukaryota; kingdom Metazoa; phylum Mollusca; class Cephalopoda; order Octopoda; family Eledonidae; genus Eledone; species Eledone cirrhosa. The sequence goes on from OZ024741.1 coordinate 158,028,030, forward strand.
CTACATACTAGAACTTTAGTCTTAGACAAGTTAATTTTAAGGCCTTTTGATTCTAGGCCATGCTTCCAAGTTTAGAATTTCTTCTCTAGTTCAGCCATTGATTCAGCTATGAGCATTAGATCATCTGCATATAGAAGTTCCCATGGGCAGCCGGTTTTGAACTCCTCTGTTATAGCCTGAAGGGCAATAATAAATAGGGGGGGGGGGCTAAGAACAGAGCCCTGATGAACACCGACTTTTACGCTAAATTCTTCACTATCTTCGTTGTTAATTCTAACCTTGCTGACTGTTTTTTTATACATGGCTTGTATAGCTCTCACGAGCCATTCATCAACACCTAGTTTTCTAAGATAATGGAGCAGGGGACTCTGTCAAAGGCTTTCTCCAAGTCAACAAAAGCTAAGTATAGGTGTTTACTTTTAGCTAGGAATTTCTGTAGTTGTCGTACAAGGAAAAGAATGTCTGTGGTACTTTTACCTGACACAAACCCAAACTGCATTTCATCTAGATCAATTTGCTCTCTGATTAGTTGCGCTATAACTTTTTCTGTGACCTTCATGACGTGGTCAATTAATTTAATGCCTCTATAGTTTCCCCTATCTAGGGAATCTCCTTTACTCTTGTAGCAGTTAATGATGATGCTGCTACACTAGTCATTTGATATGACCCCATTCTGTATGACTTGGTTTACTATCCGAGAGACCATAGTGTGTCCCACCAATCCAGATGCTTTCAGCATTTCAGCAACTATCTCCAAAAGCCCAGCTGCAATGCCTGTCTTCATATCTTTGATTGCCTTACTTATTATACTACCTTCAACTTGCACTGCTGGTCCCTCTATTGGATCGATTTGTGGCACTTTTTCCCACTTATTCTCCTCATTTAGTAGCCTCTCGTAGTGACACTTCCAAGCTACCTTCTTATCAGTATCAGTGATGGCAAGTATACCATCATCATTACGGACACACTTTTCCCCGACAATATCACGGTTTTCCTTGACACATTGTCTAGCAATCCTGAACACCTCACGTTTTTGGTCCTCACGTTGTAGAACATGCTTGAACTTTCTTTCCTCTGCTTCCCTTCTTGCAAGGTACACTTGTCTCCTAGCTTCCCTCCTGGCCACTCGATAGTGTTATCTACTTCCCCCATCCCCCATACTTTCCAAGCTTGCTTTTTGGCCTTGATTGACTCCTCCACTTTACTGTTCCACCACCACGTTACTCTCCTCCTGCCTTTAGGTCTGCTCCAGCCACAGATTTCATCTGTCACCTTCAGCAGGTTAACTTTCAGGAATTCCCACTGTTCCTCTATACTGTACGTCTCTAATTGCTCTTCCGTACTGTCAAAAGCATCAAGTAGTATGCTTTTAAATTTGTTACTGGCTGTGGGGTCCTTTAACTTCCATATTCTTCTTCTCAGGGTGGTCCTCCTCTGTTGTTGAGTACGTCTCGTCCTGACTATGAGTTCACTAACTATGAGACTATGTTGGGAGGTGCATTCTTCATGGGGGAGGGATTTAGTGTTTACCGACACTTTGTCACGTCTTCTAATAAGGATATAATCTATCTGACTGGCATGTTCCCCTGATCTATAGGTGATCAAGTGGTTGTCTCATTTTTTGAAGTTTGTGTTACAGATAGTTAGGTTATTTGCGTCACAGAATTCCAGAATTCTGGAGCCTTCGTCATTTCTAGTACCAAACCCGTAGCCTCCATGGATTCCGTCATAGCCGTCACAATGTTGTCCAACAGGACCATTTAGGTCGCCAGCAATAATTATGTAGTCACTGTTGGTTATTTGGGAGGTAGTGAGCATTAGCAACTCATAGAATCTGTCTTTTATAATGCCAGGCAGTCCAGATTGGGGTGCGTAAGCAGATATTATTGTCACAGATATTCACACGCTCGTGCACACACACACACACACACACACAGAGGTATATATATCATATAGTTCCATTCACAAGACATTTGACAACCTGAACCAATAGTAGAAGACATATGCCAAAGGTAGTATATAGTAGGTCTAAATCTAGAACCATGTACTTGGATGGTTCTGGGTTCTGTCCTACTATGCAGCCCCTTGGACATATGTCTACTATAACATCATGTTGACCAATGCCTTCTGAATGGAATTTGGTAGATAGAAATTGCAATAACCCATTATATATATGTATATATAGTGTAATATGATGGCTGAAGCCTGATGACATCTGTTTTCCTCTCATACCAGTAATTGGTTTAGAAGAGTGAGATTGTCTTTTACTTTACATGGTGGGATGTGCCTCTAGTGAGTGGAATTGGGTGTAAGGTTTATGGATTGTGCTTGTTTGGGTTTGTGGATAGCATTGGTTTAGTGTAGATTAGTTTATGTTTAGGTTAAAGCAATTCAAGATTAGTTATGTGTGTATATATATATAGAGAGATATCTGTATCCCGGGTTCATTCGGGGGTAACCACAGTAAGTAAGGTACTCAATACATTGCAGAGTATAAATATTTAATATAGAAATGGCTTCTACAGGACTAGAATTGTTTCATTCGAAGAAAACAGTTCTAGTCCTGTAGAAGCCATTTCTATATTAAATATATACATATATATACATATATACATGTATACATACATATATATATATACATTCATATATATATATATATACATATATCTATATATATATATATATATATACATACATTCATATATATATATATATATATACACATTCATATATCATCATCATCATCATCACCGTTTTACGTCCGTTCTTCCACGCTAGCATGGGTTAGACGGGTTGTCCTGTTGTGGGCAGTGTCTGGTCGGCTGACCATGCCTTGCTCATACAGGAACTGATCTGGCTTGATTTCTACAGCTGGATGCCCTTCCTAACACCAACCTCATTTACAGTGAGTGCTGGGTGCTTTTTCGTGGCGCCTACACGTCCACTTTACAGTGTGGGCTGGGTGCTTTTTTGCCGTGGCACCTCCACGACCACCTTGCGGTGGGGGGGGGGCATATTGTTTATATGCTTCAGCATGTACCCATGGGAGGTCGGGTACCCTGTATTACTGCGTGACGCCAGAAGTCACGGTCGTGTGTCATTGACTTTGAGAGGTGTAGTTGGGTAAGGTCGGCTTTTATCACCTCATCCCAAGTCATCTTGGGTCTCCCCACTCCGCGGTTTCCATCAACTTCTAGTGCTCTGCACCTTTTTATGCAGCTGTCATCCTTCATACGCATCACATGTCCATACCAGCGTAACCGCCTCTCCTGCACGCAGCATTTGATTCCTCTTATGCTCAGTCTCTCTCTCAATTCATTTATGCTTTGTCGTTCACGTATATTACTGTTACACATCCATCGGAGCATGCAGGCTTCGTTTCTCTCTAATCTACGTAAGTCTTCCACCTTCAGCGCCCAGGTCTCACTACCATGCAACATCGCTGTTCGGATACACGCATCATACAGTCTGCCTTTCATTCTGAGGGAGAAGCCTTTTGCAGCTAGCAGTGGTAGTAGTTCCCTAAACTTCTTCCATCCCGTTCTTACCCTAGTTATTGTACTTTCTGAGCACCCACCTCCGTTGCTAATTCGGTCACCTAGGTAGCAGAAGCTGTCTACTGTTTCTACAGGGCCCTCCCAGAGATTGGTGGTACTTGTTTCCTGTGGCTGTTTGCTTGCTGTTTCAGCACAGCTGCTGCATGTGAATCCTACATTCTTAATTAAGCTTCCTGAGATCCCGCTACATCTCTTGTGTACCCATTGTTTGCATTTGGGGCAAAGAATGGAGTTCCTACCTACACCTTTCCTACATACTGAGCAAGGCCATTTCCCTGAGGGGATCTGGGTTCTGTTTTCTCGTCTACTTATAAGGACCTTAGTCTTTGTCATGTTGACTTTGAGGCCCTTTCTCTCTAGTCCCTGCTTCCATTCATATATATGTACACACATATATACATATATATTATTATACATATTTATATATATACGTATGTGTATATATATATATATATATATATATATATATATGTATATATATATATATATATATATATATATATATATATATATATACATATATATATATATACATATATATATATTAAACATATTTATATATATATATTTATCACTATCAAACAGAACTAGATATTCATATAATTATCTACACATTCTCTACCATATGTAAAAGGAAATTCACCAAAATGATGAATGAACAAATAAGAATAGGGGTGTTCCAACTAACCAGTAGAATAATATAACAGAATGAGAGAATTGTTGAATAACCGAAAATTATAACTATCTACCGCAATACATGAATGAATGGATGAAATGTGCGAACGAGTGATTGGAGGAATGAATTTCTCAATGAATGACATAGTTAACTAATATGGGAAAAAAGGTTGTAATAAATGAATGAGAGAATGAAAGAATTACAAATGTATTTTCTGAAATCAAGACAGACATATTGAAGAAATATATTTTTAAAAAAAATGTTTTGCATATATCTGAATATCTAATTATGTATACACCCACACACACTCACACATGCACATGCATGTGAGCATGTGTGAATGTGTGTGGGTGTATACATAATTATATATATATATGTGCCTAAAGTAGAAACAATATATATATATATATATGCATATATATATATATATATATTGTTTCTACTTTAGGCACAAGGCCAGCAATTACCCAGTGCATTACTGGTACTTTATTTTATCGACCCCGTAAGGATGAAAGGCAAAGTCAACCTCGGCGGGATTTGAACTCAGATCGTAAATATATATATATATATATATAAATAAATACAATATCAGAGAAAGCTTTTTAGCGATACTCCGGCCAAATTCCAACTCACTCAACAAACATTAGGAAATAAGTGATTATATTCCCAATTATGTGTTCGGGGTGCTAACTAAAAGTATTGCGTGGAAAATTGGCTGTATTATTTCAAATGAGACATATTTAATATATATATATATATATATATATATATATATATATATATATATATGTATCATCATCATCAATATATATATATCATCATCATCATCATCATCATCATCATTTTACGTCCGCTTTTCCCTGCTTGCAAGGGTGGGACGGGAACTGATTCTGGCTTGATTTCTACAGCTGGATGCCCTTCCTAACACCAACCTCATTTACAGTGAGTGCTGGGTGCTTTTTTGCCGTGGCACCTCCACAACCATTTTGCAGTGGAATGATAGGGACCCCAGTCCCTATCATCTCATTTCTACAGCTCAGTAAACTGGAGAAATGTGAAATAAAGTGTCTTGCTCAGGGAAACAACACATCACCGGGTCTGAGAATTGAACTCACAACCTTTCGATTGCAAGCCCAATGCTCTAACCACTAAGCCATGTGCCTCCATATATATATATATTGCAAGCAGGGAAAAGCATACATAAAAAGCAGGGAAAAGCATACTACCCTAAGTATTGAGTACTCTGGTGTGTTATGGTCTACCTGGTATCTTACCACACCTTCTTTGTTATATATATATATGTGTGTGTGTGTGTATGTGTGTGCAAAAGGCAAACAGAAATAACAAAGCAAACGACACAGTACAATGAAGAAATATATTATTAGTTTTATGCTTGATATAGTAGGAAAAGAGTCTTAACTTTTAGTCTTAACTTAGTCCTTTATCAGAAGATAGAATGAGAAATTAACGAACCAATATATATATATGAGAGGTTACTTTTTCCTGCAGGGTACATAATAGCCCCACCTAGTGGCAGTATCACAATGGAATGCATTCAGAATCTATCCACCATCTGGAAAGTTTTTCACGATCAAGGATTTGAAAGGACTCTCCAAACTGGCTGGGCATGTGACAACTTCTCTAGTGCTGGTGCCAAGATAAAATGCACCCAGTACACTCTGTAAAGTGGTAGTGCTGATGCCTTCGTGAAATGCACCCAGTACACTCTGAAAAGTGGTAGTGGTGGCGCTGATGCCATGATAAGCCAACCTCAGCAACATCAATAACAATGATAACTACAGCAACTCTAGAATTTCACCTGTGTATTCAGAGGGGAATTAGCTTGTGGTAACAACAACAACAACAACATTGGTATAGATTGTGGCAACAACAACAACAATGACAACACCATTGCTATACCTTGTGGTAACAACAGCAACAATAACAACAACAGCAACAATAAACACATCAGCAACATCATCAACAACTATAACAATAATAACTACTACATCAACAACAACAGCAGTCATCACCCCAGTTTCTCACTTTGATTGACATTTCCGACATATTCTAAAGAAAGCCACCATTCCTCAATAAGACTGTCAATCATATATATAACAATCAAGTAAAAAAGTTATAGATCAATCATTATGTAGATTGATAAATGGTAGATCAGATATGTATATGTATGTGTATATATATATATAGGGAAAAGTATGACCCCGATGGCAGAGCTCAAGCCGTTTCGACGGCTATTTCTGGACTGAAATAGCCGTCGAAACGGCTTGAGCTCTGCCGTCGGGGTCATACTTTTTCCTATTTCCTACTCTACTACCCTAAGTATTGAGTACTCTGGTGCGTTATGGTCCATCTGGTTCCTTACCACAATTCCTTTGTTATATATATATATAATAATAATTATTATTATTATTATTTCTACTTTTGGCACAAGGCCAGCAATTATCCCAGTGCATTACTGGTACATTATTTTATCGACCCCGTAAGGATGAAAGGTAAAGTTAACCTCGGCGGGATTTGAACTCAGATCATAAAGGGCCGTAACTCTATGCTGCAAAGCATGGTGTGTGACTCTCTACCGATACTGCCAATCCACAAGGGTTTAGATTGATATCCAGTGATTTTGACCTCTTTGTTTACAATTTGCTCAACAAATTCATTTGGAGCACACACACAGGATTAATTGTAATACAACATTCCCAGCTGGAAGCCTAAGCTATGAAAACTGTAATTATTGTATCGGGAGATTAACATGTGAAAACATTAAAGTACTCACAATTTCATCAATTGAAACAACCAGTATCCCCCTAGTTTAGACCACAGAAATACACTGGAGTACAAAAGTCCATGTCTAAGCTGGTATAGTACTGTTTGAAATTAAATGGAGAATTCACTGGTCATCGATTAATAATAAATCCATATATAAATATATATATCATTCTGTATCACTATATATTTTTCTCTAAATATAGTTTTTTCAAAAAATCCCCATTCTTTAAATCCATCAGCTAATGACCTCCACCCATCCCAGTCACCACTCTCCCCTACCTACAGTATAAATACCATCATATCACATTGACAGTCGACTTTCCTGATGATTTCCTTCGAATAAAACAGTTCTAGTCCTGTAGTAGCTATTTCTATATTAAATATAAATATACAATTCATTTTTGCCAGCTGAGTGGACTGGAGCAATGTGAAATAAAGTGTCTTGCTCAAGGACACAACGCACCACTGGGAATCAAACTCACAACCTTATCTTTGTGAGCCGAATACACTAACCACGTGCTTTCACACACATAAATACACATATAAACACACATACAAACCGACAACCTTGCCTCAAGTGGGACAACTCCCGTCTAACCCATGCTAGCGTAGAAGATGGGAATTAAACGAAGATGATGATGAAACACAAACATGCACACACACACATATATATATACAAACACACACACATATACACAGGCACATGCACACACATATACAAGCACATAGGCATACACACACACGCACACATATATATAAACACACACACACATATATATATATATATATACATACACACACATATACATATAAACACACACATTCATACACACTTTACTGTGAAACCCAATATTAAAAAATTTTTCTTTGCTCCTACAAATATTTTGTCACTCTCTCTCAAAATATTACCCCTCTCTCACTAAACCAACAAATTCTCTCCTCTCTCTATATCCTACTACATACCTCACTCTCTCACAATTCCCCCCTCTTACACTAGATGACCAAATTGTCTCCCCTCTATATATACCTCATTTTCTATCACTTTCATAATTCCTACTCTCTCACTAGCCACCACTCTATAACCCACTACATACCATACTCTCTCTTACTAGACCACCAAATTCATTACATAGTGGTGTGGTGGTGTTGGTAGTAGTGTGGTGGTAGTGGTAGTGGTGGTGTATTATTTATTACACTTCATCAGAAAGCATATAGTATTGGAATTCAACTATTCACTACGTGGTAGAATTCAGCAATGAGATTTTCATTTAAGAAAATGTAAATAAGTTAAAAATAGAATGAAATACAGTCAGTTTGTATGATGGGGATAAAGAGTTTCACACTATCAATCTGTGTACTGTGATTTAGTAAAATTATTCTTTGACCATTGGTATGGATGAAGGTTTTGATGTTTACCATATATGGTCAAGAGGGTAGAGAAGGTATAAAGAGAAGGACAGAAAAGGAGAGGGTAGAAATTAAGAGTAGGGTATAATGGGTAAGGAGGAAAGGAATTAAGAAAATGAGATTGCTTTGAATATTACTGAATTCTTTAGGTAAGTGTAAAAAGTTCAAATGCCACAGGAAATGTACTAAAACGGATGTAGTAAAACCTAGGTATTAGGGATCAAATCTTGTTCTAGTCCAGTTTGTATTTAGCAAAGGTTTTTAGAACCTTGTGTTTGCAATTAAATATCCTATCGTGCCTATATCCTATATAGCATCATCGTCATCATCATCATCATTTAATATCCACTTTCCCTGCTAGCAAGAATTGAATGGGTCTTCACAGACAAGGGGTTCGTATCTTGCTTACATAAGGTTCTACATTCTAACAAGTGCATTCTATTGTGATACCAGCACGAACACAACTGGGAGGTCCTTCCAGCCCTTTGTTTGACAAGCCTTCCACATCTGGATACCGTTCCTAACACCAACCACTTTACAGCATGTACTGAGTATTTTTATTGTGTAGATCACCAGCACTAGGGAGGTTGTCAAGTGTTCTCCAAACCTTTTGTATGGCAAGCTTTTTACGGCTGAATGCCCTTCCTGTCACCAACCACTTTATAGTGTGTACTGGGTTCATTTCACATGTAGATCACCAACACTAGAGAGGCTGTAGTGTCATTGATACAATTGAAGGGACTTCTCTGAGGGGAGGAAATAGGTGTCAAGTTATAGGTGTATGTGGGGATTTGGCAGGGCAGCAAGCAAGGTGAAGGGATGGCTGATAATGTTTAGGGAGAGGGTATATAGTGGTGTGAGGAATGGGATCGATAGCATGTGAAAGGGGTGAGTGATGGAGTGGGAGGTAAGGTGTAGAGGTGAAGGGCATGCATAAGGGGTAGAGTAAGTAGCTACATGGTTGCAATAGTGAGGGTATCTAAGGGCTTTAGAGGAAGTGTAGCTAAGGAGTGGTTCTGGAGAGAGCATGGGTGATGGGTGCTGTGTTAGTGAGGATAGCTTCAGAGGAGTGCTAGTGGAAGTGAGGTGGGGGACAGGTCATATTATTTTGTTATGCTTGTGGCTGGATATTCATCATCACAGCATAGTCCTCTCAATCCTTTATCATCTCAGTTGTGAGGCTTAGTTTATTAAGATCACTCTTCACCATCTTGTCTCAAGTCTTCATGGGTCTGCTTTTTTCATAGGTTCCAGCCACTGGGATTTCTCTTAATTTCTTTATGCAGCTACTATCTTCCATTTGCTTCATTTCTTTGCAGTCTTTACAGATCTTCTGCTGTCAAGGCCCATGTTTTACTGCCATGTCAGCTCAGATATCATAAAGTCTACCCCTCACTCTGAGAAAGAAGTCCTTTGTATTCAGCAGAAGTATCAGCTCTCTAAACTTCTTCCAGCCAGTTCTGATCCTGGCTATCACACTTTCAGTACCTCTTCCCCCACTGCTAATTGCCTAGGTAACAAAAGTTGTTGACAACTTCTAAGGAGCTGCCCTAGTAATTAATGGAATCTACTGCACTTGTTTTTGGTGCTTACTTCTCCTGTACATCTGCCACATATAAAGTCTATCACTTCTGTTAATCTACCTGCAATCCCGCTACAACTCTTGTGCATTCATAGATTATACTGTGTGAACCTTATATAATTTCTGCCTACCCCATTCTGACATATCAAACATGGCCACTTTCCTGATGGTATCACCCTCCTGTCCTCTTTCCTACTTATTTTAACACTTTCATCTTTGCTAAGTTTACTTTTATACCTTTCAACCCTAGGTCCTTTTTCCATGCTTAAAATTTTGTCTCTAACTCTCCTACAGATTCAGCTATGAGGACTATAAGAGCTTCCATGGAGTGCCAGTTTTAAACTCCTCAATGATAGTTTCAATGACAATAATAAAGAGAAGGGGACCACAGACTGAGCCCTAGTGAATCTCCACCTACACTTCCAACTTCATCACTATACTTGTTTCCAACTCTTACTCCATTGGTTGCTCTCTTACACATGGCCTGCATGGCCCTCATAAGCCATTCATCTACACCTAGATTACAGAATGTAGGCACTTTTCAGAGGCCTTCTCATTATCTACAAAAGCCCGATATAGCGGCTTACTCTTAGTTAAGTACATCTCCTATAGTGGGTAGTACCTCTACCTGGCATAAATCCAAACTGTATCTCATCTAATGTGACTCTGTCTCTAATTAGTTGTACTATAACCCTTTCAGCAACTTTCATGACCTGGTCCATCTACTTGATGCCTTTGTAGTTATTTCTCTCTCGTGCATCTCTTTTGCCCTTGTAGCAATTTAAAATAATATTGCTGTGCCAGTCATTGGGTACACCCCTTTCTCTACTACCAGATTAACTATGCAGCTGACTAGTGCATATCCAACAATGGGTGTTTGATAAAAATGCCAAGATAATAAGAAAGTAGAAGAATAAAAAGAACACAGTGAAGTGAAATAAAAGAGTGAGGATGATAATAAGTTATCTTAGCAATTTTTAATGATCCAAAATATTTTCGGATTTTCCATCCTCAGATTTTCCATCAAGCAGAGAGAAAACTTGATAATGGATGGAAAATCCCAAAATATTTTGGATCATTAAAAATTGCTAAGGTAACTTCCTCACACTTTTATTTCATTTCTCTGTGTTCTTTTTATTCTTCTACTTTCTTGTTACCTTGGCATTTTTACCAAACATGCATTATTGGACTTCCAGATAACCAAACTTATTTTTTTATTTGTTTTTAGATCTTATATTCCACAATGCTTCAAGCAAACTACAACACTATATCTTCCAATTCTAACCCCCCCCCCCCTTCCCCTCAATCTAACTTATTTCTCATTCTTTCTTCTGATGAAGGACTAGCGTCCGAAACGTTAAGACCTTCCTTCCTGCTATATCACGCGTTAACCTAATATATCCCTTCCATATACTGTACCGATTGTGTTGTTATTTCTGTTTATCTTTTACATACATATATATACATACATATATATATACATATAAATAATGCAAGAAGCAACGAAAATATCAGTGATATGAAAAGATTTCCTGGTGAAAGTTCAGGTAAACTCCGAGTGTAGATCCAGTTTCAGAGTGAAAATCCAATTTGAAAATCCATTGAATTGTTTACCTTTTACATACAAACATATATATATATACTTTTATTCAGTTGATGAAAGCTGGTTGATCAAATAGCACTTTGTAACATATTTTTTGTTCCCTGGTTCTAAGTGTCATTTCCTGGTTTGTTATATCCCATTATTATAAAAAAAACACTATTATTTCATCAGAAGTTTGATATTTCAAAATTTTCATATTTTTCAAGAAAAAACACATTTTTTTTTAATTTATCAGTTCATATAATTAAAGCAACAGAGTATATATTTATTTTATTACACAAGCTGGTCAAAAGCAAACAAGTAAAAGCAAATAACACTTATAAAGCAACTTATACATGTCAGAAATGACTGGATTTCCTGGATTTGCGGTTGTAGTCCAGGTCGCATTCCCGCACTAGCCCCCAGATATAGTCCCCCATCATTTTTTCATTGTATTGGCCCTGGTACCTCCGCTCTATCTCTTTCACATCTTGGTGGAATCGTTCGCCTTG
>OZ024741.1:158045132-158110132 GCA_964016885.1 Eledone cirrhosa
GAGTGGCAGACAGACAGACAGAGAGAAACTGAGAGAGAGAGAGAGAGAGAGAGTAAGAAGGCAATATATATGCAGAAGAAAGCAAGAGAGAGAGGAAGCTAGAAAGAGATTGATTGATTAAGAAGAGTGTCCATGAGTTAGTGAATGGGCCTTTGATACACACACACGTATATATACATACAAATATATATATACACACACACATACATACATATAAACATACACACACATATATATATATATACACATACGTACATAGATACATACACACACACACACACACAAATATATATATATATGTATATATATATATATATATATATATATACATACATATATATATATATAGGAACGAGTAGGACCCCGACGGCTGAGCTCAAACCGTTTCGACGGCTAATTCTGGACTAGTCCAGAATTAGCCGTCGAAACGGCTTGAGCTCAGGTGTCGGGGTCCTACTTGTTCCTATTACCCATTCTACTACCCTAAGTATTGAGTACTTTGGTGCGTTATGGTCCACCTGGTTCCTTACCACATTTCCTTCGTTATATATATATATATATATATATACACTTACATACATACATATATATATATTTACATACATACATGCATACATATATATATATATATATACATACATACACACACATACATAACACAAAGTAGCATATTCAGTTACAAAGCACACACATGCACTCTCTCTCACTCACTCACACTCTCTCTCTCTTTCTCTCTCTCTCACTCACTCACTCACACTCTCTCTCTCTTTCTCTCACTCTCACTCACTCTCTCTCTCTTTCTTGCACTCTCTCTCTCTCACACTCTCTCTCTTTCTTTCACTCTCTCTCTCTCACTCTCACTCACGCACTCTCTCTCTCTCTTTCTTACTCTCTCTCTCTCTCACTCACTCACACTCTCTCTCTTTCTCTCACTCTCACTCACTCACTCTCTCTCTCTCTTTCTTGCACTCTCTCTCTCACTCTTTCTCTCTTTCTTGCACTCTCTCTCTCTCACACTCTCTCTCTTTCTCTCACTCCCACTCACTCACTCTCACTCTCTCTCTCACTCACTCTCTCTCTCTTTCTTGCACTCTCTCTCTCCCTCACTCCCACTCACTCTTTCTCTCTCTTTCTATCCCTCACTCACACACAAACATCGTTATACCGATGCCACAATCAGTATAATAAGAAATACTAGTTACCATTTCCAACACAGCTTCAGTACGCATTCTCGATAGATATTGATCTATACCTGTGATGACACGCCATTGACGTCATCACTTAATTCACTCATTTCTTCTCATCCATACAATAACATCATCTCTTTTGCTCTTTTATTCTTTCAGTCATTTGGCTGTGGTCATGCTGGGGCATAACCTTGAAGTAATTTTTTTTGTTGATCATATCGACCCTAGTTCTTTTATTTTCCAAGTCTAGTATTTATTTTCTCAATCTCTTTTCTTTCTGTTGAACCGATAAGTTACAGAACATCAACACAGACACAGCCATGAAAACAAAGAGAAGGACAAACACATACATGCACACACACATATTTATATATATATGGTAGACTTCTACAGCTTCTATCTACCAAATTTCAGTCACATGGCACTGTTCAACTAAAGGCTATAGAAGACACTTGTCTAAAGTTTCATGCAGCAAGACTGAACACAGAAACACATGTCTACAAAGAAATCTTAACCACACAGCCATGCCTGTACATCAAATAAACGAAAAGAGAAACAAAAAAATGGATACGGTTAAGAAGTTTACTTCTTTACTTCACAATTATGTGGTTTAAAATTCGATTCCACTGCTCAGCCACTCAAGCAGATGTCCTCTAACATAGATTTGGGTCGAACAAAGCCTTGTTTGCTTTGATAAAATTTGGTAGACAGAGATAATATGGAAGTCTGTCAGAGAAACAACTCCTGTTCTTGAGTAGTTAAGAAGTTTACTTCACAACTATGTGGTTTAAAATTTGATTCTACTGCTCAAACACTCGGGCAAATGTCCTCTAATTTAGTGTTGGGTCAAACAAAGCCTTGTTTGCTTTGATAAAATTTGGTAGACAGAGATTGTATGGAAGTCTATCAGAGAGACCACTCTTGTTCTTGAATGGTTAAGAAGTTCACTTCTCATCTATGTGGTTTTAAGTTTGATTCTAACATAATCCGTGGTTGAAAATGTCTGCTTTATCCCTTTAGCATTCAAACCGGCTGTATCCGGCCAGAACTCTCTCAATTCTCTCTGTTTAAACCAGCTGTAACTGGCTGCTCACACCTACATTAAGGTATTGTTCTCAAAATAAATAACATCAAAATCTCATAGATTCGATTTTATGAGATAATTACACAGTGTAACAAAAATAATTTTTTTCTCTGTTCCTGACTTGTAATCACTTTTTTGTGTTCCCAAATAAATAAAAAAAAGTGCTATTAAACAGTTAAAAGTTGGGGTTTGTAAAAATTCTAAGCTATTCACTATAATTATTTGTATGCTGGATTTTATGTTGTATGTAAGTTTAATTTGCTTATGTTAAATGATTTTTTATATATGTTTCAGGTTAAATTAAAATTATAAAATAAAAGTAATACCTAAAGAAAATTATAAAAGTGCAATAAAGTATAAAATTGTTAAAAAGTGAATTAAAGAGATTTATTGATACTGGATTTTTGCACCCTGAATAAAGGGTAAGTTGTGTTTTAAGCACGAATTTTCATTAGTATGATTAGTGTTCTTTTATATTATTTAAATATGTATTTCCCTTTCCAATATTTATTTTGTATTGCATATCAAATTCATTTTCCAAGACAAGTATTCTGATGAAGAGGAGAAGATGGATGCTGAGGACTTGGATTACCTGTCTGAGGTACCAGAAAAAGTTCCTCACTTCCCAAACCAAAAAGAAGTCAATGACTTGGTCAGGGATATGGGTCTGACCAAGTCCAATGCAGAGCTATTCTTCTCCAGGATGAAGCAGTGGAACTTGGTCAAGGAGGAAGTGCAGGTGACAAGTCAGAGAAGTCGACACAAACCTTTCTCAGGCTTTTACACTCTTAGGGATGGCCTCTGTTTCTGCCATGACGTGCCTGGACTGTTTGACGTTATTGGAGTGCCGTTTGTGCCCAAGGAGTGGCGGCTGTTTATAGACAGCTCCACCACAAGTTTGAAGGCTGTCCTCCTCCACAATGGAAACAAGTTCCCGACACTGCCTCTAGCTCATTCAGTCTGCCTGAAGGAAGATAACTACAGTGTGAAAGTCCTCTTGGAAGCTCTGCAATACAACCAGTAGAATTGGGAAATCATTGGAGACTTCAAGATAGTGGCTTTCCTGCTTGGACTCCAAGGAGGCTTTATCAAATTCCAATGCTTCCTCTGCCTTTGGGACAGCAGAGCCACCTCTGACCACGACAAAAGAAAGAACTGGGAGCAGCGAACAGAATTTGTAGTTGGGACCCGGAACGTCATGTGGGAGCCAGTAGTTGATCCCAGGGTTGTGCTCATGCTGCCACTGTACATTAAGTTGGGGTTGATGAAGCAGTTTGTGAAGGCTCTCAACCAAGAATCAGCCGCTTTTAAGTACCTTCTTGAGTTCTTCCCCAGTTATCTGAGGCCAAAATCAAAGGTGGAAATTTTGTTGGACCTCAGATAAAGAAGGTGTTTGAGTCTACCGAGTTCTCCAATAAGCTCAATAGGATTGAGAGAACAGCATGGAACTGTTTCAAGGCTTAGGGCTTCCTGGGCAACTACAGAGCTGAAAACTACCAGCAGCTGGTGCAGGATCTGATAAAGGCTTTTGGCGCCATGGGATGCAGGATGTCACTTAAACTCCATATGCTGGACGCTCACCTGGAAAAATTCAAGGACAATATGGGCGCCTAGTCAGAAGAACAAGGCGAACGATTCCATCAAGATGTGAAAGAGGTAGAGCGGAGGTACCAGGGCCACTACAATGAAAAAAGGATGGGGGACTATATCTGGGAATGCGACCTGGACTACAACTGCAAATCCAGGAAATCCAGTCATTTCTGACGTGTATAAGTTGCTTTGTAAGTGTTATTTGCTTTTACTTGTTTGCTTTTGATAAGCTTGTGTAATAAAATAAATATATACTCTGTTGATTTAATTATATGAACTGATAAATTTTTAAAAAATGTGATTTTTCTTGAAAAATATGAAAATTTTGAAATATCAAACTTCTGACCACAAACCCAAACTTTTGATAAAATAATAGTGTTTTTTTATAATAATGGAAATGATACGTAGAACTGGGGAACAATAATTATGTTACATGTGTTATGTAAGATGAAGAAGCCTTTACTGTGAAAATATAATAGTAAATATAAAATAATTGTTTCTACTTTTGGCACAAGGCCAGCAATTATCCCAATGTATTCTGGTACATTATTTTATCGACCCCGTAAGGATGAAAAGCAAAGTTAACCTCGGCGGGATTTGAACTCAGACCATAAAGGGCCGTAACTCTTTACTGCAAAGCATGGCATCCGACCATCTACCAATACTGCTAATCCACCAAAAATAATGTAAATGCTATCAACAACTAAAACAAAAGTGAAAATAATGGTACAAGTGTGTTGGAAATGGCTATCATTATTCTTCCTCAATGTGTAAGTTTATCGATACCAACCCAGCCAAAACTGACTACGTTTCTAAAGGATTCCTATTTAACCCATTAGCATTTAAACTGGCTGTATCCGGCCAGAATTCTCTCACTTCAAACCAGCTATATCCGGCTGGTCATACTTATGTTAAGTTCATACTTATGTTCTCAAAATATATAATATCAAAATCTCATAGATTCGATATTATGTGAGATAAAGTGTTTACCGTGAAAATACAATAATAAATATAGAGTAATGAAAATACTAAAGGGCTAAATTAAACATAATTGTAAAGCCTTATGTTAAGTTACTATTTTAATAATCAAATAATAATTTTAGTAAATCCTTCAGAATTCTTCATAAATTGATGGAAATAGAGTGTATTTTATTAAAAAGGCGGTCCCAAAAGTGATACAAAACTATTTTGGAAGATTTTAATTAAAATAGGTGTCTTTTAAAATCGGGGGTTTTGTTTCATAGAACTAGAGGCAGCTTTGGGTGGGTTGGTATCAAAAGGGTAAAATAATTAATAAGCTGTGAAGAACTAGGACAAGTTGGGTGTGTAAGGGGAGATGAGACAGAAGAGTTAAGAAGTTGGTGGGAGGGCTGGAGATAAGAATGGAACAGTATGTCTATAAACAAATTATTGAAGTTAGTAAAAGACTGAAAATATCCACAAAGAGTGACCAACAAAAAAAAAGTTGCTAAATGTCCTGTATTTCAGGAAGTGTTTTATTTATTTATTTATCTATTTGTTTATTTGTTGTTTGTTTGATAAAATAAGTACCAGACTTGAAAAAAAAAGACTGAAGTCATCAATATGATCTAAGTTAAGATGGTGCTCCACAATCTAATGACTGAAACCAGTAAAATATATACTGGGGTCGATGTAATTGACTAAATCCCTTGAGTACAGTGTCCCAATATGGCCATAGTTTAATAAATAAAACCTGTAAAATATGAACTGGAGCCGATATGATTGACCAAATCCCTTGATGGCAGTATCCTAGCATAGCCACAGTTTAATAATTGAAACCAGTAAAAGAATAAGAGAATTAAAGTATAATGTTTATTTATGTCTTTTTGTGAACAGTGTAGGAAGCCAGTAGGTTTAATATGTCATGGCATACATGACATATATTGATTAGAAATTTAATATCAGGCATTGCTACAGCAACAAAAACATCAGATACTGTAATTTAACTAGAAAGCTACAGTAATTTGACTGGACATAGGGGAAAGGTACAGTAATTTGACTGGGCAGAGGAGAAAAGGATTTACTGCTTAACATCCTGTGATGATTTAGAAGAGAACATAAAAAATAGAATTTTTTAAAGATTCAATGTTTGTAATATCTTTACTAGTGGACAGATCATTATGAAAATTTGCAGTATTAAAATGAATACTTAAATGTTTAATGTAATAGTGCTGTTTTGCACTTTTCAAGAATGTCTTGATAGTGTAGTTTCATGTAGTTTGTTAATTAAAATGTTTTAGCAGCTTTACAAATGGACAGATTGTGGTGAAATTTTGCAGTATTAGAGTAATGACATTAATGTTTTATGAGATCAGTTATAGTGCTGTTTTGAACTTTTCAAAAATGTCTTGGTAATGTGGTTTCATAGAGTACGGGAGAGTAAGAGTTAAGCATGAATGTATGGTTAATGACATTTTCTATGCAAACACATTTATCATGATTTAATCCCAGTAGTACCGTCAACAAGTCATTGTACTATAGCCTCCAGTTGACCAAATCCTTGAAAGTGGAAATGGTAGATAGAATATGGTAGAATATGGTAGGAATATGGTAGAAACTGTGTGGAAGCTATATATAGATTGGTGACTGGCACGAATAAGACAACCAAAACTGCAATATGGTGAGAGAAATGAAAAAAACCATACCACATCCACCTTTGTGCAGATTAACAAGGGACACATACAGACCTTATGTAGTCTCCATCATGCCACAAAAACTGGCGATGGGCCTTTAACCTGTCCTGGGAGGCATAGGATGGATGCACAAAGATTGTGTATCCTGAAACCCCAAAGAGGGTTCAGAAGGGAACAAACATTGACAATTGGAACCTGGAATATCACAGCCATTACAGGTAAGGGACAAGAACTAGTGGAGGAGGCTAGATGCTACCGGCTATATATAGTCAGGATTTCCTCAATAGAGTTCTGTGGTTCTGATACTGTAAATTTGGATGGAGGATGGAAACTCCACTATTCAGGTGTGGTGCCAGAAATGACTGCACAGGTGGGAGTGAGGATACTCCCAAAGCACCCAGCTGTCAGAATGTGTTTTGGACTGGATCCCATTAGGAGGGATGATTTGCCTCTTGAAGCTTATGCTGAAAGATAGGTCTCTGTGAGTGGTGCCAGTTTATGCACCAAATGAGGAGTCTCAATACGGATCCTTCCTTGAGGAAGTCACTACAGCATTAGATGTAGTTAAGACTGAGTCATATATCCTGATGTGAGACTTCAATGCATATGTAGGCACTGGCCACCTAACATGGAATGGAGTGATTGGAAGGAACGGTGACTCCAATCTAAATATGAACAGAAAAGCCTTACTAGACTTCTGTTCTAGCAATGGAGTCTCTATTATGAACACCTTCCAACAGAGACATCCATAAATATACATTGTATAAGAAGAATCAGGTACAGAGATCAATAATTGATTTTGTTATTGTCTCTGATCTCTTCAATTCTGTGCTGGATGTTCATGTTAAGAGAGGGGAAGAGCTGTTAACTGATCATCATCTAGTTATCTGCAACTTAAGACTACCTAAAGCCAAAGAAGCCCACAGAACTGGCAAGTCTAGGGCAACCTACAGGATAAAATGAGAAGCATTGGTGGATAAGGAAGTTTGGACCAGGTATGCAGATACTATTGCATCCAAATTCAGAGAAATCCCTGAGCAAACTAAGGACATTGAAACAGAGTGGAGATTGTTCAGATCAGCTGTTTCTGCTTCAGCTGTTAAATGCTGTGAGCAAAAAGGTTTGGTGTGGCACTGGATGGCAAGAGGACACCTTGGTTCAATAAAGAGGTCAAAGATGCCATCAGAGTAAAGAAGGAGGCCTACAAAGCTTGGCTTGGAAATAAGTCCTCCTTCTTGTACTTGAGGTACAAGCAGGCTCACAGAATCGCAACAGAGACAGTAAAGGCATCCAAAGTTAAGACATGGGAGGACTTTGGGGTTAAGTTGGAATCTGACTTCAGATCAGAAAATAAAGTGCTCTGGCAGATCATCAGCCGATTTCATAATAAGAGGTCCTCCTCCACACCTGCTATCAGGAACACATCTGGGGTTCAGCTCTCGTCAGAGAGGTGCATCCACATGAGGTGGAGAGAATACTTTTCTGATCTCCTAAACTTGGTCACAATAGCATCATCTGATGTACACGAGGTGTATCTGGGAGCTCATCTCTCAGATGCTCATCTCTTGGAGGCTGAGGTCACAAGAGCAGTTAAAGAGCTCAAATGTAGCAAGTTCAAATGTAGCAAGATGTTAAAAGCCTTAAATAGAGAAGGTATTCTCTGGCTGACTCATGTGTGCTGGGTGACCTGGATCTTTGGAGTACCAAAGCAATGGCAATTGGGAATTATAATCTCAATTTTCAAAAAGGGAGACAAGAGAGATTATTCCAATTACAGAAGGATCTCCTTGTTAAGCCTCCCCTGTAAAGTCTATGCTAAGTGTATGTGTATGGCAAAATGATGCAGGAGGGAGATTGTTGAGTACAAACTAACTGATGAACAGTGTGGCTTTCGCCCCGGATGCAGCACAGTCAACCAAATATTTATACTGCCTCAGGTCTTTGAAAAATTGTGGGAGTATTGCAAAGCGGTATATTCTTGTTTTGTAAACCTTGAAAAGGCATATGACCGCATTCCTCGGGACATGCTGTGCAAGGTTCTGCAGGAGTATGGGATCAATGGTCAGCTTCTTGCTGCCTTGATGTATCTATATGAATATGAATATACAAGTTCCAATTCATGCATACATATATGTGAGGGGGTTGTATGTGTAGATATGTCTGTGTGTATGTATATTTATGTACATGTGTAATTTTATACATATGTATATTAAATCCAATACATTATCCTGCCAATTGACAATGATACTGCTGTACCAATCATTTGGTATGAGACCATCTAGTATTACGTGGTTTACAATACGTGTGGTTTTGGTGTGACCTACCGACCCAGATGCTTTCAGCCTCTCAGCAACTGTTCCTGATGGACCAGCTGCAATCCCAGTCTTCATATCCTTAATTGCCTTACTTACTACACTGTTGCTGACTTGTACTGCTGGGCCCTCTATGGAGTCTACTTGGGGTAGGGTCTCTTTCTCCCATGCATTCTTCTCATTCAGTATCCTTCTCAGCACCTTTGAGGGCAAGTGCACCTTTATCATCCCAGACACACTTCTCAGCAATGACATCGCACTTTTCTCTAACGCACTATCTCAAACTCTTGAACACTTCCTGTTTCTGGTCCTCATGCGGCAAAACATGCTTGGATTTTTTTATCCTCCACTTCCCTTCTTGCTCAGTACACTTTTTGTCTAGCTTCCCCCTTTCCCCAGTTCTTTAATTTTTTATTTTCTTTTGTATTTTATTTCAGATTTTTTTATTTATATTTAATATTACTTATATTTCATTTTTTTTATTTGATAATTTTTAATTTTCTAACTTATTTTAATTTTATATTTTTATATATTTTTTAAATATAAAAATATATAGATATATATTTTTTTACTTTATATTTTATTTTATTTTGGGATTTGGATTTTCATTTTATTTTATTTTATTATTTTTACCTATTTTATGTTTATTTTCATTCATTTGTGCTTTATATGTTTTGTATTTTGTTTTTAATTTTGTAATTTTCACTTTTTATATTTATTTATATTTTTTATCTTACACTATTTTTTTACTTTAATTTTTCATTTCATTTTCATTTTTTTATTTTATCTTAATATACTTTACATTTTATTTATATAATTTTTAAATTCTAAAATTTAAATATATATATTTCTTAATTTTCTTTCATTTTTGATTATTTCTTTTCATTTATATTTTTTTATTCATTGTTTACTTTTCTGCTATTTTTATAATTTTGATTTCATTATTTCATTTTTCAATTCTTTACACTGATATTTGAGTTTGTATTTTTTTAATTTTCGTGTTTTTATTTTTTTTTTCTCATTTTATTAATTTGTTTTATTTTTTATTTGTTGCATTTGAATATTTTTTTTAGTTTTTGTTTTTCATTTTTATTTTATTCTTATATCTACATTTGCGTTTTTTATTTCATTATTTTATATTTTGATGTTATTGCATATTTTCTATTTTATTTTTATTGTCCATTTACATTTTTTAATTTATAATTTTTATTTTTATTTTTATTTCTTGTTTTTTTGTTTTACTTTTTATTTAACCAGATTTTAAAAATTATATTTCATTTATAGTTATTATAAAAAAAATCTAAATTAAATAGATAATTTCAAAAAATAACAATAGAAAGACACAAAATAAAAAATAATAAAAGAAAATATATAGGTGGTATAAAAATAAAAATAAAAATAAAAATAAAAATAAAAATAAAAATAAAAATAAAAATAAAACTATTTTTTTAATAAATAAATAAATGAATAAACGAAATAACAATAAAAGAATCGATAAACTTTAAAATAAAGAAGTTTAATATAATTGAAACAATTTTTATTTATTATGAAATTAAACTTGGAAACAATAAGATTAAAAAGTTACATTGAAAACATAAATATTAAAACATGAAAAAGAAAAACATAAAACAAAATAAAATAAATATATAAATAAAAAAGAAAATTAAAACTGAAAAAATAAAATAAATAACAAAAATATATGAATAATAATAAATGAAATATAAGAAATAAAATATATGAATATGAAAAAATAACACTAAATAAATAACGCTAAAAAATAACACTAAATAAATGATAAAAAAATTAAAATTAAAATTAAATATAGAATACGAAATAAAATTTAAAAAAGAAAGAATAGAAAATGGAAATATATGAGAAATAAAAAATAAAAATAAACAAATATAAACAAAAATAAACAAACATAAGAAATAATAAAAAAATTTTTAAATTAAAAAAGAAAAGAATAAAACTAACATTAAAAACAAAATAAGTAAAATAAATAAAAAAATTAAAAAAAATAAAATTAAGAACAAATTAAAAAGTAATTAGCTCATTTCCAGGTGCCGAAGATGCTTCGTCCTTGAGGACGCACCTTAATTTTGACAACCAAAAATTTGAAAAAAAATAATTGTTTCTACTTTTGGCACAAGGCCAGCAATTAACTTACTGTATTACTGGTACTTTATTTTATCGACCTCATAAGGGGCGTAACCCTTTGCTGCAAAGCAGGGCGTCCGACCCTCTACCGATACTGCCAATCCACCGCCTTCAGTGGATTGGCAGTATCGGTAGAGGGTTAACCGCCGAGGTTAACTTTGCCTTTCATCCTTATGGGGTCGATAAAATAAAGTACCAGTAATACACTGGGATAATTGCTGGCCTTGTACCAAAAAAATAATAAACAATCTTCGCTTCCAGGACGCATTTTAGACTTATTTTAGGAAAAAAGTAGCATCTTCAACACTGGGAAATACGGTACGTAAAAATAGAATTAAACAAATAAATAGATAAAATTAAATACCCATTGAAATAAATAGAATATAAGAATAAAAAATAAATTAAAATGAAAAATATTAAAAATGGAAAAGTTAAAAATCTAATAATTAAACTATTAGTAAAAAAATAAGAAATAAAAAATAAATGAAATTATATTAAAAAAGTAAGGAACTAAAATAAAATAAGGTAAAAAATAATAATAAAATATAAATATAAATAATACTAAAAATTAATATTTAAAAAGTTAATATGATATATAAAAAATTAAAATTAAAGAGGAAAAATAAAATAATTGGATAGAATAAAATATAAATAAATATTTAAATTATTAAGGATTTAAAAATATAGTAAAAAATACCAATTAAAATTAAAATTTAAATAAAACGTTTTACATATATATTTTTTTAAATGTGAAAGAATTGAAAACAGAAAATAGAAAATAATGAAAAAAATGAGACAAAAATAAAAAATACCAAAAATTAGAACAAAATGAAATAAGAAATATTAAATAATAAAAAGCAAAGATAAATGAGCAATATACATTTTTTTCTAATTAAGCGAAAATAAAAATAAGAATCTTAAATAAATGATAATAATTATAATAATAAATATATGAATTAAAAATAAAAATATTTAAAAAAATAATATTGTAACAAAAATATAAAAAAATATATATGAAATATTTATATATATATAATATAAAATATAATTTTCAAAATTGACGCTAACCCTAAACCAAACCAAATCCCTAACACCTAACCCTGACACAAAGCCGAACCTTAAACCTTGCCCTAAACTTTACCCTAAGCCTAATCTTAACACTAACCTTATCATAACATTAATTCTAAGCCTGAAACCTAACCCTGAACTAAATACTAACTCTAGCCCTAGCCCTAATCCTAATTTTAACCATCTACCGTCGTAACTCTAATGCTTACTTAACCCTAATCCGCTGTTCTAACCCTAATTCTAATCCATTCACTGTCCTAATCCTAAACCAACCCGATCTGCTGTCCTAACCCTAACCCTAAAGCCAACCCCTAACTGCAGTCCTAACCTAATTCTGACCCTAACAGCTGTCCTAAACTAAGCCCAACCCTAAACCTAAAGACATAATTGTCCTAACTCTAACCCTTATTGTACATACTCAAAATTAAATTTACATAAATCAAGTAAAACATTTATAATGCAAGAAAGATAACTCTTGTAAGATGCTGCTGGGAAAATGACAGCGCACTTAAACAAAGTTTTGTCGTCTGTATTACATGCTTGCACACGCAACACACACACTCTTTATAATATAACTATGCTCTACTGCACCAAGTATCGAGTACTCGGTTGAGAACTTAATCGAACCAGTTTAAAATTGATTCCTTCCTGATTTATACACACACACACACGCACACACACACACACACATACACACATACGCACACACACACACACACATATCTCACCCTTCACTCACTCACTCTCTGTTACTACCTCTCCTCCTCCTCCTTCTTCCCGTTTGACCTGTGCGTAATTCTTTTCTTTCGCGCGCTTGGTCAGGCTGGTTCGCCTTTTTTCTCTCTCTCGTCTACGATTTCACAGAACTTATGTTCACCGAATTCACAGACTAGATTCCTTCTTCCTCCCGTTAGACCTGTACGGAATTCCTTCCTTGCTCACATTCCAACCAGGTTTGATGGTCTTTATTCTCTCTCGTTCACGATTTCACCGAACTTATATTCATGGAAATTTGGGACTTGACTCGTTCTTCCTCATTTTTCGTTGCTTCACCATCCTTGTTTGTTTACACTCTCGCTGTTCCCTTTATTTACGTGTCCCAACGACTTTCTTTAGCCGTTGCTCGCACCAACCGGAGGTATATGGTCTTTAAAGCGAAGTAATACCGATGATGGTTGGAAGATCACTGATGAAGGACCACTTTATTCATATATATATATATATATATAAAGAATTAATATCTAGTAACATATATATACATACAGATGCATATCAATGCTAGCAAATATATAGGTTTTGTCTTAGTAACTTTGTGGTTCAATGCATGGGGTTGCAGAACAATAATATGAGAGACGTAAAATAAGAAAATTATAAAATTAACTTACTTACTAAAATATCACTTCCAACTAATTAGTTTCTGGAATGGAATAAATATATTTTCCGAAGAAGATACAGAGAAGCATTCCGTCGTCAGGGAGGTCCATTCTCATCTAAGTATCCAGGCAAAGCGTGGACACTGGAAACTTATTAAAAAATAATTCAGTGGATAGGAAATAGCAAAGCGTGGACTGAATTCCTAGCCATTGAGAAAATCACTGCCTCTGCGTCGGTGGCAAATTCAAAATGAATCAATCACGTGACATCGAGGTCAATCAGTGGAAAGTGGTTTGCTAATAAGACAGCGGCCTGCTACCATAGCAGCAGTCATGGCTAATATTGCTCGACAAATAATTTGGAGATAATTATAAAGAATTAATATCTAGTAACATATATATACATACAGATGCATATCAATGCTAGCAAATATATAGGTTTTGTCTTAGTAACTTTGTGGTTCAATGCATGGGGTTGCAGAACAATAATATGAGAGACGTAAAATAAGAAAATTATAGCAAACCACTTTCCACTGATTGACCTCGATGTCACGTGATTGATTCTTTTTGAATTTGCCACCGACGCAGAGGCAGTGATTTTCTCAATGGCTAGGAATTCAGTCCACGCTTTGCTATTTCCTATCCACTGAATTATTTTTTAATAAGTTTCCAGTGTCCACGCTTTGCCTGGATACTTAGATGAGAATAGACCTCCCTGACGACGGAATGCTTCTGTATATCTTCTTCGGAAAATATATTTATTCCATTCCAGAAACTAATTAGTTGGAAGTGATATTTTAGTAAGTAAGTAAGTTAATTTTATAATTTTCTTATTTTACGTCTCTCATATATATATATATATCATCATCATCATCATCATCGTTTAACGTCCATTTTCCACGCTAGCATGGGTCTGGACGGGAATTGTCCCACTTGAGGCAAGATTGGTTGTCTTGCTCAGGACTGTCTGGCGGGTTTTCTACGGCTGGATGCCCTTCCTAACACCAACCACGTTTACAGTGTGGACTGGGAGGTTTTTACCGTGTTACCTACACGGCCACATTACAGCGTGGACTGTGTGTTTTATTGTCGTGACACCTACACGTCTGGCGGGTTTTCTACGGCTGGATGCCCTTCCTAACGCTAACCACGTTTACAGTGTGGACTGGGAGGTTTTTACCGTGTTACCTACACGGCCACATTACAGCGTGGACTGTGTGTTTTTTTGTCGAGACACCTACACGACCTCATTTCTTTCGGACTGGATGTTGTGGTACCAACATAACTTCACATTTAAGGGGAAGGGGTAGTGGGGGTGGGGGTGGGGTATTTTGTTAGAGGTGCCTACTGACTAGGTTTCGCTTTGTACTTAGGCAAGGCGGGTCTTATGTATAACTGTGTAGCGCCAAAGATCTCGGTCCAGTGACATTGTCTTGGAGAGGTGTAAGTGTGTGAGGTCGGAATTTATCAAGTCGCCCCAGGTTTTTCTGGGTCTGCCTACTCCGTGGCTACCGTCTATTTTTATCGCCCTGCACTTTTTTATACAGCTGTAATCTTTCATGCGCATCACGTGACCGTAGCAACGTAGTCTTCTCTCGAGTAAACAACATCTGATCCCTCTTATTCCTAATTTCTCCCTTAGTTCGTTTATGCTTTTATATATATATAGAGAGAGAGAAAGGGGGAGAGAGGGGGGGAATAGAAATGCAATGACGCAGAAAACTTGTTAGAAGTAATTCTCCTCGGGATTTAAACATGAAATGATATAGTTACAAATGAATTATATTAAATTGAGCGAATATTTATATTTATAATATACAGGAGATAACTCTTGTAAAATGCTGCCAACAATTTATAGGATTATTTCCCCTTGAAATTTAATTGGCATGCAGCATGAATAATATTTTATAGTTCGTATAATACGCATATATATCATAACACTATCTCTATTTATAATTGGTTCTACTTTGGACCCAAGGCCAGCAATTACATCTGTGCGTGACTGGTACTTTATTTAATCGACCCCGTAAAGATGAAAGGCAAAATTAAACTCGGCGAGATTTGAACTCAGAATGTAAAGGACCAAAACTCTATGCCGTAAAGCATGGTGTCTGATGCTCTGCCAATCCACCGGCTCTCTAGAGTGCAAGGAAATAACTTC
Organism: Eledone cirrhosa; assembly: GCA_964016885.1. Taxonomy (NCBI): domain Eukaryota; kingdom Metazoa; phylum Mollusca; class Cephalopoda; order Octopoda; family Eledonidae; genus Eledone; species Eledone cirrhosa. Next base: position 158,060,719 of record OZ024741.1, read on the forward strand.
GATCTAATGCAGCAGAACAGTTACAGAATTATTCGATAAGTCTTAATACTAACCCTAACTTTATATAATTGAAAATGCATCAAATTATATTTAGTAGAAAAAAAAAAAAAAAAAAAAAAATCAATATACACAAGGGAGATAACTTGTAAAATGCAACAGAAAATTGCATTTTATTTGCTTATAAATTAATTGGCATACTAGATGGACAAAATTCTGTATTACACGTGCTTATACTAAACCTACATTTAACAACACACACACACACACACACACACACACACACACACACACACATATATATATATATATATATATATATATATACGGGGTAACAGATTATTGTTATAGGTAGACCACATAGGTGTAGTCCAGTTAGGGTACTCCGAGTAGTGGATGATATCAACGCTTGGCTAAGTTTGACTCAACAAGGCGTTTCCATAGTGATGCTGCGAGTACGCGGTGATTTCTATGTTGTTAACACTTGGAGTAATGATAAATCAGAAAAGAAGAGTGACACGGTTTGCTATACAAAAAAGGTTTTTAATCTCATTGCTGACAATTGTTGCTCTGAACTGGTAGGTCTAGAGATCACTACCCACTTATTTTCACGTTATTCGATCACCAATACATAGTTGTAACCAGTCACTTCATCAGAGCTTGTGATAATGAAAGGAATATACAGGCATGGCTTCTATATATAGTAATTCAATCAGAACAATAACAACAATACTAACAATGCTAGCAATAAATTATTTGAAATAATCACATCAATCTAAGTAAGAAACATATATATATATATGTGTGTTTTAGGCATACGTTAAGACGGGCGTCTGGGAAAGTGAAAGTAAATTATTTGACAACAGAGAATTTTTTTTCTTTTTTTTTTTTTACAATGAAAGTTACGATACACACGCAATTGTATGGATTTCTTAATATATATATATGTGTGGGTGTGTATATGTGTGTATATATATGTGTGTCTGTATGTATATATATATGTGTGTTTGTATATATATATATATGTGTTTGTGTCATCATCATCGTTTAACGTCTATCTAAAGAAAAAATAATCACACACGCAATACTAATTAACACCATATATATATATATATATATATATGGTGTTAATTAGTATTGCGTGTGTGATTATTTTTTCTTTAGATAGACGTTAAACGATGATGATGACACAATACTAATTAACACCATATATATATATATATATATATATATATATATATATGGTGTTAATTAGTATTGCGTGTGTGATTATTTTTTCTTTAGATAGACGTTAAACGATGATGATGACACAAATACATATATATATACAAACACACATATATATATACATACTGACACACATATATATACACACATATACACACCCACACATATATATATATTAAGAAATCCATACAATTGCGTGTGTATCGTAACTTTCACTATAAAAAAAAATAAAAAAAAATTCTCTGTTGTCAAATAATTTACTTTCACTTTCCCAGACGCCCGTCTTAACGTATGTCATCTGTGGATAGCTGAGAGATAGAGTCCTATCGGATGCCAGTTGCTAATCGCTTTACCGTGTCGGTTGTCACAAACAGTTATGACCGGCACGGGCTGGTGTTTGGATTCTGTCGATCGATTGGTTATTGATTAGGCGATACCCGCTGATGAAGCCGCATAAGCTGATTGTGCATTGTTGCATAATATATGCCGACAGATGGTGCAGTGCACCTTACTGCTGCATTAGTGCGGCAGAAACTCAAGTCCGGGAACCTTATAGGCACCCGTTTTACGTGTGTTGTGTTGAGGCAAATAACTATGTGTATACTCTGGTAATGTATCTTACATTGCCCATTGAGTGTGCTGAGATACAACCAGTACTGGCATTGATAAATATGCTGGGTCCGTCAACCCTTATTATATATATATATAAAGACATGGGTCATTTAGTTCAATGGCACAGAGCGCTCAGCCGGATTTTGAGAGGTACAGAGTTCGATTCTCTGTAGTGGCTGCTGCCCAAGTTTTTCCATTTATAGAAGTATTTTACCTTATATTCTAAGTTGTGTTCACAGCTATATTACTGCATTCAAGATTTTCTACATTTTCTAAGCATACATATGTGTGTGTGCATATGTGTGCTTTTGTGTGTGTAAGTATTCTATTTGAAGTGTACTCACCTCAATGCAAATAACCACAATAATAGTCAATCATTATAAATAATAATTAAGAAAATTGGGTAAAGTATCTCTGGATAGAGGCGCCTCTGTTGGGACAACTACACTTCCGATTTCAAATTGTTTTCTCCTTTTCCGTCTTCTTCTTCTTCTTCTTAAAAATGACAGGTAAATAAAGCTTAAAGATGGCAGGTAAATGGTCAGTCTCACTTTGGTGTAATGGTAGAGGAGCTGTCTGGCATGAGCATGTGTGGGTTTGATTCCCACAGGTGAGGAAATCTACTTTTTCCATCTTTAGGCACTTATATGCCTAGCGTTTCAAAGTAAAAAAAAAAACTCTATTTTGAAGAAATAAGAACATTTATAAAAAGTGCAATTTCCATAGTATTAATGTAATATAATTTTAATATAATATTATCTCCTCACCACCACATCATGGCTGTTTTTTTTTTACTAAGTCCACAAGTGAAATACTAAAGCCCACAAGCACACTAGTATTTCACTGTTCCAGCTTTAATATTTTTCACAGTGCAAGGACCATACTGTAAATACGGTTGAACCATGCAACATTTTGTTATTATTATTATTATTATTATTATTATTATTATTATTATTAGTAATAGTAGGGTGGTGGATTGGTAGTATCGGTAAAGTATTGGACAACATATTTGCAGAATATAGTTACATCCCCTTAGTTCTGAGTTCAAATCTTGCCAAGGTTAACTTTGCCTTTCATCCTTACGGGGGTCGATAAAATAAAGTGCCATCAATTTAACCAACTTTCTCCTCCCCACAAATTGTTGGCCTTGTGCCTAAATCAGAAACCATTAACATTTGCAGCATAGAATTACGGCCCTTTACATTCTGAGCTCAAATCCTGCTGAGTTTAGCTTTACCTTTCATCCTTACAGAGTCGATAAAATAAAGTACCAGTAATGCACTGGGGTTGATTTAATAGACTTTCCTTTTCCCCTAAATTGTTGGTCTTGTGCCTAAATCAGAAACAATTATTATTAGCAGTAGTAGAATGGGGGATTGGCAGTATTGATAGAGTATCGGAGAACATGCTTTTATGCTATATAGTTATGTTCCTTTACTTTCTGAGTTCAAATCCTGCCAAGGTTAGCTTTGCTTTTCCTCCTTACGGGGTAAATATAATAAAGTACCAGGTCAATTTAATCGACTTTACCCTCCCCCAAAATTGTTGACCTTGTGCCAAAATCAGAAACCATTATTAGCAGTAGAATGGCGGTGGATTGGCAGTATCAGTAGAGGGTCGGACGCCATGCTTTCCAGCATAGTTATGTCCCTTTACGATCTGAGTTCAAATCCCGCCGAGGTTAACTTTGCCTTTCATCCTTACGGGGTCGATAAAATAAACTACCAGTAATGCACTGGGTAATTGCTGGTCTTGTGCCTAAAGTAGAAACAGTTATTAGCAGTAGAAGTGAAGTCATGTGGCTTAGGGGTTAGAAAGTTGGTTTCACAATCATGAGGTTATGAGTTCGATTTCTGGACAGTGCAGTGTGTTGTGTCCTTGATTTAAGCAAGACACTTTATTTCACATTGCTCCAGTTCACTCAGCTGTAGAAATAAGTTGCCATGTTACTGGTGTCAAGCTATATCAGCTCTTGCCTCGTGGCATTAGTTGAGACAGGCCTAGCAAGCCAGTGGCATCTGACCTAGCATTGCCCACAACAGGACAACTCGTCTAACCCATGCTAGCATGGAAAAATAGACGTAAAATGGTGATGATGATGATGATTTTGATAGCTGAGTTATGAAACAGATAAGCTAACTAGAATTTCATACTCAGTAACTAACTAACTAAATAAATAAATAAATATATAACAAATGTTTGCAAATGCTTATAATGTACTTATTTTTCAAAAATATTGTTTAAAGAGTATTGAAGTAATATCCCTTGAATGTTTTTTAAGTCCCTTTGAGAAAGTTGTTGTCTACTAATTGCAAGTATAATTGAAGATTTTCAACTCTCTATTTTATATATGTGAGGCTCTACCATATGTTGTGATGGGTGATAGATTCTCCATCAGTTTGATGATTAGCATGCAGTTATTTGATCAACTGAACGTCCAACTTGTGAATTAATGTGTATTATTTAAGGGCGGTGGATTGGCAGTATCGGTAGAGGGTCGGACGCCATGCTTTCCAGCATGGTTACGTCCCTTTACGATCTGAGTTCAAATCCCGCCGAGGTTGACTTTGCCTTTCATCCTTACGGGGTCGATAAAATAAAGTACCAGTAATGCACTGGGTAATTGCTGGCCTTGTGCCTAAAGTAGAAACAATTATTTAGACATATATTGAGCGAGACACAATATGTGACAAGGCTGGACATTTGAATTGCAAGTACTATCCATACAATGGGCTTCTATACAGTTTCTGTCTCCCCAATTTCACTCAACCAAGATTATGCTAAAACCACTTGCTGAAGATGTCATGCTGCAAGATTGAATCCAGGATATCATGATTACAAAGTGGACTCCATAATCATTCAGCTATGCCTGAGTCCACAATCGTATGGAGTGTGTGTTTCGAATCTATGTTGGTTCTAAACAAGAGAACCAACATGCAAGTGACTGAGCATTCCACAAACACATGTACCCTTAATGTAGTTCTTAGGGTGGTTCAGCATGACACACTGTATGACAAGGCCAGTACTTTAAACTACAGATACAACTCATTTTCTTTTAGTGGAGTTGAAGACTGGTGTAACATGAAATCAAATGTCTTGCTCAAGTACTCAACACATTGCCAGGAACTGAACTCATGACCTTATCATGAGCCAAACACCCTAACCACTAAGCTATATGCCTTCACTTGTATGTAGTGTGCAAAGCTAGATTAGCTATTAAACAAAATAAGCACATGCTTAGGGCATAGAGAGAAAAAGGTCATCATTTTAATAAAATTAAGTATAGTGGAACTTCAGTTTATGAACACCTCGCATCATGAACAAATTGGTTCATGAATAATTTTTCCAAACATAAAATGTTTCAGTTGACAAATGGTGTCTCAAGTAAAGAACACTCAAGCTAGCAACAAGCTGGGAATATCAGCGGGAAAGCGTCACTTGCTGTGTAGTTAGTTATTATAATAATATCTATCTGTCTTTCACATACAGTCATTCTCTCACTGTATATTTCTCTCAACATTTTGTATGGGGGAAAATAGTTTCAGTTTATGAACATTTCGGATGAATTAGGTTCATGAACCAATGTTCCACTGTATATTTATCATTCCAAAACATTATTTTTTGCTGACTTTATATATGGCGGGGAGCACCATAATCTTATAAGTGCTTTGGGCCTCAAAGGGACTTAATCCTTGGTAGTATCAATGATAATAATACAACACATGTGTTTGTATATATATATATATATATAATCTGAGTTTTTCGAATATTAATAATATTCAATTCGTTTGCAATTATACAAACAAGCTTCAATTTTATAGCCATGTCAGTAGAATGAACCCTTCATTCTTGCTCTTGTGTCGAAAAACTCAGATTACATTTATTGTATTCAGTCATGTAGAGCAAAATTTTCTTTTTTATTTGAATTTGGCAAAGCCGGCCATTTATCGCTCGTATACAGGAAACTGACTGGCCAGTCTGCTGATATGCAAATCTGGCTGATCAGTGGATCTGCTAATATACAGATCTGACTGATCAGCCAGTCTGCTAGTATGCAAATCAGGCTGATCAGTCACTGTGTATTTTTGAAAATAGCATATATTCTCACTAGTTCTGACAGTTTGGCAGGTGAACAGTGAGCTGTACTGATGAAGGGTGATACCCAGAAACATTAGTGTCTGCAGTTCTGTTAGCATGCCAACACAAGAGCAAGAATGAAGGGTTCATTTTACTGACATGGCTATAAAATTGAGGCTTGTTTGCATAATTGCAAACGAATTGAATGTTATTATTAATATTCGAAAAACTCAGATTACATTTATTGTATTCAGCCATGTAGAGCGAAATTTTCTTTTATATATATATATATATATATATATATATATATATATATATATATATATATATATATGATATATATACAAAAACACCACATATATATATACATGTATAGGGGAGCAGTCAGCAAAGTTAGGATTAGCAATGAGTATAGCGAGGAATTTAGCGTACAGGCTGGGGTCCACCAGGGCTCTGTTCTTAGCCCCCTCCTGTTCATCATAGTCCTGCAGGCAATAACGGAGGAGTTTAAGACCGGATGCCCATGGGAACTCCTGTATGCTGATGACCTCGCACTCATAGCTGAATCTATGGTAGAACTAGAGAATAAATTCCAAACCTGGAAGCAGGGACTAGAAAGAAAGGGTCTCAAAGTCAACATGACAAAGACTCAGGTCCTTGTAAGTAGACGAGAAAACAGAACCCAGATCCCCTCAGGGAAATGGCCTTGCTCAGTATGTAGGAAAGGTGTAGGTAGGAACTCCATTCTCTGCCCCAAATGCAAACAATGGGTACACAAGAGATGTAGTGGGATCTCAGGAAGCTTAATTAAGAATGTAGGATTCACATGCAGCAGCTGTGCTGAAACAGTAAGCAGCAAACAGCCACAGGAAACAAGTACCACCAATCTCTGGGAGGGCCCTGTAGAAACAGTAGACAGCTTCTGCTACCTAGGTGACCAAATTAGCAACAGAGGTGGGTGTTCAGAAAGTACAATAACTAGGGTAAGAACGGGATGGAAGAAGTTTAGGGAACTACTACCACTGCTAGCTGCAAAAGGCTTCTCCCTCAGAATGAAAGGCAGACTGTATGATGCGTGTATCCGAACAGCGATGTTGCATGGTAGTGAGACCTGGGCGCTGAAGGTGGAAGACTTACGTAGATTAGAGAGAAACGAAGCCTGCATACTCCGATGGATGTGTAACAGTAATATACGTGAACGACAAAGCATAAATGAATTGAGAGAGAGACTGAGCATAAGAGGAATCAAATGCTGTGTGCAGGAGAGGCGGTTGCGCTGGTATGGACATGTGATGCGTATGAAGGATGACAGCTGCAGAGCACTAGAAGTCGATGGAAACCGCGGAGTGGGGAGACCCAAGATGACCTGGGATGAGGTGATAAAAGCCGACCTTACCCAATTACACCTCTCAAAGACAATGACACACGACCGTGACTTCTGGCATCACGCAGTAATACAGAGTACCCGACCTCCCATGGGTACATGCTGAAGCATATAAACAATATGCCCCCACACCCCCCACCGCAAGGTGGTCGTGGAGGTGCCACGGCAAAAAAGCACCCAGCCCACACTGTAAAGTGGACGTGTAGGAGCCACGAAAAAGCACCCAGCACTCACTGTAAATGAGGTTGGTGTTAGGAAGGGCATCCAGCTGTAGAAATCAAGCCAGATCAGTTCCTGTATGAGCAAGGCATGGTCAGCCGACCAGACACTGCACACAACAGGACAACCCGTCTAACCCATGCTAGCGTGGAAGAACGGACGTAAAACGGTGATGATGATGATGATGATATATGATCATCATCATTGTTTTTACATGTTTGTCCATGCTTGCATGGGTTGAACCGATCCTCTTCAGCACAGCATCTCTCCACTCATGGCACTCCTTCATCTTCCCAGTGAGTCTCAGCAATTTTAGATCAGCTCTCACCACCTCCACCCAGGTCTTCCTTGGTCTGCCTCTACAAAGTTGACCTCAGGGGAATTTGAACTCAGAATGTAAAGAGTCAGAATAAATATTGCAATGGTATTTTATCCAACACACACTATCAATGCTGCCAATCCACCACCTTTGCACTGGTTTTATATTACAAACAGTTCACCAAGCTGAATATGTTAGTTTGGCATGCAGACAAGAAGTTTGACATTTCAAGTAGAACTCTTCAATGAAGAAAGTAAATTACCACATGTTTTGTTTGAGAGAGAGAGAATGAATGTGTTACTGTTGTTGTGGCCACTGCTGTAAGATTGTAAGGTTCTAAGGATTCTCTCTTCTCCCTCATGGCAAAATAACTTATTCCACCACTTTATGAGTTGTCTGTATTTACTATCTTTGAATTGTATTGTTTCACTATAGTCTTGTAAATTTGATCTAGTTTCATAGTGTACATACACACACATGCAAGTATGCAGACGTCAATGGTTAGGACTTTTAAAACTAAGTTTTTGTTTATAATTTAGTTATTTTTGCTTGTTAGTTTTTTACTTACAACTCGGTGATGGGTTAAGGTCAGAGCTCTTGGCCCTTTTAAAACAAGTACAACTTAAGATAGAAAATAAAATCATATATGTGTGTATATTTATCTCTCTCTTCTTGTTATATAATTAAGAATGTTTTTACAAAGAGGTACAGAAAAGAACTACAGTTATATAATATGTTTGATACATTAAACGTTTATCTTCCACGCTAGCATGGGTTTAGACAGGAATTGTCCCACTTGAGGCAAGATTGGTCGTCTCGCTCGTACGGGACTGTCTGGCAGGTTTTCTACGGCTGGATGCCCTTCCTAACGCTAACCACGTTTACAGTGTGGACTGGGAGGTTTTTACCGTGTTACCTACACGGCCACATTACAGCGTGGACTGTGTGTTTTTTTTGTCATGACACCTAAACGACCTCATTTATTTAGGACTGGATGTTGTGGTACCAACATAGCTTTACAGAGAAAGGGGTAGTGTTGAAGGGGATGGGGGTGGGGGAGTTGGGATAGTGGGATGGGGTTGTATATTTGATTAAGAGGTGCCTACTGACTGTAGGTTTTGCTTTGTACTTAGGCAAAGCGGGTTTTCTGTATTAATGCGTAGCGCCAAAGATCTCGGTCCAGTTACATTGTCTTAGAGAGGTGTAAGTGTGCAAGGTCGGAATTTATCAAATCGTCCCAGGTTTTTCTGGGTCTGCCTACTCTGTAACTTCCGTCAATTTTGATCGCCCTGCACTTTTTTATACAGCTGTCGTCTTTCATGCGCATCACGTGACCATACCAACGTAGTCTTCTCTCAAGTAAACAGCATCTGATCCCTCTTATTCCTAATTTCTCACTTAGTTCATTTATGCTTTGCTGTTCACGTTACACATCCAGCGGAGCATCCATGCTTCACTCCTCTCCAGTCTGCGCAGATCCTCTGAACACAATGCCCATGTCTCACTGCCATGTAACATAGCTGTTCGTATGCAGGCATCATACAGTCTCCCTTTCATTTTTAGAGAGAAACCTTTAGCGGCCAATAGTGGTATAAGCTCTCTGAACTTTTTCCATCCCGTTCTGACTCTGGCTACTGTATTTTCTGAGCACCCTCCACCACTGCTGATTTTGTCACCCAGGTAACGGAAGGTGTCCACTATTTCTATAGAGTCATCTGGTCAATAAAAGGAGCTAGTTTCCTGTGGGCACTTGCTACTTATTGCACCTGAGCACTGGCCACATATAAAATCTACGTTCTTAGATAGCTTACTTGTGATCCCACTACATCTTTTATGCACCCATACTTTGCATTTGGGACATAAATATTTATTTCATTTAGAAATAATTTCTACAGGACTAGAAATGTTTCATTCATTTGAAATTATCAGGATATTCTATTTTCTTTGCTAGCAAAAGTTGGACATATCGTCATAAGATAAGGCAGTACTTAATTGGTGTTACTGACCTCTCAGATGGATGAAAGGCTGCATCTTACTTATATATGATCCCATACTTAACAGAATGTACTGTGGGCATTTGATTGTGGCACTAACACAAAGGAGGCTGTCATATCTTTTATATATATGTATAGTAATAAAAACTTGGTATAAAATATCCAAGGGTTTAGAGCACACATTGCCCAGGTCTCACTATCATGCAACATTGCTGTTCATATGCACATATCATACAATCTGCCTTTCATTCTGAGGGAAAAGCCTTTTGTGACCAGCAGAGGTAGTAGCCCCCTGAACTTCTTCCATCTTGTTCTTATTCTGGCTAATGTACACCCACCGCTGCTAATTCGATCACCCAGGTACCAGAAGGAGAAAGTCTAACATTGACCAAGCACTCTTGAAGATTAGGTTGTCAACGCATTGGAGACATGACGGAAATCTGTGAGATGGGCTAACCCTGAGCATATATAGAAGCTCAGGAATCAGTGGGTAATTCCTGAATATAAAAAAACCTTGATGGGCCTCAGTTGCCTCAATGTTCTTCAATAACTGCTCAAGGCTAACCATCTTGGATTGGAAAATTGACTGAAAAGCAAGATCTGTAATTGGGGACCCTAAGGAGCACCATGCTGATGGAGGAGGGACTGCAACAGAAGGGAAAGACTCTGCAAACAGGTCTATTCTCTGTTGATGTTCAGAAGTCGGGTGGTTGAAAATCCAGAGCTCTCATTTGGAGCTATTGACCTGGAGACACTAACGACCAATCTCTTCAATCTTTAAGGAAATTGAGGGTCTTAGTTACATATATATGTATGTGTGTCTGTGAGTGTATGTGTGTTTGTTTTTATCTATGTATCAATTTATATGTTTATATATCAACGTAGTCCTACTTTTGTCCTTCCTATTTGACCCTTGATTTCAACATGAAAAGAATTTAAAGGAAGAAAACAAATAATATGAATAATGTGATAGTAACGTGTTACCATAGGAACAGCAAGATACTTTCATTTGATAGTAGCACTATCATCATCATCATCATCATCGTCATCATCATCATCAAAAACAGCAGCAACAGCAACTAGACATGATTAATGCTGGTGTTTGTGTTCATGCTGTTGTAAGGATGAAATTTCAGCTCATTGATATTAATGTTTGCCTATCTATCTGTTTGTCTGTCTGCCTGCTGGAAGGGTGGGTGGACGGGGTAAAAAATGGGTGGATTAGTATGGCTAGAAGAGAGAGAGAGAGAGAGAGAGAGAGAGAGAGAGAGAGAGAGAGAGAGAGAGAGAGAGATTATTGTTATCTACTCTCACCTATCACACTATTCTTTACCTCCTCACTCTGTAAAATTCAAGACCTCTGCACACATATTCAAATGCACACACAAACACACTGGCATATGTTCCCACACATACAAACATACTAACTAATACAAGCATATGTACATACATTCACACACACACCTATATATATATATATATACACACACACACACATATATATCGAATATACACATGTATTTTCTCAAACAAATGTTTTTCCATTTCTTCCTCTTCTCATTCTCTTTCTTTCTATTTCATCCTATCTTATAATAATAATTGTTTCTACTTTTGGCACAAGGCCTGGCACTTTATTTTATCGACCCCGTAAGGATGAAAGGCAAAGTAAACCTCGGTGGGATTTGAACTCAGAATGGCAAGGACCGTAACTCTCTATGCGTCAAAGCATGGCGTCCGACCCTCTACCGATACTGCCAATCCACCGCCTTATCTTATAATAATAATGAAATTATTGTGTACAGTGCTCAGGTGCACTACAACTCGTTAAAGGTGCATGCATAATACATAGAATAATACACAAATGTCAGGGAAGTGAATAGTGTATGAGTCATGATATACATGTGTGTATGTGTATGGAGGGGGAACATTAGGTGTAGTGTTGGCGAATCTCGGGAAGCATGGAGGCCTTGAAGGATGCAGTGTCTCGACAGCTAACAGCCGATGCAGGTAGTTTGTTCCATACTTCAGCAACTCTGAGCATGAAAAAATGTTTCCGAAAGTCATGGGAGCTGTGCCATTTTCTGACTTTGTGGGCATGCCCACATATGTTAGACACATGGAAATCAAAAAGGTACTCAGGGTTGTTGTTGGCAAGATGGTTAACAATTTTGTGGGTGTTTACCAAGTCAGTTGCCAGGAGTCGGAGCTTCAATGTATCCATGCCCAGGGAAGCAAGGCGCTCAGAGTATGGTAGATGCCTGATGGAGGGTATTCGCTTGGTTGCACGTCTCTGAACAGTTTCCAGGCGGTCAATGTTCTGAGCAAAATAGGGGTTCCAGACTGGTGATGCAAAATCTAAGTGTGGCCGCACCATAGCCATGTACTGCCTTAAATAGATAGCTGGAGAGCGGCTGACAAAGGTCTTGCTGAGTGATGCTAAGACACCCTCGGCCCTCTAGACAATTTTAGAGACGTGCTTCGTCCAATGCAAATCGCTGCTGACCGTAATGCCCAGGTCACATTCACAAGAAGACTTCTTGATATTAGTGCTGTGGAGGGAGTCTGTGGACGCTGAGTTTTTACTCCCAAAATGCATGGTGGTGCACTTGTCCACAGCTAACTTGAGTTGCCAGTCTGAGATCCATTGTTGCATTGTGTCCAGGTCAGACTGCAAGCAAGATCTATAGTGTGAAGGATCTGTCCTTTTTATCTCAAGGTACAGCTTGATGTCATCTGCGTACTTTAGTACTGTGGCATTCTTTAAGTTGGCATCTATGTCATTAATATATGCCACAAACAAAAGGGGGCCAAGAACAGATCCCTGTGGTACACCAGATGACATCTCATATGGTGAGGAATGCTGTCCCAGAACCGTGACTACCTCTTTTCGGCTGAGAATGAAGGATTCAACCAGTTAAAAAGATCATCCTTCACACCCATTGCAGAGAGTTTTGCCATAAGCCTTTTGTGTGGCACAGAATTCAAAGCTTTCGCAAAGTCAAGGTAAACAACATCCACCCATGAGCCGCCATCAGTGATCCGGGTGATGTCTTCAAGAAACTCGATAAGTTGATCACAGCAGCTGGAGTTGGGGATAAATCCAAATTGTGAGGGCCGGATAAGACTGTGGGAGTTCCAGAAGTTCCAAAGTGTTTCTCTGACACAGGATTCCATCAGTTTGGCAATGCAACTAGTAAGACTGACTGGACGATAGTCCACAGGTGATGTGCGGTCACCCTTTTTGAACAGAGGAATGACACTGGCAGTTTTCCACTGTTCTGGAGTAGCACCGTTGTTCAGACAGAATTGGAAGAAGCGTGATAACTGGTGCAGAAGGAGGTACCCACCACGTTTAAGAAGCAGGTACATAACACCATCAAGACCAGGAGAGGCATGGTTGCGTTTATTTTTTAGGTGACGTCGCAGAATTGCAGGTGCAAATTCCATGGTTGTAATAGAATCCGGTGTCATAGGTGGTGGAGATGGTACACTCTGGTCTTCAATAGTGAAAATGTCTGCATAGCATTCAGCAATGAGCTCTGCGCATTCCTTGGGGTTGTCAGTAACATTAATGTCTGATTTGTGCAGTTTGTACTCACGTTCAGCATTGCGACATTCTTTTCTGGCAAGACAGACTGCTGCAGTCTCCCAAATTGCACTTTTGGGATGTTTTTTCCACTTACGTGGCACCGATGCTGCACATGCTGTCCATATTGAGCTCAGGATGTTCTGGAGTACAGTGTTGACATCTCCAGAGTCGTAGAACTTAACCCAGTTTGGCCGTTGAAACTCGGTGCAGTAACAGTTTCAGTCTGCTTTATTCCAGTCAAAGTAAGCAGTTTGGAGATGGTTGTGGTTCTTGTTACTGCCCATGAGGGATAGATTGGCAATGATCATAGCATGATCAGAGTCACCTAAAGGTTCCTCAGCAGTAACACTAATGACCGTTTCAGGAGTAGTGGTGAAGAGTAGGTCCAAAGTGTTGTCACCTCTTGTTGGGGAGGTGACTACTTGGGACCAATTCGAGTCCAGCACTAGCTCAAGGAAATCATTTGCACTTGGCGGCCAACGAAAGGTTTCCCAGTCAATCTCAGGGTGATTGAAGTCTCCTGCAATGAAAACATAAGTGGCTGTTTTCCTGGCAGCAGCTCTGAGGATATCACGAAGTTGAGTGTCCTGAAGGTAATTTGGAGGACGGTAAACGACTCCAAGTAGCAGTGTTGACATGGGCATACGTATATTGCAGAAAAAAACTTCCTGCTGTGATTGGTTCAAATCAACACAACGAATTGCCGACAAATTTGACCGAACGTAGACCATTACACCACCACCACCACGATTAATGCGGTCTTTACGAAACAAGTTGTAGCCAGTTATGCTGAAAACCCTATCACAGAGTAAGGGATGTGCCCAAGTTTCCGTGACTGTAATGAAGTCAGGGTTGATACTTTTGACGTAGGAGTCAAAAAGATGAATCTTATTGCATAGACTACGTGCATTCAAGGACAACAATTTGTACCTTGATTCCAGTATATGATTATGTGCAGGGGATGGCAGTTTGTTCTGATTTATTTTCCCAGAGTTTTTTCAGTTTCTTTATTGTCAGTTGTTGTGGGTACAGTGTTTTCAGACCAGCTGGTATCTCTTTTCCATGTTTCACCAGCCTTAACAAACTTCCATATCTGCCCATCATCACGTAGGCTGAAGCTTTCGTGTTCTGCTGAGCTGCGGTTTAAGGAAGCTGCAGCACGCAACTTTGGGCGTACATCAGGTGGAAGACCAGGGTGTGTTTGGAAAGCAATCCAAGTTTCACGCCTAGCTTTATCAGAGGCTACAAGGTATGAACGTGCCTCGGTTGAGTTTTCCTACACTTTTCCTATTATATCAAGCGTTAAACTAATATATTTCTTCATTGTATAGAGTTTGCTTTGTTATTTACTTTTTGCATACACTGACACGCACACAAATAATATATATATATATATATATATGTATATATCATCATCATCATCATCATTTTACATCCACTCTTTACATATATATACGTCCGATCTTTAAGTTATATATATATAACTTCTTTTACTTGTACACATCCATTACGGGTGCGTTAACAAAGTTCCTCTTCCAGCTCAACCTGTCTGGCATTGGTGTCTCAAATTCCCTTGCTCCCAACCCGATGTTAGTGGGTTCATTATGATGTTTCGAACTATGTACACACTCAAACGCATCTCATATCACAATTGTTAATATCTTTGCTTTCCTTCAACTGTGAATATCCTTGTTTTCCTGTGTTATCACAAGAACCTTGCAGTAGGTTATCTATATTCTATATAAATAAAAGTCGAATCATGTCTGTCCGTGTGTCAGTCTGCTTGTGAGATGAATGAGTTAAAATGAAGGAAGGGAGCTGGTGAAAATTCTATGGTGAAAAGAAAAATCAGCGTTTCAACTTTTGCACAAAGCTCTGTGTGTGTGTGTGTGTGTGTGTGTGTGTGTGTGTGTGTGTGTCAGTGTGTGTGTGTGTGTGTGTGTGTGAATTTATGAGTGTGTAAAAGGGAGGAAGGGGAATAGTGTAAAAAAAAATGATCATCATCATCATCATCACCATCTTCTTCATCAACATCATCATCATCATCATTATCTTTGTCATGATCATCACTGTCTTAATATTCTGTTAAGGGACAGTGTGGCACTGGGGATATAGGATGGTAAAATATAGCAATGAGGAGATAGGTTGGTAAAATATGGCACTTCAAAGATAGAGTGCTGCACTTTGGCACTTCAGAGCTAGGTTGGCACAGTATGGCACTGCAGAGCTAGGGTGTCACACTATGGCACTGGGAAGCTTAAGTGACACAATATGGAAATATGGAGCTACAGTGGAGCAGTATGACGATGGTGACATAAGGCACTTTGAAGCTAAGGAGGCCACACTATGGCACTGCGGGGCTAGGGAGGCACATTATGACACTGGGTGGTTAGAATTTCGCAGTATGACAATGGGCAGATAGCGTGGCAATATACGGCACTTCGGAGCTAGGGTGCGGCACTTCGGAGCTAGGGTTCCGCACTATGGCACTGCGTACTAAGGAGGCATACTATGGAACTGGGAAGTTTGGGTGACACAGTATCGAAATATGGCGCTAGGCTGACATACTCTGGCAATGGTGAGATAGGGTGGAAAAATATGGCACTTTGAAGCTAGGGTGCCGCACTATGGCACTGCGTAGCTAGGGTGGCACTGGAAAGTTTAGTTACACAGTATGGAAATATGGCACTAGGATGTTGCAGTATGGCAATGGGAAGATAGGTTGGGAAAATACGACAATTCGGAGCTTGGTTGTCGCACTATGGCACTGCGGTGATAGGGTGACATACCATGGCACTAGGAAGTTTGAGTGGCACAATGTGAAAATATGCAACTAGGATGTTGCAGTATGGCAATGAGGACATAGGATGGCAAAATACGGCACTTTGGAGCTAGGGTGCCACACTATGGCACTGTGGGACTACGGTGGAACACTATAGAAGTGGGGAGCTTCAGTCGCACAGAATGGAAATATGGAGCTAGGGTGATCCCCTATAGCAATGGGGAGATAGTGTAGCAAGATATGGCACTTTGTAGCTAGGGTGCCGCACTATGGCACTGTGGAGCTAGGGTGATACACTATGGAACTGTAGAGCTTAGTGACACAGTATGGAAATATGGAACTAGGATGTCGCAGTATGGCTATGGGGGGATAGGGTGGCAAAATACGCTACTCATGTCTAAGGTGTGACTCCGGGGCTCCGGAGCACGCTGTGGTGGATAAATGTTATTCTTTGTTGGGTGTTTGATAAAAAGAATAATGCCAGGACTGTGATGTTGACAATGTTTATTTTACAATAACAATATGTGACAGAATTTATCACTACATTAATTACTGGCTAGCTACTTCGAGCTAGCGTGAATGCATGTATCAATACATAACAATATATAACAGGGAGGCGGAAGAATAGATGAAGCATATAAGTAAACAATATCAAACTTACTACGTGTGTGTGTCTATTTTTAGAATACGTTATTCGTCTCAAGGACTGCTGCTTCATGGTCTCTTGTCTGTTGGCGTAGTCTGTGGCCGAGAAGGTGAGAGCCAATAAACCAAGGAGAGAGAGATAGAGTGAAAGATCAGCTACATCGTTAACCTTAACACGGACAGCTTGCTTCGTAGCCTGGCTGCTGGATTTCCCATGTCCTTGTATTTATAATAACCCTATAGCTAGAAGGATGTGTATATGTGTTGTTTTATGGGTAGCTATCTGTGTTTCCTCTGTCTACAAGCTGGGGTCACAGGTCAAGTGGTATGTACTTTTATCATACTTGTTTCTTGACATGACAATCGTGGGAACTTCCAATAATAGGTGGTCCCAGAGGCGAGAACTCTTAGATTCGGTTTCGAATCTTCGCCGGTAAGACATAGGAATATTCCGTTACAATGCAATAAGATAGCAGACAGAGAGAATGTGAGCTTAGTGTCCGGCGAAACGGAAGTGTCGGCGACCGGTGACCGGCAACCGAGCTGGATGTCCTGGAGGTGCTCTGCGAACCGGTCCACCAATCGCCGTCCTGTGTGTCCCATGTAGACAGCTCCGCATAGCATGCAGTGGAGTCCGTAGACAAGGCTGGAGGAGGTACAGCAGAAGGAGTGTCGGACATGATTCAATTGCATGATAGATCAGCTGAGAAAAATCGTGTTATATTGAAAAGGTTAATTCATTGTGTTGAAATTTTGGCTTGTCAAGAATTATCATTTCGAGGACGCGATGCAAGAAAAGGATCACACAAGGGTAATTTTCTGGCTCTGTGAAGCAGTAGCAGAATACGATGATTGTTTAAGATCACATTTAGATTTCGTGAAGAAAAATGCTAACTACACATTCTCTGGACTTTCAAGTGATCATTAATTGTATAGCTGCTACAATTCAAGGTGAAATTAAGGCAATGATCGAAAAGCATCATTTGTTGCTGTTATGTTTGATGCGACTACGGATCTTCGAATGAAATCTCAATTATCACGTGTTTTGCGATTTATTGATGAGAAGGAAAAACCTCAAGAAAGGTTCTGAGGATACATCGATTGTCAGTAAAGATAGAAGAGATGCATCACTGACAGAAGTTTGAAAATGTGTTAATGAATTCAACTGTGGTAAACAAATTCATCGCACAAACATATGATGGAGCGAGCGTGATGGTTGGACATTTGAACGGAGTGAAAGCAAGAATAAAGGAGATTTTTGGTGCGAACATCATGTTTGTACATTGTTATACGCATTCACTTAATCAGCTACTCTCTCAATCAGCTTCAAGTATTCGTGAATGTCGAATTTTCTTCCAAACTTTAAAAGGAATTTAAAATTTTTTTTGTCAAAGACAACGGCTTGCAGGCAATTTCCAGAATTACCTGAGGCATGTTGGAATAATTCATCTCGACAGGTATCTATTTTATCCGATAAAATTACTGTTTTCTTAACTATTTTCAACGATATTGGAAATTCCAGAGGATTGGAGTGCTTCCGAATTAGCACAGGCAAGGGGATTTGTTGCAATACTAGAAGATTTTCAGTTTAAATTTTTATTAGTAGTTTTTTTTTTAAATATTGAGTGACTCAGAAATTCTGTTTTCGATTCTTCAAAAAAATCCACTTGATATTTTGAGGTGCATTCATGAGGTTGAAAACTTCTGTAGCGGTTGTCTCCCTTGTTTTGATTAGGATCTAGACGGGAAGTGGAACCCTTTCTGCAACTTCCGGTCAGAGCCCTATAAAACTAACAACTTTAAGCTTCCTCTCTCTCTTTGCCTTTTCGGCACCTGGTGAAGAGCCATTCATTTGGCTCTGCCATTAATTTGGCCAACAGGCGCCTGGCCTTAGCCAGGCGCCCTCTGCCAGCCGCGTTTGCCTGGCAATCAAAACGGTAACTACTAACTTTGTTTCATTCTAACATCTATCTTTGACATGTCAAGTATACTATCTACCGTTAATTAAATATTATACACACAAATCATGTCTCGTTTTGTTACATTCACCAACAACCAGTAATCTCGCTATACTTCCAAAAACAATTGGTTGATAACAAGAGCAAGTTTGAGGAATTTACTTCTGGATGGTGTCGCTGAACCACCAGAAGGTGTTTTAAGAACTTTGTTTAACAACATTTTGGATGAAGTTATTACAATGGGAATTATTTAAAACAATGGGAAAGTTCAGATTTGTGGAATTGTTGAATCTGAAGCTTTTTCACATTTACAAAAGAAAATTTCCGATGGAAGCGTTTTCATCCTTGGGTGTCTAATAAACATATTAGATTTGGATGGCTTGAAATGCGAGCTGAAATCAGTTTATGTTGTAGATTTTGCAAACCAAGCGTCATGCATCCAGGAAGTCGCAGACATAATACAGGAACTTGAAACTAAAGCAAGCTCTGGCAGAAGTAACAACATTATTACGTGGATTGGCGGTGGATTGGCAGTATCAGTAGAGGGTCGGACGCCATGCTTTCCAGCATAGTTACGCCCCTTTACGATCTGAGTTCAAATCCCGCCGAGGTTGACTTTGCCTTTCATCCTTACGGGGTCGATAAAATAAAGTACCAGTAATGCACTGGGTAATTGCTGGCCTTGTGCCTAAAGTAGAAACAATTATTACGTGGATTGGCAGTATCGGTAGAGAGTCGGACACCATGCTTTGAAGCATAGAGTTAGGTCCCTTTATGATCTGAGTTCAAATCCCGCCGAGGTTAACTTTGCCTTTCATCCTTATGGGGTCGATAAAATAAAGTACCAGTAATGCACTGGGTAATTGCTGGCCTTGTGCCAAAAAGTAGAAACAATTATTACGCTTGATTTTGATCATACCTGCCACACCTGCTTCATATGAGGGGTCGTTTTCTTCATTAAAGTGAATAAATAATTATATGAGGTCTTCTCAAAGTGAAGGGAGATTGTGTAGTTTGGTCTTCAAAACGTCTTTATTCGTAGAAATGAAGAAGATAAAAGTAGCGTGGTATTGATACCTTTTATAGCAAAGTGATCGATAAATTTGCCAGAATTGAACTGATTTACAAATGAATTTTAAATATCTCATTATTTGAAGGTTTTATTATTTACTCATATTTCTCTCGTAACCAAAAAGGATCATCATGACAGGCCCATCGCCAGGCTATTACTAATGGGGAGACATCATGTCTAGTGGAGAGAGGTAACAAGCCTGAAGTGTGGTCTGTTGGTAGAAGTGCATGTTCTCACATTAAAATTAGTTCATATCACATTTACAAATGGAGGAGAGAACGACGAATAATTTTGCGAAGGAGGGGTTTAAGGCTTCACAGCCCCGCTCTCCACCATGGCGATTGGCTTGCATGCTCTTCTTTCCAAGTTACCCTTCGTCACTGATATATATATATATATATATATATATATATATATATATATATATATATATATATATATATTTAGAGAGAGAGAGATTGACAAATAAAATCGGAAAGCAAGTAAATGAACTTACATAAAGATGGTGAATTCCGACTCATAAGTTCTATACAGCTGTTTCAGGTAGTTAAACAAATAGTGCCAAATACTACATAAATGGCATCATTAAGACAAACCAACCCAACATCAGTAGAAATGTGTATACTAAACGCATTAGAAATGACTAACCATCATAGATTTAAAACAGAATGTGAACGGGATTGCTAGAAGCAGCACGATTGGTCTAAAGTTAGACAGCTCTACTAAAATTTAATGTAAGGGGCAGAAGTACATGTATAAACATCTATATATTAATATGCTAACACCTACGTACCGTACGTACGACCGTGTGTGTCACGCTTTCAGTAAAACAATGGAAGTGGGGTGGTAAACAATCTACGACAATCTACGGGCAAAGAAAATCAAAGAGCGTTGCAACGTTTGGAAAGGAGAGAGAGAAGGGGGGGGGGATATAATATAGAGAAAGGGATGGGTTATTATATATATTAGCAGAAGAAGGGCCCCTCGAGCAGTTTTCTGCTAGCATATATAGTGTGTATATTGATATGCGCAAATATATATGCACATAGATATAATACGTAAATTGACAATATGCACATAAACTGAACAAAGACACTTACTTCTGTAATCCGTCAAGTAATCCATGATACATTTTTAAAAAAGGCGATAATGGATGGAAAAGCGATGAAACTGTTGGCGGAAAATGTTCATGAATCTTCACTTGAGAATGTCGATGGGAAGCTTCAATGCCTGTCAAGGCATTCAAAGATATGCTTATGTCCCATACCTATCTCATCAATGATTAGCAGGTCAGCTTGCTGCATAAGTTTACCTGTATCATCCCTCTTTGTGAAGAAGCAAGTTGATTCAGCAGTCACATTGAGAGGAATCTTGCACTTGGAATGAAGAGTTCTACCTTTGTGAAGCAAAGTGGCTGCTATTCCAGATATGGCAGTGGCAAGTGCAATTTTTTTTTTTAGATTGGAGGTAATCCAATAGGATGTTTATGACATAGGCCTTTCCTGTACCTGCACTTGGATTCAAGCAGAAAATTCTGCCTTCATTTTCCTTTACAGAGGTGATTACATTTTGAAAAATAACCAGTTGCTCAGGATTCAATGTTGGCAGAAGTTTATTTATGTTTGCTTGCAGTTGGTGTGTATTGAAAACAGTTTCTGCCATAAGAACCCTGTTGATTTCTGGTATGGCAACAATAGTTGGGTCTGGCCAAGGAAGTCCGTAGTTGGCATGAATGTCCAAGCCATCATGTTGAAGTTTTTGTTGGATCTTCTGTAGAATAATCGGCACGGTTTGCATGGACATGACTTGCTCATGACGTTCATGCATGATATCCTCTGCAAGACAATTCTTCCATTTCTCCCAGAACTGCAGAGGGTCATTTGGCATGCTGTACAATAAAATGGTGCAGAAGACCTCAAGCGCAATGGATGAGGCCTCTTCCATAGCTTTGTCTTTTTCTCCATCTTCATCTAACAGACCAAGTTTCCTGGATGCTTCTTGGAATGTTGGAAATTCAACTCCTTCAATTTTCCTCAAATCTTTGTATGAAGTTGACCTAGCCTTGTGATGTAGGATCATCTTGAGGTAATATAATTCAGATTGATGTCTACTGAGAGATACTGTTGGAATACGTCCAAGAGATTCACTCATAAATTGTTGATCACCATCCAGATGTCCCTTTTTTCTTCTTTGCCACTATTTGTTTGTCCAAGTGAAATGGCAAGGCAACTTTTCAACTGGCGGTTTTCGATGATGTAATGGAAATTTATAGATTCTCCAGAATGCTTCACTGGCTGAGATGTACCGTGCATTGATATAGGTCTCAATCTCATTTTGGGCATGGATACAATTTCCTTGATCATCCTTAATAGTGAAAGTGATCTTGTCTGATCCTTTAGTGATGTACTTATATAAGTACTTAACAGCCTTGACACTGTGGACAACCTCACAATTGATGTGGCACTGATATCTCAATGAGAGGAAAGGGTTGTATGGAACAATCCAACGATTATCAACAGTAAATTCTTGACCTTTAAGTTGGATTGTATGGGTGTGACTACCATGCTGTCTATCCCTTCTTCTATACTCCGGAAAGGAATTTTCTGCAACAAATGTGGATTGTCTGAATGACTTGGGATAACTTTTTGAGCAATGGCGTTGTTGTCCTAGCCCTTCCATACATGAGCACATCATATTAGCTTGTCCACATGGGCCATGAATGTTGCAGGATGTGATGATCTTATGCAGAAATGGATTGGTTTCTTTATTAGGAATCTCACAGTACACTACCTGATCAATGGCGTCAGCAGTTTTGGGCTTGCTATCTTCAGCCATTATCAGCAGAATATGAGCATGAGTGAGGCCTCGTTTTCTGCTACTCTATTGTAGCACAATGAGCCACAACTTTTCCTAGGACATTTTTTTTCAGTATGTCATCCATGAAGTTGTCATACTTGATCTTGAAGACTCTTGCATAAATATCAGGACGGTCTCTAGGTTCTTCACCAGGGTGCAAACTATTTTTTATTTCATCCCAGTTAGGGTTAGTTGTTACCGTGATGAAATAAGATGGCTTTCCCATGTGTCGAACCACAGTCATCGAATTCTGAAAGCACTCACTGTAGAAGCGAGTGGAACCATAGATTGAAGGAGGAAGAACAATTCTCCGGCCTGCACTTGTTTCAGACGCTAGACTGTGCCCATGCTGGAGTACCACGATTAAAGGATTTTCTTGACCTCAATTCCAGTACATATATTTTAAAATCTAGTATTTATTTTATTGAACTCTTCTATTCTCTTTGAAACGTGTGTGTGTGTGTGTCTGTGTTCATATGTATGATGGTACCCTATTGCTTGCGACGAGGATTCTTCCAGCTAGGTTTCTCAAATGGAACTGCCTGAAATTAAGGTGAGAGTGTCTGAGCATTCCATAGACACGTATAACGGGGGGTTTCAGGGTGGGACTACATTGGTTCTTCGACTTACTGGCAGAGTAGACTTTATTTTACTTCAGTGGAGAGAAGAAAGGCGAAATAAAGTGTCTTGCTCAAGAACACAACGCACTGATGGGATTTGAACTCTCGACATTACAATCACGAGACACACACGGACATAAACACACACACATACACAGATACAGTAACACACATATGCACACACACACATAAGCAAACAGATACACGCACACATACACACATACACACATACACATATATATACACATAAACACTTATGCACACACACATATACATACACATAAACACACCACACATACATATATATATATATATACATATATATATATATATATACGTGTGTGAGGTAGTCTATGTACTTATGCAATGGTAAAAAGAATATACTCCTGTGGATTGAATCATTGGGACTGTAGTAAATTATCCTTTCCTTATTTCCACATCTTCCCATACATACACACAGCCACATATACAGATAACCACACTATCGTCTATCTTTCTATCTACCAACCTATATATCTATGTATCGATCTATCTACCTGCCAACCTACCTGTCTATCTACCTCTCTCTCACACACACACACACACAAGTATATCTATTCTAGAGAGTGTGTCTGTTAGATGTATAATTGCATTTCAAGAATTACTAAACATTTGCAAGTTACTTCATCCGGGGAGGATTAATAATAGCTTCACTAACCCCGGAAGATGATTTGTGTGCGGTATGTATGTGTGTCTATATATATCTCTCTCTATATATATCTATATATATTCGCACATGCGCAGTACGGACCGGCCGTCGTGCATGCGCAGAACAGACCAGCATTCGCGAATGAGCACTTCAGACCAGCCTTCGTGCATGCGCAGTACGGACCAGCCTTCGCGCATGCACAAATCGGACCAGTATTTTCGTGCATGCGCATTTCAGACTAGCCTTCTCACATGCGCAGTACGGACCAGCCTTCGCGCATGCGCTGTTCGGACCAGCATTTGCGCATGTGCACTTCGGACCAGCCTTCGTGCATGCGCACTTCGGACCACCCTTCATGCATGCGCAGTACAGACCAGCCTTCGCGCATTTGCAGTATGGACCAGCCTTGGCACATGCGCACTTCGAACCAGCCTTCGCGCATGTGCAGTACGGACCAGCCTTCGCGCATGCCCACTACGGGCCAGCCTTTGCGCATGCGCATTACGGGCCAGCCTTCGCGCATGCGCATTATGGACCAGCCTTCGCGCATACGCACTTCTGACCAGCCTTCGCGCATGCACACTTCGCACCAGCCTTCACGCATGCGCACTTCGGACCAACCTTCGCGCATACGCAGTACGGACCAGACTTCGCTTATTCATACTTCGGACCAGCCTTAGCGCATGCGCCCTTCGGACCAGCTTTCGCGCATGCGCACTACGAACCAGCCTTCTCACATGCGCACCTCGGACCAACCTTCGCGCATGCGCACTTTGGACCATCCTTCACGCATGCACACTTTGGACCAGCCTTCGCGCATGCGCAGTACGAACCAGCCTTCGCGCATGCGTACTTCGGCCCAGTCTTCGCTATTGCACACTTCGGACCAGTTTTCGCGCATGCACACTACGGACCAGCCTTCGCACATGTGCACTTCCGACATACCTTCGCGCATGTGCACTATGGACCAGCCTTCACGCATGCGGAGTACGGACAAGCTTTCGAGCATGCGCAGTACGGACCAGCTCTCGCGCATGCGCTGTTCGGACCAGCCTTCGCGCATGCGCATTTTGGCCCAGCCTTCGCGCAAGCGCATTTCAGTCCAGTCTTCGCGCGCGCACATACACACACGCACGCACACACACACATATACACATACACATACGCGTCAGCGTGTTAAAAAAATCCGAGTGTTTATAAAAGAGAGAAAATGTGTGAGTTGTGTGTGTGTGTGTGTGTGTTTGTGTGTGTGTGTGTGTGTGTGTGTGTGTGTGTGTGTGTGTGTGTGTGTGTGTGTGTGTGTGTGTGTGTGTGTGTGCGTGTGTGTGTGTCGCGTGTGTGTGTGTGTGTGTAGCGTGTGTGTGTGTGTGCGTGTCCACATACTACAAGGTTTCATGCAATTAATATTTAGCTCCTTGTTCAGCGGTGTTAAATGAATGATTACAAATTTATCCCAGGATCAGACATTAATCTTTATAGCATAAAACCCACAAAGTCACTGGTCACTAATTGCCGCCGTCAGTTGAAATTAAAGATCTTGTCTCGTGAGTATATGCCAAATGGACTGGATATAATATTATATTAAGTTGTGCGGTAAGTAGCCGAAGTATATGATAAAGTTACGTATGTATGTATATATAATAAATAACAAAGAACGCTTATAGCATATGCATATCTTTACTTGCTAACATTGTTTCATCCGCACTATAAGTGGGACTCATGTATGTATATATGTATGTATGTATGTTTTTTGTCCTGCAGGGTGTCCAAAATCACCCTCCTCAGCAAGTAAACTTGGTGGGGTTGCCGGTTTAGTCGCCGACGAACCGACCATGCGACAGGTTGCACTGGGTTACATGTTACCAGTAGTACTTAAGAGCGACCTGACCTGAGGCCACAGTATAAACCTCAATAAGAACTGGAGCTGGATCTGTGGGGTGTGTGGTCGTCTACTGTTCTCTAAATCTGGGTACGTCACTAATTTAAAATCACATAGAAAGCCAACTGAATGCAGCTCTATCCCTCTAATGCTAGGTGAGACAACATGTGTGGCGTGCAAAAAGATTTGTAAATCAATCTCAGGTCTTAAAGGCATAGACAAGGATGGCATCCCACAAACTGACCCAATCAATCCAATAGAGGGCACATATTTCGTCTGTCACATTTGCCGCATACCGTGCAAATCTAATGCTGGACTTAAAAGTCACCTAAGAGGCCATGAACGGACGTTTGGAGTTGGTGACGGTTGATAGGGGTGCATAGGGAGACGGCAATCATCTTCAAAGATGAAGGAATCACAAATATGTATAAATGTATGTGTGTATGTATGTATGTATCAGACCTGTCAACTCTCTCCGTCCGACGAGGAGATCTCCCACCCACTTTGGGGTGGGTGAGAGATGTCTTCTCTTGTGAAAATGGGTACAGCTTTCATTATGTAAAATCTCCCCATTTTGCCTAATTTCTCCCCATTTTGGGGCACTGTTTTTCATGGTACTCGCCGTTTGGGTTTTTAGAGGTTGGCAGGTCTGATGTACGTATGTATATATGTATGCATGTATGTATGTAAACGCTTCAAGGATCGACTAAAGCGCCAGCTGGTCCAAGGCAATATTGATCACAGGGAATGGGGACACTTGGCAAATGACTTGCAGTCATCTTTGAGGAGGGCAGGAAGGCGGCAGCAGAAGAAGAACTTTAAAGAAGAAAGCTGTACGCCACCCAACCACCAGCTGACCAAGTACACACTTGCCCCAACTATACCAGAGCCTGAGGGTTCAGGATTGGCCTCTACAGCTACCTTAGGTCATGCCGCCGAACAGAACAGGACAACAATTCTTCCCACTGATGTTCGCAAGCGAAAAATTCGCCATTCATGTATGTATGTATGTATGTTGCTACTAATAACATGTAACACAGTACTACCAGTTGCATGGCCGGGTTGTTGGTGACTAAACAGGCAACCCCATCAAGCTAGCTTGGTGAGGCGAGTGAATGTTTGAACATCCTTCGGAAGGAAAAGCAAAGCCCGTCAAAGAGTGGAGGAACTCATAAAAGTCAAACTATGGTAGAAAACCGGAAGAAGAATTAATTGCTGGTCGTCCCAATCTATGTTGGGACATCGACTTTTCCTACTAGTTTTGTCTGAGAAGTTGACAGGATTCTGTGCAAGCCACGTCCATTACAATCAAATTCACGCACAGAAACTTTTTAGACCCTAAACGGATAACAGACATTGTCTCATTCAAAAAACCTGCGGTGATAGGGAAAGCTGTAATGTGTACTGACCTAACAAACTGAAAGTATACGAAGTAGTAAACCCACACGTATTCGACTTGGGATATATGTTGTTTCTCCAAATATATGCAATGGTATAACTCGGCCGCATCCCAAGTGACTGAGCAGCCTTTTCCGGGGATAACACTGCTCACCTGCTAACCAGGAGGAACCTAGAAAAGGTGGTCTAAACAAAGCTTGCCTATATCTAAGCTGACCAATAACTCGTGGCTGGTGGCAGTTGACTTATGTGGGAAAAATACTTGCAATGAAAATAAAATGACTAATAAGAAACAATGAACAGAAGGAGGGAGAGAGAGGTAAAGAAAAAATCTAAGATAAAGACAAACGGCTTCTCAGTAAGAGGTGAAATATATAATTAAGTAGGGGAAAAGGAAAAACAAAAGAAAATAAATGATATTGAAAAATTTGGTGGAATTCCAAGACGAAATTCTGTTAATTTGTGATGAGTTAATATCTGTATACAACATCTACAACGGTACGCGATGGGCCCACCCACAGCCCCGGTGGACAGAATGGAGAAGGCGTTTCCCCGAAGGACGGCAAGGGAGACGCGCTGGAAAAGCCACTCCAACTCGCGGGGCTCACACCTGCGGCTGGCCAGCTCAGCGCCTATGGTGGTGAGTAAGGAGGTAGCCCTGGGGCCGAGGACACCAGAAGTCTCCTATGCCAGGGGTACGACCGCAAACCTGTCGGAGAGCGACCGGTATTTGAGGAGTTTGGCCTCCTCAGCTCGACGTGCAGTAGAACCTGGGTCAGTCGCAGACTGCACCAGATTGCGGCTGCAGAAAGTGTCGGTGCAAGTGGCATCCCAGACGAGGGGTTTGCCACCGCGGAACGGGAAGATGGTCATGCCATCTGGCCTTTTGCCGTCCCCTCGATCCAGCCCCACCGGCTCGAGCTGGGAAGGAAAGCCTGCAGCGTCCAAGCTATGCTTAATGACCTCGTTGAGGGCAGCATGACGTGGAATGCAGTCGGCACTGTGGTGACAAGAAAGCGGTGGAGGCCGAAAGAGTCCACGGTAGAACCGCAGCGACATTGGTGTGGCAGGCAAATCCGGAGGCCGAGCCTCAGGGAAACGCCGATTCGCAGGCTATGGTTGTCTAGCTGCGTGCCAGTGGAGAAGGAGGGCAGGGCATGGAGCCACGCACCACTGTGGGGTTTGGAGGCCGCACGAAAACAAGCAAGGCGGTGCTGGTCGAATACATTTTCAATGACATCTTCGAATATTGCGTCCTGGAACGTACGCACGCTATTGTATTTACCAGGCTCAAATCATTATGAACAGCAAACTGCTTTTATCTCAAAAGAGTTCCATAGGTATTAATTGGATGTTGTCGCTTTCTCTCTCTCTCTCTCTCTCTCTCTCTCTCTCTCTCTCTCTCTCTCTCTCTCTCTCTCTCTCTCTCTCTCTCTCTCATTCTCTCTCTCTCTCTCTCTGAAACACGGCTACCTGAGGATGGCCAGCTAGAGGTACCAGATACAGAATACCTTATTCAATAAAGGTCGGCCAGAAAATGAACGTCGTGAAGTTTTGCTCTAAGAACCTCCTCGTTGCAACATCTGACGGAGCTTCCACATGGTATCTCAGATCAGATTATGACACTTAGGTTGCTGCTTCACTTTAACCGTTTTATGACTTTGGTCAGTTTGTACCCCAGCTCTTGTAAGTCCACGAGAAGAAATAATTGAATTTTACGTGGATCAGCGAATAATCTTGAAAAATGTAAATAGAGATGACAAAACTTGTAGTGTTGGGTGATTTGAATTGTCGTGTTGGATGCGACTCTACTACATGGAGCAGCATAGGTCGTCATAGAATTGGAAAGTATAATAGCAATGGAGATCTGTTGCAGGTGTGACAGGATTTCAATCTTGTCATAGAAAACACATGGTTCAGACAGAAGAACAAATACAATACGTCATTGGCGTATTATTGACTCTGTGGTTGTAAGACGTAACGATTTGCAGAGTCAGATCTCTCCGTCGTATGAGAGGGGCAGAGTGTTGGGCAGACCAATGTCTCATAAGAACAACTCCCGTGTTCGTGTTCGGAAGAAGATGAGACATGTACGTGCCAGGGCACAGAGACGTATAAATGTCACACAATTCGCCTATCCAGAAAAAGGAAAGAAATTTCAAGAAGTAGTTCAGCAAATTTGAAGTCACCAATAGTAATGATGTACGTCTGTCTTTCAGCAAACAGCTTTATGGGGCAGTGGCTATGACTTTGAGTTATGCAGAGACCAAATATTAGGCTTGATTTACTGCAAATGAGCCACTAGTGGAAAGCCTTCTAAGAGAAAGGAAAACCTATCTGGACAAGCTTTTGTCATGCTCCAACTGGAAAAGAATATAAGGTGCGAGTGCAGCACAAACTCTGAGTAGCAAAAGATTCATGTTGCCGAGATAAAGCGCATCACATACAAGTCTCAACAAAAAGACAAAATGCTAAATCATTATATCACGTACTGCGCACAGTATATGGCCCACCTGCCAGTCTTTGCTCCACTGTGGTCAAATAAGGGAAACGAAGTGTTACGTAAGCCTGATGAAATCAAGGCAAGATGGCGTGAACACTTTAATGACCGCCTAACGCTTGCATCTCTCGTTAATCCCGGCATGATTGAGGCCATGGAACAGGCTCCCGTCATTAAAAAGCTTCATGATCCTCTCACATTGGAAGAGGTTAAAACTGCAGTGAAACAAATGAACACTGGCAACGTACTTGGGAAGGATGGTATACATACATGCATATATGCATGTATGTAGATTTACGTAGTTTCGGTTATATACAAATGTAACTTTATGATATAATGGTGTCTGATACAGTTACTCCCCCTTAACCAAAGCTTTCGGATTATTTCAAGTGGTTCCTTTCTCTTTACGATTCTTCTTGGCATTAATTTTGGTCAGAGGCTGATTGGCCATACGGGCTTTTGAGGAAATAGCCGCTGGACTACATTAAAAAAAAAAAGAAAAGAAAGGAAACAGCTGGAAAATGTCTCAATAAACAATGGTGACAGATACACAGGCTCGTTTTAAGACGTAGTTCGCTTATGGTCGTCGTAATAGTGGTGATAACCTTTATGATGTTGCTAATACTTGTGGTGATGATGGTAATTGTGGTAGTGGTAATGGAAATGTTAATGGTAGTGGTGGTGGTCTTTACGATGGTGGTACAGTTGGTAGTGGTGGTGTTTGTAGTGGTAATGTTAGTAGTGGTGGTGTTGGTAGTGGTAATGTTAGTAGTGGTTTTTATGATGATGGTGGCAGTAAGTAGCTTTTATGATGGTGGTGATGATGATAATTATAGAGCTAGTTGTAGTCTTTATGATGGTGGTGATGGTGGTAATGGCTGTGTTAATGGTAGTAGTGGGGGTCTTAATCATGTTGGTAATGGTAGTGTTAGTGGTAGTTCTTATAATAATGGTGGATGTGATATGGAGATAAACAACGATAACAAACCCACAGACAAAAAAAAAAGGGAAAAGGTTAGGCTTCTGTGCACCTTAACCTATATGAAGGGCAAAGTTGACCTACGCAGGATTTGAACTCAGAGCACAGAGAGCTGGGACAAATATGGAAGGCCTTTCACACAAATGGCTTGACCAATTAATTCATCACATAGGTACACATTATATGTAAAATAAAAACGGAAATTAATGCAGATTTTTAAACATTAACTTTAAATCTACATATTTTAATAAACAATTAAAATCTACATATTTTAATAAACAATTGAAATCTACACATTTTAATAAATCATTTTGACCAACAAGCTACAAAATTATTTATTCTAGTAACATAGAATTCTGGAATTTTGGAGGCAATGAATTCTTTATGTGATTGTTTCACCAGGATTCAGAAAGTTGTGCTGATATCGACTCCCATAAGCTGATGGGACTAACTAGAAGCTTGATTTAACCATTTAATTTAGAAAATAATCAAGAGTTGATAATGATTTAGTAACATAACTAACTTTCTTATTATTAAGTCAATCAAGGGCAGTAGATTGGCAGTATTTATTTCAGCTCTTTTTAAGTTCTGAGTGCAAATGCTGTTGAGGTCAATTTTGCCTTTCAATCTTCTGAGGTCAAGAAAATAAAGTACAAGTCAAATACTGGGGTCGATATAATCTACTTCTCCCTTCGCCAAAACTTCTGACCTTGAATTATTAAGCTGGTGTTTGGAACACAACTTAACAAAGGTTCTTACATAAAATTATGATGGAAGATTTTTAGATAAACACTTTAAAATAAGGTTTTGTATCATAGAACCAGGGGTGATTTGGTATCAAAACGGTTAACTTTTGGCGCTAAACTAATCATTTGTATAAGAAATGAAAATACAGAGGTTTCTGATTTATATATAACTAGGTTCCCCCTCCCCACTGGCTCCTCACCCCCTCCACAGATCTTTACCTTATTACCTTTAATACTTGCAATAAACTATAAGCCTGACGTAAATTATCTCCCTTCTCATTTCAACTTAAAAAAGGGGTTGTTCCCCTTTTCCTTCCTACACACACACACACACACACACACACACATATGTGTGTATGTGTTTGTGTATTTGACGGACAGACAGACGGAGAAACAGCTTTTCTTTTATATTATAGATTAGTCTTTATCGTCGTCTAATTTTATATTTTGTTTCTGATATATTTATTTATTTATTTATTTTGTACATGCCTGGGATAGATGAGGGGTTGATGATTCAATGAAGGAGGCCGATGGTTTAAAAAATCTGATCTAGTTTGTCTCTCTCTGCACATATTTTACATGCTGCTTACCGATTCATTTACTTACTTATTTATTTTTGTATATACCTGGGGTTGAAATTCTGTGAAAGAGCCAGTAGTCTAAAGAGTTTCAATATCCCTGACCTAGTCAATCAGGGTTTTGATGCCAAACAACTCAAGACTGCCCTTGGTTCTAGAATATAAAATTATTTATTTTAAAATGTTTATATTCAAAATTTTATGTAAGAACCTTTATGTTCCAAACACCAAGTAAATAATTGTTTCTAGAGATTTATCTCCCTCAAACGAGAAGAGGGTTATCCTGTCTGGGCATTTACCATCACCATGTTTGAGATTAGTAGGTTCCAGATGTGATGGGAAACTGGCTGCACCAAAGTTCTTTGTAAGTGTGTAACTATATGTATGCATGTAGGCAGCAAATTGGCAGGGTTAAAATGTCGGATAGAATGCTTTATGGTATCGTTCTGGCTCTCTGCTCTCTGAGTGCAAATCCCACTCAGCTCAACTTTGCCTTTCATCCTTCCAAGGTTGATAAAAAAGTACCAGTCTAATACTGAGGTCGATTCTTCTTCTGTATCTCCTTCTTATTTCCTCTCTATCACTTTCTATCTTTCTATAGAAGAAATCTGCTGTACTCAGGCCTGGAGAGACATGGGCACCACCAGGCTTAAAATGCCCAAGAAACGTTGTATGTTAATATGGTACCTCTATGACTGTATCAGGAGTTACAGGACCATAAATACATACATATGTGCATGTATGTTTTCTTGTCTCTCTCTCTCTCTGTCTGTATGTATATGTGTATGTAATGTGTGTATAGTCTCGGCATGTATTTGTGTATGTAAGTCTGTGTGTGTATATACTTTAAAAGTTTATGTAGATCTGTAGGGCTATCTTTGTATGTATGTTGTGTGTGTGCATGTAGATTTGTATTCTAAAGAAGCTCCCCATTTAAAATGTTAGTAACTTTATTGATTATTGGTTGATTTTCATAAAACATATTTTATTTTGAACAGTATAATGGTAGAAGTACAGTGCAGTGTTAAAATTCTATATAAACACCAGCGTTGTCCACCAGTATTTGCAATTGAGTCAGAGTTTTGAGCTATAAACATCGTCCTTCATCTACCCCCCACAGGAAAAAAAAATCGCATGGCATTAAGTCAGGGCTTCTTGCTGCCCATTCATGAGGACCTCAACAACCCAGCCAACGTCCTGGAAATTGAATACGAGTAAAATTGGGGGCCCCATCTTGCATGAATATGAGGTTATTGATATTGTTGCAAGTGACCACTGTAGGCCAAACATCTTCTTGCAGCTTGATTAGGAAGTTTCATTCCACCCACCCTGTATGTATGTGTAAGTAATTTATGTTTGTGTGTGGATCTGGTTGTATATTGTATGTCTTGGTGTGTGTTTGCAGATATGTAAATATGTGGAAGTTTGTAAGTACAAATGTTTGTGTATGAGGGGGATTAATTGTTAGTATGCACTTCTGTAGACTGTTATTTAGCCCTAGGTCAAATCGCATTGAGCAGACATATGATCAAAAGTGTTGCAGCTATGGCTATCCCAACCTACATTATCCAACTTAAATTTTTTTTAATGTGATCGGGTTTTATATGAGGGAGATTTGGCTGTTATTACTATTACTAGCAAGTTGAGCGACCGCGTAGAGGTGGTTGTATTTGTGTGTGCACTTGCATAACAATAGCAGCAGTCGCAGCAAAACAACATCAACATCACCGCCGCCACTAATAATAATATCAGCAGACATCAGTGTCTGTATACAGACACACACACATATATATATGTATGTATATACACACACACACGTGTGTGTATATATATATATTTATTTATATATATATATATATATATGTATGTGTGTGTGTATACACGCACATATATATGCTGGCTGCTGAGGTTGCGAATGTGTGGTTACTAGTGATGGCGGACCGGAAGTAGGTAGAGTGAGTAGGAGGGTGGAGTACGGTTCCTTTTTCTCACTCTTAAGTTGATTGTGGTTGGTGTTGTAGTTCTTGTTTTTTTTATTGGTAATTTAGCCAGCAGCTCACACACCTTGCCTCTCCTCTTTCTCTCTATCACATTACCTGCAATAACAACGGCATAAAGCAACAATAAAAACAACAATGTTTATTTAATATATATATACATGTGTGTGTGTACTGTAGTACTGAAACGAAATTACATTACCAACAATATTTATTCGAGAGAGAAAGAGAGGGTGGTGGAGAATGAAAAGAGAATAACTGAGTAGAAACGAACATAGTGAGATAATTAACGAAAGAGTAAGACAGAGAGTGAGAGTGGAAAAGACTGATAGAGAAAAATGATATAGCGCAAAAAGACTTGAAAAAATATAGATAGATTAGACTAAAGAGAGAGTATTGCATTGGAGAGAGAAGAGATTGCACCGGGGAGAGTGAGAGAAGGAGAGATAAGAGGGAGAGTTTCGTTTACCAGTAAAATATGATGCTAACTAATTGTAAAGTGCATTGCGGTGGAGTAGGTGGTCGAATATGAGAAACGTACCATGAATGATGAACAAGTTATGGACTCTGGACATCACGAAAATCAGGTAGGAGAAGATATATAAATCTATACATACAGACATGGTGTATCTGATTGATGTGCACCTTTATGTATTACATATACATACATGTGTTGTGTGTGTGTATGTATAATATATATATATATATATATATATAAACTAATTGAAGATGTTCTTGTTGACTCTGACTAACACCTATCCTAATTATTTACTGCCGTACTATTTGTTTACTCTTTAGACTAACCTGTCAAATAGACTCTTGTAGAATATATATATATATAATGCACACTGAGACAGCGTGTTTGTGGATAAGCTGTAAATAATATTTGCATAGTGCAGCTAAATGTATGTTTATTAAACATACGCATGTAAATATATTTACAACTTAGTTCACCCTCCCACTATTAAATACACACACACATACATAGAAAGATATAATAGAGCGTGAGCAAGGATTTTACTGTTTGTCTTTTTTTTTGTATGTTTGTCATTGTAGAAGCATGTGTCAGAAGAATAAAATTAAGTTTATTCTTCTGACATAATCTTTACTATTTTTGCATAATAATACTTTCTTTATATAAATGATAATTTCCTATTTATACACACACACACACATATATATAAATATAAACACACACATACAGGTAGTCCTCTTACATTGTGGTAATGAAGCTTCTTCCTCCAGTGTCGAGAATTACTTGACAAACTGTTGATACATTCAGTCATGTCTTTCAGTTCCACCACTTCCATAACACTTTTTTTGCACTGTTTATTGTGTCTGCATATTTTTTTTATTTTTACACTAACCTTGCTCTTCTTCTTGGCTATACACATACACACCTGTCTCTGAATATACATTTTTTTTTTTTTTACTGGTTTCATTTATTAAACTGCGGCTTTGCTGGGGCGCCGCCTTCAAGGGTTTTTAGATAATTAAATATTTACGGTATATTTCTATCTATTTTATTGTCTAACTCTTTCTCTCTTTACCTTTCTACCCACCTACTTTTGTTTTCTTTATCTCATTGCTATCTCTCTATACCTATGTATCTCTCTATCTGGTTGCATCTCTTTCTTTCTCTCCCCCTCTCTCTCATATATATATATATAGGAACGAGTAGGACCCCGACGGCTGAGCTCAAGCCGTTTCGACGGCTAATTCTGGACTAAATCTTTTAGTCCAGAATTAGCCGTCGAAACGGCTTGAGCTCAGCCGTCGGGGTCCTACTCGTTCCTATTACCCACTCTACTACCTTAAGTATTGAGTACTTTGGTGCGTTATGGTCCATCTGGTTCCTTACCACATTTCCTTCGTTATATATATATATATATATAAATAATTTCAAAGTAGTTCCGTTTTTTACGCACTATCAAGCACCATTTGATAATTTTACTGATTTGCGTGCATAAACGTCACAATATTCTATCCTCTGTTCCCCAAATATTAGAGGTTCCTTGCCTCTCTCTTCAACATACTCTGTCACTTATGAGTTTGTTTTTAAACAAACCTTTGCTCTGTGTGTTTCTGTTTAACCTATGTAGAAACATAAACGTACATATACCCCTTAAAAGATGGGATAGTCACGCCTGGAAGACCTTTGTCAATAGGTCTGCTCATTCAGGATCGACTGGGAGGGGGGG
This sequence comes from Eledone cirrhosa, assembly GCA_964016885.1. Lineage (NCBI taxonomy): Eukaryota > Metazoa > Mollusca > Cephalopoda > Octopoda > Eledonidae > Eledone > Eledone cirrhosa. The sequence goes on from OZ024741.1 coordinate 158,097,036, forward strand.
GGGGGTATGATAACAACAATACACGCATAGATATTCAGCTTGTAATAATAAACGGTCCCTTGCAACACTTATTTATTCAGAATCCCAACTCCCTCTCTCTCTCTATATATATATCTATTTATCTGTCTATCTCTACATTATATAAATACATATACATATATATATTATATTATACATATTATATAAATACATATATATATATATATTATATATATACACACATATATATAAATATGTACATATATATAGAAAGAGAGGGAGATAAAATCCCGACCGCGGCGGTAAACAGTTTCGGCTTGTGTGATTAGTGATCTTCCTAATCACAACATCGCAGTCTCTCTCTCTCTCTCTCTCTTTATATATATATATATATATATATATATATATATATATAACGAAGGAAGTGTGGATCATAACGAACCAGAGTACTCAATACTGATATATCCCAGTTTGGTCAGTTCACTCAAGATGTTTACAAGTAGAATTCACTGGGCAGTATTGGGAAACTGTTTTATTAGCTCTTCGTTCTAGTCTTATCTACCTCATTGTCTCTCTCTGTCTCTCTTACCAATCCAATATATCTATAAATTGATATGATCAATACCACTATCATATATACAATAATAGGCTTATATATATATAAGCTTTCTTTGATAAAAACTCAGTTAAATCATCGTCAACGTTTTAAAAATAATTATTTGACCATACGCTATATATATATATATATAATTATTATTATTATGTAATAAACAACATAAGGCAATTATCCTCAGGATTTTTCATTCTGAGGATTGAAAGCAAAACCTTTTGCTTTTAAGAAACCACTGGTAAATGGAATAATTGCCTTATGTTGTTTATTACATAATAATAATAATTAAGCTCTGTTGCTTACATAGAGCACTCTTTTTTCCTGGACTTTTCCGATGGAATTACTTCATTCACACATATATATATATATATATATATATCACATAAGAAACGGAGAATCAGTGCTGCGACGAATAAGATTTATTAGAGAAATCTTATTCGTCGCACCACTGATTCTCCGTTTCTTATCTGATATATATATATATATATATGAGAGAGAGAAGGGGGGTTATTATTGAGTAGGAAGCCCGACAGTCAAAAGGGTTTAAGGTGCAAAACATTTGTATGGGGAGAGCTTCTCTGAAGACTTGCTGTCCAGCTCTCTCTCGAGAGAGAGTTTCTTACTACTTAATGCTGGAGTACAAAGTTGAATGTTGAATAATGGTCTTACTAGTCAAAACTAGTAACACATCTCTCTCTCTCTCTCTCTATTGTTATATTTGGGGAGGGTCATATTGTTATAATATTGCCAGAAATAATAATAAAACCAATCCAAACCAAACAGTGAGTGTGTTTTATTATTATTTCTGGCTATATTATAACAATATAACCCTCTCCAAATATAATATTTGTTTCAACACACGATTTTATATCAAAAATGTTGCAAAACAAATATATATATATATGTATATTTGTGTGATATGAATATTTGTGACAGGTGGCGATATCTACACGTTCAGACGCGCGCACACAAGTGCGTGTATAATATACTTGTGTTAAAAGTGAGAATGTCTACACATGTATGTGCTTGTGAGTATGTATATGTTAGTATATATGATGAATGTATCTATGTATGGATGACTATCCACATGTTCTTTGTGAAAGCCTCTTATAACCAGCTGATACTTTCCCTTGGCCAACGGCACTCATTCAATTCTTCAGTGCTGTCATTCTTAGGGAATGTATCTAACTAGAGTTCCAAAGTTCTAGAAGACATTAACCTTAACACCCCGCTCCTATACACTACCCATTGGCCCTTTCTAGATTCTTCTTCTTCTATTGTCATTTATGGCTGTAATGATGCACACATACGCAAGTATGCGCGCTCGCGAGACAAACAAGATGTGTTTAACATTGAATGGCTATATATACAATCTGTGAATGTGTTCCATAGCTGAAGGGGAATTATGGAGTAAATAAACTGAATAGGAACGATAATACAATTACTATATTGGAATACCTATTCGTTAATTACGTCTGTTAGAGAGAAACGAGCTGTTGCATGTATAGATGGAAGGAAGAATGTTTTCTTTGTGGGGGTGGGGGGTAGTAGTGACCAGAAGTAAAACGTAAGGTTTATAGGCAGGTAGACTATGTCGCAGGTATAGGTTAGTTGTTAGGGTACTGGGTTCACGATGGTAAGTTTGTGAGTTTGATTCCTGGCTATGGCAGCACATTGTGTCCTTGAGCAAGGCACTTTATTTATATGTTGCTCCAGTCCTCTCAGCTGGCAAAAATGTGCTGTACCTGTAAGTCAAGCAGCCAGCTTTGTCACATATGTGTTATGCTGAATCTCACCAGAGAACTATGTTAGTAGAATTAGAATGCTCAACTGCTTGCAGTTTAATTTAACAAGCAGACTGTTCCATTTATTGAATCAACTGGAGCACTTGTCAGAAATGATGGTCCAGTAACAACAGGAGGAGAGGATACTGAGAAAAATAGATAGGTAGATACAGAGAAAGAGAAGGGTATTTTGCACATTTTGAAGATTTTGCACATTGCCAGTGTCTACTTTCAAGTAGAAAAAACATGGTTCCTTTTCACCTTACCATAATCATCAGATCATGCGAAGACAAATTATTTAAAAAATACCTTTTTATAATGTTTTTCTCAGTTTGGCTGTTTGTAAATTGTACATCAAGAAGAATTTGAACTGAATTTGACAACACATATATTATAGGTGTTTAGATTAAATTGATCTGAACATGACTGGTACTTTTTTTTATTTTTTAACAAACTGCAGGAAAGTCAAACTGCAGTACTGCCGCATTCTTAATTATTTTGATTCAGAGAATTGGTTCCCAAACATATTTTGTCATGGAACCCTTACCTGTATTTTACAGACAATACCCACCACCCTAATTTTAATAAGACATTAAATGAAACAAAAAATATTATATACAGAGAATTTATTCATTTAAAAAAAGCTTGGTAAAATTTTTATTAAATTTTATTAAGAGATATGTGTGTGAATAAGATGAACCAAGTTCATGGATGATGAATTTAAATTTATTGGATTTACATATTTCATTGTATACACTAGGTTTTAGGAGCCTCAATTTTTTTTACTTAGTAGGTCTGGAGTTCCGTTGATGTTTTGTTTAAATTGTTCATTTCTTTGAGAAAAAGACAAGCAAAGAAGGAGTTCCAGAGGGCCAACGTTTTAGGAAGAAGGACTGGGCAAAGCTGTAAGTGTGTGGTCTGGGGGTTGGAAAGGAAATGGGTGAGATGAGAGTGCCCAAGTGGAGGTGACATCAGCGCAGCAAACTCTAAGAAATAGAGACCATTGTAGTAATGTTAAGAGACAGAAAGAGGGGACAGCATGTATGTGGGCTAGAGGCTGGAAAGTGTTAGTTATTTTCATTAACACTTTCATTATCATATTTCTAATGAGACACTGCCTATGATTTACACATCATTTTGGAAATAAAAAAGATATGGTTTTTCTAGATATGGTCTAGGAAGCTGGTATGAGTAACAACAGCACCATCCTAGATGTGGGAGCTTTACACGATTGTGAGTCTCACTATAGTACTATATGCTATGGATCTACAGATCAGATGGATAGAACCTATAAATGGATAGTTTTGAGAGTGGATTTGCATGCTAGAAATGGTTGAAGGGCGGCATCATTGTTTTCAAAACATTTCTCTCACTCGTACAGCATTCTGACTGGGTACTGAAACAACTGCTGGACTGTTTGAACATGAATATGATATATTTTGACTTTGTGAAGGCCTTCAACAAGGTTGATCATGGAATGATATGTTACAAACTACATAGCTTTGGCATAGCGGGAAAACTAGATGAATGACTGCATGACTTCTTAAAAGACAGAAGACAGACTGTTGCAACCAATGGGGCCCTCTCAAAAGAAACATCAATAACAAGTGGCATGCCCCAGGGAACTGTCTTGGGGCCATGACTGTCTGTAGTGGCCATGACTGTCTGTAGTGGCTCTCTCAGACATGTCGCCTGTAATACAGACAGCCTCCCTTACTAGCTATGTTGATACTAGAACTCATCTCTTGTGATGCTAAACTCTGCCAGATGCAGACTGCGCATTAATGTGATATCCCTTTACACAAAGTTTGATCACCAGCAGCAGAGTTCAAAGATCAAGTCTAGCCCATGATTTGACATTGTCAAGCCATCGTTTTGGCTGCCGGCCTCTGTTTCTCTTACCAGCCAAGCTTCCTTCCAGGCATAACCTACTCACACCATGAGTTGATCTTTTTATATGGCTGTATAGTTTGAGTGCTCTTGACAATTGATGTAATTGGGCTAAGTTTGGTAATGTTGAGCAGCTCACTGATACAGATACAGTCGCTGAGCTGCTTGCCAGTCATAAGTCTCATATGTGGTACTGGAATGTAGAGAGCTTTTGAAGTGACCTTGTCGTCCAATTAACACAGTCAAGACCATATAACACAACTGGTTGGATGTAAGTATCAAAGATCTTAGCCTTCAAAAGCTTTTGACAATGTGAAACTATGCAGCTTGTGGCAACTCTTAAACAAGACCTCAATTAACAAAACATACATCAACCTATTGAAAGAAACTTACACCAACTCAACAGCATGTATCAAAACAGACTTGGGAACTACACGGTGTATAGACATCTTGAAGGGAGTTAAGCAGGGGGATGTACTATCAGAACTTCTTCTCTGTATAGTTATAGCTGCACTTATTTACCAAAGTGAAGAAGAATGCTTCTCTGGCTATCAAATAGGAGGTAAAATCCTATCAAATCTCAGCTATTCAGATGATCTGGCCATCATGAGTTACTCTAGAACTGATCTGCAAGACTTTCTGAATATATTGGCCAAACATTCGCTGGAGGCTGTCTTACACATCAACATTTACAAAACAAAATGTGTGACAACTGATAAAAACAATACCAATCTCTAACTCACGATCTACAACCAGCAAATTGCTCAAGTTACGGAGTTTGTATATCTCGGTCACAAACTATCATCAAACAACAATGGAATGGTTACTGCACAATATCGAGTCACTCTATGCTGGGTAACTTTCAACAAGAACAAAGAAGTACTAACTAGAACTCATACTGAGTATCAAATTTAGAAAGAGAAGCATTCCTTTCTAACAGGATTTAAACAAAAGAATCTGATGGTTAAAGGATTCTAATGTCCACTCTGATAAAACCAGTAAACTATACCAAGTTGAGAGGTGTACATACTATCGATTGATACTTAATGCTATTACCAAAGATTATTGGAAAACTGACGAGTGTAATTAATGACAACAATGACGTTGGTCTAAAAATCACTTCAGAAATAAAAATCCAGGACTGAACTGAACCCCTGGATTGTGTTACTCCTCATTTTACTCTGAAGGATCATAAACTGAATTTTTATCCATTCAGCTCATTAGCATCACTAAGCCTGATTTAGGTAGGCTTAGTAAAAGAATTTTAGATAGAATTATACCTTTAATTATAGATATGATCCCTTTAGCCTTGTTGAATAATTCTTTTGTGGTGATTGATTTGTTTTAGGGGCATACATAACAAGGAACACTGCTGCTTTATCCAATTCGATAGTAACAACTATTATTCTTCCATCACCTTACCATTCCTTCTTAGAGCTATTAATTTCACCAAAATTATTATGGAGATTAAGGATTTTGAAGTTGATGTCATTTTAAATGCTCGTAAGTCTATGATAAACTTTGATAACTCTATTTGGTTAAAGAATCAAATAGTACCCCCTTTTACGTGACCATGGGAGTCAGTGGTTTGGCAGAGGTCACAGAACTTATTGGTCTATTTTTACTATTCTCAATCAAAAATGACTTCCCCAAAGTAGCTGGGGTCTATACCGTGATGTTGGTCTTTTGACTATATGACTAAGTGTGGACCCCGAACTATTGAATGGTTTAGAAAGGAACTTTTTGCTTTTTTAAAGGTTTCAACGTTTCCACTCGAGTGGACACTAGTCTATCTGTGGCGAATTTCCTTGTTGTTGCACTCAATTTTTAAAACAGCCATACTACACATATAGAAAGCTCACTGACACTTTAAACTACATTAATAAATACTCTAACCACCTAACCAGCGTAACTAAAAATCTAGTCAAGAACGTCTCATTGAGGCTTTGCCATTTATCAGCTAATAGAGTTACGTCCCTTTACATTCTGGGTTCAAATCCTGCTGAGGTTAGCTTTGCTTTTCATCCTTATAGAGTCGATGAAATAAAGTACCAATAACGCTTTGGGTTGATTTAATCCATTTTCCCCTCACCCCCAAATTGTTAGCCTTGTGCCTAAATCAGAAATCATCATTATTATTTTTATTGTTTTTAGGAGTATAATTAATACCCTCAGTATCTTTGTTTAATCACATTACTTCTATTAATTTTCCCATACATGTTAGCAGGAAAATATTCAGCTAATTTAAAAAGAAAATTAGACCCCTTATTTTTTCATTGCAAGAATTTATTCTCCCCTCTTTACTTAATAACTTAATTAGATCTTTTATCCTATTTGAACACAATTTGCTGTATCTCTAGTGAACATTTTCACATGTTACCATTGTGTCTTCATTTTTCAAAGGCAACATTTGCTCATAATTTTTTCAAAATATTTACATGTGTTCATGGATTGATATATCACTTTCAGAAGATCTGGCTTTAGGGTGAAAGTAGAAACTATTTGCTTAAACTTTTAATCTTTGCTAATAATATATATATAGTGCTTATGTATGTATAATATATATATATATATATATATATATATATATCAGCATTGTCATCAACATTTTACAGGACTATATATATACACCCATGTATATAAAAACAATGATGATATATATGAATATATACAGAGAGAGAGAGAGAGATCCTGGAGAAAAACATCTGAGCATCACAACAACATTATGATAACCATTTGATCTTTCAACATTTTACCCTTGTTATATATATAGATCTAGATATTTCCGTAAATTTTACACATTTCTGGAATTTCCTTGGTGTGATCCAAGCCTCCTGTTAGATATAGATATATTTAACACACACATGTATATTACATATTACACACATATTACACACACACACACACACTTATATACAACACAATCCACATATGTAACATGACACACACACACATGCGTGCGTTTTGAATCCTTGAATCAGGGGCAGTTTCAGGCAGTTTGTTATTACACACTGCTTGAAACTGCCCTTAGTTCTATGATACAAAAATGCTTATTTTAAACTGCTTATATTATTCTAAATAAAAACCCTTTCATCCTAATTTTATGTAAGGACCTTTGGCTTCAAATGTCACCTTAATCATGAGAAGATTATATTGCTAAATCCCACCAAATTCTTTGTTACTTTCAAAATCATATGTAGTGCCTTTCATTAGAAATATGATAATGAAAGAGTTATTTAATGACTATTTATTTCATATTCTCTTTACTGATTTAGGTTTGTACAAACCTATTTAGTTCGATGAGGTGGTGGATGTTAAGAATTCTATGAATACCTTTCCCTTTGGCTGGTCTAAAAGGTTTGGGTCTCCCTGAAATAACATCTTTGCTAATCTATTTTACATTTTATTTGCTGCATTAATTATTGACTCATTCATTTTTATATGTGCCTGGGGGATCGATGGTAGTGGTGGTGGTGTGAAGGATTCCTTGTGATCAATAGCCTAAAAAGTTAATTCCTTCTTGATTTGGTTTGTCCCTTTCGCTACACATACTTATTTTACATTCAGTTTACTGGTTTATTAAGTTTTTGTACATTCCTGGAGTTGATGAAAGAGGTCAAGGCTTCCATGTAGGGTCCCTGGTGGTCTAAAATATTTTGGGATCACTGCTCTTTTTTAAATTGCTCCATTGATTGATTGAAATTCATTAAGATGATCTTCTCCAAATATCGGTTGCTCTCCAACAGGTTTGCGGTCAGGCCCGTGGCAGTGAAGATATCTTGTATCCTTGGCCCTAGGGCCACCTCCTACTCATCACCATCGGCACAGAGTTGGCTACCCGCAGGTGTGACCCTCATGAGCTGGAATGGTTGTTCCAGTGCGTCTCCCTTTCTCCAAGGAAACGCCTTCTCTATTCTGTCTGCCAGGGTCATGGGGCAGCCAGCGCGTGGGCCCCATTTGCTCTCAATAGTGAGAGATGGGGAGAATGAGAGACGGAAGTGGTGACAATGGGAGTTTGGTTCCATTGTCTTGAGACCTGGTGTATATTTGTGTATATAAGAGAGAATGAGTATCTATTTACAATTTACCAGTTCAATCTGTAAAACATTCTCAAACCGTCCCATCCAACCCATGCCAAAATGGAAAATTGAATGTAAAAGCGATGATGATATATGCATAAACAAATGAACTTTGTATATATATTTATATATATATACATACACACGCACACACATATATGTATTTATATATATATACACCCCCATCCCACTACCCCTATTCCACCCCCACACCTATCAACACCACCCCTTTCTCTGTAAAGTTATGTTGATACCACAACATCCAGTCCTAAATAAATGAGGTCGTGTAGGTGTCACAACAAAAAAACACAGTCCACGCTGTAATGTGGCCGTGTAGGCAACATGGTAAAAACCTCCCAGTCCACACTGTAAACGTGGTTGGTGTTAGGAAGGGCATCCAGCCATAGAAAACCTGCCAGACAGTCCCATACGAGCAAGACAACCAATCTGGCCTCAAGTGGGACAATTCCCGTCTAAACCCATGCTAGCATGGAAGATAGACGTTAAATGATGATGATGATGAGGATATATATATATATATATAAATGAAATTATCTATGTGATGTGTGTTTATATATATATATATATATATATGTACTATCGTCATTTTTATGTTCGTTATTTTTTTTCCATGAAATAAGATTTCTTCTATACATTCAAACTATTCTATACTTAGTCCTTTAGTAGTTTCCTTTGACTTTTCTGTTTCCTTCCCCTGAAGCACTTAAGAAATCTATCTATGTGTTTATCTCAGTGTTTTGAACTGACAAATATTTTAGTGAGTGGAAAGTGGATTATATTGAACCTAGTCAGAAGGATGATAGGCAAAGTTGACCTTGACAGGTTTTGATCTCAGAATGTAAAGAGCCTGAAGGAAATACAGCTAAGCATTTTGTCCAGACTGTAACGATTCTGACAGTCCCCCACCCGAAGAAAATCAAGGGACATAATACTAATAAAATTAGCTAATCAAAATTTTTTGAAAATTTGGTTGATGCAGTTAAGAGTGGATTTTTGTCTGTAACCCTTTAAACACCAATCTACCTAAAACTGTATGCCTGGAACACAATGCCTATACACATACTCATATGTATTCAATCACACACAAACATTTACAGTATGACACTGACATACAACATAATGCCTACACATACTTACATATATACGTACAACACACGAGCATATTCATATTCAACACCACTCACAAATACAATGTATTGCCTACTAAACACATAGGATATGTTTACACATATTTATATATATATACACGCTAATACAAGATAATTTTCTCACACACACACATTTACAGCATGACACATACACACACACACAACGTTTACACAAATACAACACACACACACACATACAACGCAATGCACACTCATATACAACACAAACACAATGTAATACACTCACGCATATCACACAATGCCTACACACACATACTCAGAATCAACAAACCAAATATAGTCTTTGTAAAAAATTAAACAAAATAAAAACTATTGTCCTTGGAAGTATGAATCCATTTGGGAATTTGTATTTAAATATCAAGTAGTTCTATTTTGGATCAGACAAGAGAGGAACCAATGAACCAGCCTTAAATCACAGAACTTGCTTCTCTCATTCAAACTAATTCAACATTCTAGGTTTTACCTACACCAATTCTATTTACATTGGTAAAAACACAGCCAATAGGGGAAATTCTACATGTTAGCTAGAAATAACATCCAAATTAAATATCAAATCACCATGTATCATCATCAGCATAGAGCGAGGTAGGACAAGATATTTATTTATATTAAGTGATATTACTCACACATACATGAATGTATCAACTGATGAAGTCATAGGGGTGCTGTTGTAATATACTTAGGCACTTTAAAACTGGCGAAGCCCATCCCTTCTCCAGGTCTGAACACAGCTGATTTCTTTTAGAGGAGGAGTGAGGGAGAAGTGAGAAAGTGATACAGAGGAAGAATCGATCCCAGTACTAGACTGGTACTCTTTTATCGACCTTGAATGGATAAAAGGCAAAGTTGACCTTCACTGGATCTGAGTGCAGAGAGCTGGAATGAATACCAACAAGCATTTTATCCGACATTCTAATGACTGTGCCAATTTGTCTCACTCTACACATGTATAAGTATACATATACCTGATATGATACATTGCAACTTGATTAGAAGTAATTGAGATAAAGCTAGTCATATTCAAATATATATATATATATATATATATATATATATGTCCACATATGTCCTAGAGGCAAATGGAAAAGAGGCAGACTGAAGATCACCTGGTGGCAGAAATTTTAAGATTATCTGATGGCCATCAACACACCAGGAGTGAATGCAAAAGAGCAGCAGTGAATAGTGTGTATTAGAGAAAGCTACCCAGTACAGGAGAATCCAAAACTAAGACTTAGACATTGAAAAACAAATTTATATATTAAAACATTATGTACTGACAGTGTTAAAATGCAAATAGATCCTTTATTATTTTCAGGTCACTTTTTGTTTGCACTAATTTGTGAAATATCTAATCATCATTATGAGTTTACGCCTATTTTTATACATTGATATAGGAGGGATACATCATAGTGTGTGATTAGCTAGTTACATGTCAATATAATGAGCATGCTGTTTTGTTGGTTAGACAACTGGAAAACTCATTATATGAATAGTGAAAGTGTGCGGCTTAGTGTTTAACCCTTTAGCATTTACATTACTCTATATATACTATTGTATTATTGTGGTAAAGGCTTTATCTTGCATAATTATCTCACATAATATCGACACCACAAGATTTTCATGTTATTTATTTTGAGAACAATACCTTAACGTCAGTATGTGTGGGCAATTACTGCTGGTTTGAACAGAAAGAGGTGAGAGAATTCTGGCCAGATATGGGTTAAGGTCTTGGGCTCACAATTATAAGGTCATGAATTCTAGGCTAGGTGGTGAATCATTTTCTTGAGCAAGATACTTCATTTCACATAGCATTTCATGAAGGACTAGGGCTCCTATCATCAAAACACTTGAGAAATCCTGTGGAGGCCAATAAACCTGCATTGGTGTGAGCTGTGAATTTCATTTCATTTCATTTCATTTCATAGGGCCCCCTATCATTTAAACATCTGAGAAACCTCCTATGAAATACAACCTCATAGAAGAACAGTTAAACAGCTGGGGAGTAACTAGGGTATGGCAAGCATGACACGTGCCATGGGCTTCACATGAAGGGGGCGACACTTGGACTAGGAGTACGTTCTATTAAAGTCAAATAAGCTTCGTCGGAGAGTGAAAAAAGAAACTCCTTCAGATATATGATCTGTCTCTGATTTACGGTGGCTGGATCATTAAACCATTTATATAAATTATTTGGCCCAAATGTAAAAATACAGTGCTGAGCAGGAGTGCAATTTCACTGCTTCACATAAGCGCTATTTTCCCTAGTTATGCTTCTGTTAAATAGGAATGGATGGGACAGAGGTCCCTCACCAACCTTATTGTTGTGGCATATGATAAGTGTAGTTAGACCAAGCAGCGTTAAGGTGTTACATGACAGATGACTATCGTGTTAAATTACTAAAATGCACTTGAGGCCAAACACTAATGTGCCTACATACACGTGGTGTAGGTGTCATTATATTGAATGTCCAGCTCGTGAAGACTAAAATTAGATTTAAGCCTTGACAAAGAAATCAATATTATTCTTTAAATAGATAAATGTAAATAAATTAAAGAATAAATAACTACAGAAGTATGTGGTATTTGTTTATATGTATTTATGTGTATATGTATATATAATTTGTCACTCTCCCCTACTTTCTCTCACTCTCCCCCTACTTGCTCTCTCTCTCTCTCTCTCTCTCTCTCTTTATATATATATATGTATATATATAGTACACATATCTTGTGTATGTATATATGTGTGTATATATATATATGGCTTAGTGGTTAGAGCATTGGCCTTGCAATCGAAAGGTTGTGAGTTCAATTCTCAGACCGGGTGATGTGTTGTTTCCTTGAGCAAGACACTTTATTTCACATTGCTCCAGTTTACTCAGCTGTAGAAATGAGATGATAGGGACTCCAGTCCCAATCATTCCACTACAAAGTGGTCATGGAGGTGCCACGGCAAAAAAGCACCCAGCACTCACTGTAAATGAGGTTGGTGTTAGGAAGGGCATCCAGCTGTAGAAATCAAGCCAGAATCAGTTCCCGTCCCACCCTTGCAAGCAGGGAAAAAGTGGACGTAAAATGAAATGATGATGAAAATGATATATATATATATATATAGTACACATATCTTGTGTATGTATATATATATTTATATATAGTACACATATCTTGTGTATATATATATATATATATATATATATATATATATATATATATATATAGTACACAGATCTTGTGTGTATATATATATATATAGTACACATAGCTTGTGTGTATATATATATATACACACACATATATATATATATAAATATATATATATATTTATACATAAACATACACTGAAGTGTATGTATGCTTATACATGTATTCACACTACTGTACATGTCTATACACCCACTCATAAACAAATACGTACATGCTTACATATGCACATGCATGCATACATAAATATATAATACATGATAGTCACCTTCATGAACTGAAATTCTTGTTATTCCTCCAAGATTGGTTGGAAATATTTTCTGAAATTCTCCATAGATTTCTTCTCTATCATTTGGGTTTACATGTA
>OZ024741.1:158115132-158152632 GCA_964016885.1 Eledone cirrhosa
GGAGACTATTGTGTATGGGTTCTACACTCGGAAAATATATTTAAAAATATATAAATTATTATTCATATTTTGAATCTCAAGAGATGAACTCAGCATACTTTTCTCTTTCTCTTTCTCACACACACACATATAAACTCATATGTACACTCCCACCCCCACCCACACACCCACGCCCCCACACCCACACCCACACCCACACACCCACACACATCTAAACATTCATTGATTCATAATTAATACAGTCCAACTTCTCCTGTTCCACTTAACTTGGCAGAACAGAGTTGTTTCTTCGTCCTGCAAGTCTTGGAACTGGTTAGCTCTTCACTTGAAGCCGGAAATTCAAATACATATACATAAGATTATATTTCTTTCTCTCTCTCCCTCTCTCTATATACACATACACACACATACACACACATTCACACACTCACACACTCACACATACACACACACATTCACACACACACACACATTCACACACACACACACACACACACACACACACACTCACACACACACACACACACACACACACACACACACACACACACACACACACACACACACACACACAATGGGCTTTTGCACAATTTCTGTCTATCAAATTCCCATTCCAGGGCATTGGTCAACCTGAATCTATTGTAGGTAGTTGCCCAAGGTGCTGGGCAGTGAGATTATACCAGAACCACATAGTCTTGTACATAACGATTGTATATAACTATTTATAATTGTTGATTTAAACTATTCCTCAAGTGTTCTCGGATCTTTTACTATATCTATATGATTTTCATTCCAAGAAATCATTACTAACATTATTATCATCAACATCAACACCAATATTGTCCTTTGTTCAATGAAATTTATATACCAGAAGGATACAGATTTTTAAATGAAAAAATGTTATTTATAGCTCACATCTATGCAGGTTTAGGTTCCTTCTCTAAGGTTGCATTGTTTTGAAGGTGTCTTGAGTCTTTTACTGACAGATTCCTCTGTTCTGTCATGAAAATTAATGTGAAATGAAGCATCTTGTTTAAGAACACAACACACTGCCTGGTACTGGAATCAAACTCACAACTTTATGATTTAGAAGCCCATACTCTAACCACTAGGCCATGTGCCTTCACGAAAAATTTTTAAGTGGAATTAATTATACAATCCTGTCTGTTTTGACACTTAAGGACTAACAAAGAAATTATTAATGTGTCCCCTTTCATATTGAATGCTGGCCACCTTCATTGTTTTGTGATATCAAAGAGTGCACACACTTAATGATGACCCCACAAACACAGCAGCTATGCAGCATTCCAGAGGATGTCTTTGAAAGCTGTTTCTGTGTTCCTCAAATTCCTCAAAGGGACTGGCACTGGTGTGGTGAGGATGGGGAGAGACATTGCTTCGGGGATAACAGGCTTCACTGTTGTGTAAGTTGAAAACCTTTTTTTTTTTTTTTTTAGGAGGAAGGCACTTTTGCTGCTGTCTCATTACCTTTCCTCTTTGTCCATGGTTTCCCATATGTATATCTGAAGGAAAGTATTATGTATATATATATATATCATCATCATCATCGTTTAACGTCCATCTTCCACGCTAGCATGGGTTTGGACGGGAATTGTCCCATTTGAGGCAAGATTGGTTGTCTTGCTCATATTATAGGACTGTCTGGCAGGTTTTCTACGGCTGGATGCCCTTCCTAACACCAACCACGTTTACAATGTGGACTGGGAGGTTTTTACCGTGTTACCTACACGGCCACATTACAGCGTGGACTGTGTGTTTTTTTGTTGTGACACCTACACAACCTCATTTATTTAGGACTGGATGTTGTGGTACCAACATAACTTTATATCGAAAGGGGTGGTGTAGATGGCGTGGGGGTAGGGGTATTGGGACGGGGATGTATTTTGGTTAAGAGGTGCCTACTGACTGTAGGTTTCGCTTTGTACTTATATATATATATATATATATCATCATCATCATTTTACGTCCGCTTTTTCCCTGCTTGCAAAGGTGGGACGGGAACTGATTTTGGCTTGATTTCTACAGTTGGATGCCCTTCCTAACACCAACCTCATTTACAGTGAGTGCTGGGTGTTTTTTTGCCGTGGCACCTCCACGACCACTTTGCAGTGGAATGATAGGGACCCCAGTCCTTATCATCTCATTTCTACAGCTGAGTAAACTGGACCAATGTGAAGTAAAGTGTCTTGCTCAAGGAAACAACACACCACCCGGTCTGAGAATTGAACTCACAATCTTTCGATTGCAAGGCCAATGCTCTAACCACTAAGCCATGTGCTATATATATATATATATATATATATATATATATATATATATATATATATATATATGTGTGTGTGTGTGTGTGTGTGTGTGTGTGTGTGTTTTTGTTTTTCCTTTTTGTTTTTTCATTTTTCCCTGTTCCTTCCTTTTCTCACTTTTTATCTTTGTTTTATCTTCTATTTCTATCTCAATCTGATGAAGGACTAGTGTCTGTAATGTTAAGATTCTTTGCTTCCTATCTAGTGTTAAACTAATATATTTCTTAAATGCACTGTGTTGTTTGCTTTGTTATTTCTGTTTACATTTTACACACACATATATGTGTGTGTGTAAGTGAGTGTTGTGTACAGATGGATGAGATGTTATTAGTTAAGACCAGTAAAACTTAATACTCTATACTTTAAAAAAATAGAGTGTAGATAGTATATGAATTTTCTGCACATTTCTATAGTAATTTTACCATTTCTCATCTGCTATTGAGACAGTAAAAGCTTAACCGTAGGGCAGAAAATCCTTGTAATATATATAACAAGGGTTAAAAGTTCAGATGAACAAAGTTGAGCTTCAAGTTTTTCACAATTTGTATTTTTTCTTCTCATTCTTGTAGAAGCTCATGTAAGATAAATATAATGTCTTAACTTTTTCATCTTGAATATCCATCCATTATATATATATATATATTACTTCAAAATATTAATAAATATAAACATTCATGTGATCAAATATATTTTATTATACATATTCCAGTCTTGCCAAGACTGGAATTGAACCATCAGCACAGTTGAGGTATGTCAGGCATCAATTTATTTTATCTGATGAGGACGTACTGATGAAATAGGTCAGTACCTCTGAAATGTATAATAAAATATATTTGATCACATGAATGTCTATATTTATTAATATTTTGAAGTAATATTAATAACTCCAGAAAACCTCTCTGTCGAGTGCTTCTAATCTATTGTAAAACTTTATTCATTGATTAATCAATGAACCTTGTTAAACTTTTGATCATATGTATATATATATATATATATATATATATATATATATATACACACTTTTCTAAAAAAATTATATCATACACAAAACACCAGCATCAATAGTTTTCCAAGAGATGGCAGCATGAATGGACCTGTTATTTTTCTCTAAAAAATTGTTTTCCTATTCCGTCCTGCCAGCCCCTCAATCTTTTTAATTTCTCATTCTTTCTTCTGATGAAGGACTAGCGTCTGAAACGTTAAGACCCTCTTCCTACTATTTCAAGCATTAAACTAATATATTCCTTCTATATACTGTACTGTTTGTTTTGTTTTATATATATATATATATATATATATATATATATATACATATACATACCCCTCGCAAGCAGGGAAAAGCGGACGTATGATGATGATGATGATACACACACACACACATATATAAATGTATGTGGGAATTACTTATGATATTGATATATATATACATACACTACAGTTTTTAGACACCAATGTGTGGTTTGGGTGATATTTGGCTGCTATTTTTAGCAGGCTGTGTAATCTCATAATCATGAAGGCCAAGAAAACTTAGCAGGAGTGTCTGGTTCTTTGTAAGGGGGTTAGAAACTCCTGAGTATGTAGAATATGGGAATGTATATAAGTGAGATGTGGAGCCCTCAGTTTGTCTGAGAGATTAGTAGTTCCGCTTAAATACTGACTTGGTTTCTGATGACATGTCCAACTCTTGCTGGCAGGAAGAATGGATGTTAAATGACATTGGTTTCTGAATTAGGCACAAGGCCAACAATTTTTAGGGAGGGGAAAGTTGATTAAACCACCCCCAATATATATGTGTGTGTATATATATATATATATATATATATATATATATAATCATCACCATCTCTGTTTGGCATGTGAACATTAGTTGAACAGACAAGTCTGTAGTATGGCACAACACCAACAACTTATGTGTATTATATACTTTTTTTGTTATGTGTATTTATGTTGTATATATATGTGTGTGTATATACTGTATGTGTGTGTGTATGTATATATATATATATACATATATATATATATATATATATATATATATATATATATATATATATATACACACACACATATATACACACACATACACACACAATCTCTTTAATTACTGCTAGGCCACTGCTACCATTATATTATGTTTTACTGTTAATATAATATTACACTTCTGACATAACTATTATACAGTTCTGCATTTTGGTGCTTTATCTCAGTGACACATTTCACTGCCAGACTATCAGACTCTCCCTCTGCTCACTCACACATGTGCATGCACACGCACACTTTTTCTTCTTCCTCTATATCAGAACACAACATAACAATGGTTATTACATAGAATTATGATGGAAGGCAGTTTCAGACAGTTTGATATCAAAATGGTTAAAATAAAGAGAACCATTAGATAATGTAGTCTAAGATACTCTTATATTTGAATAAAAGATGAGCTGGAATAGTCAGATATGACAGCTTTGATTAACCTTTTTGATACCAAGCTGCCTGAAACCAGCCTCAATTTATGATACAAAACTGCTCATTTTTAAATGTATTAAAACCTTTCATCATAATTTTATTTTAGAAGTGTTTTAAAGTAATGTTCTAAATATCAGCTTACTATCGAAAAACTTAGTTATTACATTAGAAATGTAATGAAAGGGTTAAAGAGATAACCATTGGATAATGTAGTCTTAGATACTATTATGTTTCAATAAAAGATGAGCTGGAATAGTTATAGATGAGACAGCTTTGATTATAGATCTGCTGGATCAGGATTAACTTAGGACTAAACAACACCAAGAACAACATAAACAACTATGAAGAGATATGGAGGACAAAAATACTCTAATCAAGTCACCTAGGTAACTGACCTTAACTCCCACATTCTAAGAGAATCACTAGAACAGTGCAACATTAGTTGAGAACAATGCAAATGACTTGGCCATTATTCCAACCAACATTTAAATTGTATATTTTTATCTGTCTAATTGATATTGTGTGTCACATGACTTGTTGTACTTTCTTCACTTTAATTACTTAATAGAACTGTGTTACTAAGCTAGGGCCGGAGGAACTATTTACGGGGACTGTTTACTAGGACTATTTTCATAATTGATATCTATCAACTGAAGAAATTAATTTTATTCATTGTTTTTTTCTTAAGCTTTATGTATTGAGCTCTATTTTTCTCATCTGTAAAACCAAACTTTATTCATCGATATCATCATCATCATTTTAATGTCCACTTTCCCTATTAGCAAGGGATGGATGGGTCTACATAGACCATGTCAGTACTGAAGTGGGGCTACTGATCTCCCAGACAGGTCAGAGATCTGCATCTCAGTTATGTACAGTCTCACATTCTATGGAGTGCACAAGGGAAGTTATGTCTTTGACACAACTGAAGGGGCCCCTCAACCCTTTGTTTGGCAAGTTTTCTATGACTGGATGACCTTCCTATCACCAACCACTTTACAGTGTGTACTGGGTGCATTTATCATGTAGATCACCAACACTAGGGAAGCCATCATGCTCTTAACATAATTGAAAGGTCCTCCCAATCGTTGTTTGGCAAGCTTTGTATGGCTGGATGCCCTTCCTATCACCAACCACTCTACAGCATGTACTGGGCGCATTTATCATGTAGATCAACACTAGAGATGTTGCCGTACCATGGCACAACTGAAGAGTCCTCTTGACTATATATATATATATATATATATATATATATATATATATATATATATATATAATCTTCCTCTCTCTCTCTCTCTCTCTCTCTTATTTTATCAATATATCTCTGTGTATATGTATATTTTTTTTTTTGTGCCATTTAGTCATAGAGGTATGATTAGCAGCAATATAATATATATCTTTATATATATATATCTGGTAATATAGTATATGTAATATATATCTTGAAACACGCAGTCAGACACACACACACGTGTGTGTGTGTCTGAATAAAAAGTGGGTATGTTTCATTTTTTTGTATTCCACAATGTTTCAAGCAAACTACAACACCCTCTTATATATATATATACACACATATAGCTATACGGTGGACAGACAAGTATACATATATATTTCTAAACACACACACCTCACATCTCTTCTATTTATCAATCTACAAATCTCATGCTGTTTTTCTCATTATGTACATAGTGAGTCCTTTAGTCTTTACAAGCTGGAATGTCAGTTGCTCTTCATTCCCTCTCTATACAAGCATGTAAAATAGTCTCCTCCCCCATCTCTATACAACCAAGTAAAACTGTCTGTCCCTATCTCTCACTTTCTGTCTGTTTCTCTCTATGCAATCAAGTAAAATTCTCTCTCCCTCTCTCTATACAATCAAATAAAATAGTCTGACTCTCTCTCCTGTTTTACAAACTCTAATTGAGCCCAGGCACCATCAATCACAACCTACTGTTAGCTCAATTGTCACAGAATTGAACAGCTAAACATCAGTGTGACCAGGTAATCTAGGTGCTTTATCCAATAGACACCTGTAAGGAAGGTACCAACTGGGTGACTGACTGGCTGGCTGGTTGGTTTGGCTAGATGTTCAGTTTCTTTTAACAAGACCTAAGAAATGGCTTTTTTTAAGACATTTAGTCTGCTGTACTGGTTAGTTAAACAAGTTAACAACAGCGTCTGAAGACTGGGAATTATTAGGTCATGCCTTTTGTTTGTTTTTTGTTATCAGTCCATTCATTTACTCTGTAGATGGAAGGTCAGTGTGCCATTACTGCTCTTTGACTCTCCTACTATTCTACATTCTTCTCTCTCTCTCTCTTTATATATATATATATGGGCACTGCAATTTCATGCATAAGGGTGAAATTGTCTGATATTGAGCCCAGGCTGCACGATGGTTTGAACAAACCATGAGAAAGATGGTGTTTTAATGAGAGGAGCTATTATCCTGTCATGAAAAGCAATATGAAGTAAAGTGTCTTGCTCAAGAACATGATGTGATGCCATGTACAGGAATGATACCCACCCTTATATGATCATGAGGCCAACAGCTTATCCACTAGGCTACACTACATGACATGTTAAATGCTTAAATTCATTTTTTCACAGTAAAGCCAGTGTGAAATAGTTCTCCATCCTTGACTAGCTGTAATATTCCTCTCTGTGTGAGGATAGGGCTTCCTCAGTGGTAACTATTACCCTCTCTGTGAGTATGACAGTAAAAGCCTGCTATACACAGGCCTAGCCCTGCAAGTTGGCTGTAGCTCTGCTGTATAAAATCATTTCTTACTATCAAAAAGAAGGAAGTCTTATGCTCTCATTTGCTTAAAAACACATGAAACTGGGATAAACTCTGGCCTGATGAACCTCTAGGCTTGAGAAAAAAAATTATGTTTGAATAGCTAAAGCCATTATCTAATATGGCCCTTTTTTTAAAGACTGTAGGAGGTTATTTGAGAAAGATTTCGTTGCTATTTCTAGCACGTTGAGCAATCACATAGTGGCTTCAAATGTCAACATGCAGAAATCTCACTGCTGTCTGTAGAGGTTAATTCCCACAGTAGAAATAAATATTTACTTAGTGCTTCTCATTAAACAAATGTATATTTATTTTCCACATTATAAATGCTATATTTATATCATTTTGTTATTGACCAATACACATTGGTGCTTCTATTGCTAAAACAAAAATAGTACTAAATGGACAAATACATTAGGCTTAAATTTAAGTTTTAAATTTAAATATGTCTCACAGAAAAGATATTTAGTATTTCTTCTTCCTTGCTATCCCAGCAATCTTGGCTATTCAGGTCAGTGGAGTTACACACTTTACTGTTGTTATTCCAGTTACTGTACAAAGGATAAATTATATGATGCATGATGATTTTGCCACTGGCTGATGATGATGTACAAGCACAGTGAGGCAAGGGAATTAAAGTGTTGAGCAAGTATGTAGTGGTAACAGAAGTGGAACTGGGAGTTCTATATTTATTTATTTATGGTCTGGTGCATTTAGTTAATCATTTCATCACTAATTAAATACATTCTGTTTCAATTAATGAAGAATTTTTATGGAATTACTAAAATTATTATTTTGTTACTAATAGAGTAACTTATGGGTCTTACATAAAATTATGTTAGAAAATTAAAAACTCAAATAGAAACCCTTTAGTATGGTTGGTTTTGTTTCATAGAACCAGAGGCAGTTTTGGGTAGCGTGGTATCAAAAGAGCTAATGTAATACTGTTGACTATAGTTGTATAGCGAAGGAAACAAAATGCTAAGCAAGTATATAATGGAACCTCTAGTTTCCTATGTGGTGCATTTAGTTTTAACTCTTTTAATACCAAACTGCCTAAAATTGTCCTTGTTTTATGATACAAAACTGACCATTTTATAATGTTCATATTTATATTAAAACATTCGACCATAATTGAGTTTAGGAATTTTTTGTTACATAATGTTCCAAATATAAGCTTACTAATGAAAAAATTAATTGTTCTATTACATTCTTCCAAATTCTTGATTACTTTCAAAATTAATTGATATACATAAGCAGCGTTTTTCATTAGAAAGACCAGTGAATTTGCCACTGGCTGATGATGTAGTTTGAGGCATGGGAAATAGTGTTGAGCAAGTATATTTTAATCAGGAGATGATTAATAATCTTTTCTGAAACAAGTTTTTATTGTATGTATGTGTGTGTATATGTGTGTGTGTGTATGTATATATATATATATATATATATATATATATATAAAAACTACTCACAGTCCACGCTGTAATGTGGCCGTGTAGGTAACACGGTAAAAAGTTCCCAGTTCCACACTGTAAATGTGGTTGGTGTTAGGAAGGGCATCCAGCCGTAGAAAGCCTGCCAGATAGTCCTATACGAGCGAGACACTGTCACCCGACCAGCCTTGCCTCAAGTGGCACAACTCCCGTCTAACCCATTCTAGCGTGGAAGATGGACGTTAAACGATGATGATATCACCCTTGCAAGCAGGGAAAAGCAGACGTAAAATGATGATGATGATATATATAGATATATATATACACACATATATATATACACACACACACATATATATATATATATATATATATATATATATATGTACACACACACATATACATACGTATAATATAATTTCTCGAATGAGCTGCAACTATAACATCTTCCGATGCAGTGCGTAGTAATTTATTGTGTAATCAGCAATTTAGGTGGTCACTGCTACTTACTGTTGCAATGAAATGTGTGTCAGAATTATTAATAAATGAAATATTGAATATCAACATCTCAGCCTCTGTGATCTTTTCACAACCTCTGATCTATATATATATATATATTTGTACATACATACATATAGTAGTGTTGGAGTTATGATAAAATGTTCCCAGTCAACGTTATAAAGTGGTTGGTGTTAGGAAGGGCATCCAGCTATAGAAACCGAGCCAAAAATGGAATATTTGAGCAAGATATAGTCACCTGACTAGTCTAGCTTTAAAGCATTAAACCCTGTCTTACCCATGTAAGCATGGAAAATAGATGTTAAACAGTAACTATATGATTAACCCTTTAGCATTTAAACGAGTCAAATCTGGCCAGAATTCTCTTACCTCTTTCTGTGCAAACAGGCCACAACTGGCTGCTCATACTGATAAGGTATTGTTCTCAAAATAAATATCAAAATCTTGTAGATTCGATATTATGTGAGATAACTATGTAAGATAAAGTCTTTACCACAAAAATACAATAGTATATATAGAGTAATATGAATGCTAAAGGGTTAAGAATGGTTTGCTGAAGAGAAACAGAAAGAGGCACTTAATACATTTGTAGAGAATGCACATAATTTATTCTACATAGAAATGTCTTCTATAAGATTAGAACTGATGATTTCAAATGAATGAAACACTTCTAATCTTGTAGGAGTCATTTTATCCGAGATAAATCCCATATGTATATATATATATATTTTTTCTCATATGTATATATATATATTAGCACAAATCAACCAATGAAAGGTGGTCACATTCTTTCATTCGCTTGTTCTGTCTCTTTGAAGTACAAATCCTCAGGTGGTTGTTGCCTCATGGTCCCAATAGACAGAAGTGTTTGTTACCCTGGAAGATAGCTAGAGAGATGTGTGTTGAAAGAGCCAGTCTGTTTCACTGGGCTCATTCTTGTTGAGTGAATGATAAACCTATCAGACAGCAGCCAGTTGTTCAACAACTTGTAAATTATGGCAGCTGCAAAGAAACTGGTGGGTCACTATACATATATGGTCTGTTGCATTTAATTCATGGAAGACTGGTGTGTTTTCCACTGTCTGATGATGTTCTATAGGTCTACAGCAGTGTAGTGTGCAAAGTGGATGGGTGAACAGTAGCTGGCAGAAGCGGGAACTGGCTCACTTTCTGTACGGTCTGTTGCATTTAGTTAATTAATGGAAAATTGGCCTGTAAATGAGTCAACCATTATCACTAGATGAAGTAAGTACAGGCAGACAACTTACACTCTCCTCTCTCTTGTCTCTTGTCTTTCTCTTTCGTCCTTCTTTCCCTTTTGCCCTTTTCTCTTTGCCTTCCATTCTCTCTTTCTCTTCTCTTTCACCCTCCTCACTTCTTGCTTGGCTTTTCTCTCCTCACTCACACTCCTCTGTCTTTTGCCCTCTTCTCTTTCTTCTTTCTTGCCTTCTTCTCTCTCTCCATCCCCCTTTCTCTCTTATCCCTCTCTCTCTCACTGTGATCAAGCATACATACAGTCAGGACATACCAGCCATGACAATTCCATCTTTTATTCAAAGATAATGTATGTAGAAGTACTAATACAACTTTTATTTCTAAGATGGCAGGTTTTGATTCATGGGAAATTTGACTGCCATTTCTGACAAGCCAAGCAGCTATGTAGAGGTTCCCTTGTCAGTTCTAGTCCACGTAAATTAAATAGGTCAAGTAAATTGTTTCAAACCCCTAATATTTTACCAGTATTTATTTTGAACACAGAACTAAGACTATGCATGAAAGTATATTTAGTAAGTGAAATATCTGCACGGTGGATTGGCAGTATTGGTAGATGGTCGGACGCCATGCTTTGCAGAAAAGAGTTACGGCCCTTTATGGTCTGAGTTCAAATCCCGTCAAGGTTAACTTTGCCTTTCATCCTTACGGGATCAATAAAATAAAGTACTAGTAATACACTGGGATAATTGCTGGCCTTGTTCCCAAAGTAGCGCACTACAACGGAATTGGCTGTCAGAAGTGAAAGTAGAAGAATGTGACGTCACGTATTTGCAACTTGAAAAATATGAATTCTACATTATACCCCAGCGTAAATGGAATTAATCATCGCGATATTTCCATCGCTACCGCTAATGGTGTCGATTAGAAAAGGCACATTTCTAGAAAATAGTGAATTGAAGTGTGAACAAATAATTGACATTGTATTTTGGGGCAAAAGAAGATTTAGCCAAGGGGATTTCACAGGAATCTCGTATCGCGAATGTAGCTGTAGGAGATTGGCGAAAGTTTTGCCGTGATATTTAAGTTAACTCCATCGATATGCTTTATTATTTCCTTGGGTAAGTTAATATCTAAGCTTTTACTTACACGTTAATTACAATTGTAACAGCTAGTGTAGTTTTTAATGCACATGTTAAATAAGATTGTATATTATCGTTTTGTTTTAATTGTACCATAACTCTGGAAAATTACGTGGTTATTTGGTACTCATTGGACATCAATACGAGAAGCAGTTATAATTATTAAACTACGGATGTTGAATTCATTTTCTTAATCCTGTATGTTATTAAAAGGTTCCCGAGTAGTACAGTAAATTAAAGCCTTTACGAACGGAACTATGCAATTTTTAATAAGTGTGTCTCATCGTAAACGTATCTCTTAGAAATTCATAAATGGCTGTGTAAACCCTTACACTTTAAAACAAAATTACAAACCAATTATGTGGTCATTGAAGTTGCTAGAAATAGCAGGCAAATCTTATACCCTCTACCACATTAAAAAAAGAAAGAACGAAAACGGGAGTAACTCGTTAATATTTATTGAAATATTCGAAGCGTTGCTGCTTCGGACGTAATAAAAAGGAAATTATATAGAGAATTTTAAATATTTCGAAAGCACAAGCAATTGTCAAGGACTTTATATACTAATTCCTTTCTTTCTGTGTTCGTGGCAGCTGAGTATCAACCATCCATAAATAATTTTTACCCGCTAAGAATCTCAATGGGGAAAATTTTCTTCAATTTCTGCCAGTATTACAAAACAAGGTTATCTTGTAGTTACCCGCGTTAAATTGTTTTTTTTAAGAAAGTCGGTGGTGTCGGCCCAATGAACTTCATTTGTTTTCTAATTTGATAACTATGACTATGAAATAAAACGTGTGGTGATATGGAAACAAATCGAAAACAAATCGATTACGCTAAACGTAAATAAACATAAATAAGTTGCAAATACGTTGCAAATACGTGTATTATCCCAAAGTGAAAAACCAAGTTTTGCATCAACGTGGTGATTTCAAAGTTTATTTATTTACACATGGTGGCGGTGATACGGAAATAAAGAGGTTGACGAATGACGTCAGATTGACGTCACATTCTTCTACTTTCACTTCTGACAGCCAATTCCGTTGTAGTGCCCAAAGTAGAAACAATTATTAGTGCGTCTAAGGGCGGTAGATTGGCAGTATCGGTAGAAGGTCGGACGCCATGCTTTGACGCATAGAGTTACGTCCCTTTACGGTATGAGTTCATATCCCGTCGAGGGTAACTTTGCCTTTCATCCTTACGTGGTTGATAAAATAAAGTATCAGTAATGCACTGGGATAATTGCTGGCCTTGTGCCAAAAGTATAAACAATTATTAGGGGGTCTATTCTCCAATGCATCTGATGACAGACTTTACACCTTGGAAGCTGCTTTAACCCTTTAGTATTCACATTACTCTGTATATACTATTATATTTTCATGGTAAATGCTTTATCTCACATAATATCGAATCTATGAGATTTTGAAAGTATTTATTTTGAGAACAATACCTTAACATCAGTTTCAGTGACCAGTTACAGCCAGTTTCAACAGAAAAAGGTAGAGAATGCTGGCCGGTTTGAACATTAAAGGGTTAATGCAGAGTTAAGTGAAGCTGTTAATATAAATATTCACAACTTCCACATTATGTGTCGATTGCTCTTTTTTTTCTTTTGTATCTATTTATATATATAATCATTTTAAATGCAGTAGCATGGGCTGGATGGTGCTTCTCCATTTTGGTGTTTCACTACTTGTTTGCAGTGCTTTGTTATCTTCTTTGAGGTTCAGCATCCTGATATCAGCCTTCAACACTTCTTCCAATATTTTCCTTGGTCTTCCTTTTCCACAGGTTCCTTCCACTTAGCTCTCTGAGCAATTCTTTAATCAAATCCTATCTTCTAAATGCATCAAATGTCTTTATCAGGGATATCTTCTCTCTTGCACGCTATATATGATTCCTCTTATATCCTAGTTTATCTCTCAGCTCATGTGCTCTGCTAGTCCAGCTGGCTCTTATCCTGAGGTCATTGATCACTAATTTATGTTTAGTTCTAGTTTTTACTGGGAAAAGTGGTGGTGGGATGGTGGGCTTTTATATATATATATATATAAAGAGGGGGGGGGCACACAAGACAAAGACAATGAAAAATGCAGACAGTTTCTTCTCTTCAGTCAACTTCTAGAAATATCTATAGTTTCGGAGCATTAAAGTTGAGACCATTCATGGGATGGTAACAGAATAAAACAGAGACAATGGGCAAATTGTGCCTTTTGTTTAATTACAGAAATAAAGCCAGAAAAATGTTACAAACCAATGTGCTTCAACTGAAAAGGAAGAGATAGAAATGTGGTGTGCAAAGAGAAAAATAGAAATAAATAGTTTTGACTGTTGTCCAACTAAGAGACAGCACAAAATGAGTGGTAACTCGTCTTGCAAGAAATGAGGCCATGTGTAAACGGCCTAAGATATAGAAAATGGAAAAATGGAGGGAAGAAAAATAAGTAGAGACAGAAGGGAGTGAGAGAGATGGAAAGAGTAACAGAGAAGGAAAAAAAGTAGAGGCAGAAGAAAAGAAAGAAGATTGTGGGCAGTGTAATGTTTATTTTTATTAAGGTATTTAAAAGACCCATGTAGCTAAGATCGTATTGAATAGGGATCAAATTGTGGTACTCCAGCTGGGCCTCAGCCCATCAGCTGGAACAGATAAAAAGTTAAGAATATATATATATATATGTATAGATATTTATAAAAGTATGTATATATATATGTGTGTGTGTGCATATCTTTATATTTCATATATATATGCATACATATATATAAGACTGCATTGGTACAGCCATGTGATGCGCATGGAAGATGACCACTGGGTGAAGAAGTGCCAAGAAATCCCGGTGGAAAGAAGATGCAGTAGAGGAAGACCATGAAAAACATGGGCGAAGGTGGTGAGAGCTGACCTCAGATCACTGAAGCTCACAGAGAAGATGGTGAGGGACCGTGACGAATGGCAAGATGCTGAGGGACCGTGACGAATGGCAAGATGCTGTGCTGAAAAGGACTCATCCCAGCCTTGCAAGCAGGGAAAAGCAGATGTAAAATGATGATGATGATATATATATATAAGCTTCATATTAACCCCAATACACCCTTAAAAAGGCTTACTAAACAGAAGCCGAAACAGCTTGGCTTCACGGTTGGGTTTATACCCCCCCCCCCTCTCTCTCTCTCAGTCAGAAATGGTGACATGAATGGACATGTTTTTTTTCGTTTCTACCACAGCCCATCTCATCAATCTTTCTTCTTTAATTATTCATTCTATTTACTGATGAAGGGCTAGCATCCGAAATGTTAATACTATTTTCCTACTATATCAAGCGTAAAACTAATAATTTATTTCTTCATTGTACCATGTCGTTTGCTTAGTTATTTCTGTTTACCTTTTGCATATACATATGTGTGTGTGTGTATATATATATATATATCATCATTATATATCATCTTACAGAGGAGATGATGAAGAACACAGTGAGTTGAGAGAAAATATGCTAGAAAAAAAATATCCAACCCCTGCCACCATAGAAAAATGATTGTAAAAGGATGATAATGATATGAGTATCATCATCATCATCATCAACGTTTAACGTCCGTGTTCCACGCTTGCATGGGTTTGGACGGGGGTAGTCCCACTTGAGGCAAGAGTGATTGTCTTGCTCGCATAGGACTGTCTGGCAGGTTTTCTACAGTTGGATGCCCTTCCTAACACCAACCACATTTACAGTGTGGGTCTGGGAGGTTTTTACCGTGTTGCCTACACGGCCACATTACAGCGTGGACTGTGTGTTTTTTTGTCGTGACACCTACACGATCTCATTTGTTTCGGCCTGGATGGCGCGGCACCAACATAACTTTACATAGAACGGGGTGGCGTGGATGGGGTGGGGGTGGTGGCGGGACGGGGTGTATTTTGTTAGAGATGCCTACTGGCAAGGCGGGTCTTCTCTGTTACTGAGTACCGCCAAAGGTCTCGGTCCAGTGACATTGTCTTGGAGAGGTGTAAGTGTGTGAGGTCGGAGTTTATCAGCTCATCCCATGTTTTTCTAGGTCTGCCTATTCCGTGGCTACCGTCTATCTTTATTGCCCTGCACTTTGTTATACAGCTATCGACTTTCATGCGCATCACGTGTCCATACCAACGCAGCCTTCTCTCGAGTAAACAACATCTGATCCCTCTTATCTCTAATTTTTTCCTTAGTTCGTTTATGCTTTGCCGTTCACGTATATTACTGTTACACATCCAGCGGAGCATGCAAGCTTCGTTCCTCTCTAGTCTGCGTATATCCTCTGCACACAATGCCCAGGTCTCACTACCATGCAACATTACTGTTCGTATGCAGGCATCGTACAACCTGCCTTTCATTTTTGGGGAGAACCCTTTGGCAGCTAATAGTGGTATAAGCTCTCTGAACTTTTTCCAACCAGTTCTGACTCTAGCTACAGTACTTTCAGAGCACCCTCCCCCACTGCTGATTTTATCGCCCAGGTAACGGAAGCTGTCCACTATTTCTATAGAACCCTCTGCGCAATTGAAAGAGCTAGTATTTTGTGGGCACTTGCTGCTACTTATTGCACCAGAACACCGGCCACATGTAAAATCTATGTTCTTAGTTAGCTTACCTGTGATCCCACTACATCTTTTATGCACCCATACTTTGCATTTAGGACATAAAATGGAGTTTCTACCTACGCCTTTCCTACACACCGAGCACGACCATTTCCCAGAAGGGACCGCCGCCTTGTTTTCTTTCCTACAAACTAGAACTTTGGTCTTAGCCAGGTTAATTTTAAGTCCTTTTGACTCTAGGCCGTGCTTCCATGTTTGGAATTTCTTCTCTAGCTCGGCCATTGATTCCGCTATGAGTGTCAGGTCGTCTGCATATAGGAGTTCCCATGGGCAGCCTGTCTTGAACTCCTCTGTTATAGCCTGAAGGGCAATAATAAATAGTAGGGGGCTGAGAACAGAGCCCTGATGGACGCCAACTTTTACGCTAAACTCTTCACTATATTCGTTGTTAATTCTAACCTTGTTGACTGTTTCTTTATACATGGCTTGTATAGCCCTCACAAGCCATTCGTCAACGCCTAGTTTTCTAAGAGCCCACCAGATAATGGAGCGGGGGACTCTGTCGAAGGCTTTCTCCAGGTCGACAAAAGCTAAGTAGAGGGGTTTACCTTTAGCTAGGTACTTCTCCTGTAGTTGTCGTACTATGAAAAGAGCGTCTGTGGTGCTTTTGCCTGACACAAACCCGAACTGCATTTCATCTAGGTCAATTCTCTCTCTGATTAGTTGCGCTATTACTTTTTCCGTGACCTTCATGACCTGGTCGATTAATTTAATGCCTCTATAGTTACTCCTATCTAGAGCGTCTCCTTTACCCTTATAACAGTTAACGATGATGCTGCTATGCCAGTCCTTTGGAACAACCCCATTCTGTACGACTTGGTTAACTATGCGGGTGACCATGGTGTGTCCCACCGTGCCAGATGCCTTCAGCATCTCAGCAACTATTTCCGAAGGCCCAGCCGCCTTACCCGTCTTCATATCCTTGATTGCCTTACTTATTATACTCCCCTCGACTAACACTGCTGGTCCCTCTATCGGGTCGATATGGGGGAGACTGTCTTTCTCCCATTTATTCTCCTCATTTAGTAGCCTTTCATAGTGACACTTCCAAGCTACCTTCTTATCAGTGTCGGTGATGGCAAGTATGCCATCATCGTTAAGTACACACTTCTCCCCGACAATATCACGGTTTTCCTTGACGCATTGCCTGGCAATCCTGAACACCTCACGTTTTTGGTCTATATATATATATATATATATATATATATATGTGTGTGTATATATGTATATGTATGTATATATGTATGTATATATATATATATATATGTATGTATGTATGTATGTATATATATTTACCAAAAAGAAGAACAAGTCAACATCATTGGATACCATCAGAGTTGCAGGTGTTATATCAGAGTTTTCCTTCTCCTAGAATTCTGCCTTGACAAAGGCTAAGGGGTCATCTCTCCTGGTGATTTTGGATGGCCATTGACTCTTAAGAGCTCCTTTGCCCTTGGTTAAGAGAGTGGGACTGGCTTTGTGCAGTGACTTTGCTCACTATAAAAGCTTCACGTCACAGGCATTGCTTTATATCTGGAGATCTCTCTGCACTTGTCATCACATGGTACCATGGGCCCAGCACTATGTGTCAGTAATTGTCACAAGTGTAGTGTTTGTACCAGAGTTTTCAAGTCGCTAGCTGAACTAAAAAGTCACACTCGTTGGCAGCCACCATATATATATATACACATATATCTAGGTATGTATATATGTATGTATGTATATATATATATATACACATATACCTAGGTATGTATATATGTATATATATATGTATGTGTATATATATATATATACACATATATCTAGGTATGTATATATGTATGTATATATATGTATGTGTATATATATATATACACATATATATATATACACATATAACTAGGTATGTATATATATATACACATATATCTAGGTATGTATATATATATACACATATATCTAGGTATGTATATATATATACACATATATCTAGGTTTGTATATATATACACACATATATCTAGGTTTGTATATATATATATACACACATATATCTAGGTATGTATATATATATATACACATATATCTAGGTATGTATATATATATACACACATATATCTAGGTATGTATATATATATATATACACACATATCTAGGTATGTATATATATATACACATATATCTAGGTATGTATATATATATATATATATATACACATATATCTAGGTATGTATATATGTATTTATATATGTAGATATGTATATATGTATGTATATATATGTATATATATATGTATGCATATATATATTTTTGTACTTTTATATCTGAGTCCCAGTTTGGTGCCATGCTGTCTCTAACTGTTCTATAAATGAGTATTCACATCCATAGGAACCGTTTCTAGAATGTTCCGACTGTCACAACTTTCAAATACTTCTGCACTTCAATCATTGGAAAATCTCACACACACACATGTATATATATACACACACCTATACACACACACTTATATACAGAGTAAGAGAGAAAAAAAACAAACACATACATTTACCAACACACACACATACAAATACACACACCCACACACTTATATACATACAAAGAGAGAGAGAGAGACATACATACATTCACCAACATACATACATATGTATATACAGAGCGAGAGGGGGAGAAAAGCCACACATACATATATTTCCAATTTCGTCGAAATTCATCCGTAATTTTTGCTAGCAGGGAAAGCAGATGTTACACACACATACACACACACAATCACACACACACTTGAATTCATATTGAAACTGTTCTGGGTTAACACTTTCATTATTATATTTCAGATGAAACATAATTTTCAAATAATTTTGGAAACAATCAAGAATTTTTTAGGGATTTAGTAATATAAAACTTACTTACTCGTTATTAAGTTGGTGTTTGGAAGATAACTTAATAACGGTTCTTAATTAAAAATTTGATGGAATGTTTCCAGATAAATATTAACATTAAGGATTGTCATTACCATACTTGCAATGAAATACACTGCCTATGACTTTCAAATAATTTTGAAAATTATCAAGAATTTGGGTGCGGTGAAATTTTGTCATAACTAACTTTATTGTTATTCAATTGGTGTTTGGAACATAACTTAATCATTTAGCATTTAAACCGGCCATATCCGGCCAGAATTCTCTCACCTATTTCTGTTCAAACCGACTGTAACCAGCTTCTTTTACCGATGTTAAGGTACTGTTCTCAAAATAAAGAATATCAAAATCTCATAGATTCGGTATTGTGAGATAATTATGTGAGGTAAAGCCTTTACCCTGAAAATATAATAGTATATATAGAGTAATGTGAATGCTAAAGGGTTAAAGATTCTTCCATAAAATTTTGATAGAAGGTTTTTAGATGAATACAGTTTTGTATATTAGAACAAGAGACAATTTCATATTGTTTGGTATCAAAAAGGTTAATGAGTGATTGGTTAGTAGGGTGGAGGGGTACAAAAGCAACAATATTTTGATGTTTAGTAGCAGAGAGCTCCAGGGAATGTGTCTGTGGTTCTGGGTAGGAGGAAGGGCTGGTTGGTGCACTGGATGTTTGGAAAGAGAGGAATTTGTGTGATTCTAGGTAGGAGACCAGTTTGGCTCACCATGTATTTGGTAGTGGAGAGTTCCAGGGAAAGGCTATGTGGTTCTGGGTAGGAAGAAGAGTTGGTTGGATGGCTGGTTGGCTGGTACAATGTATTTGGTAGCGTGGGAACTTCATGACAGAAAGGGTGTGGATCAATTTAGAAGTAGGGAGGGGATGAAATGTTGTTAGTGGCAGGCATATGATTAGTTGTCTTGTTCTGACCTCTACCCCACTGCCACCACCCACCTACTTACCTCCCCACCTACACATCTGCTACAAACTCTATCACAACCTACCCCAAGGTACTCATTTACTACTAGCCACTATAATTTCAGATTGTTCTTTAATGTCAGGTTTAAATAACACTCCAGCTTTACACTTCTCTCTCTTTCCTCTTTTCTTTCCTTTTGTGTTACTTTTTCTTTACTTCCTTTCCCCCCTCTTCTCTCTCTCTCTCTCTCTCTCTCTCTCTCTCTCTCTCTCTCTCTCTCTCTCTCTCTCTCTCTCTCTCTCTCTCTCTCTCTCTCTCTCTCTCTCTCTCTCTATATATATATATATATTCCTACTTTCTTTCTCTATTTCTCTCCCATTTCTTTGTTTCTCTCTTGCCCTCTCACTTCCCCATTTCTCGTCTGTCTGTCTGTCGTCTGTCTGTCTGTACTTTATATTATTTCCCTTCATTGTGTTAGAACTTCCTCTCTTCACATCTTTAAAAAGAACACTGCCTATGATTTTCATATAATTTTGAAAATAATCAAGGATTTGGAAAGATTTAGTAATATAACTAACTTTCTCATTAAGTTGATGTCTGGAACATAACATAACAAAGGTTCTTATATGAAATTATGAAGGAATATTTTTAGATGAATATAAACACTTTTAAACAGTTTTGTTTCATAGAACCATGAGTGGTTTGGTGTTAAAAGACAATTTTATATTTATAATTTATTTCCTGATGTCAATATTTTCATTGCATTGTCTGTGCAACTTGGTCACTCAATATAAAGTAAAGTTAAAAGTTTTTCTGTGTTAAATATTTAAAATAACTCTTCTATGTAGTAAATGTTTTAGTTTCAACACACAGTCTCAGGTCAATCACTCGTCAGACAGGTACAACTATGGCTAAAATAACTCTTCCATGTAGTAATTGATTTAGTTTCAACACACAGTCTCAGATCAAGACACTCGTCAGACAGGTACAACTATGGCTAAAATGACTCTCCGATGTAGTAATTGATTTAGTTTCAATACACAGTCTCAAATCAATCACTTGCCTGATAGGTACAACTCTGGCTAAAATGACTCTTCGATACACTAATTGATTTAGTTTCAATACACAGTCTCAGATCATATATGTGACTTGCCAGACAGGTACAACTCTTTTTAAAAGAGTTAATAATCTCTTTCTTCTCTTCTTTCTTTTTTAAACTATTTCTTCTTTGCAAAGTAGTGTAGTGTAGTAAGTGCTGTTGGTGTAGTGTTTATTGAGTACTGTTAATGTAGTGTAATGAAGTGTGGTGAGTACTATTAGTAGAGTATAATGTAGTGTAGTGCTGTTAGGATAGTGAATGGTATAGTGTATTGAGTACTGTTAATTTAGTGTAATGAGTAGTACTATTAGTAGAGTGTAATGTAGTGTAGTGCTGTTAGGGTAGTCAACGGTATAGTGTATTGAGTACTGTTAATGTAGCATAATGAGTACTATTAGTAGAGTGTAATGTAGGGTAGTGTATTGAATGCTGTTAGTGTAGTGTTATGTAGTATAGTGCTGTTAGTGTAGTATAGTGTAGTGTAATGTAGTGTAGTATAATGTAGTGTAGTGCTGTTAATGTAGTGTAGTGTAGTGCTGTTAGTGCAGTATAATGTGTATTGAGTGCTGTTAGTATTGTGAACAGTTTGGTATAGTGATGTTAATGTGGTGAACGGTATAGTGTAGTGAACAGTATAGTGTAGCAAGTGCTGGTAGTGTAGTGTAATGTGTTACTGCTGCTCATGTTGTAGCAAATATCTCTGCTGGAAGCCAGATGTAAACAGCTCTCAAGATATTACATTGTTCGTTTTTGTCTTTGCTCTCTTGTAAGACTGCTCGTGTTGTCCTTGTTGATATTTGTATTTGAAGCCAAGGAACATCATTTCTCTTCTCTTGTAAAGCTGTTAGTGTTGTCATTGTTGCTGCTGATGCTGGTGCTGCTACTATTGGTGCCGCTGCTGCTACTGTTGTTGCTGTTGCTGCTGATCTTGCTGCAGTTGCTATGTTGCTACTATTGCTGTTGGTGGCGCTGTTGCTACTATTGCTGCTGGTACTGCTGCTGCCACTATTACTGTTGTTGTTGTTGTAGCAGATATCTGTACTTGAAGCTAAATTGAAACATATTTTGTCTTTTGTTGTTGTCATTGCTGCTACTGTTGTTGTTGTTGTTGCTGCTGCTGCTGCTACTGTTATTGTGGCAGATATCTGTACTTGAAGCCACATTGAAGCATCTTTGAAGTTCACACATTGTTCTCTCTTATCTTTCTTTTATTGTCAGTCTGTTGTTGTCTATTGGTATTGTTGTTGTTAGGTCATTGTTGCTGTTGCTGAAGTGGCTGGATATATTGGTGCTGTTGTTGTTGCTGCTGTGTCTTCTAAATAATGAGGAAGAGGATTTTGCTGCTGCTGCTACTACTACTACTACTACTACTACCACTAATAATAATAATAATAATGATGATGATGATAATAAAAATGTATCGTAGCCAAAAGTGCAAAAATCAAAAGATATAAGAGCATGGTTAACCAGTATAGACAAAATTGCATATTCAACAACAACTAGATGTTATTTGAACAGCTTGAGAAAGAAAGAGGCAATGATGCTATCCCTGAGGCTGAACAGACTAACACATTTTGGAGAAGCATATGGGAGCAGGATGTTGAGCATAATTGTCGAGCAAAGTGGACTGAGACTATTAAAAAGGAGCTTAACCATTTAGCATTTACATTACTCTATATTTACTATTAGATTTTCCTGGTAAACTTTTTATCTCACATAATAATCTCACATGAGATTTTGATATTATTTATTTTGAGGATAATACCGTAACATAAGTATGAACAGCCACTTATTGCTGGTTTGAACAGAAAGAGGTGAGAGAATTCTGGTCGGATATGGCCAGTTTAAATGCGAAAGGGTTAATGAACAAGCACAGCAACAACCTGATTTGAGTATTTCAGTTGAAACCATTAAAAAGCAGGCCAATAAATTGACCAACTGGAAATCATCAGGCCCTGATGATGTGCTAGGATATTGGACTAAATATAATGTCTCTCTACCAAATACTGACAGCCATGTCAATGGTGTTTACTTTTATTTACTACAAATGTGCCAAATAAAGGTGACATTACAAAGACAGATTATATTTCCACATATATAGCTCTACGAAAATGACATCATAAGTAGGCCTTTCTTTCTCTCTTTCTCTCTCCTTCTCTCTCTCCTTCTCTCCCCTCCTCTCTCATATATTTGTATATAACATTGCACAAATTATATCACAGGGATGCACCTGCCGAACTGTTGTACTCTCCTGATGAAGAACTAACATCCGATACGTCAAACTTCTTTTTTCTCTCTTTCATCCAAAGCATGAGCCTAATAAGGCTAATTGCTTTTGTATCTCTGTGGCTTTGTGGTTAGGGAATTTGGCTCACAATTGTAAGGTCGTGAGTTCGATTCCCGACAGCGCGTTGTGTCCTTGAACAAGACATTTTATTTCACATTGCTCCAGTTCATTCAGCTGGCAAAATAAGTTGTACCTGTAATTCAAAGAGCCAGCCTTATCACGTTCTGATTCATGCCAGATATTCCTGAGAACTACATTAAGGGTACACATGTTTGTGGAATGCTCAGCCACTTTCATGAGCAGGCTGTTCCATTGATCGGATCAACTGGAACACTCGCCATCGTAACCAACGGAGTGACTTCCTTCCTATATATCATCATCATCATCTCTCTCTCTTTCTCTCTCTCTATAAAGTGGTTACACAACAATTAGTTCACCATACTGAGAACAATTGTTTCACCTTAGCGGATCCTCAGCTCAGGATCCGCTAAGGTGAAACAATTGTTCTCGGTATGGTGAACTAATTGTTGTGTAACCACTTCTACCTAACTCGTCCCATGGACTGAGTGCTCTACCACTACAGATATTACCTTCCAGTGTTCCACCACTATCTATATATATATATATATATATATGGATTACCATATATATATATATATATATATATGGATTACTGTAAAACTAATCGGAGCGTCATTAATGAAATCAATGATGGTGGGTTTAAAATCACCTCTGATCTCAACATCCTGGACCGGACTGAACGTCTGGACCCTATTTCTCCACACTTTACCCTGAAGGATCACAAATCCAATTTTCCGAACAACTCTTCTATTCTGATTTAAGTAGACTTAGTAAAAGGATTCTTGATAGAATATCTGAAATTAGAAATTTGGCCCCTCTTGCACTGTGGAACAATTCTTTCGTGGTGATTGATTAGTTCAATGGCATATGCAACAAGGAACATTGCCGTTTTATCCAATTCGACATCAATAATTTGGCAGTATCGGTAGAGGGTCGGACGCCATGCTTTCCAGCATAGTTACGTCCCTTTACGATCTGAGTTCAAATCCCGCCGAGGTTGACTTTGCCTTTCATCCTTACGGGGTCGATAAAATAAAGTACCAGTAATGAACTGGGTAATTGCTGGCCTTGTGCCTAAAGTAGAAACAAATAATTACTACTCCTCCATCACTTTACCACTTCTCCTTAGAGCTATCAATTTCGCTAAAACACTCGCAGTGGTTAAGGATTTCGAAGTTGATGTCATCCTCAATGCCTGTAAATCGGTGATTAATTTCAACGACTCTATTTGGATTAAAAAATCCAATAGTACCCCATTCGACGTGAGTATGGGCGCCAGCGATTTTGCGGAGGTTACTGATCTTATCGGCCTTTTCCTTCTTTTCTCTATCAAGGAAGAATTCCCCAACGTGGGCGGTGGTTTGTACCGTGATGATGGTCTTTTGCCCATGACTAAGTGCGGCCCACATGCTTGCGACAGGTTCAGAAAAGAACGCACAGCCTTCTTTAAAGGCTTCAACCTCTCCATACAGGTTGAGGCCAACCTCTCTGTCGTTAATTACCTCGACGTTACCCTCAATTTATCGAATGGCTTTCATTACCCGTATAGAAAATCGAATGTTACGATTAATTACATAAGTAAGCTTTCTAACAATCCTGCCAGCATAACCAAGAACCTGGTAAGAAACGTTTCTTTGAGGCTTTCCCGTCTATCTACTAATGAGCATATTTTCAACGACCATTCCACTTATTACAATGAAGCTCTTGCTCGGAGTGGATTTGTCGATAAGGTAGCATATACAGAGTACGAGAATAGACCTAGAAGAAATAGATCCCGACGCATTATATGGTATAACCCACTATATAATATGGAGGTGGCCACACCATTAGCTAAGATCTTTCTCTCCCTTATTATGAAGCATTTTCCCCCTACACATAAATATAGTAAAATTTTTAATAGAAATACTATTAAAATTTCTTACTCTACGACTCCTAACCTTGCACATAACATCACAGCTTCAAATTTAGCTAAACTACCTAGCCGTAGGAACACGTGCAACCCTGTAGTTAGTACTAACTGTAATTGTAGGAATCGGGTTGATTGCCCCCTATCCGGGAAATGCCTCTCTAGTAACATTGTCTACAAATGTAAGGTTGAAATACCCACATCCCGTAGGGCCTACATAGGGTTAACCGCCAATAGATTCAAGCAGCGTCTTTACATGCATACCCATTCTTTTCGTTACCCTTTAAGAAGGAATATGACATCACTTTCAGCTTATATCTGGAGTCTAAAAGACAACCATACCCAATATAAGTTACACTGGGAGATCCTAGATAGGGCTAGATCGTATAACGGAAATAAAAGACTGTGATCTCTGTGCCGCTGAGGCTCTGGAAATACTCTATGCCAAAGACCACATCTTAAACAAAAAATCTGAGGCAATTTCGGCTTGTAAACATAAATTGCACAAAACTTTCCTATATTACAGCCCTGCATTACACCCTAACGGATAGTACGAACTTTACGCAGATATTTTACGTCTTGATGTGGTAGCTAAGTATATGTTATGTTTATACCTTTACTTATTTGTATAGGTAAGTATATATTACCTGTATGCTTTATGAAGGTACGTATACTTCCTCGTACGTATATTTGATTGTATGTGTTATAGCGTATATATATATTCTGGTACATATGCTTTTGGTTATGTGTATACGTGAGTTTTGCGTCTGTGTGAGTATGCGGGTTCGTACGTATGTAGGGTGTGCGTATATGTGTACTTCGTGTTTTGGTTGATGTACGTCTCCGAACATATCTGTATTTACATGTAGGTATGTGTGTGCGCTTGTTATATACGTATTTATTTAATTATATGTATACACGCACGCACACACACACATATATATGTATTAATATATATATTTTTATATATATTTTTATGTGTATTTGGTGTATACATTCGTATGCGCGCGGGTACTGGCGTTGCGTGGGTTCTGTATGTGCGTGTGTGTTTTTTTTTTTTTGTTTTTTTTAGTGGAC
The DNA here is from genome assembly GCA_964016885.1 of Eledone cirrhosa. Taxonomy (NCBI): domain Eukaryota; kingdom Metazoa; phylum Mollusca; class Cephalopoda; order Octopoda; family Eledonidae; genus Eledone; species Eledone cirrhosa. The sequence continues at coordinate 158,141,913 of OZ024741.1, forward strand.
GTGCGTGTATTTGTATACCTATGGCGAGTGTTTTCGCGTATTCTTGTGTATGTACGTATATGGATGCGTGAATGTATTTATTTCAATTACCTCTGTATTTTATTTACTTTATTCTTAACTCTGAAGCCGAGAATCATTCGGTTTCCTAGTTAGAATTTTAGTCTACGACTTCAGTTATACCATTTACGTGGTTTTGTCTTTGCGTGCAATTGTTCTCCCCGCACCACATATGACGTATTATCTTCGTTTTTTCCGCTCATTGCCTGAGAACGCCTCTATGAACCAGCTAATAGAATATTAGTCAACGGCTTCTTTTATACCATAAACGTTGTTCTGTCTGTGCGTGTAATTGTTTTTCACCGCACCAAATAATGACAATTATATTCGTTTTTTCCTGTTCTTTGCCAGGGAATGTTTCCACGAACCAAAGTATCGTCTTCCTGTCTTCCTCCAGTTGCAACGTTTTTTGAAATATTCACTTCTGCGTTCACAGATTGACTTTGTTAGTTTCAGAAGATCCCGTTAAGGGTGAAAGCAGCGATTCTTTGCTTAAACTTTAATCTGTTATTTTAATAAATATATATATATATATATATATATATAAGTTACACAACAGTTGATACACCATTTCCGAGAACAATTTGTTTCACTTCAAACGGATCATCAGCTCGGGTTAAATGAGATCACACACACACACACACACACACACACACACACACACACACACACACACACACACACACACACACACACACACACACACACACACACACACACACACACACACACACACACACACATGTGTATGCGATAGAATGGTTTTGAACCAGTCTGCATTTTGTATACATCTGATGAAGTGATGATCTGAGAGACAAGCTGTATGATTACATATTCAGAGCAGTTGTGAGCTTGTTGAAATAAATGATCATCACAAAATAAGCTAATTGATCTCATTGATATCTCTCCTCTGATATTGATATATATATATATATATATATATATATATCATAAGAAAGCTCTACCTTTGTGATTCCACCGACGCAGACATGTATGTGTAACATTGCCAAAATTACATCATAAATAGATGCTCTCATTGATTTCTCTTTCTTTCTCTCCCTACTGTTGCCAAAATTTCATGTTATTTACATGTGTATATGTCTGTGTGACTATATATGTATGTATATATATGTGTGTGCGTGTGCATGTACATATATATATATGTGTGTGTGTGTGTATATATATATATGTATGTATTTCCGGACTGCGGAAAGAAATTCTAGTCTTTCATGAAGCATTTTTCTCTCTCTCTCTCTCTCTCTCTCTCTCTCTCTCTCTCTCTCTCTCTCTCTCTCTCTCTCTCTCTCTCTCTCGTGGTGGAACACTGGAAGGTAATATCCGTAGTGGTAGAATACTCAGTCTATGGGACGAGTTAGGTAGAAGTGGTTACACAACAGTTAGTTCACCATACCGAGAACAATTGTTTCACCTTAGCGGATCCTCAGCTCGTAATGGACATGGTTATATGGAACAGGAAGGACAAACGCGCATGCGCAGAAACCCGTCATTTCACACAGGCAATACTAAAATGCGCGAGTGGTGTAAGGGAGATAACTGTGAAAGTCCAAAAAGTTTCTAGTTGATAAGAAAATTATGATGTTGTAATTCAACCCGGAGCTTTGTAGTTATGCAAGAGGTGTTTTGAGACGTGTGGACAACATGTGAAGAATTCATTTCTCATGTTTAGGCAATCACTATTGCATAATCTCTTTAGAATATTTATTCGTTCATCAATACATAATCCACACGACGGATTTCCCCTTGCGTATGGCTTTCCATTGAATGGAGTAGTCTATACTTGAGTCCTTGAGGTACCATACGTGGCTCGCGAGTTTCGTGGATGAACGTCTGTCCGGGTACCTAAAGGTCAACTGGTGGTTCAGGAAACGTTCCTTAAATCGGCCCTCCGCCATACCCATATAGGATTTGACCTCCTGTGGTTGATTTGGTTGGTTGGAAGTGACCACAGCTTCATAAATTACAGCGGGTGTGTTGCATTGCTGTTGAAAGGGACAAGCTTCGGGCTTACGGCAAGAGCACCCTGGGTATGGCGGAGGGCTGATTTAAGGAACGTTTCCTGAACCACCAGTCGACCTTTAGGTACCCGGACAGACATTCATCCACGAAACTCGCGAGCCACGTATGGTCCCTCAAGGACTCAAGTATAGACTACTCCATTCTATGGAAAGCCATCACTAAGTCCAAGCCATACGCAAGGGGAAATCCGTCGTGTGGCTTATGTATTGATGAATGAATAAATATTCTAAAGAGATTATGCAATAGTGATTGCCTAAATACGAGAAATGAATTCTTCACACGTTGTCCACACGTCTCAAAACACCTCTTGCATAACTACAAAGCTCCGGATTGAATTACATCATAATTTTCTTATCAACTAAAAACTTTTCGGACTTTCGCAGTTATCTCCCTTACACCTCTCGCATGCATTTTAGTATTGCCTTTGTGAAGCGACCGGTTTCTGCGCATGCGCGTTCGTACGGTTGTCCTTCCTGTTCCGTATAACCATGTCCATTACAAGCTGAGGATCCGCTAAGGTGAAACAATTGTTCTCGGTATGGTGAACTAACTGTTGTGTAACCACTTCTATATATATATATATATAAAAGGGTAAAAGGTAAAGACCCCCTCCGGTCATGAATGACTGGGATTTCCACCTAGAAAATTCTCCTCTGAGGCACAAGCCTGAGCAAGGATGTTTGTAGAAGATCAGCAGTCGCCCATGCATACCAGTCTCCCCTTTCCATGCTACAGTTGTTTTGAAAGGTACTGCTGATGCAGCTTAGCACCAGTGACATCAAAACTCATTTCTACAGCTGACTGAACTGGAGCAATGAAAATATAGTGTCTCCCTCAAAGGAATCAAACTCACAATCTCGCGATTGTAAGCCTGGACCCTTCATATATGTATATGTATGTATATATATATATAAATATATATAAAATAGCCATCCTCATCATTTCCATACCTCTCATTTTGTAACACTCCACGCCGTCCTAACACCCCGCACTCCACCTACATCCTAGCACCCCACACTCCACCCAGGTTCTAACACCCCACCTCTCACCCATTCCCCTAGATCTACCTCTCCAATATTATCCCTTTTGTTAGTATTTTTCTATTGAAAAACACGGCCTATGGTTTTCAAACAATTTTGAAAATAATCAAGAATTTTGTGTGATTTGATAATATAACTAACTTTTCCATTATTAAACTGGTATTTGGAACATAACAGCATATGTCCTTATGGTGGAAGGTTTTTAGTTATAATAAACACTTTAACTTTTGTGTTACCATATTTTAATGACAGGCATAATATTTGAATTACTTAAGAAGGATTTACTAAAATTATTGATTATTTTATTAAGATTGTATTTGTAATATAACATAAGAAAAGGTTCTTATATCAAATTAATGTTTGGGAGATATTAATTTAAATACAAACCCCTTTTAAATGTGTGGTTTTGTTTCATAAAACTAGAGGCTACTTTGGGTGGGTAGGTTGGTTGGTATTAAAAGGGTCTCTGGAGTGACATTACTCGGTAGAGTGTGTAGCTCTACTAGAACTGCTACTTCTCTGAATTGGTTAGAATGTCTAAGGAAAGAATCGCTGGACAGAACCAATCTGCAGGAGATCCAGGGAGAGATCCCAAGCAGGATGGTTGGATAACATCCATAAGCTGGGGTGGTTTTGCTTGGGGATCCAGTCAGATCAATCGGAGCTGGTTACTTCTGACAGGACCCCGCTGGAAGGCATGCTTGAAGACTCTGCCCCACCGACTCTCCTAGGAATAAGTGGGTGAAGAAGAAGGTATTCAAAAGGGTTGTGTGTATGTGTTTGTGTATAGTTTTCTGATTCTGTGTGAGTGAGTTTAGTGGGGTGGTAGTAACTGATAATATATTAGAAGATAAATAAAAACAAAAAGCAGCATTTTGTCAATTATTGGGACTTATCAAGTTGAGTGAGTTTTACTTGTATTACTGCTGGAGGTTAAAGTTGGAGTGAATGACTCATTGACCTAGTTTGGGTGCACAGTTTTAACAACAACAACAACATCATCAATAACAATAATAATAACAAAATGAAACTAAAATAATTCAGAGGTCACGGACAGTTCCTCCCTACCCCAGAATGGTTGTGCACATAAAAAAATTTGAAGCTAGAGAAAAGTTTGTCAGAATATTGTGTGTGTGTTAGATTAACTAGGAAACCATTTGCTAATGGTATAGTGGGTGGATGAGCAAGATCTTCTCCAGCACATGTCTGCTGGAAAGAGAGAGCTGGCTAGTAACAGAGAGATGGGTGGAAGGTTAAAGAGAATGATGGGTCTTAATAATTGTTTCTACTTTTGGCACAAGGCCAGCAATTATCCCAGTGTATTACTGGTACTTTATTTTATCGACCCTGTAAGGATGAAAGGCAAAGTTAACCTCGGCAGGATTTGAACTCAGATCATAAAGGGAGGTAACTCTATACGTCAAAGCTTGGTGTCCGACCCTCTACTGATACTGCCAATCCACCGCCCTCTTAATAATGACTACTCTGTGAGTAGGGGGAGGAAGGCATTTCTGGATTAAATCCTATTGAGGCTCTAGGCACTTAAAAAGATTATGATGTGCCCCATATATAAAATTTGCAAAAAAAAAAAAATTGGGGGAATGACAAATACATTTCATTTTAGCCATGTGCTTAATTTGACTTAAGGTTAACCCAGTCCTGTAGAAAGGAAGCAATAGAAAGAGTGATGTTAATGTATGAAACAGGGGCAGATTCAATGAAGAAGTCACTTTTTGCATTGGCAACATATGGGGAGAGAAGGGTAGAAAGATAAGAGTGGTGGTAGGGAAAAAGGGTTGACTATGGACAGGTGTAATGCTATCCTTTGTTGCAGTTGATCCCTGTCCCCTGCCTCCCATATAATGACTAGGATAAAAGAAATGAAATTTACAGGTCACACACACCTATGATGTTCAGCTGGACTCTTCTGAATGTGTATCTCATATGAGGTTTCTTGGGTATTTTAATGATAATGGTTAGGTTGTTGGACTCGTGACCATAAGGTTGTGGGTTTGGTTCCTGGACTGGAGGGCACATTTTATTCTTAAGATGCTTCACTTTATTTTGTTTTTCGTGATAAGACTGGGGCCTTTATCATTAAAACACCCAAGAAACCTCCACAGGAGACCAGCTAAACATGTTAGTTTGTGAACTGTGAATTACATTTTCTTCTTTTCATTTCTTTTCATTTCTATTGTGTAATACAGTAATATATATTTATATATTACTGTATTACACAACAGATTACGATCAAGAGCTGAATACCGTAGCCATTAAGCCACATGCCTTCCACACACTCACATATATACATACACATTTATTCATATGAATGCATAACCACACACACATACATATACACACACACATACACATATACATACACACATGCGCATATGCATACATATATAAATACATACATATGCTCTTTATATGTGTGTAGATATGTGCACATCTGTCTCTGTGTATGTGTACATGTGAATGTGTGTATATGTGAACCTATAGCGGTGGAGGTATCCAGAGTTTTTGTTCGCTGCTGGGGGTAGGACAGAGTTGGCCACCTGCTTGAGTGAAATATGCAAGTTAAAATGGCTATTTCAACACATTTCATCCCCTATTGCTATCTTTCAGTGTAATGGTTCCTCCATTCTATCTGCTGGGACCAGAAGGCTGCTTGTGCCAGCTACTGTTCTCCCACATTGTGCAGACAAATATCATTGGGGAAGTGATGGTATAGGATATTATCTACGGCTGTCAACACACACACACACACACACACACACACACACACACACACTAATGATGGCTGTTATTACATACACATAGACGCCCACATATGAGATGCAAATGCAATAGTTATTTTATCTGAGGTGTGACTCTATATTCTGTGTTTGTTTGTGTGTGTTTATGTTCTGTATGTACGTGTGTGTGTGGTATGTGGGTGGGTGCACGTGTGTTAAACAAGTTAATTGTGAACTGTCATTCCATTCATGACTTTACATCATGTTCAACTCAATTGACTTAGAATTGGTAGTAGTAGGAGGAGGAGACATTGTGTGTGTGTGTGTGTGTGTGTGTGTGTGATAGTAACAGAGTGGGAGGATGTGAATTAATAGAAGGGAATGTCAGTGTATGTGAGAGAGAGAGAGAGAGGAAGTAGGTGTGGAAGTGTGAAGGCAACCATACACTTATGGATAAATGTTAGTTCAAAAGTGTGTATAACCAAGGGAGATTTTACACACACACACATACACACACATATACATACACACATACACACATACACACATACACATCCACACACATACACGCGAACATGAGAATATAATTATATGATGACAGGCAATATACATCATGGTTAAATGCACATTTATACATACATGCATTGACAAGACTCCACATACCCAATGACCCACTTGCACACACACATATTCACACCCTACATACACATATATACACCCACACATATACTCACAAAAGCATATAGAAATCTGCCCATATGCACACACACACACACACACAGACACACACACACACACCCACACAGATACACACACATACACAGATTATTCATTAGAATGGCAGAGAGGAAATTAACCTATCTTCAGTTGTTCTCTCTCTAAAGATTTTCGTCAGTTGTGAATGGATTGTATAAGATAACAGATGATACAAAAGAGGGAGGGGGGGGGGGTGTTATATATGTGTGTATGTGTGTGTGTATATGTGTGTGTGTGTGTGCACATATACATAAATATATACATGCACACACAGATATATATATATATATATATACACGCACACACACACACAAATACATGTATATCATCACCACTGCCGTTTAACATGCATTTTCCATGTTTGCATGTGTTAGATAGTTGTCACTTTGTGAGATAAGTCATATCAGGTGACAGTGTCTTGTTCATCTGGAACTGAACTTGGTTTCTATGGTTCCGAATGCCAGACACATCATAGTGTGGACAAGGTGGACTGGGAGTTTTTTCTCATGTTACCAGCCTGACCATCTTACAGGATAGATTGGATGCTTTTTTTTGTCATGGCACCAAAACAATCTTCTGACAGGGTGGACTGGGTGTTTTTTTGTCGTGTTACCAGCCTGACAGTCTTACAGAGTAGATTGGATGCTTTTTGTTGTGGCACCAAAACAATCTTCTGACAAGCTGGACTGGGTGTTTCTTGTGTTACCAGCCTGACCATCTTACAGGGTAGACTGGGTGCTTTTTGTTGTGTCACCAGCACAACCAGCTTACAACATAGAACTGGGTGCTTTTTGTCATATCACCAACACAACCACCTTACAGTATAGGAATTGGTGCTTTTTGTTGTATCCCCAGCATGTCCACCTTACAAGGTTGACTGGGGGATTTTTGCTGTTTCATCAGCGCAGTTGCCTTACAGGGTGGACTAAGTGCTTTTTGTCATGGCAGCAGCCTTACTGCAAGAGCAGGTGAGGTGCCTGTTCAGCTCTCCATGCATGGGTTAGACAGGAGAAGTGTATCAAAGAGTATAGAAGGAAGGGGTGGGGGAGGGTGATGGAGCGTGTATGCAGGATGAGGATTGGAGAGTGAGCAAAGGAGGTCTAAAAGTGGGATACTGAGCTGGGGAGGAGGTGGGGTGAATATCAAGATGCAGGACAGTGTATGGGCAGGGGAGGGGATGATTGGTGCAAACCTTTGTCCTCAAGATGTTTACTTCATCTTGTGCACATAGGAAGTTGAGTCTTCTGCATGTCTTTAATGTATACAGTATTCAGCCAGTGTGAGTTGGAGCCACACAGGTGATGGTCTCCCCTTTTTTCCATCCAGGGATTTATATGCCCAACTATTTTTCATAGTAATGATTGTGCATTGAAATCATTAACTTGCTCAACAATTCTAAAAATAAACTGTAATATATATCAAAATGGAAGATTTAAGCAAGATATATGGTCATCTGACATTTCAGAATGTGATAATTCATCCAACTCATCCAACAGCATGGAAAATAGTCATAAAATGATGATGTATCTCTGTAAGAGGTAACCACAAGTTAAAAAAGATACTCAGTATTTATTTTATTATAGAAATGACTTCTACAGGCCTTTCATTCATAAGAAATCATCAGGAAAATCTATATCTATCTATCTATCTATTTATCTATCTATCTACATATATACATACATAATTCTAACAGGAAAAATACAAACAAAGAATTAATGCATTTTTCCAATTTATTTTATTTTTATTTTACAAATTTACTATTTGTGCTTTAGTTTTTAGTTATTCTTTTTTCATATAATAGAGAGCTAAATAATTAATTACTTTTGACATCTGTTTTTTTTTTATCTTGTTCAACACATTCTTAATTACTTTTTTTAATCAGTAAATTATTCTATTTTGGATTTTCATGAATTCAGTAATTTTTTTTTTTTTTCCCCATTTTCACTTAATACCAAATTGCCTGAAACTGACCCTGGTTCTACAATCAAAACTGTTTTTACGTTTTTAGTGCTAGTGTCATGATAAAATGCACTCAGTAGAGCACGGGATCATATTTAATCGTGATACAGGCCCCCCAGCCTATCTGAGAGGTTAGCAGTCCCGCTTGAGTATGACTTAGTCTGTGAAGACCCCATCCAACTTTTACTAGCAGGGAAAACTGACCTTAAATGATGATCATGATTATGCTTACCCTACTTCTAATGCTATATAAACTTTTCAATTAGTTGATAAAGAATTTGGAGTGATTCATCAAAATTATTAATTATTTCATTACTAAGATTGTAGCTTAACATATACTTATTATTTAAAATTGTTGAAAAATTTAAATTTAAATTGGAACCCTTTAAAATTGGTGGCTTTGTATCGTAGAACCAGGGCCATTTTTGGCTGGATTGGTATTAAGGTATTAAAGTTTTAAAGTTTATATTTATGTAAAAGAAAAAAAAAATCATCATTTTATGTAAGAACTTTTATTAAGATATGTTCCAAACTTCAGCTTAACAATTAATGAGAAAGTGATATCACTAAATCTCTTTAAATTTTTTATTATATTTTCCAAATAATTTGAAAACTATAGGTAGTGTCTCTCTTTAGAAATATGATAATGAAATGGTTAATCTCTGAGAATATTTTAAAGGGATGATGCATTTTGCCCAGTTTTGTGGTATGGTAAATCTCTCCATCTGGATAAAAAAGGAAACGGCAGTAATCTGACAGGATTCCTCCCAACAGGAATCCAAGTATTTGGCCCAGAAATACAATATAATGCTTACAGTTGATTTAACCATATGATCTATGAGTTTGTAGTCTAATAGCTTATTTTTTTAATGGTTTAGTTGAAAAGAAATGGGCTGTTTCTATGACCTCCTTTCACCCACTGTCATTCATGAGATTGGTGAAGTCAGTGTTTAAACTAAACAACTGTCAAATTTGCATGAAGGGAATTTTGGAGGTATACATTCTGAGGAGGAAGAGTTGGTAAAGTGGGCTAATAAGCAATCTTGGAGAATACATAGTAAGAACCCCTTGCAGTATTGGTAGAAGAGGTAGAAGGAGGAGAGAGCCAAACCTATGGAGATATGAGCTACAACAATATTGAGGTAGTAGTAGCTGAAGGTAAATATAGAAACCATGTGAAACTGACAGCAGCCTGATGACGTTTGCCATCCCCAACATACCAGTAATTAGAGCAGGAGGGTGGTTATTTTACTGGGGGAGCTGGGTATGGTTTTGAAGGACATAATTGAATTAGATTTATGTCTGGTGTAGTATTTGTCTGGTGGTTGGGGTGGATTGTAGGATTATGGTTTGCATTTTCTTCAGTTCGTGAATAGCATGGGTTTAGTGTTTAAATTCTAGTTAAGGCAAATGAAAGTCTTAGCTATATATCATGCATGGGGGAAAGTGTTAAAGTATTTGCTTGAGGGGAGAATAGAGCTGACATTATTGACTGGTCATGTAATGTTACAAGAAGCTCATTGGCTCATTCAGTCTTTTATACTGATACTTTGAATATTTCTACCATCTTGATGTGCAGAATATAATCAATAATCTAATATTGATTGATATTGTAATGCACACATACATGTGCGCACGAACAAGGATAGCACTATATACATGCATGTGTTTACATATATATGTGTGTGTGTGTGTATATATGTATGTATATACATATGCATATGTGTGTGTGTGTGTGTGTGTATATATGTGTGTTGATTTGTGTGAAATTTAAATTAGATCAAACCTCATGTTTCGTTAACTTCTTTTAACATAAGTGATTTAATTTTGTTTTGACTTTTCTCAACAAAACCAACACAACAACGACAACTACCAAACCTCTACAGATATGTCGTGAAATTAGTTTAACCCCATATAGTACACATGCCTCAATTGTTTTGTTGTTCTTTACCATATGCTTCATTTGGTTTTCTGTTCTGGCTTTTTTAGTGTGTGGTGGTAGGGTGGAGTTTGATATAGTAAAAATTGAATCTGAAATCTTGGAAAGTTTTTTTTTTTTTTTTTTTTCTGATACAAAATATATGGAGAGAAAACAAAAATGGGGAAAGGCAATAAAGAAAACCTAGCATTCAA
>OZ024741.1:158157632-158160132 GCA_964016885.1 Eledone cirrhosa
GAATGTTTATTTTAGCAATCGCCTACGGAAGTGTTGACATTTAAAAATTTTAAAGAAGTGAATCTTTAAATAAGCAATAAAATATATCTAATCAAAAGTTTAGCAGATAAATTATGTAATATTCATTCATTATTTATTCAAAGTAATCCAACATATTTTACAAACGTCATAAAAAATTATATTCTGGATGCAGTCCCGCACTCCTTTCTTTATTATAGTTAAGACTAGCAGAATGGCCCGGCGTTGCTCAGGATTTGCTCTAGGGTTCTTATATATTTGATATATATTTATCCTTATCGAGCCTCGTGAAATAAATACGTTTGTTTATATTTTGTTATTGTGTATGCAAAAATATCTGTACACGAATATATAATTATATATATATATATATATATAACCGCTTAAAGTTTAAGCAAAGAATCGCTGCTTTCACTCTTAACGGGATCTTCTGAAACTAAAAAATCAATCTGTGAACGCAGAAGTAAATATTTGGAAAAACGTTACACACTATATATATATATACACACACTATATATACTTATATACACACATTCACACACCGCGTCATAATGTCGTAATGCAGACAGCCAGACATACAGACAGATATGATAAGGGCGCAACATTATATCTATGTATCTATCTAAAAAGAAAGACTAAGAATTATAGAGAGAGATCACTAAATCGTCTAATGCGGTCCCTAGGGCATTGAAAGTTTGAAATTTTTTTTCTTCTCAAAACACTCACAGAACCATAAGTATTACATGTTTAAAGTTTGAAAACAATGGGTCGGGTGGTTCTTGAGATTTAGGGAAGCTGACAGACAGACAGACAGACGGACGGACATTCTCTGTTTTAGATATATAGACTAGCAGAAAACCACCCGGTGGGTGGTTTTCTGCTAGTCGATATATATTTATTAACACACACACAAACACAGACACACACACACATACATATATATACACCCATGTTCATATTTTGAGATGCATTATTCTCAAATCAGATTATTATCTCTGACAGGAAAAACCAGTTTATAATTTTTAAGAAAAATTAAGCATACAGACATATTTTAGGAAACTTATGAATTCCTGTACACACAAACACTTACACAGATACACAGACACACGCACAGACAGACACACACGCATACAGACACATACGCTAACACACACATACCATAAACACACTCATACATACACGCATGCACACACGCTAACACACACATACACACGCACATACACACTTAAACCTATATATATATAGAGAGAGAGACACACATAATATACATATATAATATATATATATATATATATTATATATATATATATATTATATATACACACACACACATATAACACACACCCATATATAAAACACACACGCATACACACACGCATACACACACACACACACATACACACACACATACACACACATATAACACACACGCGCACACTCATACACACACATATAAAACACACACACATATATATATATATATATATGCTCAGCCCCAGTGAGTTGGTTAAAACACCAAAAGCCAGTCTTAAAGTTGTCGTCTGTAAATTCAAAGAACTCGGCTTCGTCTGGCTAGATCTCCATGGTAACTACTCCAAGGTCGTGCGTGCCATGGCTGGGAACGCAGGTGTCACATGCTGGCCTAGAACGCTGGTCGTTGGAATCAGTGGTCTACGACATAACATATATATTATATGTGTGGGGAATAGTATAAATATTTCTTCGTATTTACTAACATATATATATATATTATATATTATATATACATACATTATATATATATTATTAATATATTACATACGTACATTTATTTATATATATATATATATATATATATATAAAAATAAAAGATTAAAGTTTAAGCAAAGAATCGCTGCTTTCACCCTTAACGGGATCTTCTGAAACTAACCAATATATATATATATATATATATATATATATATGCCTGGTGATTTCTCAAGAATGAAACAGTTCTAGTCTATATATATATTACACACACAGAAATGTATATATATTTCTGTGTGTGTATATATATATATATATATATATATATTACACACACAGAAATGTATATATATTTCTGTGTGTGTATATATATACATTACACACGCAGAAATGTATATATATTTCTGTGTGTATATATATATATTTCTGTGTATATATATATATATTACACACACAGAAATGTATATATATTTCTTAGAACAAAATTATTATTAATGTTTTGCTGTTCATAACAATTGGAATTGAAAAATTACTTTTGAAATTATTAATTATTTTACTAATGGTTAGATATGTAAAAATGAAGCAATGTTTCTAATAATTGTTTCTACTTTTCGCACAAGGCCAGCAATTACCCAGTACATTACTGGTACTTTATTTTATCGACCCCGTGAGGATGAAAGGCAAAGTTAACCTCGGCGGTATTTGAACTCAGACCGTAAAGGGACGTAACTCCATGCTATGAAGCATGGTGTCCGAC
>OZ024741.1:158178756-158183756 GCA_964016885.1 Eledone cirrhosa
ATAGTGGACAGCTTCCGTTACCTGGGTGACAAAATCAGCAGTGGGGGAGGGTGCTCTGAAAGTACAGTAGCTAGAGTCAGAACTGGATGGAAAAAGTTCAGAGAGCTTATACCACTATTAGCCGCTAGAGGGTTCTCCCTAAAAATGAAAGGCAGGTTATACGATGCCTGCATACGAACAGCAATGCTGCATGGTAGTGAGACCTGGGCATTGTGTGCAGAGGATATACGCAGACTAGAGAGGAACGAAGCTTGCATGCTCCGCTGGATGTGCAATAGTAATATACGTGAACGGCAAAGCATAAACGAACTAAGGAAAAAATTAGAAATAAGAGGGATCAGATGTTGTTTACTCGAGAGAAGGCTACGTTGGTACGGTCACGTGATGCGCATGAAAGACGACAGCTGTATAACAAAGTGCAGGGCAATAAAGATAGACGCTAGCCACGGAGTAGGCAGACCCAGAAAAACCTGGGACGACATGATAAATTCCGACCTCACACGCTTACACCTCTCCAAGACAATGTCACTGGACCGAGACCTTTGGCGGTACTCAGTAATAGAGAAGACCCGCCTTACCTAAATACAAAGTAAAAACCTACTATAGTCAGTAGGCATCTCTATCAAAACACACCCCCGTCTCACCACCTCCACCCCATCCACACCGCTCCTTTCAATGTAAAGTTATGTTGGTGCCACAACATCCAGGCCGAAACAAATGAGATCATGTAGGTGTCACGACAAAAAAACACACAGTCCACGCTGTAAATGTGGCCATGTAGGCAACACGATAAAAACCTCCCAGCCCCACACTGTAAATGTGGTTGGTGTTAGGAAGGGCATCCAGCTGTAGAAAACCCGCCAGACAGTCCACGCTGTAATGTGGCCGTGTAGGCAACACGGTAAAAACCTCCCAGCCCCACACTGTAAATGTGGTTGGTGTTAGGAAAGGCATCCAGCTGTAGAAAACCCGCCAGACAGTCCTATGCGAGCAAGACAACCACTCTTGCCTCAAGTGGGAAAACCCCCGTCCAAACCCATGCAAGCGTGGAACACGGACGCTAAACCCGATGATGATGATGATGATATATACACATATATATATATATATATATATATATATACACATATATATATATATACACATATATATATACACATATATATATATATATACACACATATATATATATACACACATATATATATATATACACACATATATATATATATACACATATATATATATATATATATACACATATATATATATATATATATATATATACACACATATATATATATACACACATATATATATACACATATATATATATATATATATATACACATATATATATATACACATATATATATACATATATACATATATATATATATATATATATATATATATATATGAGAGAGAGAGAGAGATAGTGGTGGTAAGAAATTCCCAGGAGAGCTGGGCAGCAGCAGGTCTTCAGGAAAGAAACTCCGCCTCAAGCAAGTGTTTCAGCCTTTATATATATATATATGTATAATGTCTATATACACATGTTGGCTGCCAACTCGTTTTCGAGTACGGCCACTACTTTATATCCATGTAGGAGAACCCCTACCGATGCGCTGAACGAGTGTGACTTTTTAGTCCAGCCAGCGACTTGAAAACTCTGGTACAAACACTACACTTGTGACAATTACTGACACATAGTGCTGGGCCCATGGTACCATGAGATGACAAGTGCAGAGAGATCTCCAGATATAAAGCAATGCCTGTGCCGTGAAGCTTTTATAGTGAGCAAAGGCTCTGCACAAAGCCAGTCCCACTCTCTTAACCAAGATGATATTTACCAAAAAGAAGAACAAGTCAACATCATTGGATACCATCAGGGTTGCAGGTGTTGTATCAGAGTTTTCCTTCTCCTAGAATTCTGCCTTGACAAAGGCTAAGGGGTCATCTCTCCCGGTGATTTTGGATGGCCATTGACTTTTAAGAGCTCCTTTGCCCTTTGACAGGTTTTGTTTTTGGTCCTGCAGGATGTCCAAAGTCACCCTCCTCACCAAGAAACCTTGGTGGGGTTGCCAGTTTAGTCGCCAACGACCTGACCATGAGACAGGTTGTACTGGAATACATGTTACCAGTAGCACCAACTGGTGACCTGTATACACATACATACATGTATACACACACACATATACAACCATTTTTTATAAACCATGTTGAATATCATGATAGTAACACTATAGTTCCAAAAATCGATAACCTAATTAACAAATATTTCTGTATAATTATCATTTTTAATATTGTTCAGTAATGCACTGGGGTCGATTTAATCAACTTCCCCTCTCCTTAAAATTGCTGGCCTTGTTATTATTATTATCATCATCATCATCATTGTTGTTGTAGTTATTGAGGTAGTGCTTTGGCAGAATTGTTAAAGCATCAGAGAAATTGCCTTACATAATTTATTAGTAGTACTAACATAGTGTGATCCAGAATAATAGTGTATATAGACCTATATGTAATATATTTATATATAATAAACATACATTCTATCTCACTATGACTAAAAGTATGTTATACATAAATATAATATATATGGGTGTCCAAATATGTCCTTATTCTGCATCATGCTGTATTAGTGCTATCACTAATTAATACTGGCCAGTCAAGCTTGCACTATATTTAAACAGGCCTTCAACAAGAATGGTTAATTTACAAAGATTCTCAGACCATAATAATATTTGCACCTCTCAAAGAAAATGACACAGGATCGAAATCTTTGGCGTTATGCAGTAATACAGAAGACCCCCGCCTTACCATTCACACGGACTCAAACATACATCTAGGAGGCACATCTTATCCACTTAACCACTATACACTCTTCCACCCTCCAACTTCTGTCCACACCACCCTTACACTGTAAAGTTATGTTGGTATCATAAAAAAACATCCAGCCACACTATAAAGTGGTCGTCTAGGTGTCACGACAAAAAGCACCCAACCCACACTGTGAGGTGGTCATGTTGGAGTCACAACAAAAAGCATCCAGCACACAGTGTAAATGTGGTTGTTGTTAGGAAGGGGATTCAGCCTAAGAAATCTAGCCAGAAACAGTCCAATATGAGCAAGACACCTTTACCTGACCCAACTTGCCTCTAATGGGACAATCCATCTAACCCATGCTAATGGGGAAAATGGATGTTAAATGATGATGAGGATTTCTATCTGTAACTCTTTAAAATCCACACAAACTTATACAATGTTGTACAGACATGTACAATAAATTCACTTTCCAATCACAAATTCACTATAAATAGTTATTTCTTTAAAGTTACTCTTTCATTTAATCCTGGATGTTATTTGTACATACATGCTGAATATTTATGGAATTATATCCTAGAAATAAATTATCAAAATATTATTTTAATATCTTTAATAACTTTACATATCAGTAATCAACAGAAACTAAAGGATTGCTCTTTATATAAACCATGAATTTATCAAAATACAAATTTCCAAATTTGTATGGATTGTTATTATGCTTTATATAACATGCCAATCCTGGGCTCCAAAAATTAAATAGAGTCAATGCTGTTGCCATCATTATTAATGGAATAGGTCTACTACTGAGTAATAACATGTATACAGTACTCTTACTGTGATAAGATCTCAATTTAACCCTTTCAATACCAACCCACCTGAAACTGCCCCTGGTTCTATGTATGATATAGAACTGTTTATTTTAACCCTTTAGCATTCACATTACTCTATATATACTATTATATTTTTACAGCAAAAGTTTTATCTCACATAATATCTCATATAATATCGAACTATGAGATTTTGATATTATTTATTTTGAGAACAATACCTTAACTTAAGTATGAGTGGCCAGTTACAACCGGTTTGAACAGAAAGAGGTGAGAGAATTCTGGCCAGATACAGCCAGTTTAAATGCTACATCATTGTTCAGTGTTCATTTTTCCATGCTAGCATGGGTTAGACAGGTTTCCCATTTGAGGCACGTTGGGTCATATGACCGTGCCTTGCTCACACAGAACAGAACTGTTTCTGGCTTGGTTTCTATGGCTGGATGTCCTTCCTAATGCCAACCACATTTACTGTGTGGGCTTTCTGTTGTGACACCTACATGACCACTTTACAGTGTGGGCTGGGTGCTTTTTTATCTAAAAATGTTCCACCATAATTTTATGTAAGAACCTTGTTAAGTTATGTCACAGACACCAACTTAATGATAATGTGAACGTTAGTTATAGTACTAAATCCCTCCAAATTCTTGATTATTTTCAAATGAATTCCAGTAATACTTGAGAACATATTCATATAAGTAGTAGCAAGTTTTGGAAGTGGAAAGTCCTAGTAATTTCAATTCAACAGTGTTAGCTGAGGAAATCTGGACTGCTGTTTCTAGCTAGTCGAGTGTCCACTACCACTCCCTTCCTTCATAGAACATCGCCTGTAAAACTAGAGAGAATCTCTTGATGTAAGTACTGGAAAATCCTGGTAACTTCAATACAAGAGGTTAAGTTGAGAGAATTTGAGCTGCTATTTCTAGCAGGTAATGTGACCACTACCACCTCCTTCCCTAAAACAACACCCAGTAATATTAAAAAGATGTGTTGATGTAAGTAGTAGAAAGTCCTGATAATTTCAATACCCTTGTTTTCCCTTGTTTCACATTCCAAAAATATAATGCAATTTTACATGGAAATAATCTCACCAACATCCTGTTCCATCTCACTTCAGAGAATTTGGTGGGGGGGTTTTCCAGAACTCCGTTGCTGCTTTGTTGATTTTTCTCTTTCTTTTTCTAAATTAATATTATTGTTGTTGTTGTTGTTATCATCATTTGGTTTTCTAATGATATGCTATTATTCTAATTTGTCACGCAATTAAGTAGCTAGCTGTATGAGAAGTGTTTATGCGTGTGTGTACATATTAAGTGGTGCGTGTTTTGTAGAAGTGGTTGTGGT
>OZ024741.1:158193756-158226256 GCA_964016885.1 Eledone cirrhosa
CATAACAAACTCCTTGCTTGTCTGGAAGGTCAATAGCTTTGCTTCAGTATTAACTTGGTCTATGTAGACTTCTCTAACCATTGCTAGCAGGTAAAGCAGATGTTAAAGCAACAAAGACAATGATCATGAGTAACAACATTCTGAAGCTACTGAACAGCAGCAACATTTCAAAGATACTCTGCAGCAACATAATAAAGAACTATACCAGTATGCAGTACTTATTTACAGCTAGGTGGACTGAGTTGTTGACAGTTAAATGTCTTGATCATGGACACAGTACAGAGGACTCTACCACAGTTTGGCACCTACATACAGCTAGGTAGACTGAGTGTGGAAACTGTGCCAGTATATGAACCACTGAAGCCCTGTGCTAGTTAAGTTATGAGGCCCCTTACTCGTAATAAATTCATTATAAAACATTTTTTGGCAGGAAGATGGGGCGCCCTGGCCAACGGGGTCCCTATGAATAAGCGCAGCTAAGCACAATGGTAAACCCTGACAATACCTCTACCTCTTACACCCAGTCTCCTGTGTTCACCTTCCTTTACTGTGTGTATGGCATTAATTCCTACACCTTGTGTGTATTCAATCCCCATACAATTACATTGTGTGTGTTTTTAATCACTGCACCTTACAATGTATATGTGTGTGTTATTCCTACACCTAGGTGGTATCTTCTGTAATTTAACCCCCCCCCCCCCCTCTTATTCTTACATCCTCCTCTCCCTCTCCTCCTTCAGATTTCCTCAATTTTTTGTTATTTTCTTTTTGTATGTGTTGTTTATTATTTTACTTCTCTCTTTTCCTCTCTCTCTATCTCTCTCTCTCTGCCTATGTCTTTCTCTCTCTCTTGCAATTTCTCCTCACCCCACTGCAGTTACCACTTGTTTCTTCCCCTCTCTTTCTCCCTCACACTCTCATCTCACTCCTCCTCTTTACCTTTCACCTTCCCCACTTCAGTTTCTCACCTTGTCCACCCCCACCCCCACTATATCTGCTACAAGCATCTCTTTTAAGAAAGAGCTTGAGCTGTGGGGTAGCACTAGTTGTTTAGTCTCCCTCCTCTTGATATTAATTGCTTAGAGTGAGAAAGAGACTGATTAACAGTCTGTTTTTTATGATTACTTGCTATTCAGTAATCATCCCTCTCTCTGTATATATATATAATTGTTTCTACTTTTGGCACAAGGCCAGCAATTAACCCAGTGTATTACTGGTAGTTTATTTTATCGATGAAAGACAAAGTTAACCTCAGCAAGATATGAACTCAGACTGTAAAGGGACGTAACTCCATTCTGGAAAGCATGGCGTCTGACCCTCTCCCGATACTTCCAATTGCTCTAGATAATGTCTATTGAGCTTGTTTATTGAGAAGCACATAATTCTAACACATTTAATGTTACATTTGTGTGTATATATATATACACATATTAGATATGTGTATATATTTGTACATGTTGGTGCAGTCTCGGTTACACATCATCATCATCATCATTTTACGTCCGCTTTTCCCTGCTTGCAAGGGTGGGACGGGAACTGATTCTGGCTTGATTTCTACAGCTGGATGCCCTTCCTAACACAACCTCATTTACAGTGTGGGCTGGGTGCTTTTTCGCTGTGGCACCTCCACGACCACTTTGCAGTGGAATGATAGGGACCCCAGTCCTATCATCTCATTTCTACAGCTGAGTAAACTGGAGCAATGTGAAATAAAGTGTCTTGCTCAAGGAAACAACACAACACGGTCTGAGAATTGAACTCACACCTTTCGATTGCAAGGCCAATGCTCTAACCACTAAGCCATGTGCCTCCTGTATTTATACAGATATAACTTTAGAATATATTTATATATATTCTCTCTCACGTTACCTCTGTCAGCCAGTCAGGGAGCTAGCCATGGAGTGTGTTGTAAGGTAGTGTTCTTCTACTTAACCCAGCTATCTGAGAAAGTTAAGTGTCCCTCATACTTCAACAAACAACTCACCTTTGAGACTCAAGCTAGATTCAGTAATCATGACTCCCTCCTTCCTCTCCTGACATTTATCTCCCCAGCCAGGGTGTGGTGCCAGGGCGGTGTAAGTGTTCCCCTACTTAGCCCAGCTATCTGAGAAAGTTTTTAAGTGTGCCACATAATTCCACCTACTCATCTACTTCTCAACATTTGGGACTCAACTCAACTCAACTATATTCTTAATGTTTATCTTAATCATCTTATGTTGCTAGATCTCTGTGTGTGCGTATGTCTCACACTTTCTCTTTATATATGTGTCACTCTGACTGTATGTATGAGTGTGTGTGGGGAGGTGTATGTATGTATGTATGTATGTTCTGTTTCATTATTTTATCGGTGGATTGGCAGTATCGGTAGAGGGTCAGACGCCATGCTTTTAAGCATAGTTACGGCCCTTGCCATTCTGAGTTCAAATCCCGCCAAGGTTAACTTTGCCTTTCATCCTTACGGGGGTCGATAAAATAAAGTACCAGTAATGCATTGGGGAAATTGCTGGCCTTGTGCCAAAAGTTGGAACAATTATTTTATATATTTTTTTAGGGCGGTGAACTAGCAGTATCAATTGGGCATTGGACAACATGCTTTGCAACATGTAGTTACAGCTCTTTACATTCGGGGTTCAAATCCCGCCGAGGTTAGCTTTGCCTTTCATCCTTAATGGGTCAATAGAATAAAGTACCAGTTATGTACTGGGGTTGATTTAATCGACTTTCCCCCTCCCCCAAATTACTGGCCTTGAGCCTTTAACAGAAACCATTATTTCATAACTTTTTACTATTAGAGAGAGAGCCAGTTTCTAACATAGACACAAGACATTTTCATTGGAATTTAGACATCATCAACTAGGTAAATATGTATGTCTGCATGTGTGTATTTGAGCAGGTATGAATGTTATTATATGTGTGGATCTGTATGCATTGAGTTATATGTGTACACATGCATATGTTTTGTATCTATACATGTGTATATGCAATTATTACATGCAGAATTTTGGGAATGTATCTATGCATGAGAAAAAACATGCATAAATCAATTGAATAATGTATTAAAACCTATTTATTTATTTATTCATTTTATATATTGCTCTGTGATGTTGTAAAACTACTATAACTGGAAATTTACAAATTGGATTAAACCCTGAACTGTCTTTTACCAATCTTACTGTGGATAATAAAATCACATTCAAATTTTGAATATTTTTCTGCTTTATATAGCTGTATTATCAACTCATCTGATCTACCTTATATATATATATATATATATGTGTGTGTGTGTGTGTGTGTGTATATATATATATATATATATATATATATGTGTGTGTGTGTGTATATAATAATACAAGGATGATTTGGTTAAGCCTTCATTACATTTATTGATTGTGATGCGCGTTTCGCTATTGATCAGCTCAAGGTTCGATGTACGTATATGTGTGTATATATATATATGTATGTATATATGTATGTATATATGTAAGGCTTGGGCCTTGTGCTCTCAAGGCTTGGGCCCAGTGCTATCTGCCCACGACAAAAATCTCACTCGCATCTCATAACAACAATACGGCACAATTATTTCACCTCAATTGGCCCTGCTCTCTTTAACATTTCACCAAAACACATTAAAACAGAAACAGACCCCATAAAGTTCAAGAAGTCTTTGGACAAATTCCTTCAAGAAATCCCGGATATGTCTCTGTAAACAATAACTCTCTTCTTGAGTGAGCCATAGTGTCCAAATCCTGATTTGAAAGACTTCGCCAGGTGATGCTATTAAGTTAGACATGACCTGGGCCATTTCTGTCCAGAAATAGCCGTCGAAATGGCTTGAGCTCTGCCGTCGGGGTCTAACATTTTCCTATATATATCTATATATATATATATATATAGTATTGCTTGTAAACACAGCTGTGTATGTGTGGGTGTCTCTCTCTCTCTCTCCCCCTTTGCCACTGTGTGTGGCTATATATATATAGCTTGTAAACATGTGTGTGATGTAATGTAATATGTGTATTTTCCCCTCCATGTGGGTACCTATCTACTATAACATTGGTGTATATATTTGCGTATGTTTGTGTGTATTGATTTATACCTATGTCTGTACGTGTGTGTAACTGGGGGGAAACAGGTGGTGGTTGGGGTGATGGAGCTGGTAATGTTATGATGGTGGCAATGTTGTTGAAGTTGGTGGTTGTAGTGACAGGGCTGAGGGTTGTGATAATGTTGATGATGGCAATGTTGTTTACGTTGGTCTTGGTGGTGGCGGCGGTGTAATGTTGATGGTGGTGATGATGATCATAGTAATTATTATAGTGGTGGTGGTGATGGTGATGATAGTGATTATTATGGTATTGGAGGTGGTGGTGGTGATGATAGTGATTATTATGGTATTGGAGGTGGTGGTGGTGATAGTGATTATTATAGTGGTGGTGGTGGTGGTGGTGATAGTGATTATTATAGTGGTGGTGGTGATGGTGGTGATAGTGATTATTATGGTATTGGAGGTGGTGGTGGTGATAGTGATTATTATAGTGGTGGTGGTGGTGGTGGTGATAGTGATTATTATGGTATTGGAGGTGGTGGTGGTGATAGTGATTATTATAGTGGTGGTGGTGGTGGTGGTGATAGTGATTATTATGGTATTGGAGGTGGTGATGGTGATAATGATTATTATAGTGGTGGTGGTGGTGATAGTGATTATTATGGTATTGGAGGTGGTGGTGGTGATAGTGATTATTATAGTGGTGGTGGTGGTGGTGGTGATAGTGATTATTATGGTATTGGAGGTGGTGATGGTGATAATGATTATTATAGTGGTGGTGGTGGTGATAGTGATTATTATGGTATTGGAGGTGGTGGTGGTGATAGTGGTTATTATGGTATTGGAGGTGGTGGTGATGATAGATGAGTTGAGGTTCTTTTTGAAATTCTCCCCCCACTAATAGCAGAAGAAAGTCAATTATAGTTTTAGCAGAGATTTGGGTCAGGCTGAAAATTAAGTACTGCAGGTAATAGGTGGGGGGTGTTGGGTGGAGTATGTATGTGGGGAGGAAGGATTCTCTGTGGAGCAATCAACAGTCAATTGTATCAGAAACAAACATTTCTCATCCATTGCCACCACCACACTTTCAAGTGTTCCCCTTCACCCCCACCACCACACTTTCAAGTGTTCCCCTTCACCCCCACCACCTGTTCACTTACATCATATACACCCCCCTCTTCTTCCATCACCACAACAACATTCTATTCTCTCACCTTTCTCTCTGTAACTTACTACCCCCTCCCTCAACTTATCCATATATATTGCTCTACTATTTCTCTCTATATATCTATCTACCCCACTTTACTTCTCTCTCTCTCTCTCTATGCGTGTGTGTATATATATATATATATGTGCGTGTGTGTGTATATGTGTATATATGTGTGTGTGTGTATATGTGTGTATGTATATATGTGGGTATGTATATGTGTGTGTGTGTATATATATATGTGTGTGTGTGTATATATATGTGTATATGTGTGTATATATATATATATATGTGTGTGTGTATATATATCACCCCTTCACTCTTCCATACATATTTCTCTTCTACCTCTCTTTATCTCTCTCTATATATATATATATATAAATCTCCCCCCTTCATACACACAACGAAATGTGACTTTTTGCAAGCAGGGTTTATTTCTATAATGAAGATATAACAAACAGGCCACTGGGTCATGACCTGGGCCATGCATATCTCACCTATCATGAACTCCAAATCCTGACTCATTTATGTATCATGAGAACTCTGACCTTAACTGGGGTTTCAAAAAGTGTCCCTTCATTTAGATAAGTTATTCCTCATTATCTTCATCTTCAACTTCATCATCATCATTATCATCATTTCTACATTAGCTTTTGCATCCTATGATATAATGTAATATGTGTATTTGCCACTCCATTTGAGTGCCTACCCATGTATAAGATTGGTGTATATATATGTGCATATGTATGTATATGTGCATTGATTTGTACCTGTGTCTGTACATTTGTTTTTCTACAGCTGGATACCCTTCCTACTGTCAACCCATACATTTTTTTAATAGTCTTTTATTCTTTGCTGGAGCAACACTTTGATTTAGTTTATTTTAATGAACCCAGTACTTATTTATCAAGTCTGGTACTTATTTTGTTGATCTATTTTCTGTCAAACTGCTAAGTTACAGTACATAACACCAACATGGAAACACACATACACACAGGTTCTCTCAAACCACTAACATACAAAACTCAACATAAGCACACACATATATATATACACACATGATATATATATCTATATTATAATATAATACAAAGGCTAACTTCCTTAACTTCCTTTAATAACCATAACCATAATACATATTTATCATGCCCAAATGGGGTCTTTACTCTTTTATATGTATGTGTGTGTGTGTGTGTGTGTATATATATAATATTTAATATAAAAATGGCTTCTTCAGGACTAGAACTGTTTCATTCGAAGGAAATCATCAGGAAAGCTCTGCGATTTCCTTCAAATGAAACAGTTCTAGTCCTGTAGAAGCCATTTCTATATCAAATATTGTATATACTCTACTATGTATTGAGTACCTTATTTACTGTGGTTACCACCGATTGAACCTGGGATACACACACACACATATACATACATACATATACATACATTATTATGAGTTTCTTCACACTTTCTGTATATCAAATTTCACTCAAGTCTTTAGTTGGCCCGAGGTTATAAAAGACATGTAAGGTGCCATGCAATAGATTGAACCCCAAACCATGTATATGTAGATGTTAAATGATGATGATAATATACATATATATATATATATATTATATAGATATAGATATACACACACAAACACACATGCACACTCACACACAGAGATGTGTGTGTGTGAGTGTATTTGAGAGATTAATCACTGTAGGTGAGTTGGGGTGGTGGATAAGAAACATGGAGGTCAAGCTGGAGGAGAAGAGAGAACATTCAGACAAACAGCTGTTAAATACTTCTCCTCCCTCAATACCTCAACAAAATGTCCAAATAAATAAATAAAACCACTTATAGCCTGTATGTTGAGGAGAGATGGGTAATAGTTGTGAAAGAAACTGTACTTTTAGTTGAGATAATATAATGATTGCAAGAGAACTTGTGTGTGTGTGTGTTTGGAGGGACATCTGTTTTCCACCAAGTGTTGTTCTACACCACCATAACACTAGCCCCCAATGTACAATCAAACTTTTCTATATATCTGTATATATGTCTATTTGTCTGTCTATCTAGCCATTAATCTATCTGCCTATCTATCCATTAGTCCATCTGTCTGTCTATCCATCTAACCATTCATCTGTCTATCTATCTATCTCTATCTATCTACCATTTATTTATCCCAGACCAACTTCCTTTGAATTAAAAATTTGTTTAAATTTGCAATTTAAACATTACTGAAATATCTTATTCTTTACTATGTGAGGACATATCTTATTGTTTGCTGTGTGATGACATATATTTGTCTTTGCTATGTTAGGGAATATCTTAGCCTTTGTTATGTAAAGGAGTACCTTAGTCTTCGCTATGTTATAGCATATCTTAGTCTTTTGCTACCTTATGTTACTGACCTAAAGTTTATGAATGAAATTAGGTAGATGGATAGTGTTTGGAAGCCTGTTAGATGGGCTGTACTTGTAATTCAAATAGCTAGCCTTGTTACACACACACACTATGTTAATGTCAAACTGAATTTCCCTCACATGTTTGTAGAATGCTCAACAACTTGCACATTGATTTCATGAGCTGGCTGTTTCATTGGTTGAACAACTGGAACACTCTTCATCGAAAATGGATTTCAATTCCCTCCTTAGGTGGCCATCACCTATAAGTAATGTCCTTCCAATTTTTTGTCAGGTGTTCATCACCATTAATGGCTGATTATCTTTAGTTTATTCTTTACCTCTTTTACCCGTTTCAGCCATTCGGCCAAGGCCATGCTGGGGCACTTTGAAATCTTTTTAAGATTATTTTCTGTCACATCTTTTTTGTCACTCTTTTGTGTACTTCCATTGGTGTGGTCAGAGAGGCCTAAGTAGTTTTCATAGCAACCTAAAACAATCCATTTGACCACTCACATGGTTACCATGCCAGCACAAGTGCTGTTCTGAATTAATACAGAAATGGTTGGTGAGCAAATAAAATAACATATTTGACAAATGTAATCTTTCTGCAGATGGTGACTTAATGATACTCCAAATCTATTCTATAAGAGCCATGCCTGTCAGTTCATCCACATGCTCTCTATATATAGGAGAGGAGGAAATAATACTCTCCCTCTCTCTAAAACATCATGAAAAGAATACTGAGTTTTTTTGTTGTTGTGTGTGCACTTCTGTGTGTGTGTGTGTGTGTGTGTCCTTCAACATATAGACAAAGCAACACAGACTTTAATAAAAGACTTCCACTATATTGACAGGTGGTTGTTGTTGTTATTGAGAGAGTAATACAGTGAGAGAGAGAGTGTGTGTGTGTATGTGTGTGTTTCTGTATGTCCTAAGGATTCCATCCCTAGGCTACAACTAGTAAAGACTTCTGACATATCCCAAGATTGTATATATAAATCATCATCATCATTTTACGTCTGCCTTTCCCTGCTTGCCAGGGTTGGACGGGTCCTATTCAGCACAGCATCTCTCCATTTGTCACGGTCCTTCGGTGAGTTTCAGCGATCTGAGGTCTGCTCTCACCAATGTTGTAGTTTGCTTGAAGTATTGTGGATTATGGAAAGTGGGTGTTTTGGAAGCTGCTACAATGCTGATGGAGTTGTAAATATTGAAATTACAAAATCCAATGAGGAATGAGAGAGATATGGTTGAGTGCGGATAAGGGGATCCTTTGAAAATGGATAGTACATTCGAAAAATATTTGAATTAATATATATTACCAAGGTAACATAACCTCTGACTCATGTTTTTCTAATTCTTCTTCTTCCCTTCTTTGCACTCAACTTCACCTCTCTTGTTCATCATCCGATTTTCTTACCTCAATATTTACAACCCTGTCTGAATTATAGCAGCTTCCAAGCCATACCCATTTATATATATATAAGCATGCTTTAATACATAGTAATTAGTCATAAGTGTTTGAAATATATGCATTCCAAACTGATGATTAAGCAGTGTTGGATATACAAACAAACTCTGATAATGGTAAATGCTGTCCTGACCAGAAAAGACCTATGAAATATATATATATGTACATATATATAAGACTCATTTCCTACTATATCGTTAAACTAATATATCTTTTCATTGTACTGTATTGTTTGCTTTGTTGTTTCCATTTACTTTTTACATATATATATATTCTATTTATTTATTACAGGAAGATGCATCAAAATTCTGGAGTGAAGAGAGGGAAACTGGTGCTGTGTACAATGTCTATTTGAAAAAGGTCACATATAAAAGTGCAACAGATGTGAGTAATTTTTATATAAAATACAGAAACAAGTATACACAGTACAGATATGTATATTGATCATATAAGTCTTCTACAGATGTGGTTGTTCATTATATATAAGTACTACAGTTGTGACGATTGGTTATATACAAGTGCTACAGATGTGGGTATTGGTTATATATGGGTGCTACAGATATATTCCTCATTCTTTCTTCCAATGAAGGACTAGCGTCTGAAACGTTAAGACCCTCTTCCTGCTATTTCAAGTGTTAACCTAGTACATTCCTTCCATATACTGTACCGATTGTGTTGTTATTTCTGTTTACCTTTTACATATATATATATATATATATATATATATATATAGGTTATATATAAGTGCTACAGATGCGAGTATTGGTTATATAAGTATTACACTAGTTTTTAGACCACAGTGACAACAGCTTTCAGACAAATGTCACCGTAGCTATGAACAGCAGTGACTACAGCTATGGATCACTGTGTCACCATAGCTATGAACAATAGTGACTATAGCTATGGATCACTGTGTCACCATAGCTATGAACAGCAGTGACTATAGCTATGGATCACTGTTTCACCATAGCTATGAACAGCAGTGACTACAGCTATGGATCACTGTTTCACCATAGCTATGAACAGCAGTGAGTACAGCTATGGATCACTGTTTCACCATAGCTATGAACAACAGAGACTACAGCTATGGATCACTGTGTCACCATAGCTATGAACAACAGAGACTACAGCTATGGATCACTGTTTCACCATAGCTATGAACAGCAGTGACTACAGCTATGGATCACTGTTTCACCATAGCTATGAACAGCAGTGACTACAGCTATGGATCACTGTTTCACCATAGCTATGAACAGCAGTGACTATAGCTATGGATCACTGTGTCACCATAGCTATGAACAACAGTGACTACAGCTATGGATCACTGTGTCACCATAGCTATGAACAACAGAGACTACAGCTATGGATCACTGTTTCACCATAGCTATGAACAACAGAGACTACAGCTATGGATCACTGTTTCACCATAGCTATGAACAACAGAGACTACAGCTATGGATCACTGTGTCACCATAGCTATGAACAGCAGTGACTACAGCTATGGATCACTGTCACCATAGCTATGAACAACAGAGACTACAGCTATGGATCACTGTGTCACCATAGCTATGAACAACAGAGACTACAGCTATGGATCACTGTTTCACCATAGCTATGAACAACAGAGACTACAGCTATGGATCACTGTTTCACCATAGCTATGAACAACAGAGACTACAGCTATGGATCACTGTTTCACCATAGCTATGAACAACAGAGACTACAGCTATGGATCACTGTGTCACCATAGCTATGAACAGCAGTGACTACAGCTATGGATCACTGTGTCACCATAGCTATGAACAACAGAGACTACAGCTATGGATCACTGTGTCACCATAGCTATGAACAACAGAGACTACAGCTATGGATCACTGTTTCACCATAGCTATGAACAACAGAGACTACAGCTATGGATCACTGTTTCACCATAGCTATGAACAACAGAGACTACAGCTATGGATCACTGTTTCACCATAGCTATGAACAACAGAGACTACAGCTATGGATCACTGTGTCACCATAGCTATGAACAGCAGTGACTACAGCTATGGATCACTGTGTCACCATAGCTATGAACAACAGAGACTACAGCTATGGATCACTGTGTCACCATAGCTATGAACAACAGAGACTACAGCTATGGATCACTGTTTCACCATAGCTATGAACAACAGAGACTATAGCTATGGATCACTGTTTCACCATAGCTATGAACAGCAGTGACTATAGCTATGAATCACAGTAACCACAGATATGGACAACAATTATCATAGCTATTTAACTGAAAAATATATATATTCAGAACATACTTAAACTGTTAGGGTTAGGTTGGGGTAATCACTTCTAGCACCTGATTTGAATTATCTTTTATCACCTTGATATCATATCTGCCTACTGTTATGTTCAGTTGTTCAGTTCTAGGAACTGTTCATATCTCTTCATAAATCCTTTGTTTGCTCTGGCTGCTGTTCTATTCTCATGTGTGATTATGGGGCATTTGACCTTGGCACTTTAGCCCCCTTCATCACCTAACTACTCAGGAATGTTTCAGTTAGTTTAAGATAACACCACTACCACCATTTCCTCCCCCTGTCTGTGTATGTGTGTGTGTCTGTATGTTTTAAGATGACACAGGTTTGGAGAAGGGAAATTTAGCCAACAATGCTAGACAGGGTGAGCTGGAGAAGGAACTTCATGATGGTATCAGTAACAGATGTATAGAAGATAATATATCATCATCATTTAAGGTAGGCTTTCTCTGCTAGCAAGGATTGGACAGGTCTTCACTGACATGTCAGTACTGAAGCAGATCAACTAAAATCACACTGTAAGGTGGCCATGTAGGAGACACAGTAAAAAGGCTCCCAGTCCACACTGTAAGGTGGCCATGTAGGAGACACGGTAAAAAGGCTCCCAGTCTACACTGTAAGGTGGCCATGTAGGAAACACGGTAAAAAGGCTCCCAGTCCACACTGTAAAAGTGGTTGGTGTTAGGAAGGGCATCCAAGCTATAAAAAAAACCTGCCAGAGACACTTCCGTACGAGCGAGACACGGTCTCTTGACCACTCTCGACCATTCCCGCACATCAAATGGAACAAAACTATCTAAACCATACTAATGTGGAAGATGGACATTAAACGATGATGATGATGATGATACAACGTAGCGAAGTTGTCAGTATCTCTAAATAATAAATTTTATTACCATTATCATCATCATTTTATGTTGACTTTCCCATGCTAGCATGGGTTGGACAAGAATGTTTGAGACAGTTTTACAGCTGGATGCTTTTCCTGTTGGCAAATCTTTTAGTTTCTTACAGCATGCAGGATTTGGTGTACCTATTCTAAACCAAATACAGATGGCCTTTATTGATGTATATAATCACTTCTTGATAGCAGTACCTTCCTTAGTGTGCTAACAAAACTAATTGTGATTACAGACATACGGAGCAAGGGAGGGGCTTGATTAATTAATGCAGCTTGTCTAATAGAATCAGAATACCCTTACCTCCCCATCATTCTGCTTCTTTCTCCTCTCTCTCATTTCTCACTCTTTCTTTCTCCATCTCCGCACACAGACTCTCTCCACCCCCACATATAGACCCTCTCTTTCTTTCTCTTTGTCTATCCCTCTCATAGCTCCAACACCAATTTCTCTAAACTTTGCTTCACACACATGCACTACTAAACACACATACACACACTATTAAACACATGCACACATACACTTCCCCCTCTAGTTATTGTTTTACTTACATTCTCATCTTTTTTCTCTCTCTTTCTCAGTTACCAATCCTCTGATTCTTCCACTCCTGTGATGCACTGACATACCTACTATCAGTATATATATATATATATACACACACATATATATATATATATATATATACACACACATATATGTATATACATACATATGTTTGTATGTACTAACACTTAACACCCACACATATTCATATATGCTTAGTGTGTGTATGTGCATGTATACTACACTGTATATGTGTAAACTCACTCAGCATATCTTGACTACTTTACTATCAGTTGTACACAGACTCATATAGACAAACATTCTCTAACTACTTGCTATAATACTACAACCCATACTACCTTTTGATGACTGACAATATATACTATATGATCCCTCCAGCTCAAGGTAAAACAAGACAACCCATATTACCATTCAATGTTTAACAAAATATACTGCATGGTCCCTTCCCATGCTAAAACATTGAAGATTCAGATGGGTCTTTCCAGTACATGTTGTTGGATAATCTCATGTCTTAAGTCATATTGAACAGAGTTGAACAACAATAATACTGAACATGTGATTTTTATATAAAATTATTCAAAGATTTTAATTCAGATAGGAGCCCTTTAAAATAGGTTGCTTTTTATTAATTTATTTTTGACATCGAGCCAGATTTTGGCTGGATTGGTATCAAAAGGGAACTTTCTTCCATCATAATTCTATGAATGAAGTTTTATGTTCTAAACACTGCTGCTGCTGCTGCTGCTACTACTACTACTACTACTATTGATGGTGGTGGTGGTGGTTCTTGTTCCTAAATGTTGACCAAATAAAGTTCATCTTTGTCATATCTCTTGACAATGACAGTTAATAATTGTTATGGAGTCAGTGCAAGGGAGGTGGGGGATCGTCATGGTTATTGTTGTCTTTGTCATCATAATGATGGTGATGATGTCAGTGATTATAGTGGTGTCTTTGGTCATGGTGGAGATGGTGATGTCAGTGGTTTTAATGGTGATGATGATGATGATGATAATGGCAGTGATGGTGGTAGTGGTGGTGGATAGGGATGGTGATCTAATCACTTTCTGCTACTTCAGTCCTCCTCTCTACTTTACCATGCATCACATCACTCTCTGTTTCCTGTAAATGACTAGCAAACCAGGATGATGTTAAAATAGTGGTGGTGGGGGGGGGGTTCGTGGTGGTGATGTTGATGGTTGTGATAGTCAATGGTTGTAATGTTGATGGTGATGATCGTGATGGTGGTTGTAATTCTGATTGGGGGGGGGGGGGATGTTGTTCACTAGTGCGATTCAATTTAAAAATCAAATTCAAGAAATATTTATTCAGGTTATTCATATTTTATATGTCTAGATGACTAAACTATGGACTGTTCACATAGGTGGCTTCTATCAGAACTGGTTACATAGCTGGCCTCTATCAGGACCGGTTACATAGCTGGTTTCTATCATGACTGGTCACATAGCTGGCCTCTATCAGGACCGATTACATAGCTGACTTCTATCAGGACTGGTTAAATGGCTGGCCTCTATCAAGACTGGTTACATAGCTGGTCCACCTATGTTTGTTCAAGGCTGGTCACATAGGTGGACCATATGAGGACTGGTTGCATATATGAACCCTTTCAGGGTTGGTCACATGGCTGGCTCTGTCAGGATTGTTCAAGGCTGGTCACATAGGTGGGTGATATCAGGATTGTACAGGGACTATCTTACAATTAGCTGTACATGTGGGGTACACCAGTGACTGTTCATGTAGGTTTCCAAAGCTGCTAATAGGCCCAGCCTTTATGCCGAATGTACCTTGATAAATTTGGTAACAGGCCAAAACCATATCTGAAATGTAGGCCCTCAAAGCTCGTAATAGGCCTAGGCCAAATGTAAAATGTAGCTTCCTTCCCCCAGCTGATAATAGGCCCAGGCCATATGTAGAATGTATATCCCTAAAATTGTTAATAGCCACAGGTCCCCAAATCTGGTAATAGGCCCAGGCTATATACATAATGTTGGTAATAGGTCTAAGCTTTATGTAGAATGTAAGCCTCATTTCATTAAGTATTTTAATAACCAGTACTAACTAAATACATATGATTTATATGTACATGTAGTGTTCGTGATATACTTACATGTAAGAACTACAATTTAAAAGCACTACAATTTGAGGTGAGTGGGACCCCTCAAAATTGCAGGCTCATTCCAACTGGAGCACTTTCCCTCTTCCACATACACCCCTCTGGTCTGGCCTCTGCAAACATTTTGTGTATGCATGTGTGTTCTTTGAAAATAAAGTAAGTGCCAGTCAAGCATTGGGGGTTGAATGATCTTCTTATAATGTTGACTAGATATAAATGGAATTAAAATACAAAACAAGATAATCTGTATATAAAAAAGATAATTTTTGATGTTGTTGATAAATGTCAGAATAGGCAAGTGTTATGTGTGTTTATCTGTCTATATATGCATGTGTGTTTGTTTGTGTGTGTGTGTATTAGAATATAGGAGTAGCCTGACAAATTTCATTTGTATATGTGTGAGAGAGAGATAGACTTTATAAGAGTTGCTGTAAAACAAATTAAATATATGTAGATGGAGTGCTGTTTTTTTGTGTAGGCGTATGTATGTGTACATGTGCATATATGCGTGTCTATGTGACAGAGAGGGGAATATATGCGAGATGTAATTCAAAGTCATAGCCTACACATACACCCATCCACACACACACATATCCACTCATATCTACACACTGACACATTCACAGATATATTAATTGGCTTCACATACATTTATGTAATAAACATTATATTCTTGATATGTATTTCTCTCTCTCTCTCTCTTTACATATATATATATATATACACAAACACACATATTCATATGTGCATGCACTGACATATAACTTGTCTTTTCTCTCTTCCTCCTCCTTTCACTGAAAGATGTCACAGTCTCTCATTGTTTTCCTTATAAGGAAAAAAAACCTGGGTCAGTTAAAACATTTATTTCAAAATGGTCAGCTCAAGAGATTGAGTAACAGAAAAGGTCTTTCTTAAGCTAATGTGGACACAGGCATAACTGTGTGGTTAACAAGTTTGTTTTGCAACCCTGTGTTTGCATGTTTAATTCCACTGTTTGTCACTTTAAGCTACTGTAGGCCTCAGTATAATGTACCATTAAAATGCCCAATGCCTCTCAGACCAAAAATGAAATCAAAATATAGGACAGATAATGAAAAGCGAAGACAAATTCATTTACGAAACGATGCAAACAAATATTGTTGATTGCATTGGTCAGGCGAAAAAATGTTTATCAGAGAATCTGAGTGTTGCTATAAGGAAAAAAAATAGAACCCCATTAGGGTGTCTTAATATTATTGAATAGGCATCATACTTTGTCATTTACCTATGGTTTAAATTTCATATAAACCAAAGGGAAAAAATTTCAGTGGGGGTTTTCAGCAAGGGTTTGACCGCCCCGGAACCCTTTGATTAAAATGAAATATATGTAAGAAATCAAATGGGCATGAGAGCCACACACGTGTCAAGTTTCACCAAGATCGGTTTGGTAGTTTTTGAGTTTTAGGTTCACAAACAAACAGACAGAAATTGCCATTTATGTGTGTGTGTGTGTGTGTGTGTGTGTGTGTGTAAACACACACACACACACTTGACAAGCTTCCTCAGTTTCCATTTAGCAATTTCTCTCACAAGGTATTGGTCATTTATATATATTTATTTGAAACTGCAGTTTGCTACACTTTGTAACTGTTTAGAATCTTGTGTTATTGTTTTTATCAATGCTGTTTCCATTTATTTCTCTTCCAGTTGGAATATGAACAAAGTAGGGAGTTCTCACACCTTATGTGGGAGACACACAAAGTACGAGTCATCAAATCTGGCACACTAAGCAAATTGGTAGAGAGTTTAGTTACAGTGAAAGGAGAAATGGATTCCTGTTATGTGAATGTCTTCCTGGCCACTTACAGAACATTTGCTACGCCACACCAGGTGCTCAACCTACTTATTAAAAGGTAAATATTACACTTTGTTTTTGTTTGTTTCTTTTGCCTTTATCATGATGATTATCATTTAACAACCATCTTCCCTGCTACCAAGAGTTGGATGGGTCAGTTCTCAAACAGAGCTCACTGACCACAGATGGGCCAGGAAACAGCATCTCACTTACATACATTCCTGCACTCTACCAAGTGCATTCTGTTGTGGCACCACGAAGGTGGTTGTCATTTCTTTAACACTGATCTAGTTGCATTTATTGATGAGAAAATACACTTAGAACTCTGCAACTCTTTAACCCTTTCACGACCATATTTCTAGTAAAGTACACTTCGTTTTAATTAATTTTTTTTTTTCCATTGGATTAAATACAGGCATATATTTGACAGATATGGAATGTTGTTTAATAAAATGTACAGAAAAAGAAAGCATCATTGGAAAGGACTATAGATGCCATAAATGTGAGGAAAAGGAGGGAAAGAGCAAGGACTATTAGGCAATGGAAGAAAGAGGGAAAGAGAGAGGGTGACAGACTTTACACCTAGGTCAGAACGGTGTTTCAACTGAATCCTGCAGACAAAATTGCAAAGGCATTTGCATGGATAATGGCCAGTGACACCTGCTGCAAAAGCCTTGCAGGGTTCTTTCCTCAAACAGTTTTAATTGATGAAGTTCCAATTTTAATAAAGAATTTTGAAGGAGTTACTGAAATTATTTTTCATTTCATTTATATAAGATATGGATCTTATATAAAATTATTTGAATTTAAATAGAAATTGTTTAAAATAGGTCGTTTTGTTTCATAGAACCAGCGACAGTTTGGGATGGGTTGGCATCGAAAGTGCTATTGTAACAACTCATAAGGTTCTTTAGTAGAAATGAAGTTGTTGGTAATGAAAATTCTGAAAATAAATTTTGTCTATCTATCTGTCTGCTAATCTCTATCTATCTATCTATCTATCTATCTATCTATCTATCTATCTATCTATCTATCTATCTATCTATCTATATATATATATATATATATATATATATATATATATATATATCCATGTTTCTTTCTGTCAGTTTGTCTACCAGTCTCCCTGTATGTATGTTTATCTATTTCTACCAGGTACAAGATTCTCAAGTCTGAAGACACGGAGAAAACAGAACTTCATGATGTACAACTGAAGTGAGTTTTTTTTTTTATAATTTGACCTTTTCACTTAACTGGGTTGACCTCTCTAATATGTTGTCAAAATGAGATCTATTTACTAAAATATGATTAAGGAATTTGTTTTGCAATCATGAGGTTGCGTGTTTGACCCCATTGCAGGGCATCTTAATTAGCCCTTTAGCATTTAAACCGGCCATATTCGGCCAGAATCCTCTCACCTCTTTCTGTTCAAACCAGCTGCAACTAGCCGCTCATACTGATGTTAAGATATTGTTCTCAAAATAAATGATATCAAAATCTCATAGATTCAATATTATGAGAGATAAAAATGTGAGGTAAAGCCTTTACCAGGAAAATACAATAGTAAATATAGAGTAATCATCATTATCATCATCATCATCGTTTAACGTCCATCTTCCACGCTTGCATGGGTTTGGACGGGAGTTTTCCCACTTGAGGCAAGAGTGGTTGTCTTGCTCGCATAGGACTGTCTGGGTATTGTAAATGTTAAAGGGTTAAGTTACAGGTACAACTCATTTTTTGCCAGCTGTGTGGACTGAAGTAATGTGAAATAAAGTGCCTTGCTCAAGGACACCATGCACCAGCTAGTCCGGGAATTGATTTCAGAACCTTGTGATTGCAAACCCATTATGCCACATGCCTTCACATAGACATATGTCATGTATGTATGTCTACATGCATGCATATGTACTAATAGTCACAAGCACATTAATATAAGAAGACTATCTTTATTGTTGTTGTTGTTTACCCTATATGTAAAGTTAACCTTTAAGTATTATATTTGATGGAATATAAGGAAAAGTGTTTTAGCTAGACTAATCTACTAGGTCCACCTCCTGAACAATGTGTAAAGTTCACCTTATTATCAATTATCACACTGGTGGGTGCTAGGCTGTGTGGTGTGTAGCGGGGGTGGGGCTTGTTGCCTTAATCTCTTTAATTTTCTCCATTTCTATCCCTCCACTCAACAAGCACCATTTTTTTTTATCTCTCTCTTGGTCTCTCTCTCTCTCTCTCTCTCTCTCTCTCTCTCTCTCTCTCTCTCTCTCTCTCTCTCTCTCTCTCTCTCTCTCTCTGATTCTGTCCCTCCCTCTCATGTTTTCTTTTGAATTTGTGGCTTTTTCTATTTTTTTTTCTTTTTCTCAGCCCCCCTCCCTGCAGTCTTTCACTCTACTAGCCTCTTTCTCATTGTCTCTCTCTCCCCGTCTTTCCCCCACTTTCCCTCCTTGTCTCTCCTTTCCTTTCTCTTTCATGTTCCTCACCCTGCCCCACCCCACTAAACACTAGAATTCAAAGAGAGACCTCTACTGGTTAGCAACTAGTGGGATTTAGAAACCAATGATTATTAATAACCAGTGGCGTTTGGTAACTAGTTGTCATATATATATATATATATATATATATATATATATATATATATATCATCACCGTTTAATGTCTGTTTTTCCATGCTTGCAAGTGTTAGACGGGTCATCCACTGACAAGTCTGGCCAGTTGGCCAGACTGTACCTTGCTGAAATGGAATTGTATTTTGGCCGGGTTTTTTACTGCCGGATGCCATTCCTAACACCAACCACATTTACAGTGTGAAACTAGGTGGTCCCACTTATGAGGCATGTCTGGTCAATAAATACATGCGTGCGCGCGTGTGTGTGTGTGTCTGTGTGTGTGATCTTGAAGAAATTTGCTTATATTCAACCATTTCCTTTTGAAATGTTGCAATAGAAATATAATTTTATTTAAGAGGATGTTTTAGTTTGCTTGAAACATTGTGTCAAATATAGAAACTAGTGTGTTTTATTAATGAAGGGATTTTATCCAAAAATATTAAGGGCTTCCAAACAACTCTAAGGTAACATTCCAACATCTTTATTATTCTTAACATTAAATGTTCCATTTGTATTGCTGTAGCCTTCTTTTAAAAAACTCTTTTTTTAATAATTTTATGTACTTTATTCTTGTTTGGTGTCAACAGAACAATAAAGTCTGTGATCTCAGTATGGCTTGATACATATCCTGAAGATTTCCGAGAAGATCCAGATTATCCATGTTTGCAAATGCTGGAAAAATTTGCTCAAGAGTGTATGGAAGACAGGGACCTGGCATTTCGGGCCAAACACAAAGAGGAACGATTCCGAAAAGAAGCTCAACAAAACAGAGGTCAGTCACCATTATTATGAATATTATCATTGCTATCACTATCATTATCATCACCTTTGCTATAATCAACATTATCATCATTGTCATCATCATCATTATTGCTATTATCATTTGTCATCATCATCACCATCATTAACTAAAAATTGTTACTTTCTTATTCACCTCACTCTTTGAATCCGATGGCAATTTTACAGCAGTTTCAGCTCTCTATTCCTCAGACAAACTAATGAACAATATGCTAAGAATATTACATTCATAACATTTATTTGGTGATAGGGGTTAATTTCCAGTTGTTTGTATAAACGGTTTAGACCCTAAGATTTAAACCATTTGTTAAACAACAACTAAAGAATATCTTCTGATAGTGACTTTCCTTTATAATACAATTTATTCGTTGGTTTGACCAAATTTGACAATTCATATAATTACATCTGCACATCTGTTTTCTCCCCTCTTTTAACAAATCCAAGTAAAATGTCTATATGAGGATGGCAAGGCACAGATATGGCTGTGTATTTAAGAAGTTCACTTCACAATCACATAGCTTTGAGTTTGATCCCAATCCATGATACCTTGACCAAGTGTTTTCTACTATAGCCATTGGCTGACCAATGTCTTGTAAAAGAAATTTGATAGATGGAAACTGATATGTGTGTATCCAGTTTAGAATAGGTACACCTCACCCCTGCATCAAAATGCCCATCCAACCCATACCAGCCTAGAAAAGTTGACATAAGACTGATGATGATTATGTGTGTGTCTTCTCATTGACACAGCCTGGACAGTGATGAGGCTTGTTTATGTCATGTAGTTCAGTGGTTCAACATGTAAAGACCATTGGAACGAAGTAATGTACTTGAAAATAAGAAAAGGTTGGTATTAGGAAAGGCATCTGATTATAGAATACTCCCTTAAGAAGATTTATCCAGCCCATGCCTGCAATAAAAAGGAAAGAAAACAATTATTTCCTTTACATATATTTGAAACATATTAAGTTCCATAATTGTTTCTACTTTTGGCACAAGGCCAGCAAATACCCAGTTCATTACTGGTACTTTATTTTATCTACCTGGTAAGGATGAAAGGCAAAGTTAACCTCGACGGGATTTGAACTCGGACCGTAAAGGGACGTAACTATTCTGGAAAGTATTGTGTCCGACCCTCTACCGATACTGCCAATTCACCGCCCTTATTAAGTTCCATAATGAATGTAAATGTGTTGTTAATCATGGTTTCATAAAACATGGATCCATAACTGCCTTTTGATCTAATGTCCAGTGGTATTTCCTCTATTGGTGCTATCTACCAACGCTCATCCCTTGAATAAGTTATATATGTATGCAATATATTTTATATTCTTCATTTCTTTTCTGACGAATCATGCAATAGAACTGCTATAAAATACTCAGCTGGATCTGTTTCAGCTTTATTAAATAATTATTACTTTACTTCAAGCATTGAGTACTTTGAATTCATGGTGTGTCTATATCTGTACAATCAGTACAATATTATATATGTGTGCTTGTGTATGAATATGCATTTATGTGCGTATACACACAAAAGCTTAAGCACATATGTAGGTAAGTTTGTGACTACATAATACGTAATCTCATATAATTTTATATGTATATATATAATATGCATATGAAAGTTTTTATGTATGTGTGTGTATGTATGTATATATATATATATATATCATCATCGTATTCCACGCTAGCATGGGTTATATATATATATGTTACAGCGTGCATGTGTATGCTTGAGTGTTTAATGAGGGGGCATGAGATTAACATTAAAATATTGCTTTAGGGAAAAAAAACTAACCTTATTCTATGATGAGCAGGAATTGAGTTGACATTTGTGTATCTTTGTGTATGTATGTGTGTGTCTGTGTAGGAGTATGTATGTGTACTTGTGATGGTACTTGTGTATGGTTATCTGTATACCACCATCACAACTACCAAGACCATCACAACTACCACAAACACCACATCACAACTGTCACCATCATCACATCATACATAATACCAACACCACAACTAATGCTACTACCAACACCACAACTAATACTACTGCTAACACCAACACCACACCACAGCTAACATTGCTACTAACTACCATAAGTATATATGTGTGTGCGTTTCTCTCTCTCTCTCTCTCTCTCTTCAAGTTATTTTTAAAAAAACAGCACAGAATGAATGGTTCTTGTTTGGATGTATGTGAATATATATGTATGTGAGTGTGACTAGCAGTTTATGTGTGTACATATGAGCAAGTGTAGTGATGGTGTTGTGTGTGGTTAAACAGCTTCTCATTCATAAAGGGCATGTGTGTGTGTGTATTGATACAGTCTGACTGTAGCATTTATGAATGACAACCTGTTAATTTAATTACTGATCTCACAAACAAACTTACACATACATACAAACATTTACACACACATACACACATTTACACACTTCAACATACACTGATTTTTTACACAAGTGTGTTTGTGTCTTTTTTGAATGTAAATTATTCAAGAATCCATGCATGTGTCTTATTTGTATGTACGAATATCTATGTATGACAAGATTCACTCTTTCTTATCTGTGTATAAATAAATATATAGATAGATATATACATTTATGTAAATATAGAGTTTCAATATACAAATTCTTCTGTATATGTTGAGTATTCTGTATTCTCTTCTTTTTTTTTTTGTTTATACTTGTGTGTGTGTGTGTATATATTATATATACCATCATCATTTTAGGTCTGCTTGTAATAGTAATAATAATAATGATTTATTTATCGACCCTGTAAGGATGAAAGTCAAAGCTAACCTCAGCAAGACTTAAACTCAGAAGATAAAGGGCCATAACTCAATGACACAAAGCATGTTGTCTGACACTCTACCAATACTGCCAATCCAGTAATGGTGAAGATGAAATTAAAAGTTCAAAAGTTCAAAAGTTTTCTATGTTGGCATTGTTTGGACAGGTCATTCTGGGTCAAGCCAAGATTTAATTGAAGCTGGTATCATCCTAGAGAAGTCAGGGGACCCTATCACACTCAGATACATTCCATTTTGGCATGGTTTCAACAACTGGATGTCATTCCTAATGCCAACCATTTTATGGAATGTACTGGATGCCTTTTATCATGACATCAGCACTAGAGATGGTGTTGTTTCCTTGATACAACTGCAGAATCCTCTTGGCCCTTTTAATGTATATGTATGTATGTATGTGTGTGTGTGTGTGTGTGTGCGCATGTGTGTGTATATATATATATATATATATATATATATATATATATATATATATATCATTACTATTTAACTTCCATTTTCCATGCTTGCATGGGTTAGACAAGTTTTCATATACTGAGATCTGACTGGTCAGGTAACTACATCCTGCTCATATGTTTTGGTGTTGATTTTTACAGAAGATGCCCTTCCCAATACCAACCACTTTACAGAGTGGATTGGGTGCATTTTATCATGGTGCTAGTGCTACCCCATTACCTCTCTCTCTCTCTCTCTCTCTCTCTCTCTCTCTCTAGTATAAAAACGAAAAATCAGTGATGCATCTGGACTCAGTTTATTGCATGCTACAATTGTTTTGCCGGCAGGTAGCTCGAGACATGATCATTGTATGGATCTGGCTGATTCTACGGCTGCAGGTTCCTTCGGACACATGCAATTCTTTCGGAGCAAATTTTCTCAATTGTAACACACAATAAACTGAGTCCAGATGCATCACTGATTTTTCGTTTTTATACTATTCACACTCTGCTCTGTAAGAATATTGAGTGCTAAT
Organism: Eledone cirrhosa; assembly: GCA_964016885.1. Taxonomy (NCBI): domain Eukaryota; kingdom Metazoa; phylum Mollusca; class Cephalopoda; order Octopoda; family Eledonidae; genus Eledone; species Eledone cirrhosa. Next base: position 158,217,794 of record OZ024741.1, read on the forward strand.
TTTGGCATACCGCCTATGGAAGCACCATAGCAACCATTATACACACGTATATATATATATATATATATATATATATATATATATAGGAAATGTGTCAGGACCCCGACGGCTGAGCTCCGGCCGTTTCGACAGCTAGATCAGAACTAAACCAGTAGTATTAGGACGGAAGGGACCAAACTGAACTTCTCAAGGTGTACAGTCCATATACTTCTACTTTGTTTTGATTGCATGCTCATATATGGACTATACCCCTTGATAAGTTCAGCTAGGTCCCTGCCATCCTAATACTACTGGTTTAATTCCGATCTAGCTGTCGAAACAGCCGGAGCTCAGCTGTCGGAGTCCTGACTATTTTCTTATTACCCACTGTACTACCCTAAGAATCGAGTACTCTGGTGTGTTATGGTCCACCTGGTTCTTTACCACACTTCCTTTGTTATATATATATATATATAATGATTGTGATGGAAATGATGGTTGTTGTAGTGGTTGTGGGTTAGAAGTGGTGGTGGTGGTGGCAATGAGGATAATGATAAATAAAATATATCTTCTATACACATTTCTCTCTTTGAAATATTCATTCATCTTCCTTCATCTTTATCTTCAAAGATTAAGAAGTAGAAATGCCTTGCCAAAACACCTCCCTCACCACCTGTCTACCCCATTTTTCCTACTCCCTCATCTTTGATTCTTCCTCCACCACTACTTTTTGCTTCCCCCCCCCTCTCTCCCTCTCTCTCTCGCTACTTCTCTCTGTCTCTCTCTATCAATAGTTACTTTTCTTAACTATTGACCAATTCCATGTGCTTGGCACCATTCCATTCATCATCATTACACTCATACATACACACATATACATACATATAATGTTTATACAATCACACTCATATATTTGTTATACAATCGCACATACATACACAGACATATAAGTTTTATACAATCACTCACACACATGCACATACACACATTCACAAATTTTAAATTGCAGTTACCACATAAGAAACTATTGTGTGTGTGTGTGTGTATAATCTATGCATGTATATTAAATTAATGTTTGGCTACGCAATATTTATAATAGGAGTATATATGAAGGTATATATGGGATGTACAATAAATATACAAAAGTCTCGCTATGAATGCTTTAGTCCTCTTGGCGCTGTTAGCAACATAAGTCGCCGATAGAATAATCTCCCCTTATTACATAATACAATGTCAAGGGAAGCAATTCATTAAAAAAATTCAACACCCTGAAGGTTAAGCTGTAATCATGTCACAGCTATCTCAGTAGCCAGTGAGAAAGCCAGACTCTTGTTTCTGTATATTTTATCCATCATCAGTGACACTTACTTGGTACTGAAGCAAGAATAAGCTGAAAGTTGAGAGGGTATTTGGCATGTGAAACATTGGTTGGTGATGCTCATTTGATTACTGAGTTAGCTGTTACATAGTCACAGCTTAAAACATTTATAACGAAACTCATGTATTTTCATATTAACCCTTTTGCTACCAATTCAGCCAAACCCCGGCTCTGATTCTATGAAACAAAACCACTTACTTTAAAGGATTCCTATATAAATTAAACTCTTCCAACATTTATTTAAGAACTATATGTTAAGTTTCTTATCTAAGTAATGAAGTAAATTGGGTAAATTTCTCAAAATGTTCATTAATATATTGAAATAGAGTGTATTTCAGCAGAAATATGTCCACAAAAGAGTTAATGTATATGATGCTCTTTTTTTTCCAGATATCAAAGTGGAATTTCGATTTTCCATATGTGACGAAGTTGACCACATGATAGATTCTGATTATCATCCTCCTCTGGACTTCTTTGAGATCACAAACCAACGCTTTGCAGAACAACTCACCTGTAAAGATGCAGTAAGTTCTTCAACCAGATTCTCTCTCTTTTACATGTCTGTGTATAGCTATATATTTGTCTTTCTATCTAATTTTATTGTTCATAAACCAAAAACATATATACATATATGTGTGCCAGTTTTAGCTGACAATGATGTTTTGTATCTGTTGACAGAATTTGTTCCGCAAGGTCATCCCACACCATTGTTTGGGTGCAGTGTGGGCGAGGCGAGACCGAAAGAGTGGTCGGGAACCACCAACAGTGTTGGCCACAATTGAGCAGTTCAACCGGATTTCCCTCCGAGTCACAGCAAGTATTCTAAAACAGTCGGAACGAAAGGCTGCACGTGTCCGAGTCATCACAAAATGGATAGAAATTGCAATGGTAATTACTGTTAACTTTACTAGCTACCTACCACTTGATTAATCTGATTCTTGTCTGTTAATTAGAAGACTTAATGCTCGATACTGTGCAAGGAATGATGGTGCTGTAGCTGTTATTATCATGTAGCCCCTCTGTGTCTTTTTTGATCCATCAAACTTATGATCAAAGGTGTTCTCCCATCTTTATTTGTTTTGTTTTTTTCTAACAGAGTATTTAGGACTAAATTATTCAAAGATGATTGAGTGTTTTTTGGAGAAGATTTAGCTATGATTTCTAGCAAGTCGATTGACCATTTAAAGTTTATGAAATTACTGTAATGACTATATGATACTTGTGTTAGATATTGATGCTGTATAACAGAGAATCACATGGCAGTGAAGGTAGAGTATTCACAGTAGCTAAAGATAACAATTTGGTGACAAGAATATTTGTTTTCCTTCACTACTCCTTTCATTAACCATATTTCTAATAAAGGATACTGCCTATATGTTTCAAATGATTTGGAAAGTAATCAAACCTTTGGAAGGAATTTAATAAAGTAATAACTTTTCCATTAGTGAGCAGATGTTTAGAGCATTACAAAACAAACATTTCTTAAATGAAACGATGATGCCAAGTTTTAATATAGATATTATAAAATGGGCAGTTATGTATCATAAAACCCAGGATCAGTTTCAGGTGGGTTGCTATAAGAAAGGTAAAACATCGAGCAAGTATATGTTAACATTCCAACAGGTAATAGGGAGATTTGTCTAATTTAACTTTTATTCTGATCTTATTTTCAGGAACTTCGAGATCTTAAAAATTTTTCCTCCCTCAAAGCTATCATCTCAGGACTTCAGGCTCATCCAGTTTATCGATTACGGAAAACCTGGGCAGCCGTTCCAAAGTAAGTTCATGTTTCATTTTTGTGGATTATTTTATTTTACTGATGCTAGAATTTGTAGTTATGGTCGCTGTAATAGAAGTTCGATGCTGCAATTTAACCCTTTAGCATTTACATTACTCTATATTTACTATTATATTTTCATAGTAAAAGCTTTACCTCACATAATATTGAATCTGAGATTTTGATGTTATTTATTTTGAGAACAATACCTTAACATCATTATGAGCGGCCAGTTTGAACAGAAAGAGGTGAAAGAATTCTGGCTGGATATGGCCGGTTTAAATGCTAAAAGGTTAATAAACTTGGAAGTGACTTGAGATTTGAAACTTCCAGTGAAGACTTGGTCCATGGAGATTGTGTCTTAGGCAGGTTTGGTAGATTAATTTGTATTTCATTCAGAATATGGCTCCATGTTCCATTGGAACTATCCTATACTCTCTCTCTTGAACCTTGTGATTTACCATTGCTGTTTCATTTGAACAATCCCAGACACCCTCCCTTTGTCATTAAGTTGTAGATTTGTTTACATTCAAGTTAAGATAATTGACAGGTTTAGTTATGTATATGGCTATAAATTGGCAAGAAGAACTGGTAGAAGGTACTTGCTTCTGATATGTCAGTGTAATCAGAAGTTGTGTGTGCAGGATACCTTGAATTACCCAGTGTGGTTACCCTCCCCATTGGAGAGTATTTCTTGTTATTTTATTATTGCTATTTGTTGTTATCTATTTATTACTGCATCATTATTGTCACTATTGTTAACCTTGTCCTTTTACTTTATGTAACCCCTCCCCATCTTCATTAATTTCCTTTGTATTTCACCTTCATACTCTTCCCAACATCTTGGACCCTCCTGGTTAATTATTATTATTTGATTGGCAGTGTCAGTAGAGTGTCGGACACCCTGCTTCATAACATAGAATTACGGCCCTTTACGTTCTGAGTTCAATTCCCGCCAAGGTTAGCTTTGCCTTTCATCCGTACAGGGTCGATAAAATAAAGTACCATTAATGCACTGGGGTTGATTTAATCGACTTTCCCCTTTCCCCCAAATTGTTGGCCTTGTGCCTATACTAGAAATTATTAGGATAGTGGATTGGCAGAACCACTAAAGTGCCAAAAATGCTTTACGGTATTTAGTTACGGTTCTTTGTTTTCAGTTCAAATCCTACTGAGGTCAACTTTGCCTTTATCTTCCTTCCATGGGATAATAAAATATACTACAAATCAAGTATTGGGCAGGATGTTGGGGTGTAATTTAATTGACCTTAACCAAAATTGCTGATCTTGTGCCTAGATTAAAAACCATTATTACTGTGGATTAGCAGTATCGGTGGAGGGTCAGACACCATGCTTTCCAGCATAGTTATGTCCCTTTACGATCTGAGTTCAAAGGTTGACTTTGCCTTTCATCCTTACGGGGTCGATAAAATAAAGTACCAGTAATGCACTGGGTAATTGCTGGCCTTGTGCCTAAAGTAGAAACAATTATTACTATTATTCATAGTTCTGAGTTCTGAGTTCAAATCTCGCTGAGGTTAGCTTTGCCTTTCATCCTTACAGGGTTGATAAAATAAAATACTAGTAATGCATTGGGGCCGATTTAATTGACTTTCCCCTCCTCCAATAATTGCTGGCCTTGTGCCTAAATCAAAAACAATTATTATTACTATTATTATTATCATTATTATTAAACAATTTCTTTCACAGAGAAACTCTTGCTCTCTTTGAAGAATTATCGGAGCTTTGTTCCGAAGAAAACAACCAAATTGCCTCACGGGAAATTCTAATGAAGGTACTACATTTGATGACAATTTTCTTTTCACTTATTTCAATATTATGTGAAACTACATGTCTCTCTCTCTCTCTCTCTCTCTCTATATATATATATATATATATATATATATATATATATATATATATACCTGAGCGTGAAATTAATAAACATTTATTGTACTGCCTCTCTGTTTTGTCCCTGTTCAAATTTTTCCATTATATATATATATATATATATATATCCTTCAATGGAAAAAGAAGACCAGAGTCCAAATATTCTTTTAATGGTGTAACATTAAAAAGATATTTTGAATCCGGCCTTCTTTTTTCCTTGAAGTATTTAACTCCATTCCTGCAGCAACCTCGAGATACCACATCTACAATGGATGATACAGAATGACTAAACTTTTTCATTAGTTAAACCATCCAACTTGAATGTATGTATATATAAGCCAGGAGGAAATAGAGAGAGAGAAAATAGAGATCACCAGCATCATCATTTTATATCTATTTTCCATGTTTGCATATGTTAGACAGGATACACAAACACACACTCACACACATACATATGTATATATATTGCAATATGATATTTGCATCTCTGAAATGCAGAAGTCTTTGATTACTGATGAGATTTTGTTTGTTTTTGTTACTCCTGTGCAGGAAGCCACTGCAAAGTTCCCTGATTTAGAATGTAGTAACAAAACACTGAAGAAGAAGAACATGCTAAAAAGACAGTCTTGGATTGAGAAGGTGAGTTCATCATCATCATCACTATTGTACATCTAATCTCCATGCTTGCATGGATTAAGAGGGTTATTCTGAGGCTAGACAGGTCAATCCATTTTGGCATGGTTTGTACAGCTAGATGTCCTTCAAACACCAATTAATTCATCACATGTATCGGGTTTGTTTTCTTGTTGCACTAGTACTACAACTGAGTGCATTTTATCATGGCACTAAAAGAACTTGTTTTTAAATTAATAGAAACTGTAAATTTCACATTTTGTCCAAAACTGAATATCTAAAATGTTTTTAACCTTAGAAATATTTTTGTTTCATTTACTTGAAAAATATATAAATGAAAAGAGCTTAATTGCTTAAAAATAAAATTTAGTTATAAATTATATTTATCATTGGATAAACATTGGAAACAACATTCTTACCTCTGTATATACTGAAAAGGAGAGCTCCAACAGGGAAGTCTATCTATGTGATTGCTTGGTCTGCTAGAAGTAGCAACCAAATATCCTCCTCTTCCAACCCAGTCAAGCCCTTTTGATACCAACCCACCTAAAATTGCCTCTGCTTCCAATATAATTTTAAATTAGAACGTTTTATCTTACATATACCATCTTAATGAATTTATAATTTTTGTGAATCTTTCCCAAATTCTTCATTAATTAATTAAAATACAAAGTATTTCATTAGAAGTTTGGTAATGAAAGGACTAATGTGAAAAAGCAAATGTAGATATGAGGATGATGACATGAGCACAATGTACTTTAGCAAATACTTTGGAGTCTTGCTATCTCCCGCCTCTCTCTTCCCCTCTCTCTTTCCCCTTCTCTCTTTCTCTCCTCTCTTTCCCCCCTCTCCTTTCATCTCTCTTCTGTCACTACTTAACTATTTTTTAAAAATGTCTTTACTGTTCATTTCACAATCTCTTAGGGTATTATCCAAGGAACAGTTCCCTATTTAGGTACATTTCTCACTGACCTCACCATGATGGATACAGCAATGCCAGATATCACGGAAAACAGTCAGATTAACTTTGAGAAAAAGCGCAAAGAATTCGAAGTTCTCGCTCAAATCAAACTGCTGCAGTTGGCTGCCCAGATTTATCATTTCAAAGATGACACACAATTTTGGTTATGGTTTGATGCCATCAGAGTTTATGACGAAAATGAAAGGTAAATTTTGCAGTTTTTATTTTCTTATTTCTTGTTTTTAACTATTTTGATACCAAACTGCCTCTAGTTTTATGATACAAACCTGATATTTTATAAACAGTCTATTATAATTTTAACTAAAAACCTTTGTTAATTTATACTCCAAACACCAGCTTAATAATGAGAAAGTTATATTACTAAATCCCTCTGAAATCTTCAAAGTTATTTGAAAAGCATAGGTAGTGTCTTTCATTAGAAATTTGTATCAAAAGAGTTAAAGTGTTTATATTTATTTAAAAACTTTCCATGCTAATTTTATATCTCTATCATTTTAGCCATGAGCTCTCCTGTATGATTGAACCCCCTACAGAGGAAGTCAAAATTAAAAAGAAATCAGCAAGGTAAGTTGTCACATCTTTATTGTTCCACTTATTTTTCACATTCATGCCACACTATCTCATACCCTCTCTTTTCTACATGTAAGATCTCATGCTTTGTTGAAAGTAATCTTTGCTATTATTGTTAAATAGATGTTAAATGGTGAAGATGATGATGAAAGAAAGCAATATTTAGTTACTGATGTCAAATCCCATTTGCTTTTTACCCTTCTAAGATTGATAAAATAAAGTACCAATCAAGTACTGATGTGTGCAAAGGGTGTGTGTGTGTGTGTATATATATATATATATATATATATGTATGTATTTTTTGCATCAGCATTACTGTTGGTATTTTAATGTTATTATTACCCTTATTATTACCCTTTCAGTCTGGGTCATAAACCAAGCAAGTGGGACACTGCAAAACTGCCCCAGTTTGTGTGTACGCATGATGATGGTCTCAGTGTTACTAGTTTATCTGACTCACCAGTTTCTGTGTCAACAGGACCCCTTGTAAGTACAAATTAACATTAACTATTTAAATATCTCATTGAATATAGTAATACTATCCACATCTTTCACCCTTGTACTATTATATACCTGTCCTACTATTATATATCCAATTAACTAGTATATACAGCTATATACCCAACCTACTGCCATCCTTTTGTTATATACTCCACATATTGTCAATCTTTAGATTTTCTTCTTACTGCTTCTTACCACAGCTACAATCACTACCACTACTACAATGACTACATACAGACCAGGTCCGAACACAAAGGAACCAAACTCCCACTGTCACTGCGTCCGTCTCTCCTTCTCTCTCCATCTCTCACTATTATGAACAAATGGGGGCCCACGTACTGGCCGCCCCATAGCATTTCCCCGGAGGATAGTGAGGGACACGCGCTGGAAGAGCCACTCCAGCTTGCGAGGCTCATACCTGCGGGTAGCCAACTGTGTGTCGATGGTGATGAGTAAGGAGCTGACCCTAGGGCCAAGGACACCAGAAGTCTCCACTGCTAGACGTCACTACATACCACTAAGCCACTGATGAATCACTTGGCTATAATAAGGCAGTAACCATAACTCTATTTTGCAGCTAGATGCAAAGTAGTGTGCCTTGACTAAGGTCGTGTTGTTACTGTGTTTTCATAATATAAGGACAATTAAACCACAAAGAGTGGCAGCTTCAATAAGGTAGCTTCCTTTTGATAGCGGAAAGACCATTGATAAAGGACTAGATAGAGCAACTGGGTTTATATGGTACAACACCAA